>CM053756.1:41295610-41532001 GCA_028658305.1 Pachyuromys duprasi | reverse complement strand
TCTGGCTATTACAAATAAAGCAGCCACGAACATGGTTGAGCAAATGTCCTTGTTGTGTACTTGAGCATCTTTTGGATATATGCCTAAGAGTGGTATAGCTGGGTCTTGAGGAATCACTATTCCTAATTGTCTAAGAAAGCGCAAGGCAATTTCTTTACCAGCCTCTTCTTGCTCATGAAGAGCCAACTCCCTTAGAGAGTTCTGCAGTAACTATATAGATTCACTCCTTCCTTGTCCAACTAGCAAACCTTCACTCAAAGTCTAATTGATTCACTTAGGCTTTCCGGAATTGTTTGAATTGGTACCTTGGCTTAGCCATTCTCTTTTCGTTTTCATAGCACCTTTCAAAAAGTTCCTAAAATCCTTAACACATTCATAAAAATATTTGTGTGACTATTTCCAATCAAAAGGTCCCAACATAAAATGAAGTGTAAAAACTTTCAACAGTGGTAGCAGAGTCCAGTAGTCTCAAACAAAAAGACACATGACATCAGTCCTGCATATATGCAAAACCTAGATGGTGTTCGGTGGTGTTGTTTTGGACTGAATGGTCATTTTTATCAACTGGGATAAGTGACTAAAGGGCTAAGAATCACTGTCGTAAAATGGTTCTTAGTCATTTTCACAAAGCCTACTAAGTTTTATGTCCTTAATTACGCAGTATTTAGTAACTGTGTAGTATCGCTGGGAAAGTGGTTATGCTGGTAAAGAGCTTAGAGCCAAGCCTGATGCTCTGAGCTCAATCCCTAAAACCCACAAGGTAGAAGGAGAGAACTGACTCCCAAAAGTTATCTATTGAAATCCACATACACTAATGTATGCAGCATACATGAACACACAAATAATACATACAGGTAAAAAAAAAAAGTGCAGTAATGTGTTTCAAAGAGAAAATTAAGCAATACCATGAGGCAGGTAATTAAGTCTGTTCATAATTTTTACATTAATGCAGGTACTTGATATCTGAAGTGCATTAATTTAGGCTCTGATCATATGGAAAACCAATTATCTGGGGAGAAGAAAATAATAAAACTTTCTATTTAAGATGTGATAAATTGAGGGCTGAGTGTGGTGGCACACACCTTTTATCCCAGCACTTGGGAGGCACAGGCAGGTGGATTTCTGTCGTTTCAAGGCCAGCCTTAACTAAATAGTGAGTTCCAGGACAGCCAACGCTACATGAAACAACCTGGTCTCAAAATCCAAAACTAAAAGACCGACCTGATGTGGCCAGGGTGTGCACACAGCAGAAAGCACACACGTCAGCACTGCATAGACCTTGGGTTTTATTCCAAGCCGATTAAAGGTCAAAGAGCAAAACAAAACAAAACAATTTTTAAAACGCTTCGTTATCATTAAAAGGAAAAACATCCACATTTCCATCAATTAATGACAATTACTTTTAATTAGTATGTTAATCTAGAAGTCCAGAAATAATAATTTTGGTGATCTGCTATTTTTATGGGAGTCCTTCCTATGGGGAAAGTAAGTTTTCTATTTACTTCTTCTCAGGTCCATGGAGAATGTGTTTATCAGTGTAACATGCTTACCTGTCCTTGTTTCCAGGACTCTTTGAAAAGCTTCCAGTTATTACTATTCTTATAATCATTAAGCCATAAAATATGCTGGTCACATATCCAAGAATGTGGTATATCACTGTATAACTTATTGCTTTCATTTATGGCAGATTTTCGGCTTTCTTTAGGTTCTTCATTAGGCTCCGATTTTACATTTATTTTGGAGGCTTTATTTGGCGGAATTTTGTTTTCAACGACTGAAGCAATGATGTCATCAAGAATGTTAGGCATAGTCCGTCCGCTTTTGCCACTCTATTAAGAAAAACCAAGCAACTTCTGAAAACAATGAGGAGCCTAAGTTTGGTGATACAAGAAACTACCAGCTCTGAGGGATTCAGGAACATAGGCATCTTACTTCACACAATGGTGTGGGTCTCAGGCAGAGGGTGCAGGGATAAGAATCCTTCATGTACTTTAAAAGCAACTATTGCACATTTATCTCCTTGGGCCAGTTAGTCTACGTTTCCTTCCTTCTTTCTTTTTTTTAATAAGTAATTTAAAAAACTTGTTTCCATACAGTTCTGCTCCCCCCGACACACCCTCCCCCAGTACATATACAACATTCCGGTTGTAGAAAGTTATCTTAGTGATCTCCCGACTCAAAGATCCTTCTCCAATATTCCATCTGAAAAAGTAAGGAAAACTACAACTTTTTAGTTAGAATTGAAATAAGAACAAGCCTAAGAACTTAGCATTTCATCTGCTTTTGTTTTATTAGAACCATAGCTATTAGAACTATCAAATCTACACAAGGTTAAGGGCTAAAATTTAAAAGCAGCGGATGGAGGGTTTTACCTAGCTAAATGGTAGGGCTCTTGCCACAGCATGTGCAAAATAAACTAAGAAGCAAAAGCTGGCCAGCACTCACCGAAGCTCCCATGGAGTACACTGGTGCAAAGGCAATGCCAGCATCTGTGGAGCCCACTCGAAGCTTGCCAGCTGTTGTGGTCAGCAGATCACGGAGGGTGGAACCCTGTTCATTGTTCTGGGATGACGGAGGTGATGCGCTGCCATTTGGAGAATCAGAGGCATCTTGTTCTCCATCTTCTTTAATTTCCTTTTCAAGAGCACATTCTTTGTTTTCTGAAATACAAGTTAATAAAAATTTAGCACACACTTAATAGTATAGAAACAATAAATTCTCTGCATTTTAAAATGAAGAATAAGAATATGCTGTAGCACTGACTCATTTACCTTACCACAAACGAGATGGGTTAAATCCTTAAAGCAGACTAACTTAGGAAGAAAAGGTAGCTGAGTTTCAACTTGTTAATAAAATAGTCAAACACTAGCAGAAAGTATAGTTAATTTACAGATATGGTGCTCTGGTGCTTTTGCAAACTCCACTAATAATTATGTAACTAGTCTTGATTTTAAACTTAAGGAGGGGTGCCTGCTAATAAAAAGAGGACAGATACTTTATTCATCCTATGCTATCAGTGACATGCAGCACCACAGCAAATTATTTGCAAGTCACGTGCAATATACTGGTGACTACACTGCAGCCCTTTAACACAAACCTGAGTGGTTAGTTACCTTGTTTTTCCTCTCTGGCTTTTTGCTCGGCAAGATCAGCAAGCCAGTGCAGCGGGGACTGAGACTCTGGAGGCGTCAACCTGCTGTCTGTACTCGCACTTCCAGGGCTGCTGCCGCCATTACTCTGGGATTTCTGGGGGGTGCTCTGCTGCTGAGACTCGGGTATGCACTGAGAAGTTTTATTACTGTGATTAAGAACATTTTGTAGAACCTACAAGGTAAATAAGACAATTGAATTTTTAACACATTTTCCTCAACTATTCAGAATTGAAAGCAATCATCATGAGAAATTCAGACAACACAAACCTACAGTACAGCTTTTCGTTTTCTTTTGAGATAGTCCCACAGGATATCCCAGGCTAGCCTAGAACCTGAATTCACAGGAATCTGGCCCCAGCTTCCTAGATGCAGTGATTAAAAGCATCCCCACCATGCCTGGCTACTAACTGAGCTTCACTCAAACACTCAAAGCTGGGTCATGTAGCTATGTGTTGTATGTGAACAGGGACATTTCCACTTACCTGAGAAACACCATTCATTGTAGGAAAATTTCCAACTTGTAAATTCTGTTTGTTGGTACAATGGCAATGGGATTTAATACCATATTTTTCCCTAAGAACATGCATGGCATCAAGAAGATCTGTCAACACTAAAACCACAAAACATAAACACAGTAGTTAGTAAAGAACACCCTGGTTGTTAAGAGCACACTCTTCTTACTGTGTTTAAGAGCCGGTGAGCAGCAGAATGAGTGTACATCTGATTCTGATTTCTCACCAATTACTCAGTACTATCACAGATATCTAGATATTACAGAACTACCATCGAGAAAATTTATATTCATTTCCTTACTGTCTAATTACTAAGACGATATCATTATGCTCAAAACTTTTAGGAAGCCTCAGTACAACCCAAACTTTATCATTATTGAATTCCCCACTTTCATATTTTCTGTGTAGTTTTCTTCATTGAGTCTATGAACAAAGACGTTATCCTTTATATTATTTTGAACAAGACAACGAATATTAATTAAAGCATACTCTTCCATTCTATTGCATACATTTTTTGGTGGGGGTGAGCTGACAACCAAATACCGCTATGTATGTTACCAAGGTTGTCCTCAAACATACAGCAACCCCAGCCTCTCAAATGCCGAGGTTACAGGAGCACATCAGTACACCCAGGAAACACACCTGCAGGTGCTCTTCCTATCTACAGCACACAGGACCTATAATACACAGTAAAACAAACTCAGACTTACCAGAACCAGGTATAATTTGAGTTGGCATTAAATGTTTATGATCATGGGGCTGTCCTTTCACACACTTCATCCAAGCATACAACTCTTTATCTGTTAAGACAATATACTTTGTTTCAAGTTAAAACGTTTTTAAGTATAAAAGTGACGGGTGTATAGTTACAGGAAATTGCAATGGAAGTCTTCTATTTTGTGTTTTCTATTTGTAAAGTCAGAAAAGACAGTCTACCACCTGGTAAATCTTGATAGAAACACTGATTGAGACAGAAAAACAGGTGTATATGTGTGTGATATAACACTTTCTAAAATATTCTTTGCTATTGTTTCTATAGGGGTCTCTTCTATCAGCTTCTGTCTGATTACAAATTGCAGTTAATCTTTATGCTCATAGTTATTTTCTATGCAGAGGAGGTTATACATTATATTAGACTGATACTGACACAAGTTTAAAAACACTGCTACCTTTTTAATGTTCAATGAACACTGATACAAGGTATGGGATCAGCACTTATCTATCATGTGTAAGGCCATGGGTAAAATAACTGTAAACAGGAAAGCAAAACGCACGCACACACACAAAGTTTCAAGACATAGAAGACATGACGTTATATAGAGCCACTATGAGCTGCTATTGCTGATCTCAAACTAGGCCTCCTAGTGTAGCTGTAGTGTGAGGAAGAGCATGGAACACGCCATATGCCTCAGAGAACATTATTAGCTTACTGACACAGGCATCTACTTATGACGTGGCTCAAAGAGCTTCAGAATTAAACACACAAAGCTCAAGCAATTCAGCAAGAATTCCAGAATTGGTTAATGAGAATCCTAGATAAAAAAAAAAGAAAAGAAAAGAAAAGAAAAAGGTTAAAAACAAAATAAATGCTATCTTCAGAAGCTTATGAGAATCCTAGGTAAAAAAAAAAAAATTTGAAATAGGTTAAAAGCAAGTAAAACAAATGCTATCTTCAGAAGCTTTCCTTCATAAAGCCTGAACTATTTACATTGCAATCACTTAGGCTGATTAGCACTATGGAACATATATATTGAACCTAGCCTCTATGAGTTTTATAAAAGCATTTAATGAAAAATCAAATACACACAAGAAGGCACATGTACTCAAGGCACAGGTTACATATTTGGAAGACTGATATGGTCTCTAACAAGCTATATAGTTCCGAAACAGACAGTACTATGGAAGGTAACAGCGACACTATCTTTGTTTATTATAAACATCCCACCATGTTTAAAACGGGGGAAAACCGTTCATGGAGGAAAAAAGGACAGGGGGGAGGACACACTATAGCAAAATAAAATCTTTTTGAAATGTGACAAAGGGAAAACAAAAACCCTATGGAAGCAGAAAAAATGAAATACATCGTAATTTTTCTACAATGCAACTATTTTTCGAAAAAACGGCAAAATTCATTTTAATGGAATTAAAAAGATTCTATGGATTAAATAGGGCCTCATATGTGCCCTTCCTCTAAGCTACACCCTCAGACTCTAAGAAGTTATTTGAATTCTAAGATGAATTTCTTAACATGGTTACACTATTTTACTCACACTTTACTTCATATCCCAGGAAAGCCATAGCCGTAGATTTTCTGAAATGCTTTTACATACATAGGAAAAGGGTTGAGAAGTGGGCTAATTTTACCAATGAAAAAACACTGATGGCTAAGCCATGGCTGTTTTCCTAACACACAAGTCTGGGAATGACACTAGAATGACAAAGCATATAATCTGCCTATGGTGCTCTAATCCCTTCATGCCATCCTAACTCATAACTAGACATCACTATTGGATACTTTCTAAACAGCTTTATGTAAATGTTTTTAAAATGAAAACTTGATATACACCCCTGGCTGAAACTGATCCTGAGGCAATCCTCCTAGATCAGTTTCCAGAACATGTACCACCACAGCTGTATAATTATATTCTTTTTTTCACTGGTGGTAACTGAACCTACAGCCATGTATATGTTGTTAGGCAAGTGTTCTACCACTAACCTTACGTACTAAGCTTGTGAATAGCCCTTAATACTTTTAATGCATTTTATAACTTCCTTTAAAAACTATATTAACAACTGACGTAATACTATTTTATGTCAAAAATTATATATAATAGTTTCAAACTCTGTAATAGCAAGATTAAGTTTTCATTCTTTAAGATCTAAGGTAGAGCTGGGTGTGATGGCACACGTCTTTAATCCCAGCACTTAAGAGGCAAAGACAAGAGGATCCCTGAGTTTGAAGTTGGTTTACAAAGTTCCGGGACAGAAAACGCTACACAGAGAAACCCTGTCTTAAGAAAACAAAAAAACTGATTAGAGCAGATGCTGAGTAGTACTCCATTGTGTAAATGTGCCACAGTTTCTTTATCCATTCTTCAGTTGAGGGGCATCTAGGTTGTTTTCAGATTCTGGCTATTATGAAAAAAAACTGCTAAGTGTCCTTGTAGCATGGTGGAAAATCTTTCAGGTGTATGCCCAGGAAAGGCATCTGGGTCTTGAGGTAAAGCTTTCCCAATTTCTTGAGAAAGCTCCAGATTTATTTTCAAAGTGTTGTACAAGTTTACAATCCCATTAGCAATGGAGGAGTGTTCCCCTTTCTCTACATCCTCAACAGCATGTGCTATCTCTTCAGATTTTGATCTTAGCCATTCTGACAAGTGTGAGATAGAATCTCAGTCATTTTGATTTGCATTTCCCTGATGACTAAGGAAATTGAGCATTTCCTTAAGTGCTTCTCAAGCCTCTTAGAGAGGACAGCTATGCTAAACTCCTGTCTGAGGGCATAGCAGAATATTGTTAATAGTGTCAGGGGTTGTCTCTCTTCCATGGGGTGAGTCTCAGGTTGAGCCAGGCATTGGTTGGACATACCCTCAATCTCTGCTCTGTCTTTAGTCCTGTATGTCTTGTAGACAGGGTAAATTTTGGGTTGAAGTTTTGGTGTGTGAGTTGATGTTACCCTCCCTCCACTAGGAGTCCTGTCTAGTTAGAGAGTGTCCTCTTCAGTCTCCATACCTATTGAGCCATTTTTCCCAGATATTTTTCTAGGAATTGAAAAGTTTTATGTAAGTAGTCTAATTCCTTTGCATAATGGCATAACATTCTTTTATAATCCTCTTGGTTTGGGAAGTTGATAGTGTTTTTCCTTCTTTCCTCCTTGACTTTGGTAAATGTGTGTTTTCTTTTTTGTTAGTGTAATGCACGTTTTGTAAACTGGTTATCTTTTTAAAAGCTCAGCTTATAGTTTTGTTGACTTGATTGCTTTTCTTCTGCTCATGATTTTATTAAGCTCCATTGTAATTATAGTTGTATTGTTTATTCATCTCTCTATTAGCTGTGAAGTAAAGTCTTAGGCTACTGATTTAGGCTTCTGACACAGTCACCAAAGCCATGCATTTTTCTTCCTATGTTGTCTTCCATGTATCTGATACATTTTGATGTTGTGTTTTTACTTTCTTTCAGCTCAAAACCTTTAACTTTGTTCTGCGTATTTTCACTTTGACCTGTGGGTTTGTTTTTTGTTTTTTAAGAAGTGTGTTCCTTCTTGTCTAAATATTCCCTGAATTTATTCTTCTCCTGGTTTACTCTTTTTGTTATGGTCAGAAAACATTGTATAACCGCAATGTGTTTAAGTTTGTTAAGACTTGTTTTGTGGCTCAGCATACATATCTGAAGAATGCTCCTTCTGTACCCAATAAAGTTTGTAATCTTGTAAAACACAAACAAACAAAAACTATGTGAAAAATGCACAAATGGCAGTATATTCTTAATTTTTTAAAAATATTATAGACTATGTTTTTCTGTAGAAGAATTCAATTGTGACTTATTATGAATGACTATTGAATTAAAAGACTCGGAAGGGATAGCAGAAACTGGAGTCTGAAATGAGTAAGGCTTTAGCTAAATCTGACTCTGATGACTGAAGAAATTCCCCCTCAGAGTAGATCTCCTGGGGGGCCGGGGGAAGAATATAGCTTCAGCCTAAATACAGACTCTAATAAAAAGTGCGCTGCTTCCTGTTCTTTACTCAAAAGCTATGAATATACTCAATGTAACATACCCACAAGGAGGGAAGGACATAAATAATACAGAGTATATCCACTTGATCTTATTGAGCTATGTGCCAACCTCTAGAACTCTTTCTCTCCTTGGCCTTGTAACAATCCAAGCAAGCCACGAATCCACACTTGCGGCAGACCCAGTGGACATTAAACAGTGTTGCTTCACATGCATCACACATCTCCCGGACGCCTCGTACTGCTCTTTTCCAGGCAATTTTGGCTGAAATACAGCAAAAATAAATATACGACAATCAATCAATAATGTCTACAGCTATCTTAATTTAAGAACAGGAGCATATCCTCATTTTTCTATGACAGCTTCTCAATAGTCAACTGGCATATTCTCAGGTTGGCCATAAGCTAATTGTCCTCCCCTGCCTTGACTGCAGGGATCACACTTGCAAAGCAGACTTCTTGATAATGAGCATATTTCTTTAGAAGACTCAGAAAGAGCCTCTCCCTTTAGTTAGCAAGCAGTCACAGCCCTCTCTTCAGGTATCTTAAAAATAGTAAGAAATAAAATATATCTAACTATTGCCATAGATACTTTGGCAAACAAACCACTAATGTTAAGAATTTATAGGCCTGATATCTAAAGACCTAATCTGCAAAAGGTCACACAGTTAAACAAGAAGTCTAGATTGAAATATAAAAAGCTGTGATAGATTATGTTCACGTGTGTGTATGGATACAAATAAAATACTATATTGTAAAACTTTCATGCAAAGATATTTATCATAATAGTTTATGTTGTAGAATTATGAAAATATTGAGATTTCATAAATAATCCATTCAACTTAAAAAAGAAACATCTGTACCGGTAAGAGGGTGCACTACCACAGCTAAAATATCAATAAAAATTCGGTAAGGTGAGGGACTTACAATTAAATACAATACAGAGAGAATTCTTTTAATGAATTTTGTAGAGTGCATGTTATATTAACTTCCTTACCATCCTTTTTCACCCAGGACAAAGCTGTTTTTTCAGATGTTACTAACTGACAGAATTTATCACCTATTATATCCAAGATATATTTAGAAGTTTCAACATCTATTTCATCATCTTCAAAATTTTCATGTGTCCATAAACTCATCGCTTCATCATCATATTGGTCAGGAGAAGAGAAACCATCTATCCTGACCACTCCATTCTTACTAAAGGACAATCTGAAACATTAAAAGATAAAATCATTAGATACTAAGATTAGAAGTAATTTTTATGCCCCAACATTATAAACATATCGTAATTTTAAAATAAAGAATACTTTTCCACACATAATTAAGTAATTAACTTACATGCTTCAAGCATTATCTAGTGACAGTGATAAGCAGTACTGATTTTAGGTTATTTTAATTATTAGGGGTTGGGATCTAAAGCTCACTGGTATAGCAATTATACTGCATATACAAGGCCTTAACAACTGACCTAAAATAGTGCAAAACCAACTATCTATTTGGAATAACTACAATCGGCTGTTAACCACTAGAAAGACTGCTTCTCCTTACCCCAATAACCCAATGCTACACACTGTAACCCAGCTGAGCCTTCAACTGGCACCAATTCTCCTGTGTAATCTTCCTGAGTTCTGGAATTAGCAGCAGGCACCACCATACTTGACATGTCATTTTATAACTAGCCTTCCTTACTCTAAATTGATAAAGTTTTAAAATGTCTTTACTCATAGGATTTCTAGTTTCATAACAGTGACCATCTTTTTATTTTGGTTTGAGTTGTTTAGTTTTTGAGACAGGCTATGAGAATAGGCTGACTTCAAACTTGCTATAGAGTTGACAATCACATGGAACTTCTTATACCCCGTTTTTCCTCCTCTTTTAAAATGAAGATATTCCTCTGATAAACAGCATTGATTTTGGGTTATTTCAATCTCCTTCAATCAGTCTTGTTGTCTTCACCAGAACATTTCTGCTCCTCAAACCCGAGGTTTTCTCATCCTCTCAAAACTACGTACTCTCTGGATTGCTTTGAAATCTCTTCCGCACTTGCATGAGCACCACTGTCTGTAACTATTAACTACTACCTAAAGTAGCCTGCCTTGCCTTCTGGAAACTGTTGGCCATATACTCTGAAGTAACAAATAATGTATGACTTTTGTTTGTTTGTTGAGATAGGCTTTCTCCAGGCTTGCCTCAAACTCAAGAGATCAGGTGCTCTGAGACATGTGTTGAACTTCAGTAAGGACTGTGTGCACTTGTACACCTTATCTCTTTAACCTTCATTAAGTTCCCATATATTTTCAACTATTACCGCTTAGCTGTAATCCTTTTTCAGGTCATAAACTTCACAGAGGCACCAAGGACCAAAGAGGGTATTTCAAGAACCAGCATAACAGATTCCAGAATGCGTGATGTTAACTACTTTGCAGTGGTGAGGTTACCTAGTCTTTTCATTTTTTTACAAGTCTATTAATAGGTTTTCAGATTTAAAGTACTTAGCAATATTTATGTTAAATTAAAAGGTTAATAACTATAGATTATTTTTATGTTTTACTACAAAACTTGTAAGCTATAACATGATACACTAGCTACAATGTTTAAGTTTGACTATTCCTATGTTTTACAGCCAAAGCTGGATTCAGAGACATTGTTTTCTTAACTAATATGGTAAACTCTTTTAGAAAAAGTATACACAATTTAAAGAAATTTTAATTTTTTTTAACCATTTTTAGGGGGAAGACGCAAACATCTTCTTTGAGAAGGAAGACCTGGGAGCACGAGTGACTGAGAAGTAAGTAAGAAGGCTCTGATCAGCGGCTGTCGCTGCGCAGCCTGAGTTAGGGCTCTTTGGACAATGTGAGAACAAAGACACTCCCAGATCAGCAAAGGGACCTCTGAGAACACTACCACGAGCTCCAACACTCAATAAGCCGCCCCTGCCGTTTCCTGTATTATGACTTACCTTCTAAAGTAGTAAAATCTACAAAATACTGGTGAGTGAGTTGATTCTTCACCTTTTTTACTTCGAATAAGTCTACATTCTCGGCACTTTTGTAAGTTGGGCCCTATCTCACAGCAAGAGTCATCCTGCAAAAAAGACTCTCCAGTTTGCTTCAGCTTCTTGACTTTACGCCAGTCTTTCAACACTGAACGAGGAATGCCAGCTGTAAAATTAGAAGGAAATTATTAGCAGGGTTATAAAATTCTAGTTGATCAGACTAAATTCCAAGTTCATAATGGACACCCGCTTTGTCTACCTGCTCACTCATTCTAATCAAACAGGAAAGGAAAACAGCAAATCCTCTGCTGAAAAAGAAATCTTTAAACATTCATATTCACATGACTATAATACCAAACACGAGACTCATTCACCCTATGTACACATTTAGCTTTACATAAATTTGTAGGTAGGTATGGAGTCATATGCCTTTAATTCCAGGAGTTGGGAAGCAGAAGGATGAACATTTCAAAGTCAGCCTGGGATATCTAGTGAAACTCTCAAAAACTACTGCCATCACCAAAAAACCAATTGACCTCTTTTGCTTCTGGCAAGAGTATCGTATATGATATCAATATATTAACAGAACAGTTATCTTTTATAAAAATAAAAGGGTTTCAAAGAAAGGGAGAAAAGACTACACTATTAACTGAGATGTTCTCATTGAAAGAAATAATTGAAAAAGCAATCAAACTGCTTCCGGTCAGGAATGTTTGTAAAGCCCGGATGTGAAGGCAATTTTCAATCTTTGCAAACAGTGAAAGTCCTTCTCAAGCATCTAAGAGAAAACTAAACTGCACAGATGTAGCCCATGGCAGGTCAGTCTCCGAATGGGCTCCCAAGTAAAGGGAACAGGGACCGTCTTGACATGAACTCAGTTGGCTGGCTCTTTGCTCATCTCCCTGGGGGTGGGAGGCAGCCTTACCAGGCCACAGAGGAAGACTATGAAAGAAAGACATTTCTGATGAGACCTGATAGGCTAGGTCAGATGGAAGGGGAGGAACTCCTCCCCTATCAGTGGACTGGGAAAGGGGCATGGGAGGAGATGAGAGAGGGAAGGAGGGCGGGAATTGGGAAGGGATGAAGGTGGGGGCTACAGCTGGGATACAAAGTGAATAAATTGTAATAAATAAAAAAATAAATTAAAAAAAGAAAAAACACTAAACAACCCCTCAACTGGACTAGGCAAAAAGATAAATTTATTTACCATACTCTCTGTCACTGCTACTGTTTATTAACGTGAACTATCGAGTAAATGGCCACTAGCTAAAGTAATCAGTAATCTAATAGGAGCAACCTATAGACCAGGAGAATCCATGATATATATATATACATGACTGTAATTCTACCTATGAGTACCTAAAAGATATTCTTTAAGAAAAAGCTTTGTTGCTACCAGCTATATTTGTATGCCCTGACTTTATTATCCTATCTACCCATAGACACTTGCAGTACAGGCCACTATTTGTAACTAAATAAATATTTCCGACACTTGTTTCCAATCCATTTCAATTGTACCAAAGGCACACACAACTATTCTTTTGAAACCCAGAATTTCTTGCAAAAATTTAGAGCACAGTTCTAACACCTACTTATTGATAGTGTAAAAATTGTAAAAACAACAACAAAAAAAACAAACAACAACAAAAAATGCAACCCAGTCTCCCATAAGTATTTAAAGCTGGATTAAAGTGCAAAGTTCTTTTTAACATGCTGCCCACTTCTTTGCACTCCTGTTTCCGTCTTTTCAGTGTTTATCTTGGGGCTAGAAGCCATTTTACTTAACTCAGTACACACGTAAGCTATGGACACAGCATACGCAAGTGATGGCATAAGGACTGGAATAAAGAGGTTTCCATGGCTGCAAAGATGGCTCTCCAATTAAGAGCATCGGCAGTTCTTCCAGAGTACCCAGGATCAATCTCCAGTGCACACAGCTTCAATTCCAGTTCCAGGGATTTTAATGGTAGTTTCTGCCCTCCATGGGCACCAGACACACACATAGTGCATAATTATTTAAACAGGAAAATACCCACACACATAAAATAAAGATAAATTTAAAAGGTATTTCTCCTCCAGTGTATAAGAGAGATCTTTCCTATGGACATTACTAAAGGGTGTCACACGAACAACAGAGATATCTCACCACTGATAAGACTTTTATTTGGCATACTTTCTTTAATCACTTATTTACTTTTAAATCAACTACACTAGAGAAAACTAAACGCAATCTGTTTCTATTTTTTTAAGTATGAATTAACTTTAACCAATATACTTTTAACAACAGGTGATGAGAACAGTTTAGAATGTGAAACTCCATTAACACTAATTGTAAAAATTTAAACACTATTATAAATTTTAAAAAAGACACTTGAAAGAAATTCTTAAGTATATGATATTAAAACAGGCACTTCTGAGTTAATGAATTACAAATTATTTTATTGAAGGGCTTTTTATACTGTAATTCTTCTATACTAGGCCAAAAACAATGATACTAAACTTCTTTTAGGAATTTAACAATTCCTAAGTAAGGCATCATCCTTTAATTCTAAATGTCTAATTTTTGACAATTTATCTAAAATGTAGAAGTCTGAGATTAAAATACTCTTAACAATAAATATCTAACATTACTTCCTTTATACAGTTAGAACTTTTAAGATCTAGGTGTTTGTTGACAAATTCACAAACTGCTGTCCTAGTAAAGAAAACTCAGGAGAAAGTAAGAGACACATAAATATAGGCTAACTTTTGATTTCTCAGATGCCAACACCATAACTGTACCTTGGGATACAGGAAATAAATCAGATTGTAGATGAATCACTAGTGTATAGATCAGTAAGTGTACTGTAAATATACTAAAGTTTGTTCACAATTTTAGCTCATAAAGTAAATTTATGTAAAAATTATTTGGGAAAAACAGCCAATTTTTAATTAAAACAGAAGCAGAAGATATGAAAATATGCCAAACTACTAAATAAAGCAAAATCTATTGTAGCTTCCTACAGGATGTACTAAAAATATTCTATATGTGTATGAGTATATAAAATATATTAATTATAACTACATTTTAGTTATAGTCAAGCTAATTATAATTTAAAGTATACATGTATGGTATTATACATAATCATATGAATCTTCTAACATGCAAATACAACTCATTTTTTTAAGCTGACCAAGACTAATGACAATTCCATGGAGAGAAAAATATCAAATATCATCCAAGTATATATTCAGATTCTAAAATTCTTTAACTTGTGAAAATATCCTATGTTACGTCATTTTTCTGGATAAGCCAGAAGCGAATTAACCCTACCATTACTTAACAAACTATGTGAATAGCTAATCAAACCTTCAAACAAATGGGATGTACAGTGCCTGGTTTGCAACTTATCTGTTGCAAACCAGGAGATTTACTGAGTACCAGAACCTGGGTCATACACTCACTCTGTCCATTATTTCAGAACCTCACTGGGAAACATGCACATTCAGTATTGACATGAAAAGAGATCACACATGCTACTTAAAAATGATTTTCTACTGTTGAAGCTATTTTCTGGAAGTTTAACTAACTAAAAAAAAAAAAATCCAACATCAAAAGAAATATATGGATTAATATGATTAATGACCACTAAGTTGATTGTGGATTTGTTTATGAGGTAAAAAGAGAATACATGAGAAAGAAAAGCAGCACTATTATTTCATTCTGATTGATGCCCAACCCTTTTTGTTTTCTCTCCTGCAGTCTGTCAGTATCTGTCTCAGGCTGAGTGTGTCCTTTTCTATATAATTCCTGTCTTTCTCTACTTCCCACACAGGTACGTGGGAAAATTTCTCTTTGAAAAGGCACAAAATAAGAGGCTTCAAGCAATCAACACTTATGGCAGTATTGCTTGAGATACACACTATCACAAACATCATAGGTACATAATCAGTGACATAGACATAGTGATAGTAGTAAGCGCTGTCTACATTACACAACAAACCTAAAAAGAAATAAGCAAACTGAGAAAAATTACTTCGAAAGACATACAGAAATATTTTATAATGACTAATTACAACTCGTGAGAATCCCTTACTTTGTCCAACTGTAGCCACAAAGAAAAAGGGAATCAGCCAGTTCTGAGGTGTTTATTTATTGGGGAAGTGTTTTAACTGGAAGAAACACAGAAAATCTTGTTTCTATCTTTTATCTTCTACCCATTGTTACCAATGGGAAATTCCATGAGCTTAGAAATTTGTTATGTGGTAAGGATGAGGTCGGACCATATTCACACTTCTAAGCATTGTGCCTACAGGTTAAGTAGAAATTATTTTTCTAACTAAATCATGTTAAAGCTAAATACTTTAATAACAGAGATACATTTTTGTGGTGTAATAGTCAAACCTATATTTAAATTTCTAGGAAAAGATCAAACATTATTAGCAATTCCTAAATTACACATTGGATTGCACATCTGAGAAAATATCTTTAAAAATGGAGCTCTAATGCTTCTCTCTCTGCCTCTTGCAGGATACGTGGGAAGTGCAGAAATGAAGTTTAAAATAAGACCTAAGGAACTACATCATTATTACTAGGACACTCAGCCCATTTTTATTTGAGATAAACAAATGTATTTACTCACCACTACTACTGTTCTGCAATTTCAGTTTACTTTTCTCTTTGGCACTCCTACTGAGAACTCCATTGGGTTTCAGGTCTTCTTCAGTCTCCCCTTTCCGTTTCTGCAAATCATTCTGCTTCTTTTTATAAGTTGGCTTAGGCTGCCGTTTAGTCCTTTGCTCTGATTTGCTTTCGCTTCCATCAGAGTCTCCACTCTCAGAAGCAGATTCGTAAGTTCTCTTGGCCTTTCTCCTGCTGCCTTTTTCATCTCTCCCATCCTTATCTGCAGTGACTCTGCTGTCTATACTAGTTTGTAAATCATTAGACGTAGAGGCTATTAAGTTCACAGAACATGGCTTAATAATTTCTGACACAGAATTCCCTGAATTTTCCGTTTTGTTATTAGTATTTTTATCTTCTTCGGAATGTCTGGTGAGCCAGGCCTTCTTCAGTTTAGTGTGGTAGTTGGGCTGACTGGTCTGGGCTGCTGGCCCATTTCCTACAGAGATTGCTTTGTTACTTACACCACGGATTGTGGTGCCATCCAGGGGAAGAGAGGCTGCCGCTGTCTGATTTCTCACAGTATTAAGTTCGGCCTCGCTGACATTACTATTTTTATACTGAGCTGCAGCCAATGCTGCCTTGTGCTTTTTTAAATGAATAAAATCAGTTGTGCCTGAGAAGCCAGAGCCAGGCTGAACACCACTTCCTGTCTTACTGCAGGCTAGAGTGACTGGAACTGTGCTGCTGACTTTGCATTCCTTTCCTTGAGCCTCTGACTGACTAACATTTTTTGAAGTACATTCTAAGGACGTAGAGGCCAAAATGGTACTAGATAAGGGATAAATTGCTTCTGAACCAACCAAGCTGGAAACACTGGTGGTAGTGGCAGCAGATGTGAAGACATCTGTTTTGGTATTACAGACAACATTTACAGCAGGCATGACTGAAACAGGAACATGGCCCTGGGAGACAGCTTCAAAGTTTTTTTCAGATTTCACATGAGCACTTTCTAAATTCACATTTGGTAGAATGGCTCGTCCAGTCTCCCCGGCTTCTGGTTTGAGGTAATCTGTTTTACTTGCCCCAGATGAAGATCTTTCACAAACTCGATCTTTGGAAGCTAAAGGTACAGATGGCACACTATCAACTTTTGTACTACAAGGTGGACGAACAATGACAGACGCCACAGCGGCCTGGGACTTTCCACTACTTTTTTCCATGGGCCACTCAGTTTTTTCCTTGCTGAGGTTGTTATTAGATCTCCACATTTCCGTTTGACTCTGATCAGAAGAACTCTTAAAATTCGCCTGAGAGTCTTTTGGCTCAGGAATTAGAGTTGGAGGCTTCTGAGATTCTTGAAGTTTGCCACCAGCATTTACTGGCATCACTGGGGTCAGAGTTGGAGGGGAAAGGCTACTGTAGCTGCTTTCCTTTCTTTCCAAACTGTGATGAATTGGTGGATGGAATACTGGTGCTCTATGCAAAGCAGGCATACTTCGGAGTGCATTTGTAGAGGAAACAGTCAAATGGGTAGGGCTCCTACAATCATTTCTAAATGTTGTTACTGAGTGAGATGCAATCTGATGGGGAAGATGGTCTGGTATCTTGCCTACTAAATTTTCACTTTCTGGTTGGTGTTTAATCAAAGGTGGAGGCTTTGAAAGAGATGATATAAATGAAAGAGTTTGAGGACTGCCTGTTGCAGAAAGGTTATTATTCTGTTTTTCAGTGTAAATATTTGAAGCTTCTTTGGATGGGTAGGATCTTGGTGGCTCATTGACCACACTGTTAGATAATGTGGTAAAATAGTTACTTTGGGGCAAACTCTGAGGCACTGAGTGCTTCATCTTATAAAGCTCTGACACCGAGCGTTCTACATCCTTCTCTGGTTTGACAACATGGCTTTTAGGGCTAGAAGATGACGGTGTGCCTCTGGAGTAGTTCTCTCTTTCAACATCAGGCCCCTTGATTTTGGTTGTAAATGGAGCAACGTCAATACTCTCTTGAAGAATCCGTCGGTGTTCCTCTTTATATTTGTTCAGTCTCTCTCCAGTCTCCTGGGGTGGCCTCGGACCCACAAAATGCCTATGCAAGTGACAGTCCTTTCCTGCCTGTGACCTATTGAGATCCAGGTCACTTTTTACTGATGTAGATGCATTAGACCGTACTGGTTCCATGAAAGCCTTCCTCTCTATATCTCTACAAAGAAAATACACAAAGATCCCTGTAATCAATTTTTTCATACAAAATACAAAATGATTTTTATGCAATGTTTTCTTATTTTGAAAGTAAACAGCCCCAAATAGTCTGTAAAATTGAAAGATATATCAATATGAAAAGAACAGAGCCACAAGTAGTAGCTTACACATATAATTTCACAACATGGAAGGCTGAGGCAGGAGGATTGCAATGAGTTTGACAGCAGACTGACTCAGTAAGCCAAAACACAAGGAAGAGAATGTCTTGAAAGTATAATTTTAACAATAATTTTAAGTAAACTATTTAAAAAGTTACGAATGACTGTGAACTCAAGGGCGAGGTCTACGCACGGGTGAGGGTGCTCTTTGTGGTGCTCCGCTCCCGTCTTCATCAGTGGCGGACTGGAGTGCACTGTAATCTTGTGAGGTCGGTGAGGCTCTGCACTGGAAGGTCTGACAGGAACGTGACTGAGTAAGCCAATACCATCTGCTGACGTCACAGGTGTGGGCTGATGTAACCAAGGACTGGGAGAATTCTATTAAAAACAAAGCCAAAAATGTCTACAGTTTAGTTACAAACAAACAACACCAACAAGCTAAACAGCTGCTAAACTAAACTGAGCTGGGCATAGTGTTCATGTACTCCATCCCAGTACTCAGTTTCAGAGCAAGACTTCTGACCATACTGTATTTATGAAACCTGACATTCTAAAAAATGAATCTGGTGGAGCGTATTCTTTAACCAACATTAATCACACAGACTTTCCATATTCTACTGAAAACTAATCATTAAAATACTACCTCATAGAACATTCCTTCACTAAAAGCAGAGTGCCATGAGTTGACTATTAACAATGTCTACAACCAAATTTTGATTTATAATCCCAACACTAGAAGAACTGCTCTTCACAGCAAAACCAGAATATTAGCCCTAAAATGTTATTCCACTATTAGAAGAAATTATAATCAAATTTGTCTGTCATCTTTTCCCACAGAATAATTAACTTTGTAATACAAGAGTTTAATGCAGAATACGCAGATCATTACATTTAAGCGCTCAATGTATTCGGCCGTTCTCCATAAGCCAGACACTATCAAGCCTCTATAGCTGGAGGTGTAGAAGCAATAACAGTTATGATTTCTGTGACAGCATGTTACCTGTCTAATAAGTTAGTATTTATATGATGACAGTGACAGACACGTTAAAACTGATACATCTACTTATGTGTTTGAAAACTTTTATCTGTGCTATAGCTCAATATAACTCAATGGTGTGGTTTGTAAATCTGTCATTGAGATGAGTCATATACCAGGAAAATTAAAACCACCTTTAGTTAGCTAAAAGGAATAAATATTATAACACACAGCAACAATATCAGGGTAGTTAGTATGAATCAAAAACATAGCTTAATAAGTTATAGCTCTAAACCTCACAAAATAATGCATAATAATGTAAAAAAATTAAATATAAAATGTCACAAAAGGCCCTATCTCTGAAACAAAGTTAAGTGGGATAAACTTCTGATTATACAAGCACAATCTTACCAATACTAAATGTGCCAGTATTGGTGCAGAACAAACTGTAGCAATCACTGTTATTTTCACTGAAGAAAACCAAAACTCATAGAAATGCAAACTACAGGAAAGTTACTGAGAATAAAGCACAGAAAATATTCTTCAAAATTAGATGGCCAAATGAATAGTAGGCGGCCCTGACTATCAACATTAGCCATTACACTTTGGATTAATGACCCTGATGACCTCATTACTACCACCTAAAATTACAACACCCTCTATGACAAACTTTTGGCACTGTGGCAACCATACTTGTGTCTATTCTCATTTCCAATGCAAAGCTATATATAAACAATATTATTCCTGAAATAATGAAATTTCATAGCACTAGCTTTGAAATCACCACTGCTGTCCAGAACATGACATGAAAAGTGATATGTACATCCCATCTTCATGGAAACGCTATTCCTAAAAGCTAAATAGTGAAAATGACTCAAATGTCCGCTGATAGAAAAATGCTAAACAAAATGGCAGGTTCAGTAGTAGAGTCCTTGGTGAGCATAGCTAAGACCCCAGTGCTAAGGAATGAATGAATGTGTGCCTAACTACATACACATGAAATAAAGCAGAATGTAGCTTTTTAAATGGTCATCTATCTGCCTCAATTGTCAATACAGATGAATCTAAAGGACATATTTAACAAAGACAGATAATTAGAAAAATATTAATTAAATCTTATCATATGAAACCACAGAAACTGAAAGTAAATACGTAGTTGCCAAAGACTAGGAGGAAGGGAATTAAATGTCTAATGATAAAAATAGTTTAAGGGTTCCATATGCTCAAAGACACTTGACTCCAGTTTGTCAGGTGGCTCACCAGGAAACCTGCCTTTATTCCTGGATACCTGTGTTAGATCCCCAGAAGCCACATGGCAGAAAGAAAGCCAAAACCCACAATAAATTGTCCTGTGAACTGCACTTGAGCACTATGGCACACCATCTCACCATCTACATGATAGATAGATAGAAAGATGATATATAGGAAACAAAAAAAATATAACTTAATACATAAATGAATGAATGTAAAAGATGGAAAATTTGATACTACTTATTGAATCAAGAGCTTGAAAATGATACATTTCATATTGCTTTTATCACAAGCAAGGTGGTATTTAAAACAGTCCTGGGGGAATACATAGAAAATATGGTGGGCAGCACAAAGGCCAAGGTTGCTTCATGATGTAAGTTTAACAAAGGATTTTATCCCTTTACATTTTTTACTGTTTGTGTGGTATGCTACTAGCACACCGTTATTTGCTAATGAAAGTACACATTTAAGAGTGTGAGTCCTGTCCCACCACCTTCTGTAATAAAGTTACAGAGATTTTACAAGATAAGAAAAGCTTAAGGGTTCAGTGCTGCTCAAAGATACATGACCCTGCAGTATTACTGCAGAGGCTGTGGCATCTTTCCCAAGTACCAGGAATCTAACTCTAAATGACCTTAAAGCACTTAACGCACTTTGAAATTTCCCATGAACATAATACATCCAGCTATCCAAGGGCTAATAGGATACCAATTTAAAAAAATTTACTAAAATGTTATTTTTTCAAAATTTAACTGAAAAAAAAAACAAACACCTGATACAAATAAATTTTAATCTGGCACACTCACTATGAAACATAAATATCATAAATCAAAGTCTAACAGACTGATGAGGTTATTAACCATCTGCAAAAATAGGCAATTAAAAAGCTGTAATATTTTTGAAGTGCCTATAGAGTTTAATTAACAAATACATGTTGCTCTGCAGCAAAAAAAGTGTCACTTACCCTCCTTAAAGAAGCTTCAGCATTAACTGCATTTTCCGGATGAACCCACTTAGAAGAAGGGAGACCAAGTCCTGAGTAGGCATGTGTTCCGTTTGGATATTGCCAAATAATTGGATAAAGTCCAAGCTGATTATATGAAGCAGAAGGATGGGCTTGTCCAAGAAGATGAGGCGACTGGTGCTGTAACAACTGTTGCTGCTGCTGGTGTGCGAGTGCTAAGTGGCTCAGGCTACTGGCATGAGCACTCTCGAGGCGAGGGTGGCCACCAAGTAAAGAGGCAGTAGGCACTCCAGGTAACACAGTGGGAAGTAAATGAGGGTGATGGACAGAATGGTGTGGACCACTAGTGAGAGGGTGAGTGTTAATGGTAGGTAATGGAGCTTGACTAGATGACCCAGCTAGTAAGTGGGGTCCTGGTGTTAAGGCAGGGTGATGGGTACCTGGGTTTAAACAGGTTCTATGGGATGAGGCATGAAGAGGGAAAGGATGCTGGCTCAAAAAAGGTGAAATGTGATTAGTTCCTGTTTCTGTTCCAATAAGAGCAGGATCCCTATAAACTGTGAAGTGCTCGTTTTTATCAATGATTAGAGGGCTCTTCGTAGTTTCCAAAGCACTACCTCGCATAGGAACTGGGTGAAAACTACATCTGGATAACTCATGTTCTATTTTAGTTGCCAGCCTTCTCTCACCAATAGCTTGACTATTCCCGTAAGTAGCCTTAGACTTTACAGAATCAGGAGACTGAGTGATCTTGGGTTTAACAACTTCAGGCGAAGAATTGGATTTTCTCTTCTGAGAGTCAACTGAAGTACTTAGTTTAGACTTTATAGTTTCTGGTGGTGGACTTCGCTTATGCAGCTGATCCTCTGTGACAGAAACTGTACTTAATGAAGACATGTACGGGACATAGTGATTTCTCTCTTTATCCACATCTCGGTGATCATTTCCTGAAGAAGTATTTATAACACTTGGTTGAGTTAAATCCACTTTCAACACATCATTGACCCAGCTCTGGTCAGAATCTTGTTTTGCTGTTTCTAGGTGTTTAGCGTTTGAATGTTTGGAATCACTAACATTTGGATCCATGTTTTCATGTGTCTGGAGGCCAAAAGTATTTGAATTTTCCTGAGACACCCTCTCTGAATGAGTGTCATTTTTTATATCCACAATACATTTGGGTGTCGGTGTTCTGGACACTAACTTCTCCTTTGGTAATAATTCCACTGTCTGTCTGTTTTCCATATTGCATTCCTGAAGAACTGAATCATTAGAATGATGATCAGCAATTGTGGCCTGTTCTGATGAACGGAGAGTCATTTTTTCTTGAAGGTGGCTGTCCACGGAATTCGGCTTTTCCCCTTCTTCATGGTTTTTATCTTCCTGAATCTGATCCCATTGAGTCTGAGCATCTATTAGGGGATCTTCTCCTGCCTTCTCAGCAATTTGGGATTTTCCTTCTTCTCCACTTATCTTTGAAGTGATTTTATTTTTCAATTCATACTCTGGTATTTGTTCAGAAGAATTATCAGTTATTCTCTTACTTGAATTTTCTGAGTCACTGCTCTCAGAAATGTCTGAAACATTGTCAGTCCGAAACCTTTTCATGTTAAGTTTCTTTTCATCCTCCTCAGGTTTCCTTCTTTTACTCATCACATGTTTGTTTTTACCTTTAGGATTTTCTGAAAGATTAAAAAAAATAATAAGTTGTATTTTTCATGATCAGTTAAGTATATTTTTATGCATGAACATGCTCTCAAAAAAATAAAGTGGGTTCAGCCAGGCAATGATGGCACATGCCATTAATACCAGCGCTCAGCCCTAGATCTCTCTGAATCTGAGACCAGCCCAGTCAGTGAGTTCCAGGACAGCAAGAGATGTGCAGTGAGAACCTATCTATCTCTCAAAATCAACTATTAAAAAGTGGATCCCACCTCCTCGTGATATGTAATCATATTTTTCTTCCTTCATCTTCTCTTCATCAGGTATACTGCTATCTGAGCCCTTCCTCTTATTTGGACGAACATTTCTTTGTTGTTGTTGTTGCTGGTGTGTGTTCTGTTTTGGTACAGCAGCTTGAGAGTTCATTGCTGGTCTGGGACTATTTGCTTGAGCACGTGTATAATGACCCTAAAATTAAGTCAACAATAATTATATTACTATTTGAGTTGAGTAGCCTGAGAAAAAGTACTTTATAAAAATGCATTACTAGTAACATACATACGTGAACAGTGTTGATATTCTGACTGGCACGAGACCTGCGTCGTGATGTAATGCCAATATTTTCACCTTTTAACAAAGAGTGAACGACATCATCTAGAAAGGTCATTTGAACCATAGAAGGATCGACATTCTGTGGTTCTAGTACCTAATCCATGACACAAAACAGACATTAAATCTAACAAACTGACCAGCATAACATTAGTAAAATTTCTTTACTTAGTTGAACTACTTACAAATCAGTTAGGGAATTCAAATTTGTAAGGTATCACCTGCTTATATAAGCAACTTTAATTACAAAAGACAAAATTACCTTTTCCCTTTTGCATTACACGAAATTCTTAACAGAAAGTCTCAATAATAAAATGTGATGTAAGAACTGTGTTTTGAAAGTGTTCAGTAGTGAAAAGAAAATACTTGGGAAATTATTATAGAGAGTAGAAGAAAGCTTAAGTTTTAAGAAAGTTAAGTTTTAATTTTTGGGAAAAAGGCTAATTAATTAGGGACGAACTTTTGTCAGTACTGAAATAAACGTGACAGCACCATCACTTCCTGAGTGGTCTCTTGGTAGCATCAGATACATTTAAACTTATTAGGGTTATATGACTAGAAACCCTATATGGTATTTATCCTGTAAAACTGTCTTTCCAAAGCATTACATGAGAGGCTAGGGTTAGGGATTGGGAGTAACATGCACTTAGCACACCTAAGACGTGCTTATTAATATGTGCACAGCCCTGATTTGATCCCCAGCACCACAACTTAACTATTTACCTGATCATTCATAACGATCATGGTGCGGGTGAAGAGATCATGATGAGTAATTATGCCAGTAAACCACTGGGTGGCAGAATCTTGTCTATAAACTCTCACTCTGTATCCATTTAAGGAATAAGGACCTTAAAAAAAAGCAAAAAACAAAAAAACAAAACAAACAAACAAAAAAAACAACAACAACAACAACAACAAAAAAAAAACACAAGGGATAGCTTAAATGAAGATGTTTCCTACTAGGAATTACAATGCTCTGCGACAGACGAGTAACACACTTAACATCAGTTTAAGAATGTCTTAAAAGACAGTTATCTTAGCTCAGAATGAAGTTATTATATGCTGCACATAGAATGTTTTTGCAATCATAAATTAGGAAGAGAATAGGACACAATGTAAAGCCATAGTGATCTAAAGTATGGTACAGAGGTAAAACTAGTTAGCAAGGTTTGAGAAAATGAGTTTATGTCTGAAATGGGAATCTGTACTTTGTAATCAGTAATTTGTAACTGATTTATAGACAGCTAGCAGAAGGTAAGTCCAAAAGCACAACAGCCTCACACTGAACACAATTTGGATTCACACTCAAATACTGTCAAAGACAGAAAGAGATTATTAATACTTTACTATTTTCTTAACTAAGGATGTAAGTAAACAAAAACTTGTAAAAACACAGCGTGATTCTATCACCAAACAACAAAGTCTGGAGGAACAGTGAGAATGACACATCACATCATCTAACCACAATCAACACTTTCTGATCTCTAGACTTCAAAAAATATTTTTAAAATCTCTTTAAATGACATTATTAAACACATGTAACTTAGAACCTCCGTTTTTGTATGTGATAGTAAGAAACTGTCTCCCAACCCACACCAGTACAATAGACTTATTTAAAAATAAACATTTTACAGACTAAACTGGTAGCTGCTAGACAGGACAGGATTCTGAGGCTTGAGAGTTGTTGGGTAGGAGACATATGCAAGAAGTCCACTTTACTTATTTATTTATTTATTATGTATGGACTTCTATGAGTAAAGCTTAAAGAAAACTTACAATAAGAATTGTTTACTACCTGGATGACCTGCTGTCATGCATAATAAAACAAAACACTGCTTACTAATACTTAATGACACGAATGGTTTTGTTTTATTTTTGTGTTTTGAGACAGGATCTTACTATGTAGTACTGGCTATCCTGGAATTCAATTATGTAGACCAGGCAGGTCTCAAACTCATTCCAAAGTGATATAATTAAAAACTGGCATTAACTTCAAAGACTGAGCTAAACGAGAACAAAACGTATTCTTTGCATTCAAGAACATATCAACAGTTCAAGTAATATGTCTTAGTTTCAATCCAACTTCACAAAATCTTTATTTACCATATGACCTTACTTCTGTTAAAACAAATTACTAGGAATTATACAGCAGCTCAGATTTGAAAATCACAAGCTATAGATGACCCTGTAATTTAACTGAACAAAGGAAACAAAATTAAAGCTGGTATTGTGCAAACTGTTGCACAGGGAACACTTATCCGATACCAGCAGCATTCTTCAAGAGAGATCAACTATGACTTTGGGCAACCCTCCATTGCTTTTCTTTCCAGGAAGAATATACCTTGAACACTCCAAAATATGAAAATTTCCCTATCAACAAAACAACAGTGAAGCTATAATAAACCAGTGAAATAATAAACTTTATCAAAATGTTTATTTATACTTTGCCAATTATTTTCTGGCACACTACATACAATTAAAACTATCAGATTGCATAAAATGGAGCATTCAAAAAGTTGGCTCAGTTTCAGAAAATTATATGTAACTTCAATAGATACCTTGCATAAAAATCTCTTGAACCTTCTGCTCCTTCACCCAGACCTTCACTTCCGCATGCAGCTGTGGGTTGTCCCTGAGTATGGGCTTCAAGCTGTCTATATCGTCCTGAAATTATAAATAAAGAAGGGCCCATCACATTTTGCTAACAATCGTTTCATAACTTCTATATTCTATGTTCAAAGCATATTAAAAAATTCCTTAATATAAAAGCATAAACTCATAATTAGTTTTCTTAGCAACTATAACAATACAGCATAAATTATTCTGTAGAGATATTTGATCCTTAACAATAACAACCATATTCAAAAGTGATAGGAAACAAAATCTGGCACTGTGAATCTCTTTACTAAGACTGTCTGAAATTCAAATTTCTACTATCAATTCCCTTATCCATGAGGCAGTTAGTAATTTACCTCAATACCATAACACAATAATTAATAACAAAATAAATCATGTGTGTGTATATATATTTCTATATAATAATAGACAATGTAACAGTGACACTATATACTATTGAAATAAAATTCTTACACGATCACAATGCTGGTCACAAAAGTAAATTTAATTCTATAACATTTTATGAATAAGCATTAAGTGATATAATTCAAAACTAAGCTAGAGGAATCCCGTTTACTGATTAGCAGATTTCTTTTATGAATCATTTTCATGTATACTTCATGATAAACATACATCTACAGCTAAAATATATCATTAATTTTTCAAAAGTGAACCTACTTGATGCAACAACAACAACAACAAAAACCCACACTTCTTAATAACTGACTTTTAACTAGTAAGCCATTAGGAAAAACTTTCCTAGTTGATATGGTATGTCAAATAGGATATCAGAGAGTTAAGTACCTCATTTCTCCAATATTACAACTTAACAAAAAGAGGGTAGGGGAGATGGGGTATTACAGGGCAAGGCCCTGGCTCCCCCCTCCCCCCCACTTCCTATGCAGCATCCCAAAAGCAAAATAAAAAGTTTTAGGCAGTCTCCAACTATCAACAGAAAACTCACTTGAAGTATCCTAGTCCAATAACTCTTCATTTTCATAATGCTTACATTTATATTGCTTTCCTGAGAAAGGACTCTAAAATACTTGGCTGGGCCTTGTAATAACTCAATCGTAACGCACAGAGAAACCATGAACACTAAAAGCTTAGTACTCTGGACCACTGGCATCATCACTCTAAATTTATCCTAGAAGATACTGCCCTGACTTCCTTTGCTGATGAACAGTGGTATCAAAGCATTAGCCTTTCCTCCCCAAGATTTTTTGGTCATGGTGTTTTGTCAGAGGCATAGAAAGCCTAAGACAGATAGTATTAAAAAAAAAAATCATCTATACTTTGTTATTCTTACAGAACATGTCTGACAGTTCTCATTATATACTTTTATATGAAATGAGCATTCAATTAAAATGTTTCATAAGATTATCCTACACTACAGATTTTCTGAGCTGATTTTCACTCTTTCCTCATGTATCTTTCCATAGGAAACATCTAAACACCTGAGAACTATTGTACTCTTTCTCTTTTCCTAAGAGTGAAAGCAGGGGCTGAAGAGATGACTCGATGGTTAAGATTACTGCTGCATTTCCATCAGATCTGGACTCAATTCCCAGCATCCACATCATAGATCACAAGTGACCACAAGTACAGTTCCAGGGAATCTGGAACCTTCTGGCCTGTGAGTAATTCAGCATGCACGTGGTACATATACATGTATACATACAGGCAAAATACATATAATATAAAAATTAATCTAAGCTCAAAATGGAATGATAAGCAATTCCTGAGGTTAGTCATATTTAAAACCACTTGTTTTGATGATACCTATATATAACAATTGAGAATATAAAATATGCATTGTTATAAAAATATCAATAATGAAAGGATGCATATACCTCTAATCCTAGTACTTAGGAGGTATAGGAAAGAGGATAAACTAGTAAGCCAAGTTGGGTTAAATGTAAGTTTCAGTCCAGCCTAAACACACAAAAAAATACAACACACACACACAATCAATTCCCAGCACCCACGTGGCAGCCCACAGCTGTAGTCCCATGGGATACAGTGCCCTCTTCTGGTGTGAAAACATACAGTCATAAACATATAGTCATATACATAAACAGAATGAAATAATATTGAGAAAAAAAGGCTTTATCACATCACTCTTCCATTCAAAACACTCTGGAGGCTTTCAATCCAAACTTACCAAGCCAGAAATTTAGTTTTCATTGTAGCCTGTTAAGTACCACTGAATACCCTTATAACTGGTAACATCTCTTAATGTCTATAGCCATCTATCCTTTGAATGCTCTTACTTTATAGCCCTTCCATTTTCTGTTACAGTCGATGATTTCCATCAGCTTTTGGGCTTTATTTATATACACAGACTTGTTTTTAAAAATCTGTATTACTCATGTGTGCCTGCACATAGATGATAGGGAACAACTTATGGGAGTCAGTTCTCTCCTGGAGATCAAACTCTGATCATTAGTCTTGGTAAGCTCTTGCCTTTCCCTGCTGAGACCTCGGCTAATCAACAAATCTCAACCTCCAGTCTCTTCCTTCTCAGACTCACCCAAAAAATATGTGTAAAGCTGAAGAAATAGCAAATGGACTCATTTTTGAGACAAGAAAAAAAAAAGAGGCAAAAAGATAAAATAAGTCTAAGAACAGGAAGTTAGGGGGGTTCCTGCTTGTAACCACAATTTCCTCTTTGCTGTAGGAGAAAGGTCATCTACTAGTAGAAAAGAAGGAAGTTTAGTACAGTAGTGATAATTTGGAACAACTGTGTAAGGAAATACAAGTTCACAGAAGCATAGAAAATAATGCCAGAAGATATTAAGGGCTCATCTGAGGGTAGAGACAATACAGTGCCACTGAAATGCTGGGTTTGAGTGATGGTTTCCTTCAGTTAGTAAGCATTCTGCAATGTAAATCTAACATGTCTGCATTGTACCACATGTAACACTTGAATTGGGGCTGGCATGGTTACCAATACCAGGTACTACAAATTTAGGACATGTCAATAAAAAGTAAAAAACAGAAGCTTTAGAACAACCTCCAAACCAAACACTAACCAAACAAGCAAATCTTTCCATTAGAACTATTCCTTTTTTTGTGCTGAGAATCAAACACAGGGGCCCTGAACATGCAAGTCACACTTATCTGCAATGCTACCCCAGAATTGTTCTACCATTGGAAGTTAAAACTAAATGCAACAAAAATATAAAAAGCATGTATGGGAGCTCAACTGCTGGTACAAATGACTGTGAAGAGGAGGAGAGGGCTCACAGTCAGGAGCGTTTGTTGCTCTCGCAGTGCACCACGCTTCAGTTCTAAGCGCTCACAGTGTGGCTTGCAGCCATCTGTAACTCCAGTTTCCAAGTAATCTGACATCCTTCTGACTTCTGCAGGCACCTGGCACACAAGCAGTGCATGCATACATGAAAACATTCATACATGTAACATTTTAAAAAACAAGAATGGTTGAGATTACATACAGGACAGAAAAATCTTAGATGGAAAAATATCACACACACACAAAACCATGGAAAATAAAAGAATGTAGAATGTAATAATTATGGGACTCACTGTTTTTGAGCAGGAATAAAATGTTTCACTAGCTTTATATGAAAATGTGGGTTTATTCTGAGCATTTCTCAAACTTCTAAGGGCTTCTTGAAAATACATACATCATAAGCTGACATTTATACACAAAGGCAAACTCCATCTTCTTTTTCTATACTCTAGAGGTTTAAACCCAGGACATCACACATGCTACGCAAGCAATGTACTTATTCATTTCCTGAACCCACACTCTATACTCTGATATAAACATCATATACACACTCTTTAGCACAAAAATTTCACAACACAATGTGTGCTTTTACATATATTAACACATAGAAAATAACAATATAAGGAAAGGGGAATTGTGTAGTATGTTAATTAACATTTATGTAAATTAACCTGTTGGGCTGAGGGTGTGTAGAGATCAGTTGGGAGAGCAAGAGCTTAGGAACATGACTGTATACTTTGCCCAGCATTCTGACAGGTGAGATCTCTGTTGCACTATCAGTTCCGAGCTCTCTTAAGAATTAACACGTCTATCCCAAAGGGGGAAAATTCCCTGAGAAGACAGATTTTTATAGTTGGATAAATATCTATAGATGCATGTTTAATAAAAATCTCAATGCATTCTAGTTAGTTACTGTCCTCTACAATCACACACATGCATATACTGACTTTAGTTCCTCTATTTTAAAGTTTCAATTTACCTATAAATTATATCTAACAGTATCATTTATGAAATCAAATACAATAAATCTCTGTTGGGGCTGGAGAATGTGGAAGTAGATTCTTAAGTGTTAGGGAGGGAAAAGTGGAGCTAAGACATGAATAGTTGTGTTTCTACTTAAATTCATTTAAAAAGTTAATTTCAAATATGTGGATTTCAGCCTATTTATAGAGGGAGACAAAATGAGAAATACTTTGGAAGTGACCGAGACCAATAAAAACTAATCAGCAGTTTACTAATCTCCTATTCAGAGCTGGCAGACAGCATTACTTAATCACACTCGTGCACAGCAGCCACACAATGCTTGCCAACCAGTAGCAACATGGCAGGGACACGCTACCAGTTAGTACAAGTTTGCTCATACATATGCAATAAGCATTAAAAGTGCTTTCTTCTATCACTAGGCTTAGTGAGCAATGAAATGCACAGATCTCAACAGGAAAGTCTCCACAATCATAGTTCCAGCACCGTGTGCAGTGTTGGAGCCTCACTCTGTGAGCAAGAAGATCAATTCCTTGATAAAAAGTGGGTGGGAGAGAAACAAGATAGAAGTCATCTTTTCGAAGTGTTCTAGCTACTGCAGTTTCAAGTTGACACACTATATAATCACTTAATCCTTGGAATTGTATGAATGAAGAAAGGTTACAAATCTAGATTTTGATTTAATGTATGAATTACAGTAATCTGCTTTTGTTTTTAAAAAGGCTATTCTCTGAATGGCAAAGAGAACATGCACTGTCAACTAAGAAGCAAACTTGCAGTGCTGATTCCCACTCAAAGAGTATCTGGAACATAATTTACAAAAACAAAGGTTTACTATTTAACACCCATTACAGATAACTAGGCTATAAGGATCCCGTTTAAAAACAAACGTGGCATGAACTCAATGGCAGGCTCTCTGACCACCTCTGCCTGGGGGTTGCAGCCTTGCCAGGCTACAGAGGAAGATGATACAGCCAGCTTCGATGAGACCTGATGGGCTAGGGTTAGATGGAATTTTAAAATTTTTTAAAATTTAATTAAAAATTTAAAAAAGCAAATGTGATGTATATTACTAAGTTATAATTAATAGCCTTTACCAAATAGCTAGGTTTAACAGTCACAATAAATCATTCAAGAAAATAATTTTTTTTTTTTTTTGGAACTGAACAAACTAGGTAAGAAATACGAGGCAGCCAGGAGAAACAAACATCTCAGAACCAAGATCCAGAAAAGGACCATCCAAAAGCAGAAGCATTAGGCGCTGGGACTGTGCTCAGAAGCACGGCTTGCCAGAGCATGATCCCTGGTATGGAAGACGGTTAAGAATTAACCCACAATTAGGATTCTGAAAATACCTAATAGGCCATATAAATGTTTTACTGTCAGCTGATAATTTCAAAATTAATCACGCAACAGTGCTTCTACTTCCCCAGCTATCTTAGAACTGCAGTCCAATGGTGCTTGTGGACAGAAGAGCACTGCAAAGGGGGAAGAGGGTGTGGCAATTAAAGAAGGGGAAGTGATAAGGGCATTTATTATGGGGCCACAGAAACCTGCCCTTCAAGAACTCAAGACAAAAAAATCAAATATTAAAAGCACCAGTGACAATTCTGTATGGTGTCCAGGTATTTGGTTAAATGTCAGTCTACATGTTTCTACAAAAGGCCTTTTAGGTTTAATTATATTTAAGTAAAGTATAATTTGAATAATATATAACCCTCCACAATCAGCCCAAAGTTAAAGACACACTGAGGTCTTCTAAGGAAGACTGGTCCTTATGATTCCAGACTGCATTTGGACTTGAGTTGGCCTATTCAGTAGATTCTAGACTTTTTAGCATCTCCACATTTCATAAGCCAATTTCCCCTTCCCACCCTCTCCTTATCACTCTTTGGCTCTGTTCCGAGAGAAACGTTAAGATACTATACACTATTGGGAAACATTCATGTCCTTCACTGTTTCTTTTCCATCTTTTGTTGGTTTTTAGTACTGTGAAAATCAAACCAAGCCCTTGAACATTAGCAGGTACTACTATACCACCAAACCACATCTTCTAAAAAGACATGCATATCAGGTAGTCTACAGACACTATAAATAAACTACTATTTTAGAGCTTAACCCATGATTCTGTAATGAGCTGTGTGACCCCTTCCCCTACATTATCAATCCTTAAACTCACAGTTACAGAAAATGGCCAGCATAAAAACGAATAGCTACATGTCATATTTCAGCAACCACAATGTTGCCCTTTTGCTTCAAAGGTCTAATCTAATGCCTAATAATTTCTGTATGAGTTATGAAACCAAGATTTATCTGGAACATTCATAAAATTTCAACTTCAGAACACAGTGATAGTTATGTTAGTTACTTGGGACTGACAATCATTCAACAAATTAAAAAGGGACATTATCCGTTTTAAATTTAAATCCTAACTAATTAAAAGTGTATGAACCTGGCATAAGAACAGACATCTAGATCAAGGGTGTAGAATAGAAAGTGCAAAAAATAAATTATAGTACAAAAAATCAGCTAAATTTCATTGTAACTAATCACTGAAATAACAATTGTTCAAACAAGTCATGCTAAAAACGTGGTCCCTTAGCCAATATTATTTCTTAAAATTGAATCAAAATGGATCATACACTTAAAATAAGAGCTATAATGAAGAATCTCGAAAGAATACATTCATTAAAATCCTTATCACACTGAATTTGGCAATGATTTCTTGGCTGGGACACCAAAAGCACATCCAACAAAGAAAAGACCTCTTAGACTTCATTAAATAAAACCTTTGTACATCACAGCATGTCACCGGAGAGAAAAGAAAGCCAACACAATGGGGGTAGAGGAAAGTTGCAAGCCATGTATGTACTTAAATAATGGTTGATATCCTGACTATCTATTATTCCTGACTAGCTAATATTCCTGACTCAAACAAACTTTCAGTGAGCAAAGTAAATTAAAGACTGGTTCTCATACAGATGGTTAGAATATACCTGTCAGTAATCACAGGAAAAAGGAGGTTAAAAATCATGTTACAGTATGGCTATATTTTCACTAGAATGGCTGCCACACAAAGTAAAAAGAATGTAACAAGCACTGATGATTCCAAAGAAACCAGAAGCCTTGTGTACTGTAGATAGACAAAAGGAAATAGTGAACACAGCATGGAAAATAGCTGCTATTTCTCAAATGGATGTTTGTTTGTTTGTAGGTGAGTGTGTGTGTTTGCGACAGTTTTACTGTGTACCAGCTCAGGCTAGCCTAGAACTGAATGTACAGCCCCAGCTGATCTTAAACTTGCTTCAGTCTCCTGAGCTCTGGAATTATAGGTAATGGTTGGCTGGGATCACAGGTGTGACTAACCATAGTTGGCTCCAGGTTTAAAAGATAAAATTTCCATATTTCAACAACTACATATGTACACACATGTGCACACACACACAAACTAAAAGGGAACACAGAAATATGCAACTGTAGCGTTATTCACTATAGCCAAAAGCAAAAAGCCCAAATATCTTACAAAATGAAAATTGCAATGTGGACAAAACAATGAAATACTCAGACACACTAAGAAATTAAATTCAAGCACATGCTATAACATGGGGGAAACCTGAAGATATCCTAGTAAGTGAAACAAGCCTTTAAAATAGATACTATGTAATTTTTCTTGTGTGTATACAAGAAATACCTAGTATAAGCAGAATCACAAAGAAAGTAGAACACAGATTACCAAAAGCTGGAGTAGGTGAAATTAGAAAATACGGAATTACTATTCAATTAACATATGTCCTGTTAGGGATGATAAGAAAGTTGTGAAACTGGGCAGTGGTGATGTCTGTACTATTAAGGTACCTTTTAATACCATTTTATACTTAAATGGTTTTGTACCAGTTAAGAGTTAAAGCTTTATTGTTTGTTTACTCTGAACAAATGCACTGCGGACAAAGAGGCTGAAATCAGTCACGTGGCTGATCCAATTAAAATTGTTGCTTTAAAAAAATCCCTTTTCAGGTGAGAGTGGAAATGCACACCAGTGCACAGAGGGGAGAAGCAGGTTGTTCTCTGTGAGCTTGAGGCCAGCCTGGCCTACAAAGATGAGTTCCAGTCTCAAATTAATAACTTAGTTAATTAAAACAACCCTATCTCATCACTATTCCTTCCAAGGAAGGTGATAAAAGCTAAGGTTTATGTATACCTTCTGCCTGTTCATTTGACTTCCTATATTTCACCAACTTTAATGTCCTACTAGCTAAGCTAATTTACATTTGTCCTAAGACAACTGATGTCGATTTCCTTTTACTTGTCTGGTATCTGATGATATGTACTGTGTTTTGCCTTATGCACTTTTGTATTTCTTAGATGTCCTTCCCTCCATCAGATTACAGATTTCATGAAGACATAGGATATAACACAATAGGATCTCACAGGTACAATTAACAACCCCCAGCTCATTACCTAATAGCTAGTAACTGTAAGGGACAACTATCTTACCTAGTCAGGTTAGGAGACATGAATTTTGGACAGGCAAACAGAAGTATACTTTTTTTTTTCCAACTTAACTTTAAGTAAATCTATGTCTTCAGAATAATAATATTCACCACAAAGAAACCAGACTGCTGGAAAAAGTAGGACAAATGCAAAGCATCTTAACCAGTTGGAGTTCTATGCATAAAAACCAATTAGTCTGAAAAAAAATGCATGGATTTAGAGTACAACTTTACATGAGTGTGAAAACCACTGGGAAATTGTAGTGACAAAAACTAGGGAGGAGGAGGTGGAGGAGGAAGGGGTGGAGGAGAAAGAGGTGGAGAAGGAAGAGGTGGTTAGTATTAGAGTTAGAAATCAACTATAAGGCTGCTGGAACTGGCAGCTGTGCTGGGCCATGAAGTGCAGTCATAGCCAGTACAGTGGTAGTAGACTGACCACTGTGGCTGCAGGATTTGCAAGCCATTATGTTTTACAAGCCATGAAGCATATGGAGCCTCAAGTACAAGTTTTTCAGAGCCTACCAAAATCTGCCTTCAGTGGTAGGTTCTGTAGAGGTGGGTGTAACCCAAATGACAAAACAGGAAGCAGCATTGATACTGGCTGTAATCACTACTGCCAATAAAGTAAAGATCAGGGATGCTCACCGACGGATTATGCTCTTAAATCCCTGAGACAAGAGAGGGCCTCCTTATATAGCAGCTGAAATCAATGAACCTAAAGACTTTATAGAAGGACAAGCTAAAAACTAAAGTTTTTTAAATGTGATGAACTTTAAGCCCATTAGTCTACGTGTGAGTATATTCTGTAATAAAATGCCTCAGAGCTATACCCTTGGGGGAAGGGGAGAAATCACCAATAGGGTATACAATAGAATGGTATACATACACAAGCATCCCCGCGTTACTACTCAAAGTGTGGTACAGTGAAAACAACTGCTCAGCATCTAAAACTTTGGTAAAGCTTCTGTTTTTGCTTCTGCTGGCTTTGTGAACATCACTGTCAAAAATTCCCTAAACCTCCTTTTTCCTTTTCTTATATACTTGATTCTACATATTCTTGTCCTTTGTCTCTCCTCTCTGCAGGTGCTGAGGATGAAATCTGAGGAATCCTATATGACTAACATAAATATCACATAAAAATGTTTGGGAAATTATAGGCTTTTTAAAAATATAATTTAACTTAACAAATTAACTGTGATTTTAAATAATATAGTTGGGCTTTAGTAAAACTACATTAGGGAAAGAGAATAAATATTACCATCCTATTTTTACTGAAAAAAAAAAAGACAGAAAATCTTTTTCAAACACTAATAATGATGGTTAGACTCTTTGAAAACCAATGCCTGCAAACCTAATTTCACAGACTTTAAATTCTTAACAGCACAAATAGGAGGGAACAGTGTTAGACAGTAAAGAGCCACCGCAGTGCCTTACACATGACTGCAGAACAGCTCATACTCCGGGCAACTTGTAGTCAAAGTGCCTGGCCCTGGCCTCCATGGATGCATGTTCACATTTTTGAGCTAAACTAAGTTTTGGGTTTAATGTCTCTCCTCTTAAGAAGCTAAAACAATCATCATACAAATTGATATTGACTCATGAGACCTATTTCATAATTACTACTGAAATCAGGACTTTATAAAATTAGATAAGTGAAAGATATAAAAATAGCATACCAAAGTTCATATTAAAATACAACATTCCAATTCTCCTTCGCCAACCCCCTCTAGGTAAGCAGGTAAGGAAACAATGATTCTATTTTAGTAGCTAGTTCTCTTGTTTTTGTGGCCCCTTTTTTATTATCCAGGCTTTAGCTTTGCTCTAGTATTACAAACTGTCACTTTTGAGTAGAAATGGGACAAAGCCAAAAACTACACAAGAGTACCTTCCTGCTTTGGCTTCATCTAGAACACCCTCAGGCCATGCCTACCCAAGGATGCTAATTTTACCAAGCCAATAATCTATGAGGAGTCAGTTCACAGATACTGTTATAAACCTGTACTTTTTACAGTCTTGGAACAATGTACATGGTATGTAACTTAAGAGCTATATAGGAAATGTGTTTAATTCTTGCCAGAATTTACAAACATATACAGAAAAACAAGCTAAAAAGCTCTCAATAAGTCTTTGGTTTTCTAATTTGGTAGAATTTTTCACTTGTATCTAGTACTTCATAACTAAAAGTTTCTTCTTGCGATAAACTCAGTTTTAGATAAAATGCTTCTTCTCTTAGACTGAACCAAACATGGTTCTTAACTTGATTGGGTGACTGCTGGTCAGAAATGACTGTTTTTTTGTTTTGTTTTGTTTTTTAACCTTAAGCAAGCTCACAGAAGTGCTAAGGAAGGAACTTCAAAGGTCATTTAGTACAATATTTCATCAGGTGTTTAAGGGATTTCTCCAAGACAAGACACTACCTTCACAATGACTCCCCACACATTGAAACAAGCGGGGAGGTTCAATGTTTAACCACATACGCAATCAACATTGTTTTTGAGGCGGAGCACTCTAACTCACGCTCCTTCTGCTCAGACTTCAGAGTACTGAAATCACAGTGTGCACCTAACTAACTTTGGAAAGAGAACAAGTATTAACACCAAATAGAATTTGACTTTCTGGTGTGTGTGTGTGGGAGGGGCAGGTGGTCTTCATGAAATCTTACTTCAATATATATACCTCTGAGAAAGGGGAAGAGAAGGGAAAACAAAAACCACTGTGGAAAACATATACGATAATTAGATACTGATAATGGGATTGATTGTACTGACAGCTGAAAAAAACTGTTGGATAAAGAAACAATGGTAGATGTTCTAAAGGAGACTAGTAAATCATTAAAATATGAACAGAAAAAGATGAAGGAATGCCCAACAAGTCTGTGGATGGCAGGAAAGAATTACAAGCAACCACTGAAAAGGCTTAAGAGCGCCACACTACGAAGAGGGAAGCGGCTATCTTGTAAAGCAGGTGAGAAGCTGTTTAAGATTTCATTTTAACCTTCCTAACACCCCTGATGTATATGGTCTGCCTGTATTTTATAGATGTGAACACTGTTCATGTAAAAATTTCCAATTCTTTCCCAAGTCAAGACTGACAGGAATTACACAGAATCGCTGCTGTTAACCACTGTGACCTCATTCAATCTCCATGGCAAAACACGTTACTCAGATAATTAGATCCTTCTGATGTTGCAACAACCAGCATATCACTGTTAAGACAGATCAATTTTTATACTTGCTGGTTAAATGTACTTAACAATCTTTTCCCTTTTTTCTGATCCTGTCTACTACTAAAAACACAAAGCTTTTTTTCTAGTAAGGCTGACAATATACTGATATTTCCTAAATCTTCCTTCTTATCACTGATTATACAGCCAATCGTGACATATTTTTTTCTTTCATCCTTAGTTTTACTTTCTTCCTCAGACTTTTTAAACCATTTTCATCTCTACTGGCCTCCTACTCCTAAAGCCCTCACTAAGCATTTTTGATTCTTTTAATCAAGTACACTTCAAGACACTTTTTTAATTTGGAAGACAAGGTCTTCTTTAATTCACAGGCTGACCTCAACTTTCCAGCTGTGTTGGTGCACACCTGCCAACCCAGAACTCTGGAAGCTACGGAAGGAAGATTCCAAGTTGAAAGCTAGCCTCTGTTACAAAACAGGGTCTACAAAAAAGACTCCCAACTCTAATTATCACTATCTTAAAATAATTCTCTTTCTCTCTTCTCGCTCTTTCTCTGGGTCAAATCTGTTTCCCATTGGGATGTTTAAAGTGTGAAAACACTCTAAAGCAGTGGTTCTCACCTTGTGGGTCTTGATGTCTACTGGGGGGTGGGGGTGAGAAGGTATTGTCAAATGACTCACAGGGTAGACGAAGACCATTTGCATTACAATTTGTAACTAAACAGCAAAATTACGGTTATGAAGTAGCAACAAAAATAATTTTATGGTTGAGGGAAACCAAATATGAGAAACTGTATTAAAGGGTCACAGCATCAGGAAGGCTGAGAATTAAGCTAAAGTGGCTGTCTGTACTCAGAAGGCAGATGCAGGTAGATCTCTTGAGTTTGGAGCCATCCTGGTCTACAGAATGGGTTCCATGACAGCCAGAGCCACACAGGAAAACCCTGTCTTGAAAAACAAAACAAACAAACAAACAAAATTACATTTTAAAAGTGTATCTTTTTCTTAGCCCTCTGTAATAATAACATTTTGATTATTTTCTTTTGTAAACTACTAACAATATCATCACAGCATGCTGAAAAATAAATCTGCTTATAAACAAATTATTAGGCGTTTCCTTGCCAGTGTACCATTTATATTAATTACTTAATTCAAGAGAGCATAGCATATGCTTAGTTTTAACCACACCGCCAGCTAATGTTTCCCCTTGGCTATTCAGAAGCTATATTTTACCTTACTTAAATTATCTCCTCCTGATTACAAAGCAACTCCAAACTGCAAGGGGATAGTGACAGGCATTTATTAAAAACAAACAAACAAACAAAAAACAACTGAGTGCCTCTATTACAGTACACCTTCTAAACTATTGTTAACTCACCCTAGCCAATTGTTTGAGCTATTTTTAGTAAGCCAGTTGTGCTACATAACAATTACTTTAAGAATATCCTGAATCTCAAGACAATAGTATTTATGTAATCAATGCTGAAAAATTATACGTTGAAATGGGTTGAGGTATAGCTCACTGGTGGAGTGCTTGCCTAGTGTGTGCAAATATTAGAGAAAATTTTCATGACTGAAAGGATATAGAAATTACAAATATGCAGATCCAACACAATCCAAAGGCACATAAAGGCTCTTGGCATATAGTGGCAAAGCACTGGCTGCTCTTGCAGAAGACTGAGACTTGACACCCAGTACCCGCATGGTGGACCATAATCCTGTGAAACCTCAGTCCCTGGGCATCTGGCTCTTTTCTCTTGCCTCTACATGCACCAGGAACAAATGTGGTGCAGACATACACATAAAAAAGCTAACTTAATAAAGACTCATCAGGCCAACAAGATGGCACAATGGGTAAAAGACACTTGCCACCCAGCCCGACAACCTGAGATAGAATCCCAGGACTCTCACGGTGGAAGAATCAACTCCTTTGAGCTCACATGAGAGACAAAGCTCATATGCATACATACAATCATAATAAGCAAACAAGCAAACAAGCAAACAAACAAACATTCTCTACATCGGTGCGCGCACTCTGCTTCAGGAACTGAGAAGAGCTCCAGTTACCCCAAGCAGCCCACTTTGCTACAGCTCCCCCGTTACCCACAGCAGCAGTGTATCTACTTACTGAGTACAATGATCCAACATTTGCACACTACAAGAAGAAAAGTAGTATTACTAAGACTTTTATTTCTAAGTTCAAAAGTTCACTATGACCCAGAACTTCAAATAAAAACATAATTAAATTCTACGATGACTATACTTTATGCTAGGGAAAACACCTGAGTATATATATTTTTATACATGAAAGTATAAAAGATGAAAGTGGGGTATAAATTTAGAGAAGCAAATTCTTCATATATATTGAGAACGGAATTTTTGTTTGTTTTTGTAGGGTTTCTCTGTGTAGTCCTGTCTGTCCTGGAAGTCAGATTCGCCTACCTCTGCTTCCCCTGAGCTCGGATTAAAGGTATGTACAACCACCATCCTGCTCAGCTACCTAGGGGTTTTAACTTTGCATCTCTCTTTTTTACTACAATTAAAGGCAGAGGACTATACAGAATAAATAAAGAATGCTAGAGTTATCAACATCCCCTTAGAAATTTGTACTACAAAGCTATAGTGATAAAACAAGTATGGTATTAACACAATACAGGCATGTTGATCAATGGAATCAAACTGAAGAGACAGGCATAAACCCACACACTATAAGACACCTTAAAAGCTTTTTAAATAAGAAGGCAGAAATACACACAAGAAAAAAAAGTTATCTTCTGCAACTGGTGTTGGTCAAACTGGACAGCTTCAGGAAGAAGAATGCATATAAATCAATACTTATCATGCTACACAAAAGTCAACTCCAAATGGTTATGAAAGACTTCAACATAAAACCATATACACTGAACCTGATAGAAGAGAAAGTTTGGAATAGCCTTGAATTCCTAGCACAGGAACACAGATCAATAATTAAGAAAACCTCATGACATTGAAAAGCTTTTGCATGGCAATCGATACAATCATTCAGACAAAGCCGCAGTCTACAGATTTTTTTATCAACTATACATGCACTAGAAGGCTAATACCCAAACTATATAAAGAACTCAAAGCTAAGTAACAAGAAAACAAACAGCCAGGGCACACGTCTCTCATCCTAGTGTTCTGGAAACAGGTGGATCTCTTGAGTGACAGGCCAGCCTGGTCTACAGATCAAGTTCCAGGATAGCCAAGGCTATACAGAGAAACCCTGTCTCAAAACATAAATGAGAAAGAAAAACAAATAACCCAATGAAAAATGTGGTACAGATCTAAACAGAGAATTCTTAAGAGGAAATTCAAATGGCTGAGAAACATTTAAAAAATGTTCAACAGCCTTAATCATCAGGGAAATGCAAATCAAAACTACTCTGAGATTCCATTTTACACATGTCAGAATGGCGAAGATCAATAACACAAGTGACAGCTCATGCCGACAAGGATGTGGAGAATAAGGGAACACTCATCCATTGCTACTGCAACTGGAAACTTGTACAGCCACTATGGAAATCAGTGTGGAGATTCCTCAGGAAGACTAAAAATCAATATACTCAAGGCTCTATACCACTCTTGGGCATATATGCAAAGGATGCTTTATCCTACCAGAGACATTTGTTCAACCATGTTCCCTGCTGCTCTATTCATAACAGCCAGAAATTGGAAACAATTTCTGGAAGTTGGGAACAAAGTCTGTCAACAGAAGAATGGATAAAGAAAATGTAGTATATTTATACAATGGAGTCTTACTCAGCTGTTAAAACAAATCTGCAAACAAATAGATTTAATCAGAAAAAAAAATTTGTGACCGAGGTAACCCAGATTCAGAAGGACAAACATGGTATATATTTGCTTACATGCAGGTATAGGCTGTTAAGTCAATGAAAACCAAGCTACACTCATAGAACTGCAGAGATTAAGTATAGAGAAAGAGACAAAGGGGGACAAATAAATCTCCTAGGTAAGGGAAACAGAATAGTTAGATATGAATGGATGGGGAAGACGAGACCTGTAATGGGAAGATCAAATAGGGAGGGGGAAGAAAGAGGGTGACAAAAAGAGGAAATATGAGGAAAGAAAGTTAGTCATTTGACTGAGTATAGAAAGCTAGTTGTTAGTAGAAGCTTCCTAAAATATATACATTTACAAAGGTGATCTAAATAAAATTAAAGGAGGCAGAGCCTCAAATGGCTATCTCCTGTAACCAAATGAAGCTTCCTGTAGTGAGACTGGGTTGTATCCAAATGAGTTGTTGGTCAAAGGGAATCCCCCAACAACCCAGGCTGTTGTCAAGATTACATATAGGCTGCTCTCCACAAACTGACAGTGAGCCCCCACTGCTGAAGACAGCACCCACACAGCTCATTTAGCATGGGGAAGTCAGGCTGGTGCCACATAGAGCCTATACTCCTACGGATTCTAGGTCTTTGGCACAGCAAGAAACTCTGCATGCTCCCAAAAGAGAAACATTAAGCCAACCCAGGCATTTGCCAGGTGGTGACACACGCCTTTAATCCCAGCACTCAAGGAGGCAGAGGCAGGTGGATCTCTAAATTCGAGGATAGTCTGGTCTACAGATCAAGTTTTAGGGCAGGCAGGGCTAAACAGAGAAACCCTGTCTCAGAAAAAAACAAAAACAACCCAGGCACAAACCCTTCGATCTACAATGGTATCCCTGCCTGCAAGATATGCAAAGTTGCTTCTTGGAAGAACCGGCCAGTACCTGATTTGCCTTAAGGCCCACTCTATGCCTGGCACTGATATGGCACTACTTGTGTGACCAAGAACTGGAGACTAGATGGGTCAGAGACCTAGGGTAAAACTGTATTGTCTATAATTAAAAACAAAACAAAACAAAAAGACAGTAATAAAATGACTCCTAATGACATTCTGCTACAATAAACATCAATGTCCTGTTCAGTCATCAGAGACATCTCCTCCTGCAGCAGCAGATGGACACAAATACAGAGACCCACAGCTAGAAATTATGCAAAGAGTGAGAGACCTTGGAACACTCAGGAACACTAAGTTGGATGTCTCCATCAAATCTTTCCCCTTAGGGTTGAGGAAACAACAGTGTGGAAGATGAGGCAAAATAAAAATCTTTTGTTTTATTATTATCCCTTAGAAGCCTGTTTGTGTAATGAGAGAAAGAAAGGGGTGGAGCCAGGAACGGGGGAGGGTAGAAGCTGGAAAGAGCAGAAGAAACTGTAATCAGGATATATTACGAAAGGAGAAAAAGAAAAATCAGTAAAAGAAAGGGGGGGGGTAGGAACCAGAGGATTGGGATATCTAGAAAATACTGAACTTTCCAAGCAGATCAAAACATATTGAATTGATTAAGTCATATACAATTTTCAGGCAAGAACTAATCTCTTCTATGTCCTGTACAAAGCAACCAACCTGAAAACTGCAGGTATGTGCATAGCTAGTTGCCAAATTCATGACAAGCTGATTTCCAAATCATGATAAAATTTCAATGTTCTGTCTTTATTATTTAAACCCTGATGAAAAGTACAGTCAAACTTAATGGGGGGAAAAAGGTCAACTTTTGTAATCGCATTCTCAAGTGCAACAAAATGAACCATAATACAACCAAAAAGCTTCAAATGTAGAAGCAATGACAACCCAATTCCCATCCCTAGCAAAAAAGGCAGTAGGTGCAGCAGAGTTCCCTATTTCCTTTCCCTGTCCCCTTGCCTCACCCCTGTTTCAAAGAATTTTAACAGCAACTAGGCATGATCAGAAAAATTAAGTGGAGGAAGTAATTCCTTTGTGCACACAAGAGAAAAACAAAATAAAATTAACAATGCAAAAGATGTTTGTTGCTAAAGTGATATAATGAAAATACACTTAATTGTATCCATTCAATTTTTCTCCAGTCAACATTGTTTTCAAAATACTGAAATACCCAATTTCATGTCACCTAAAAACTGATCAGAGTAAATAACTTAACATATGCAATCTGACATTAGATACACTGAAATCGTTGAAGTTTACAATGACCTAAAGTGAAAGACTTGCATTAACTGTTAAGTCATCTACTTCATAAACATTTCCTTATACTGTATCCTAATAATTCGTGTGTGTGTGTGTGTGTGTGTGTGTGTGTGTGTGTGTGTTTTGAGGGACTGGAAAGGTGGCTCAGTGGGTTAAGAATTCTGCCAACTTTAGCAGAAGACAGGGTTCAATTGCCAGCACTCACACAGAACCTTATAGCCCTCTGTAAATCCAGTTCCAGGGACTCTAATGCCATCTTCTGACCTCCAGAGATACTGCATGCATGCACACTGGCGCATACACATACCTGCAAGTGAAACACTCACCATAGTTTTAAAAAATAAAAGTGGGAGTGGATGCCCCGCCCCCCACAGGGGCAAACTAAACTGAACATACTGCTACAGAATAAAATGTTAAGACCTGAGGGATTGGGGTGAAAAGGTATCATTTCTGCAATTATTTTTAATGAAACTTAAATCTGATTACTATAGAGGCTAAAAATTATATGGGAAAAAATAAAACCCACAACACATTTGTAAAGATAAGCACCCCTTATCCATACATAAGTAATTAAGGGTAATTATCAACTTGATTTTTAAGAAGCTGCTTCATGAAATGTAAAGTGAGAAAATGAGTGACAATACATTGCAAGGCTAGTTTTAAGTGTCCAAACTCCTCTGATTTATAAATGATGACCTTCTATAGCTAAGAGAGATCAAGGGAGAAAAATATATTGTATAGAAGATGCCAAGGAATTTAGAGTACTACTTGGAAAGTGGATTACAATAAAAGAATTTTGGAATAATGTGTCTCTAATTTTAAAACAAAACAAAAAAATGCATTCTTCTCTCCAAATGTGTCTGGTATTTCACATATTAATTTGAATAACAACAAAAAGTAGGTTAAACCATGTTAGACTTATATCTATCATCATGCTAAAAACATTTATAGGCATCACCTATAAACTGGAGAAAGAATGCTAATATTTTTTGGTTTTTGAGACAGGGTTTCTCTGTGTAGCCTTGGTTGTCCTGGGCTCACTTTGTAGACCAGGCTGGCCTGAAACTTAACTCGATCCACTGCCTCTGCCTCCCTGGATGCTAGGATTATGGGCATGCACCACCATGCCCGGCAGCACGTTAATATCTTTAGCAAAATTAAAAAAAAAAAATAAAAACCTAAGTAAACAAGTTTTGTAATCAGGTGAGCTTGCTCACAATTTATACTAATAGCACTGGGCAGTAAAACATAAGATTCGTCCAATAGGACAGTCTGCATGCAGCTAAACCTATTTCAAAAAGAAATCAAACACCTGTTTGTAAAAAAAAAAAAAAAATCACATTCTTATAAAACTAACAAGTTCTAAAAGTCAAATGCTCTTAGGTTTAACACCTGTTGTTTTGGAAACATTAATTATTAAAAGTCAAATAAGGGGCAACTTCAGAGTCTCTCTTCACTTCTTGAATCTGTCTAAGGCAAGTATCTGTTTATATGTGTCTATTAGGAAAAGTGAGTTTTGAACAAGATCAAACAATTCAACAAACCGCATAAACTTTTTTGCTCCTGTGCTGGTTTTTACTTAAAAGAAAACAAATGCAAAGAATCTGAAAGAAGTTCTTAAATGTTGGGTGGGCTGGGGATGGAACCCACCAGTTAGCATGCTTCCTAACAAGCATGCTGTAGTTAGGCCACCAACACTTTGTCTTCAGAAGTAGTATAAATGTAACTAGTATGCTTCAGATCCAAGCTAAATTTCCATGGTATTAATCAAGTAGGCAGAGGAGGAAAACACTATGAATTGAAAATACCCTTTGTCTCCCCAGATGCACATTCAAATGACTTTTAAGAAAAAATAAATAAGGCCTATAGTAAGTAAACACCACTCACAAGAGCAAAATAAAGCCCAAAGGAAAAGTTCCAACACCTCTATTACTAAATTGGAATTTGTTGTGAATTTTGGGCATAAATATAAGCGAAGAATAAAAGCTAACAGTACCAAAAAAACACACTACACGATGTAAAGAAGAAAGAGAAATAACAATAAAAGATATCTGTAAATCTGTATAAGATTCTAATAAGGAAACAATACTTAGAGAAAGAACTGCTATCTCATTTTGACAAACTTAAAAGTACTCCAACTCTCTTGGTGGTACAACTTCAGCACAATTCATTGCTCATTAACTCAAGTCCCTTGTTCCTTTCATAGAAACAACAGCTGTACACTTTTTTTTTTCTGAATAAAACTAACTGGTCTAAAATGAAACAGCTTAATTGCTTTCTACTCTTTGATGGAAAAAAACAGAGTTCCTTCATTTTTTTTTGTTTAGTGCAGTTATAGTACTACTTAAAACATTCAATTAGAAAAGTATCTACAACAAATGTGTTTGTATATATTTAAAATACTGAATCTAAAGTCCAAATATGAAAACAACGCAAATATTTTTAAATTTAAAAATTTTAATAAGGTAGAAAAGTAAAATAATAGGTTATATTCTCCTCTACTTTGCTAAAGACAAAGGACTTAGTTTTTACTTATCCTGTATGTGCATGTCCCTGTGTATACTCCACATGCCTGGACCAGTAGAGGCCAGAAGAGGGCATCAGATCCCCTAGAGCTAGTGTTACATGTAATTGTGACCTGCCTGATGTCAGCACTGGGAACTCCAGTCCTCTGCAAGAGCCCCAAGTGTTCTTAACCACTGACACTATCTCTCTAGCACTTCTGCCTCCTGGCCTCACAAACACTTTTCCTATGTTGCCCATGCTGACCCTAAAAGAGATCCTCCTACTTCAGCCTCCAATGTGCTAGAATTATAGGTATGAGTCACCACAAATAGTTAATAGTTGTGATGAGTTTCTTCACATAATTTAAATCTAATTTTCGATTGGGAAAGAGATTTCCCCCTAAAATGCATTTACTTACACTATTAAATTATTCAGTTATAACAACAACTTTAAAAAGTGAGACCTAGTGGTATAGTTCAATAGGAAAGCAAATGAGTATCCTGGTCATACCCCTGGGTTTGAACAAATAATGCAAACCAGACAACCCCTTAAATAAATAAATGAAACATACACACACCAAAACAAAACAAATCAAAACAGAAACCTCAAATAAATTTATACACAGACACAGCCTTCTGCACCTTAGAGGACTGCTGGCGAGCAGAAGCCACGCTGCCGTCTAGCCTCTCCTTTTCTAAGGTTTAGAGCGCCAGAGGCTGTCGCGCCTATCCCAGCAATCCCAGCGACAGCCAAGACGGACCTTGTTCACAGAAAGGCCTCAGCACACATTAATTGATAGATAATGTTATAATTAAAATATACCGAATGCATTTGCACTTCCTTCCATATCTAAGAAGTGAAATAAAACAATGCTTAAGAATACCTGAATATGAATGAAGTTTAGTGAAGAAGTAACTTTTGGAAATAGTAGACAGTTTCTTACCTGGTATGGCTGAAAGGCACTATCTTCTGTTAAAAAATCCAGTTGCTTATCTATAAGGAATTCTACTGCAGTGATGGAACTAGGTATACTATTTTCAACCAATGGTTTGAAGGTCTGTCAAAAAACAGAAAAAGAAAAATTTTAATAATTATTTCCTGGTTGTATCCTCAAAGTATAGTACAAAGAAGTACATATCAATACAATGCTTAAATACCACTGCCACAATGGTATAATCTAACGTATTTATTCAAACCATAAAATACTTAGCAGTCATTAAACATAACCATCATGAATAAGCTAAAAAGTATATTGTATTAAGCCTCAGTGCATTTTTGAAAGGGTACTACCAAGCATGCATGTATGTTTCTGCATAACAATAAATAAGTCACACATTGACCCCTCTTTTTTCTAAACTAGAGAGAAGTTAGTCTAATTTTAATACTTATATTTTAACCTAGCAGGAAGCATTTGACCTAACTCTGCTCCAAGAACAAATACAGATGCAGTTGCTTCAGTGAGAGCAGAGAGAGACAGCAGGAAGAGGTCAGTAAAAAAGACCACAGTCTACCCAGCAACACTTGCCTGTCTCTGGCACTGTTAAAAAAGCAAGATCACACTGCAGTCAGGGAGGTGGGAAAGTTAGAGGAAGGAAATAAAGCACCATGTTTGTTTGTCTGTTTTTACACATTCTCATTCTTAGTAACCAGTTTCAATGAAAATTGAATATATTCATGTATCTACAACTGTTTGTTCTAAAATCTTTAAAATGAAAACAAATTTCAAACCATCTTAAAAACTATGGCTTTCCTATGAAAGAATCAAAACCTGAAAAATGGAATTAAACAACCAGGCTTCTGAACTTCTGAAGTGCATATGCATCGGGTGTGGGTACAGGTGCGTGCGTGCGTGCGTGCGTGCGTGCGTGCGTGCGTGTGTCAGAAGCTATACATAACGGAAGAAAAATCTCCTCTCTGAAAGGCAAGCGGAGTACTATCTGGACATAAATAAAGCTTTTTGACAAACAGTAAATATCTCCAGGATTCCTAAAGCAACTGGTGGTTGAGTTTTTCTTGTAGTTATTATATCTTAAAGAAATAAAAAATACTCTGGAGAAAAGTCAACAGTTTTAGTTTAAAAGAGCTCTTCCAGAGATAATTTCTACATTTAAGAAATTTCTAACAGGACTTAAGTAGATTCACTGTGATCTATATAAACTTTTTGATCAGTACCTGAGAATAAACACAATTTTTAAGCATACCTTGTTTCTACTCTATATTACAATGAATTTATGACATTATGAATTTATAAACATTTTCTTTAATTTAAGTAATAATGAAAGTTTTCAGGACAAGGGTACTTACTATTCAGCATGTATCTCCAGAATCAAACAAACAAACAAAATCTTATGCATACTGCACTTATTTTTTTAACATTTGTGATAATTAATCTAATTATAATAACTTATGTCCCAGCCTAGCCTCTTAGGTACTACACATTCAAATACTTTGTGTGAGAAATTACATTTTTCAAAATAGAAAATTCCCCCATTAACTGGATATCTATCACTGCTTGTTACCAATTTTCTCAATTTCTTGGGCCTAGATTCCTAAAATTACTATTTCATAAAAATCCTATCATTATTTATAAGAGATTTATTTAAAGAGTTCATGTTATCTGAGTATATGAAATATGTTAACATGAAGAGCTACTAAGTTAGCTTGTTTCTACAAAGAAAAAACTTCGTGTTATACTTCTATTAGTTTAGCTTTTGTAAATGAAAGAACCCTGGCTCCTTCTCAAGAGGACTTTCAATCTTTGGACATTATCTGTTTCTTTTCCAAACTCTTCAGGCCAAACCATAAAGGTAAACAAACAAAAAAAAAGATATACAAAAGATTATTATTAATGTGGCCAATTTAGTAAGATTTGCGGCAAGTTAACTTAGTCCTCTTTCTTATGCAAGTAATACAGGTGTTTTGCGTTTCCTGAGACCCAGTCATTTTATAATATCAAAAACATTCCTGTGAGTATCTTCTCAAGAGCTCTCCTTTAGAAGGTGGGCCAGAGTTTTAGAAATAAATTTAGCAAATTAATATAATTAAAATTACTTTCAGTTAACTTGGTAAGGAGTTTAATTTCTAGGTAAAATAATTCCTCAAATTTTAAGGTATTTTAACTGCAAGCTTTTGGTAAAATTTGGCTAGCAAATACATATGACAAATAAAAAAAAAGGTGATCCACAAATGATACCATGTACAATGACATTTTAACTACAGATAATACTCTCACCAAGTATAGACACTTCACAGTGCTTGTTAAAAACTTTAAATTACCAACTATGCCAATGTAAAGCTTACTTTATAAAAAATATATAAATACAAGAGTGAAAAGGGTTAAAATATACTATGATTTCTTAACGTGGCAAACCTTGTAACCAGGTTAATTTTTCTAACATATTAAAATAGAAACAAATGGATTTTAATAATGCTTTAATGATGAATCCATAGTAAAAGTCTCTCTGCGGTAGGTGCACTGGAAGGCACAGAAACCAGAACTCATGCATAACTAACTCTAAAGACATTCTATGAAGAACTTCCTCAGTCCAAGGGGAAGCAAGCCCAGTAGAAGACGGCCCTAATCACAAAGGACTTGAATCTTTGAAACTCCAAGTGAAAGACACTAATTTAAAATTGAACATTTAGTTGAAACAAAAAACTTTCCTTTTTGTTAGGGGATTCAGGGTTCATTTAAGGTCATTTGTCAGTATTAACCAAACTTTAAAAATAGTCTAAAGCCAAGAAGAAGAAAAAAAGAAAACAAACAAACAAACAAACAAAAAACCACCAGCCTGCGAGACTGCTGAGAGCTACATCTCTAGAAAGGCCCACCACGCTATAGGGAGAACGCTGAACAACTGCATCCTGTGTGGGGCTCCATGCTGCACCACATTCCATTCACATGAGGAACAGGCCAACAGATGAGCCCTCCCTGAAAAACATTTAAAATAAATCATCTACAGTTCTCAAATAGAACTCAGCTGCTCAGACAAAACACGTTAAAGCTTACCATTTAGTACTTCACAGGAAATTCATGGCATTTATATCTACAGCCTGAGTTTCCTACAATCTCCGGGTAACATTTAACAATTCCTTTTTCAGGGTTTAAAGGAGAAAAAAAAATAATCAAGCTCATTAACTACAAAAAAATACATGGCTAGATCTCAACAAAGGAAAATACTGAAACTAAAAACTATCTAGGCCATATTCTGTAAGTCAAGGTTTAGCGCACAAAATAGAAAAAAGACTAAAGCTATTTGAAAGAACAAGGTCCAAATTCCCACCCAAGCAGGTCTATTGAAAACATGACACTGTTAGAAAACAAGTTGGGGTGGGGGAGGGAATATATACCACCACCAAAACCAGGGAAACACAAAACCCCCGCACAAAACAAATGTTCCTACTTCCCTTAAGACACTGCTGCCTAATCTGAAACACATCTGCCAAAATACTCAAAACAACTCTAGTTTTTAAATTATTTTTTTAGGGCTACTAAATTATCGTCAATACAGTAAACCTCTTTCTAAACAGTTTTAAAAATAATAAAACTAAGAGGGCTGAGCCGAGAACTATAAAAGGCAGTGACCTCAATTCCTAAGGCTAAGAGGCAAAACCAAATGTAATAAAGACAAAAGAAAACGGAAGCAGAAAAATACAAACCGTACTTAGTTCTTGAGAATTTTAAAGTATCTTTAAATCTTAGCAATCCAAGCCAACGCTTTAAAGGTCAGTAAATACAGCTGACATTTCATTTTGTTCTTGAGCATTTTTTTAATCGAGTATAAATACTTCTTTAGTCTTCAAAAACAATCACAGGCAAATGGCTTTCAAACCAAGCATTTCTGAGCTCACTTGCAGCGCCGTCATTGTATAGGAAGAAAAGCCAAGACCACAAAAAGAAGCAGAGGCTGTAACCGAACAAGCCTCTGAGCAGCAAATGACGATTTTCTGTCTGCTGGGCTCAGCCCTGGCAGTGATGAGGATTACAACTTGCTCTTTGTCATCGGCACTGTGGTGTTAACGACGAAGAAATCCTGCAGCTGAAGCACTACTGCATCCTCCGATCTGGGTCAGGATAATTTCTCCCGAGGTCGCTTACATAACCAAGTAAGATACTCCAAATAAAGAGAACAGCCATCCATTAGCTAGAGGAAGCTTTCCCACTGTACTGTCTGCATGGAAACACACTGCAGTCACTTCCAACCGCGCAGACACCCAAATGAGAACGAGTACTTGGCTTAGGGCTCAGAGAGAAGGGAAGAGGCGGTGCTCTGTAAACTGTAACTAATCCCCCGTCACAGGTGCTGATGGAGTCACTTCCAGCACGAGTCACATTACTGGTGATTACTCATTTGGCTGCGGCCATAGAGACTGGCTCATAATTTTAACAACAGACAAAGACAGACTAGAGGCTAGACGAAGAGCTCAAGCTTACTATCTCCTACGTAAAGCAAACACAAAGTTTCTGCTTTCCAGAATTACCAAAGTGAGAAAGCAAAAAACTAAAAAATACGTAAATATCAAGTTGGCAAAAATCATTAAACTAGTAAAACTGTGGTTTAAGATTCTTAAAATTACTTTTTATTTAAAATTGTCTTTGCTACGTAACATTACACAGACTGAGCAGATTATACTTAGGAACACATACACACACATTCACTCATGCAATAACAATCAATGAAAAAAGAGGCTATGAATTTGAAATACAGCAAGAAGGTTTGTAAGATGGATGAAATATGAGAGGGTTTGAAGGAAGGGAAAGAAAAGAACTGTAATTACTACATCAAAATAAGAGAAAAGGTTATTTTGCTGTAATATGTAATAATAATAATAAAAAAAACTCAGAGAGAGATCAGTTTTACAAAATGTGAAGCTGAGTGTCAATAGTCCATGACTGATTCATTCCCTTACATGGGAAGTAGAATACAAGGACAGAAGTTCTAGGTCATTTTCATCACGTACAGTCTCTAATAAAAGCCTGGCCTAAGACCCTGTCTCTCCAAAACAAGCAAGCAACCCCCCCCCCCAAGAAGGAAAGAGAAAGAAAAACAAAACAAACCCAAGCACTGGGTGGGCTGAGCAGGCCTATGATACCAGTGCACATGGGGGATGCTGCGAACTCAAGGCTAGCCTGAGTTAGCAGAAAGCTGTCACAAGAAAGCTTCTCAACAACCCAAGAAACAGAGATACAAAATGCGATTTATAGCTCCATTCTAAACACTAGGTCATATCCATTCATTTGTCAGTATAATCAAATTTTAAATCTTTACAACATAAAATAGGATGTTAGCTACTGACACAAAGAGGATTCAGTGGTAAGATTTACCTGGAATGTTTTCAGCCCCGTTTAAAGAATCACAAGAAACATACTACAAACACATGAATAAAAAGGAGAAAATAAAGCTTTCCAGGATGTGGTGTTTCATAATTGTGAGGTTAAGACAGGAGGACTGACGTAAACTTAGGGCCAGCCTGGGCTAGAATGAAACCTTATCTCTAAAAACAAGAATGGGCATGGAAGATGAAGTGATAGGCAATGATTATGCTAAGTATGGGAGTAAACACAGTTTTATTTTATAGAGCATGAGTGGTGCTAAAATGCTTTCTTTATTTTACAGTCAATGGGTGGTACTGAAATGTGACTTTAGTATAGAGTATTTTAAATAAGGCTGTCAAGATTCAATCATAATATACAATCCTAATAACTCATTCCTATGACATAGAAAACACATGGCAAGGGAAAAACAGGTCATATATGTTACAAAGGACAAGCCTGGACACATGCAGCAATCTCTAAGTCCCCAACAACACAGAGGCAAATGCTTCATATAGAAGTACATTTAAGGTTGGAGAGATAGCTTAGCAGCTAAGAATACTGACTATTTTTCCAGAGGACCCAGGTTCAATTCCCAGCACCCACATGGCAGCTTACAACTAACTGTCTGTAACTACAAGATCTGACACTGTAACAGATATGTTGGCAAAACATCATGCACATAAAATAAAAAATAAACTATTAAAAAAGTAAATCTTACACTACATTTCTACAACATACAGTACATAATGGTGTAAGTTTATATAATGCACTATATACTTAGACTTGATAATGTATCAGCAGACTTTAAAAATGTTGCTCAAATAACTATCAGACCCCAACAGAACAACAGAAGCAACAGCACAAAGAACCACAGGATCAACCCAACTGCCAGTCATCCATTCCTGTTCCTTATGATAAAATCAAAATAACAGACATCATTACTGAGGAACCAAATATTCATCTCAAACTATGCCAACGCTGAAATAAAGCAACAACAACAACAACAACAAAAAAAAGCCATCTCTTACAAACTTGGCTAGACAACTCTTGGTGCAAAACAAAGGTGCATAGAGATATATGCAAGCAGCTGGTGACATGCAACAGAATACCCTTAAATGCTGAACTAAGCTTTGATATATGTGAAAGCACATTAAAGCTGGCCACAGTGGTGCATACCCGTAATCCCAGAGCTTGGGGATGCAGAGGCAGGAGGATCTCTGTGAGTTCAAGGACAGCCTGGTCTACAAAGTGAATCCAGGACAGCCAAGGCTACACAGGGAAACCCTATCTGGAAAAGCAATACAAAACACACAAACAAAGAAAATACATTAACACACTTGTTTGTTTAATCTGAAAATTTTCTAACACACATAAAAACAGTGAAGTGATGACACAGAAAGTTGCTAGGTTTTAGCAAATCTTAATTCTTAAGGCTTATCAGGAATAGAAAACTCCAATCAAACAGCTAATAATCCCCACTCAGTTCTCTAGTGTAGGGTAGGATTGAGGCTTTTTCTAGCTGCTGAACCAGGCTAGAGGAAGAGGAAGCTACTCCAGTTGGCCCAGAAATACACATCTGACTTCCTTCCTTTTTAGCTGGTTTCCAGGTTACAAGCTGAATAAATCAACAGAGCTGAGAATGTAAACAACAGCTAAAAGAAAGGCAACACTGTCTGGCTTTCCAAAGAAAATCTGTTCTTTCCCATAATGTAAAAAGGCTATAAATGTAATTAAGGGTTAAATGGACATTTTAGTTACATTTTAGCTTGGCCTGTAACAGTGAATCCCACATCTTTCAATATATGGAAGCTTAAAATCCTGGTGATTTCTCCAACAATAAAGAACAGGAAAAAAAAAACACCCCAAGAACAACAAACAAAAACTTCTGTCAGGGCAATAATCAAGGGGAAAATACTAGGGAACAAACCTCTTCTGTGTCAATGTCCTAGCCTTACTGACTTAAAAAAACAAAAATTAGCAGGAGGCAGAGGCAAGTAGATCTTTGTGAGTTCCAAGGCCAGCCTGGTCTACAATAGTAAGTTTTAGAACAGCCAGGCTATGCTGTGGGATGGAGGGAAGGAGGGAGGGAAGGAAGGAATGTTTTGAAAAAAGAAAACACACATACACACACAAAACCCACAACACAACACATATATTATTAGGAAAAAAAACATGAAAAATCATACCTAAACAAACCTCACCTAGATATGGCCTTATACGATTAACTAGATTCTGACAAATATTTTTCAGTGTGTCATTTATCTTTCTATATATCCATAATAACACATAAGCACATAATTTCTGTATCATGGTAAATATCCAAGGGAGTATTTCATTACTCAATGTATAGAGATCCTGCACAGAGGGCAATGACTTGTAGAATACAAATTTATAGTTTGGATTGAGTTCTGTATGTATTTCTAGAGGCTACAGATTCACTTTCTCACTTCCTCCCTCTAGCTGGGGAGTCAGCTCAGCTATTTAAAAAACACTTCAAGCAAGAGATACAGTGTTCAGCTCTCTTCAACCCATGTAAAGGGCAGGTGAGCATGGCAGTTTCACAGTAATTCTAGCTCTGATGTTTCAGGATGGATGCTCAGAGCAAGGAGCCATAGTGGTTTGACTGAAACTCTGATTCGAAGAATAAGACAGAAAAGCAATCAAGGAAGACTCCTGATCTCAACCCCAGACCTCTACAAATACACACATGTGCAAGTAAACAACAGGGATAAATAAATCCACTCAACTCACTCTTGCCATTTAAAAGCACACTCAGTCAAGCAATCCATGTGGGGTGTCCTATGTTCTTGGTTCTGATGATAAAAAGAAAATCAGAAGGCTGGAGAGATGGCTCTGCGGTTAAAAGCACTGGTTGCTCTTCCAAAGGCGCTGAGTTAAATTCCCATCAACCATTTGGTGGCTCAGAACCATAAATAATGGAATATGAAGTCCTCTTTAGTCACACAGATGTAGAGGAATACAGACATACATACATACATACATACACACACACACACACACACACACACACAAGAGTGAATGGATGAATGAATGAATTTTTTTAAGTTTTAAAGAAAGATAAAGAAATGCTGTTTTCCTATCACAATTTATGGTATTTTCAGAAGATATATATAGACATTAGGGATTAAAACAAAGAATTACTAACTGTTGGAAATTAACTTGGAGAATTAATATCCCATCCCCCATTCTCACTATATCTTTGAAAATGGTCATAGTCTAGTAGCAATGCCCATTTTGTAATTTTGCAGTTATCTTGTTAAAAGGTTTACACTAATGATGTTTAGAAATTTTGTAATACAGCTAAATTTATAATTTTTAAAAATCTTTTCTTTCCAAAGTTTTGTTTCCCTTTAAGCTGCTGGAGAATCAAGCCTAGTACCTCATATACTTTATCACTGAACTCTGTCTCCAGCCCTTCTAGGCTTTCGGACTACTAGGAAGACACATACTGAAACTCTAGATTGTTGAGGACTTTCTCCCATCAGACTTCTCTTTAAGAACTAACCTGCCTAGTCCTCCCACCTCCTGATAGTGAAGCTTTGCCTAACTAGCTTTCTCTACAGCTTCGCAGGCTGTGGCAATAAGAACACCATTAATCGCAGAATTCTGGAGGTGATTTTCACATCGTAAGACAGTGAGAAATAACTATAGTGTTTACATGATTGCTAGCATGGGGTGGCGGGGAACAAAGTATTCTGCCATATGTTGTATTAAATGTTAACCTTTGAACTTTAAATACAGGAATATGAAACCAAGATACCAGAGGCCTGACTTTAACAAAAATTTTATCAACACATCCTCCAAAAGGCAGAACAATATACTATGGGCTGAAAGATAATTACTACCAGCCGTGTTAACCTGGAATGTGCATACTTCATTGATCTTCTAACCACCTTCAAGTTCACAAATGATAAGGACTGGGTATGGAAGCAGATGCCTGTAAACACCACAGCACTTGTGGGAGGCTGACACAGGAGAATATATGACCACTGAGTTCATACATACTGGATTCTAGGCCCAACAGGGTACAATGGTAACTTGTCTCAAAAAACTAAACCAGAACAACTGGAAGAAGGATTAACCCCTAAACTGAATAAAGAAAAGCTTGAGGACAAGCCGGCATACACTTTTAATTCCAGGACATGGGAGGTAAAGGCAAGTGGATCTCTAAGAGCATATCAAGTTCCAGGCCAGCCAACACTACGTAGTGAGACCCTATCTCAAAAACGAAAAAAAAAAAAAAAAAAAAAAAAAAAAAAAAAAAAAAAAAAAAAAAAAAAAAAAAAAAAAGAAAGAAAAGAAATTTATGTCCTATATTTCTATTCCACACATGTGGCGTAAGTCCACAGGGTCTGAAAACAGGAGGCCAATGCATGCAGTGTGAAGGAGACAGAAGGGAGCAAATTAAAAATTTAAACCATTAATAACCATAAAAAGGCAGAGTGTGATGGTTTATGTCTTTGATTCCAGTACTGGAAGGAAGAGGCAGGGGTATCCTTTGAGTTTGAGGCCAGCCTGGTCTACACAGTGAGTTCTAGGCTAGCCAGGGTTACCCTGAAAGACCTGATTTCAAAAGACAAAGGGGGAAGGGGGAGAAGGATCTAGATTAAAAACTTATCAAAGTTACCAATGAATGAAAAATTCAGTTTTCATGCAGATGAAGAGTTCTTTATAATAAATATTTTAAAATCCTAGTTTTCTTCTTCAAATTACTTAATGCTTTAAGAGTACAGACAATACTACCACACAAAACTTTACAAAAGCACTGCTACCACACATGAGGAAAAACTACTGCAGCATGATCATCTACTATCCAAAGACAGCAGAGCACAAAGTAGCATAATCCTATTTCAAAATTTATTAAGTTAATAAATGTTATCTTTTTTAAGATTTATTTATTTATTACGAATAGAATGTTTTTGTCTACATGTACACCTGCACGCCAGAAGAGGGCACCAGATCTCATTATGGATGGTTGTGAGCCACCATGTGGTTGCTGGGAATTGAACTCAGGTCCTCTGGAAGAGCAGTCAGTGTTTTCAACCTCTGAGCCATCTCTCCAGCCCCAATAAAGGCTATTTCATGTAACAGAACAACATGAAAACCTTATAGGACTGGGACCTCTGTGGTCCACATATCTTTTTCTGTTTTGTTTTGTTTTTTGTATTTCGAGACAGGGTTTCTCTGTGTGTAAGCCTGTCTACCCTGGACTCTTTGTAGACCAGGCTGGCCTCAAACTCACAGGGATCCGCCTTGCCTCTGCCTCCTGAGTGCTATGATTAAAGGCACGCGCCCCATGCCTGGCAAGTGTGTAGCCAGGCTATCCTCGAATTCATGATCCTCCTACCTCCAAGTCCTTTAGCAAATCTTACCAGTGTGCGCCACCACAACCAGTAACCCACAGATCTTTTATCTCTCAATGATGAAAAAACAATTATAATTGTTTTTTACAATTATATTGTAAAAAGGAATAAGAAATACTTAACACTCAGGGAGGCAAGGCAGATGGAGGGCTGTGAGTTTGAGGCCAGCCTGGTTTAGAAAGCAAGTACAGGACAGCCACGGCTACCCAAAGAAACCCTGTCTCAAAAAAACCAAAGAGACTATATAATTAAAACACAACCATACATGCAAAGCATGTTAAAATGTTAATAATTATAAAATCAAAATAAGGTTAAGTTAACCTGAAATAAATGGCCTTGATTCTTAGCAACTATATATGTCCTCAGAAGGATATCTTTCATTATGTTTATATGACAAGTTTCTTTGCATTTTTCAGTCTAAAACTAGCACCAATGGGTATTTTCCAAATTGACTCCAATCACTTCATTGTTTGTCCCATCAGTGTGAATTAAAGACATCTATTTATTGTCTAGCAAGCACTTGCTTCCTATGCAATATAAGTCAGTAAAGTTTTACAATTCCTATTACATACCTCCTTTGGGTCAAAAACTCTGATGTCAGCAACAATTTGCAAAGCTGAATTTTTCAATGCAAAAAGAGAGTTCAAATTTCTGTTTCATGATATAACACAGTAGCTATTTTTAATATAAAAAAAGCTGAATTTTTCAATGCAAAAAGAAGAGTTCAAATTTCTGTTTCATGATATAACACAGTAGCTTTTAAAAAAAAGAATACATTTAAGATGGCAGTGGTCACCTATCTTCAGTATTTAGATTGAAAGTTAAAAAAAAAAACAAGTTACAAAATTCCTTTAAGAATTTTTCATTTACGTATTTTCACAATCATAACATTCAAGTCCTGATATACTAAATAGCAGAAAAGAGAACTACCTAACATAACTATACATTTTCCACTAAAGTACTTCTTTCAATTACAAGACAGTAATGGTTTGTTTAAAATGTCCATTTCTTTCCTTTTAACATGTAGTAAAATAGGAAGCTGTGACAAAAAAAAACCCACACAGCACAAATCCACAGGCTGAATCAACAAATACTTATTAAAAATTAATTATTCCCTTTAAACGAAGGCCACAGAGGAATGAAATGTCATTAAGTCCTCCCTAGCCCCTTTTCTCTTCTTTGAGACAAAGTCTCCTCCTCACTCAGGCTGCAGACCAAGCAGCCGTCCTGCTTCGGCCTGCCATGTCTGGATTAGCTCTAATACTACATAGAAAGATGCCCTCTCAGAGAGGTCTCTCCTTAAAAATGTCAAGAAGCAGAAATTACAGGCTGTGGGAAAGGCAATACTTTTCCCCCCAAATTAGAGTGGCAAGAGAAAACCTAAAAACACTATAAACACAAAGGTAGTTTCCTCTTGAAGCTTAAAACAGATGAAGACCTAATCATTGCTGATCTCTATTCTCTATGCATCTGAAGTGGAACAAAGAGGAAGTTCTTCCAGAAAAGACTTGAAGAGCCAGAAGTGTAGTTAATCATTCAAGAAAAGACTTCAAGGCTGATTTAAACTGCCTGTGTTTAAAATTTCTCAGGTCAAATGAACTATGAACCCGGAATGAGCTGGCTCAAGACTGGCTAAAGGAGAAGCAGCCCTAAAACTACAATGCTGGCATCACTTCACATTATTAACTACAGTACATTTTTATTTTATCTTTTCACCTAAGAGCATATCTCTAAGAGCATGATAATTTTACAAATTTATGGTATGTGTGATAACTTTACATAATGTGCAGTGACTTCCACAATCAGGCTGATTACCTAGTTATCTACTACCTTACCTAGTTAATTTTGTGCTTGATGAGAAAAATTTAAACATACATCTTTTAACACACTTCCAATACACATGACAGATGATATGATTCTGTTAACCACAGTCCCCGGGATGTACACGATATCCTCACAACTTAAATTAACTGAAAGGACACATCTTGTGACAAACATCTGTGTCCTCCTCATCTTTGGCAATTGCTGTTTCTTCTTTTATGTTGCTGAATTTCTATGTATATGTGTTGGAGGGGGCGGGGTGGGAGTGACTGTTACATGTACGCAGGTGCCCAGAGGGTACCAGGTCCCCTTGGGTTGGAATCATTGGAGGTTGTGGGTGGGTGCTGAGAATTCATTTGCAAGGACAGGAAGAGTTTACAACTGCAGACCCATCCCTCCAAACCCTCATGCTGTTTCAATGAATTCAGCATTTTTAAATTCCATGTAGTGAAATAATGAAGTATTTCTTTCTCTGTAAGGTTTACCTCATTTCCCATAATGACATCGTTTTTTACTACGCTAAGGGTCAAATGTGGCTTCCAGCGCACTAAGCACTCAGCCCTATCACTAAGCAGCATGTCTAGTCCTGTTGGAGGAACACGGTTGGGGATGTGAGATAAATGAGATAAATCCCTTTTCATTCCAAGTTGTCCTCAGTCTTGTGATGTGCCCAGAGGTCTGTTGCTGTTCTTGTTTTCACTATTTAGGAAATACTTTATTAATTTCTGTATCAACCCCACAAAAATAAGATCTGACATATTTAATATAGTATGTTACTCCTATATAAATTAAAATTAAGGTTAATGTTTTTAGATCAGACTTAAATTTTGTATATTGCCAGCTCAAGTGATAAACTAAGATACATTTTTACAAAGTTGACAGCACAGTTTCCAAAAATATGTACATAACGCATCTATTTATTTCTTGGTGTGTATAAGATGTTTAAATTAAAAAAAAAAACAGTAATAGCAGTATATTATAAATCAATAGTAACATCAATTTTCCAGGTTTTATATAGCCATCACTTTAAACTAACCTGATTTTGATGCCAACAAAATACACTTGACATAATCTGAATTCAATTTAATTTTATGTACTTTATATATTAATTTACTATTTTTCGTAACATTGATAGTACTCTAAGAGCAACAAAGCCAGCATTCACATGCTAAATAAATTAGTAAACATTTTACTACTCACTGTTTTTTGTTATATGTTGTTATGTGCCTGAAAATAAAATTTACTACTTGGTTTTGTATGGAATCTATCTAAATCACAACTTACATGTGGTGCTAAAGGTAAATTCCAAAGTTACTTTTTATTCTTTTTCTAAAACAAGACCTAACAGTGTCGCTCTGGCCGCCCTGAGATCAGGCTGACTTCAACTTAGAGAGGTCTTTCAGCCTTTAATGCTGGGATTAAGGCATGAGCCACCATGCCTGGAAGCTTGGTGTTTCACAAATGCATTAAAAAATATATACATAGGCCAAAGTTGGGTAAAATTATCTAATACAAACTCTGTTTTATACTAACCTGCACTAACATATAATGAGGAGGTGGCAGTCACCCCTTGGATTTCCTGGGTGACATAACACTACTACTTGTTTCTATTGCCTAGAATCCCAACAATACCCTTTAACATATTTCCCTATCCTCTTAGAAAAGACAAAAACTCAAAATATTCAAAGCACAGTTTCTACAGAATGTGTATTGCCTTCACTATAATAAAAAGAACAAGTCATCTAAGTTGGGCATTATCTGAAACTGCTCTTGTATATAATGACGTTTAATATCAGCGATCTTCAATGTCCTGCTTAAGCTTCAAAAGATGACTGCTTAAATGTGGGGCAATACACACTCATTTCCACCCCCACAGGCTCACATTAGTACAAGAGGTGGTCAAACCTGTTAGGCAGCTTCATATGCAAAAATAGGATTAGGAAGTTTAATTCCCACAACAAATATTAACTGAAACATCTACAGCCTGTTAAGCACTGGCACAAATATTAAAATCTGATACAAAGATGAAGCTAACCAGAAATTCTGTGAAAGACAAAACTTCCTTGGTATGAACTGCTCCACCTCTACCCTGTAACAAGCCTTCTCTGATAATCCAGAAGCATTCCATGTTACTGACAGCCCATGTTTTAAAAGCTTTCTTCACTCTTAGCATTCCAAGTTACCATGCTTTACTTCTCAATGCTTAGCTCTGGAAGCATAATGGCTGTAAATAGTAGCTATAGTCAGAAAACTGCTACATTTGGGTCCCTTTTCCCCCCTTAAGTTACTGTACCAACATATTCTTTGTGGCCTTTTTTTCCTTTCATTTTGTGGCTGACCTTGAACTTAACTTCCTGACACCACCTTCCTGGTGACAGGATTAAAGGCAGGTGTCCTTATAGACAGTTTTTGTGGTACCAGAGATCAAAGCCATGAATGGATGCAAGCACTCTACCACCCAGGCCACTTTTTTTTTCAATTTATCCCCTGGTGTTTACTCTTACCCTTCCAACTGATACTAAAATACAGTCTAAACCACTCCAGTGTTCTATGGATGTGTGCTACACGTTAAGATATCAAATCACTTTCACACTACACATAAACTTCGAGTATGTCCACCCTTTTATCCTTGCACAGTCTTATATAATAATTATACATGGTAAATCACTATATAATATCTATTCCTTCACATTTCCTTCACTGTAGATGTTTCCCTACATATATTAAATTTCACTTAACTCTTTCTTTTCAAGGTCTATGACAAACAGGCTTTTCTTTGAATTTTCACATTACTACATGACATTGTTTTCTGCCTCATGTACCCATTGTAACGTGTTAAGACTTTTAATGCACCACAGAAAAATAAATGTATTTATATATTTACTTCTATAAAAATCTGGGCTATAGAAGACATGTATTTCTTAATATTCACCTCTGTATTTTCCATAATGGCTAAGAAAAACTTTCATTAAATGTTTGTAAAACAGTTATTAAGTTGAAGGTTCTCAAGGGCAAATAACTGCTACAAGCTCCTAGGAAAGAAATAATATGTTATTAAAATTTGGAAGGGCTAATTTAAACAACACCAGAGCAATATACCAAACAGCACACAGCCAGACAACAGAAACTGAAATATTTCTTTAAAACATAAACACTAACAACTACATTAAAAAAAAAACATGCTCTGCATTATTAATCTTGTGGTTAGATATGGTGGCTGACCCCATCATCACAGCAGTGGGAGGCGGACCAGACCTTCATGACCATCAGGTGAGTGCTGCTGTTACTGCTTTAAGACAGGTCTCACTCACTAGGTAGCTCTTGCTGTGCAGAAACTCTATGTAGATGAGACTGGGGTAGAACTCACCAAGATCAGCCTGCCTCAGGTGCCACATCTGGCTGCATACATTTTTGAGACTGTCCTAGATTACTCACTACTCTGTCTCAAATAAGAAGTGTGTTTTTTAGAAAGACAACAATAGCAGCAACAAACAAGCATCCTCAGTTTATAGAACCACCTGAGTTACTCACTTACTTTCTCAACACTAGACCTTTAACATAATCACTCACACATAGCAAACATGTACACCTCCCACTGAGCTACATCTTTCAGCTTTGTGCCCTCAATCTAAATCAAGTCTGACAACAGTAGGCAGCAGTGGTATTTTCAGTGTTAAATTTGAGAAAGATCCATTTACAGAAGCTGCCCTTTGAAAGTTAACAGAATATCCACAATAACTACTAAAACATTTTCTCTCATATACACAGAGTGCAACTCCAAAAAAAAAAAAACACAAAGGGAAATACTAGTTACCTTATAATTGGAAGATTCTCTAGGAAAATAACGGGGAAAGTATCTTCAAATTATTATGGCTTTACTTTCCCACCCCATCCCCCGAAAAAGCACATACAAATTTATGTGTACTTATTCATCAATATAGACCTGGTATAAAATAAACAGTTAAAAAAAATCCAGCCACAGGGCCTGGTGGTGCACGCATGTAATCCCTGCACTCTTGGAGGCAGAGGCAGGCAGATCTCTGTGAGTTCGAGGTAAGCCTGGTCTACAAAGTGAATCCAAGACAGCTAAGGCTAAACAGAGAAACCCTGCCTCAAAAACCAAACAAACCAATCTAGCTTTCATTTAAAGAAACTAATCTGCTGAAGAGAGTTGAGACCCAGGCCTTTGCGAACACCAGGCTGCGTCACCCACGCGGTCTGAAGAGCAGCCGCGCTCCCCACCAGCACACAGAGCGGCTCCACTTGTGCACTCTCTCCGCTGTGCCCTCCACTTCTAATGCTGGTGCTCACGCTGCTTCTGCTGTCTGTGCACAACATGGCACACATGTGTTAATTCCCACAAACACATGCAGAGCACCTACCATATTCCAACAGAAAAACAACTGGTTTAGGGGTAGCCACAATTAGAATTATTTCTCATAAACCTCATTTTCTAGACATAGAGCCATTCAGCAGCAAATAAGACTGTTACACTGGGCAAATTCTTTCTGAATGTTAAAAACACAAATTTTCAGTAAGTTTAAAAATGTGGATGTTTGGCAGGCAGTGGTAGCACATGCTACCCCAATACTATATTGAGTCCCAACCCTATCCCGAAAAACAAGTAAAAAACAAACAAACAAAAATTTAGGGTCATGTATCTGATATTTGAAAATAATATTCTACTATAGCTTTACTTTCATGAGTTATACTGGAACTTGCTAGGTACACTAAAGTGCATCCTCCAGCTTCAGCACTCAAGAGTTCTAAAACTACAGGTAAACAAAAATAAAAAATAAATAAAATGTGTTCTTATGACAACAAAATGAGTCCTCCTGAAAAAGATTACACAAATTCCCAGCCTTTGAAGCCTATTTAAAATGTGAGCAGCTATCTACTGCCGCTGCCACTGTCAGGAACTCTAACAAAGTGATTTATACCGGACAGCAAAAGGAGCTGGTAACAGAAGTTTGGGCATAAGGCTGTCTCTGATTTTCAGACAGGCAGTCTCTGACTGTTGGTTACATCTGAGAGAATGAGAATTTAGGATTCACTGCCAAATTTTTAAAAAATACAAAGAAAAAAGAACCTAGCTGCCTGACTTCAAAATAGGAATGTTCTCAAGAAGAAATAAAATTAGCTTATTTTAATTAAACATACATAGTTAACTGACTTTCCTAGGTTGTCAGGAACACAAGTACTTTTGTCTAAGATGCAAAACCAACTTATTATTATTATTATTGAATACCAACTATGATATCAGTCTCTAGAGTAAGATCAATGATAACTTGGAATAGAGGGGAAAAACACTATGATGATAGATAATGTCACTTTACTCTGCTGAACAACAAAACCAAAACCAACGGCATGATTTGAGAATCCATTTTACTACCAAACTTTAAAGCTTTCCAAGGAATAGCCCTAAGCCTTTAATAGCACTTCCTCTGAAAATCATGTTTATGACAATGTTGGAAAGTTCATATTGGTGATAAGAGTCAAGTGTATTTTTTCTTTTAATTTTTGGGTCAAGTGAATTTTAATTATTATTTTACTTTCTGGGCACATATCTGTATATATTCTTAAATTTCATTGTTGTATGTGTTGTAATGCAGAGAACATGTATGAAGGTCAGAGGACAACTCTGTGACTCAGCCCCTGTGGTTTTTGACACAGGGTCTCTCTATGTAGTGCTGGCTGGCTGTTCTGCAACACTCTCTGTAGATAAGGCTGAGCTCACATTCAGATATCCTCCTGCCTCTGACTCCCAAGTACTAGGATTAACGATATATGCCACCACGTCTGCTCCTTTCTTTGAAACATGGGTGGGAGGATGCTAGGCTGGGAAGGCAAGTCCACTTACCTGCCTCGCCATCTTGCTTACACAAACACACACAAACTTGATTTTTTAGACAGATTTCTCTGTGTAGCCCTGGGCGTCCTTCCTGGAATTCAGTCTGTAGACCAGGCTCAAACTCATAGATCCACCTACTTCTGCCTCCTGAGGCATGGGCCGCTGCTACCACCACCTACCTAACACACACATACAAGAAAAACTTTTGTTTTCTTTTTTGTGTGTGTGGTGGAGGAATCATGATAAATTTTTATAATAGCACATACTGTGGAGTGAACTGTATCAGCTCATCCTAATTCCTTAATTCATAAACAGTATAAATTCCTAGTTATATCTAAATTTGATCCTATTTACAGTAAGGATGGCTTATTATTTGTTTTCTGACTCAGCGTCTCAAGTAATCTAGTCTGGCCTAAATCTCAGCGTACAGAAAAAAAAAATTCTCACCTTGAACATCTTCCTAATCTTCCTGCTTCTATCTCAAGTGCTGAGATTGCAGGTATGCAATACAATGCTCGATTTTATACAATGGTGAAGGAAAACTAAACTATGGTTTCCTGCATGATATGTATTCAGGTACATGCCCAGCCCAACAGGGTCATACAAAAATAATTAAGTGAGCCCTAAATCCAGTATGTCTGATAACCATCTACAAGTTGAGGGGAAAAGTCTGTAACAAACACTGTCCCTGGAAGTAACTAACCCAGCATCCAAAACTGTGAGGAAAATAACTTTCTGTTGTCAATGCCACTTCTGTGGGCCTTTTTTTTTTTTTTACTTTGTGTTTGAGTGTTTTGCCTGCATGTATGTATGTGCACCATATGCATATCTAGTACCTTCAGAGGTCAGAGGCCCCTGCAACTGTAGTTACAGATGGTTGTGAACCACCATATAGGTGCTGATAATTTAACTTGGGTTCTCTTTAAGAACTAGTGCACTGAGGCACTAAGCCATTCATTTCTCCAGCTTCAAGTAACAATTTCTTACGATTTCTTACAGTTGGTTACAATTCTATCATGGGGGGAGGGTCAACTAATACTGTGAGTCCTGAAAATTCTGGTATAAAAGGTTTATGCTTAACAAAAATTATTAAAAATAAAAAATGTAATAAATCTGAAGTGTTTCTGGCAGCATACCCCATTGTATGCATGCTACATTGTACAACACTTACCCATTTTTATTCTAAACAAGTAATAAACACACACTTCTGTACAGCATACACAGTTATCATACAATACCAACAACTTTCTGGAATCAATGGCCTGGCTCAGATTTGAGGAGTGTATATTTTGGGCTGCAGTGTTTTTATGCTACATAGGAAGTTTTCTGGTATTACTGAAACTTAACAGTGATGGCAAACAGTCTTAACTTTCCTACTTTCCTTCACCATATATCAAATCAGAAAAATCTTTGGACTGTGTTGTCTTATGCTTGTTTTAAAAAAACTGCTGCTTGAGTTTCTGACAAGTGTTATATATATACTTTGGGTTTGGGGTTTAGGTCAAAATTTTCAGTAATTTTTGAAATGGCCCTAAACATATTTCTTCTTCTACTTGGTATGCACTATGAATCTGTTCAAAAGTGACACTCTTAGTCTTGACAGTCATATCATTAGAATATCAATCGCAACTCTGAAAAAAGTTGAGGATGTTCTATATCCTTCAGTGATAAATATTCACCTGATATTTTAATAGTAATGTAAATATTAACATTTACTATTAATATGTACATTTACACTCTTCTTTAATAAAATGTTAAAATTGTAAGTAAATGAAAATAGTTTCATGAAAACGTCTTTATTCCTTATTATCACTAAATGTTTTATTTATAAACCTATGTGCCTGAGGGTCAGGTAAAAATTTCTCACCAGGGCTGGAGAGATGGCTAAAAGGTTAAGAGCAATAGCTGTCAGAGGTCCTGAGTTCAATTCCCAGCCACCACATGCTGGGTCAAAACCATCTATAATGAGATCTGGTGCCTTCTTCTGACACGCAGGTGTACATTCAGATAGAACATTGTACATACAATAAATACATTTTTAAGAATTTTTCTCATCATCCAGTGTACAGTAACTTCAGAAGCAGCTGCATCAAAATTATATACAAAAAGATTAGTGAAACTGCATAAGCCATACAAAGTTTTGAACAATGAATGAACAGATGATTATTACAGAACTGTGTCATCTGTGTGCAGTATCTCAGGACAGTTCACTATACTGTCAACAAATTCATCCTAAACAATTCTCCACCTCTACTACGCAGGACATTTAGGTAGAGGTTTATACTACAAAAGAAAAAAAACTTAAGTGAAATTTTGCTTCTTTTTGTCTTTAATTTTGTTAACATAAACTAAGGCAATTATTATAGTTTTAAATCTTTCATACCTATTAGTGATGCAGTTCCATGTAATGAATATTGCATACAGTCTGTATTTAAGTAGATAATATACAAGCCAGAACAGCAGCAAAGTAGTTAAAATGTTGCCTGGCAGTTCCAAGCATTGCTTTGGTCTCCAGTAAGAGGAAAAGGGAACAGCATCATTACAAGTGATATGTAAAAGCCTTTAGGTGTTTGAACAGTAAGAAGCCAAGTAATAACACGTGAAAGCTGGGAGTACGGCTCAGTGATGTGAGTATTCATTTAGCACATTTATTTCATCTTAACACTTCCACATGTCCACATCTTTGAAGTCAGAGTAGGGAAAAGCAACAGGGGAAGAAGCCTGGAGGCAGAAACTTAAGTAGAGGCCATGCTTAGGCTAGCTTGCTCCCACGCCTTGCTCAGCTTGCTTGCTTTCACACCTCAGGACCACCTGCCTAGGGGTATCACTAAATATAGTATGCTGGTCCCTTTCATATTGACCATCAAATTTAAAAATGCTTCATCAGCTTGCCTACAGTCCAGTCTTATGGAAGCATTTTCTCAACTGTGTTTCCCTCTTCTTAGATACAGCTTTTTAACTTAGTGTGCTATGATTATTGTATTTTCTGTGTGTGCAAAGCCACAAACAAGGCTGAAAAAGCATTCATCATACTGATGTTTTCAGTGTAAGATAGTAAATAAAGAACATCATGCTTGCTAAGCACATGCCCTATCACCAAGCAAATACCCCCAATTCCCTCTGTGTACTGTTTAATTTAGAAGTTTCCTTCAAAACAGTTAGCATTTTGCTATCAACAATGACACAATGATGACTCCAATGACTGTATCCAACACTTATCTATCTATATTTTAATCAATACTGTGAAGATTTTTTAAAAAATTTTTAAAAACATTGACAAGGAAAAAATTCACTGTTTAAAATGTTTTAATAAGACTTAACTATTAAGCAATAAATAAGAAATAGCATCAAATTACTAATTATCAAGATTTATAAACTGCATGGAAGAAAAACTGAACTTTTATCTGATGGTGTAACTTAAGACCCTAAATAAATGGAGATATATATTTTAGTGGCTGTGATATGGGGGGTGGATTACAGTAAATGTGTTTTCTCCAACCTCACAAAATCAATACCATTCCAGAAAGTTATTTAATATTTTTATTAAGTAACATTGGTGTGTACAACTTGTGTCCATAAGCGGCATATCAGCAAATAAAGACTGCAATAAATATGACCAAACATAAAACTGTAAATTTGATTAAACTGTGAGCTTTATATGGGATGACCACACAGTCCTAGAGTGTGAATTTATAGACAATATTCTGTTGCAACACCAAAAGAAATATGGACATTTTGTACACTGGATACACCTGACAAGAAGAAACTTCTCATCTTTTTTTCTATTTTGCTTCCAGTAGCCCCCAATTCCCTAGGGCCTATAGCATGAGAAGCAGGTATAATCACTAAGCTACACCCCAGCCCTGCTGCTAGTTTTAATATCCATTAAGTATCATTCCATGTTTTACCATGACTTAGTTTAATTCAAATGCTTCTGCCGGTGAATTCACATTTTAAATTCCGTTTATTTACTACTGAGGAAGGAGAGCGGCATACCTGAGAACCCTATCACACATCAGGAAAGTCAAGAGGACAACCTGAGGAAGCCATTTCTCTCCTTTCACCATTTGATTAGGTGGTCAGTGCCTTAACCCTTGGGCCACCTGACACTACCGTTCTCTTGTTTTAAAGGCAGGGCATCCCATAGCCTGGCCTCCTCTTTATGTAGCTGAGGATGACTCCGGTCTCCCCCTGATCCTCTTGCTTCCACCTCTAAAGCGCTGTGATAGGGGCGCATATCACCATGTGTCTGAGACTGCCATTTCAAAAATTAACCAGTTAGTAAAACGGTGCAATTTAAGACATAAACGTTCCACAATAGCTTTCCGTAAGTAACATAATAAACTTCCATTGGAATTTTGTATAGAATTTAAAAAAGAAATAATTTATATAGAGACATAATTATGCAATCCCATGACTTTGCTCCCCCTTTTTGTAGTAGGGGTTTTTGTTTCTTAAAAAACTCAGTTATTTTATATCAACATGGTCTTTGTTTTAATCACAGGTGTGGGATATGGGGCTGCTTCAGATTGTCCACAACAGCAGATTATTTGCCTTATGCAGGCTCTGAGAGGGATATACAGACAGCTTAATTTTGGGGACTCTAAGAGGAAATAAATACCAGAGCCCTGGAAAGGGGGTCCTGACATATTCCCCCTCCCCCCTGCAGTTCCTTCCTGGATCTTGTTACATTTTAATGAGAAAAAGGTTGAGTATTCTTGACTATAAAGACTGGACTTCCCTCAAGGAATCCTATGACCCTAACCAACAGGAAGTAGCCTAAGAAAACTATGGCCTCTCTTCCCATAATCTTTTTTCTCTCCCACCTGTTGTTGGGGTGTTGGAAGGGACTGGGGTCAAGGAAGGTAAAGGCATAAGGAACCCAAAGAAAATAAGACAAAAAATACACACCTAGACCTTTTGTTTTTTTTTTTTTTTTTTGAGAGAGAGGGTTTCTCCATGTAGCCCTGGCTGTGCTGGAACTCACAGAAATCAATCTGCCTCTGCTGGGATTAACAGCATGTGCCACCACCAGCAGGCTTCATGAGTTTTTTAATACATTGTCACTGGATCAGAAATATAAGAAATGAATTTTGTTTGTGCTGGACATGGTGATACAAACAGGTAGATCTGAGTTCAAAGCTAACATGGTCTGCATGAGACAGTTTGGGGACAACCAGATAAATAATATTTAAGGAAACTCTCAAATATTTAAGGAAAAAGGTGTTAACTACATCTAACAAAGAAATAAAGGTTAATAAAGATGTTCTAATAGATCACACATCTAAACCTTATCTAAACTAAGTAAAACAACACAAGAAGAAAAATATAGTGGAGTGTGGTGATGCACACATGTAATCAAAGCACTTAGAAGACCAGCCTAAGAATCATAAGTTCCAAACCAACTTTACACACAGACACACACATTGTATCTTACGTATCTATGACAAGTACCCTTATGTGTATATAAGTAAATATAAATATCTGATTTTCCACAAAAAATAATTTTTGTGAAATCTTTTAAGTAATCTTTTTCTTTAGCAAAAAGAAAAAGCAGTGAATATGCACACTGCATCCTTTTTTAACTTATGAAATAGCATTAGATTTAATTATTACATTATTTCTTTATAATTAAAAGAGCAAATATAAAACAGGAAATAAAATGGTAAGTAAAAGCCCTAAGAACACATTATGCACACATAAATTCTCTCATACTGAACTAGATCTGAACAGACAGTAGTGAGATGTGAAGCTATATTCTAACATTACTGATTTATAGACTGTAAATAAAAAGCAAGACTTATTGGAAGTTAAATGAGGCTGCACACTTGTCTCTAGTCTCAAAAAGACTCTTAATAGTATAGCAACTCCATTGCTTAAAAATGCCTACGATTAATATTCAAATTGACAAACGCCTAATTTGTCAATCAAGGACTTTAAATCAAGGACTTCCATTTTCAGCACGGGAACTATCAAAATAGATTAGCTGATACACACAACTAAATAGAGAAAGCATTTTAAAAATGAATGACACCTTATCAATTCTCAGTTCCTCCTGGCATAAAGGAGCCATAGAAAGCACTGTAAAACCTGTGCCATAATCTTTTTCTTCTGTTTATAATTTCAGCCATGGGGCTAGTATGATGGTTTGAATGAGAATGGGCCCCATGGGTTCAGATATTTGAATGTTTGGTTCCCAGTTAGTAGAACTGTTTGGGAGTTCTGGCCTGGTTGGAGGAGGTATGTCATGGGGGGGGGGGGGGTGAAGTTTCTAAAGCCAACAACAGGCCCAATTGTTTATTCTCTGTCTCATACTTTTGATTTGGCTGTAAGGTCTCAGCAACTGCTCCTTTCGTGCCAGCCTTCCTCCTGTCATGCTTCCCACAATGATGGTCAGAATCATGCTTAAAACTGTACGTAAACCCCAATTAATGCTTTCTTTTATTTTTAAGATTTATTTATTTATCATGTATACAACATTCTGTCCGCATGTACACCTGCACGCCAGAAGAGGGCACCAGATCTCATTATAGATGGTTGGGAGTCACCACGTGATTGTGGGAAACTGAACTCAGGATGTCTGGAAGAGCAGCCAATGTTCTTAACCTCTGAGGCATGTCTCTAGGCCTAATGCTTTCGTTTATAATCAGACTCTATGACTATGGTACAACTTCACAGCAATAAAACAATGCCTATCAGTCGATCTCCAGTATCACTGACTGACATGCTGACACGTAACTGTAGTCAAGGCACATAAAAGTGGTCAAAGTATGATGAGAACTACAAGGCCAACCTGCATTTTACAGACAGAATTTCAGAGAAACATGAAGTATTTGAAACTCTCAATAAAACATAATAAAAGAACCCTACATAATAATTAATATATCCTGAAGTTCACATTAAAAACAAATTTTCACCTTGAAAAAAGATTATTTTTAAATTTTTGTCTGGATGCTTTCTTGTCTTTTGTCTGAATGTATGTCTGATCACTGCATGTGTGCCTAGTGCCCACAGAGTCCAAAAGGCTGCATGAGGGCTGGAGAGATGGCTCAGTGGTTAAGAGCACTGTCCGCTTTTCCAGAGGTCCTGAATTCAATTCCCAGCACATGGTGGCTCACAAACATCTACACCCTCTACTACCCTCTTCTGGCAAGGAAGGTTTACATGCAAATAGAGTACTCATAAATAAAATCTTTAAAAAAGAAAATCAAGTGGCATTAAGGCCACAGATGGAAAAAAGCAAAGGCAGCATCAGATCCCCTAGAACTGGAGTTACAGATGGTGAGAAGTTTCTATACTGGTTGCAGGGAACCAAAAGCGAATCCTCTGCAAGAATAGTTAAGTGCTCTTAACTACTGAGCCCCAAGCAAATGTAATTTTATATTAAAACAGAAATATTAAAAGCTAAAATATGCTAAGTACAGTTGGTATATCAACTAATTATGGGGCATGCATGCTATAACAGGACATCAGTAGGCCATTCTGTCTTTTACAAATGATCAAATATATACTTACACAAATCTAGAAAACATAAGCCTTTTACTTAACTAGCTCATTACTTCTAGTCTACAAACCAATAAAGCATATTGTTACATTGAATACCCAGGTAATTAAAACATAAACGTGGTATTTGTGTATATAAAACACAGAAAAGGTGTAGTAAAACTAAGGTGCCATGCATTTTCAGCTTCATAATAATGTCATTGGGTCAACATTATATATACAGAAGTCACATAGTAATTAAGTTATATAAGGAACATGACTATAGTACAGTTGTTTTAAAGATATATTTATTTGATTTAAATATGCATAAGTGTTTTGCCTGAACGTACATATGTGCACCACATGCATGCCTGATGTCAATAGAGCCCACAAGATGGCTAGGGTTACGCATGTGTAAATACTGAGACTGGAACTCAGGTTCTCTGCAAAGCAATGAGTCCTCACTTCTGATCAAGTTCTGTGCCCAACCCCTTCCCAATTAAAAAAAGGGGGGGGGGGCGCGACTAGGCCAAAAGATGTTCAATGATAAGAAAGCATTTAAGCGTTATCAACAAGCCACAAAGTTTTGACATTTGACAAAAAGATGTATCTTTGAGATGTCTTGACAGAAGTCCCTGAGAACATGAGACCGAAGAGATACACATGTTATGGAAGGACTTGCCCATAGCTGTGGTTTCTTTCTAATGATAGTTTATTACCTTAAATATAAGGACCTTGGGCTAGAATAATCTAATCCAGTGGTTCTCAGCCTTCCTAATGCTGCGACCATTTAATACAGTTCCTCATGTGGTGGTGAGCCCCAACCAATTTTTTTTTTTTTGCTACTTAATTGTAATTTTGCTAGTGTTAAGATCTGTAGTGTAAATATTTGTGTTTCAGATGGTTTTAGGTGACCCCTGTTCAAAGAGTCATCTCGACCCCCAAAAGGGGTCACTACCAACATGTTGAGAATGTTTGGCCTAATCCAACACAGTAATTAATAGGCTGGAAGTCCATAGTCAAAACGCTCTCAAGAAGCAAGTTATATAAAATGCTGATAGCAATGGTGTTAAGCTAAAAGTAGGATTCAACAAAAGAACCTGGCACAGCTTAGTATAGAGCAAAAGAGTTTTTTTACATATTGACAATAAGACTCAAGATATTAAGCTTCATGACTCAGTTTCCTCACTTACAGTAGTACAGGAAGTTCTCATTAAATAAAATGTATTTATTTTTTATTTTATTTCCATTTGTGTGTTTAATGTGGGTGGGCTTGTTGTGTGTACCATAGGGCTACTGAAATTAAAACTTTCTATATTACAATGAGAAAGCTAGTTTGAAGCCATTTATTTTACATGAAAATAAAAGGCCATATTTCAGCTATATAATTCACATGGTGACTGTAAGAGATTAAAAACATTTAAAGCAAATTCCTATTTGGGATGTGGAATGTCTTAACATGTTAGTAACTAAAACATGTTTGAGACCACAATCTAAACCAAACTTACCCCAACATTTTATCCCAAAAAGTACAATATACACTAATGTAAAAAGATTCTTAATAGGCCAAGAATCTAAAATAAATTAACAAAGGTTTACATACCACCAGAATTACCTATTTATGAAAGAAAATGTACACTAAGAAGTAGGAACCAGATTTTTGTATTCTGTAACATGAGTGTTCTGAGTTTTTCAGTATTTGCTCTCTTCTGCCATGTTTAAACAGAATATGCTTTGTCTTTTGACATGAATTATACATAGAAGCTTGCTGTACCTTTCCTCTAGCCAGGCTATGGTCCACCTACTACTTTAAATACACATTATTGTCTTTGATGATCACCACTGGGCTTCATTCTTAAAGACCACAGAAAGATAACTACATCAGATTCCTGTCTCCAAATGTACAAGCTATCAGAGGATAGACAGGAAAATAGATAACAATACAAAGCCAAATGACCTGGTTGTTAAAACAGAAGTATAAACATCATTCTATAGGGGCACCAAATGTGAGATTCATTCTTGCTGGGTGATCTGGAAGACTGCGCCAGGACTGTAGTGGAAAACTAACTCTGCTCAGAAAAAGCTACAGTACTAACAGCCCCAATGGGTTAGGGTGTTTAATACAGTACTTGGGAAGCAGAGGAAAGCGGACCTCTGAGAGCTGGTCTCAGAATCGCAGAACGGCCAGGAATGACACTTGCCACCCTTCTACTTTGAATCATGACTCGAAGTCCCAGCTTTTAGGTCTTTTGTTCTTTAATTTGACAACAAAGATATAGGTGACAGATATAGAGATTCTTTCTCTAAGTTCTATTACTCTAGAGAGTCCTAACTAATACAAAAAGGATTCCAAAAAAAAAAACAAAAAAAAGAACACTTTCATATCACACCCGAAACTAAGTAATATCTAGAATACATAAAGAACTTTTAAAACTCAACAGCAAAATAGGACATCAGCAAAATAAACCAAACAATTCAAATTCTGCCAAGTAAAAGAGAAATAAAGAATAAACATATTTCTTCAATAATGACATGAAAAGGTACTCAACATCATACTCCTTATTTGGAATAAAAATAAGGTACCACTTCACAGTTATCAAGCATACTATTGCAACACACACATACACACATACAAATGAGGGGGGTAAGAGGAGAGAACATTGTTGAGAATCTAAACAAACTTGGGATACAAATGGAAAATGACATAGCCATGACAGACCACAATATGGGACTGTTATAAATAATAAACTCAAAGCGGGGCAGTTGTGGCACACACCTTTCATCCCAGCACTTGGGAGGCAGATCTCCACTACTGAGTTACATCCCCAGCCTCTACATTTTAAATCATGTTCGTATTCAAACTGTTTCAAAGGAGTTGTCACAATAAATTTCTATTTTTACATGTACAAAAGCATTAAAGAATTAATTAGTTCAAATAAAAAATATATGTAAGCAAGTTATACTTCCAAAAATGTGGAAGGCTACAGAGGACATCATGGAGGACTTACATGATGTGCCTGAGGCACAGGCTTAATCCCAATGTTAAGAACAGGGGGTTGAAAAGTATCGCCTGGCTTATTTATCAGTCATATCAATCACCTGAAATACTGCTTGTTTGTTTTTTTAATGTGTATGTGTGTACATCTGTGAGTGTGTGTCATGTGTGTGCAGGCATCTACAGAGGTCAGGAGATTTTGGAGTACTCTGGAGCTGGAGTTGCAGGCAGGTGTTAGCCACGCAAGAGTTGTGCTGGGAACCAAATTCAGGTCCTCTAAAAGAAAAGTACAAATTCTTACCTACTAAGCCATCTTTCCAAATCTGAAATAATTTTCAAAGGACATACATCATGCTAATATGAGACTGGTTTAAAGGAACCATTTCCTAGTCATTACTTGCTTGCCAGAAAGCAGTAACAGTTGTTTAATATGGTTATTTTCCTAATAAATTTTTCATTTTGTTCTTAGAGAAGGATGTCAACCTAGCCTAGAACTCAGTATGTAGATGATGCTGACATTTAATTTCTGACCCAATCCTCTTGCTGTCACCTACAGAACTGCTGGAGTTAAATGCACATACAACTATAAGTGGCTTGCTTAACTGAACTTAGTAATCTTGTTAAGTTAGTATGTTTCTTTTCTAACTCTTCAAACTAATGAGGATTTTACTGACATATTTTCTTAAACCATTCCCTAATATAAATTTGACCCATACCATGACCTACAGTGATGACTGGTTAACAATACAAGAGTCACATCCTTCTGAAAGCTTTAGAAATGCAAGCACCTCAGCCTAACCTCAAAACTTCAACAAAGCTGTTCCACACAACACACACACCATCTCAATTACCATTTCTTATCTATTCTATAACCAAATTTAAGTTTTCACCTAACTGGACAGAACAAACAATTATGAACTAAATATTCTGAAAAATATTACACTGACACACAAAACTCTTAAATACAACAGTGCTTTGAAACTTCTGCTAGATCACGATTTTTCAAGAACATTAAACTATAATTGGCCAGACACTGTTCAAATTACATTCAATGTTTACTCATCTTAAAGGAACTGAAAACACTTATCAAGACAGGAACAAAATCTTACCAGTGCAGGCCACTGAATCTGTCTGCTCTTTGATCCCTGAGTCTGGCTGGGGTCGTTCCTTCTGGCCCAGATTAAGTGGTATTCCACCAAGAAAGTTGAAAAATCTTCATAAACTCTAACCCACTCCCGTTTATCCCACTCAAGGTCATCAAATTCCACGTAAACCTATGAAACAAATAAACACAATTTTATCAGTGATATATATAGAGAACAATATTAACCCATGAAACAGAATCAGTGAACACATTATTAACATTACTTCCAAGTTTTTTGGCACAAGGTCTTGGTATACTATGTAGCCCATACTGGTCTCAAACTTGTGATCCTATTTTTCCCTCCCAAGTGCTGGAGCTTTGTAGTGTTATTTTAGAACAAGAACCCTACTTACTTCTATAACAAGAAAATGAATCCTAAATGACTGCATACATGGTAAGAAAAGTAATTCAAGCAATGCTGACCAGCACATATTACTTAGCATATCTGAAATACACACTGCAAACTATGTCTGACTGATCATTCTAATGGTGGAGCTTGGAAAATACTTTCCAAAGTGAAAAAGCAGCTAGAAGTATTATTCAGTAGTATAAAATAAATGCTTAAATACAAAAGGCCCTGAATCCACATCATTAAAAGGGAAAAAAAGAAAAGTAAATACAATATATATTACGCTTTGCAAATTACTCATATCTCTGAGGAACTAACACAACCACAAACAACTATAAACTAAATCTGGCATAAAACATTACTCGCAAAAGGTAGCAGAAATGCTCAAAGTGCAAGTCAACATAATAAACCACACTAAGATTAAGAAAAATTATATTTTTAATGATACAGAAAATATACCTGGCAACAGAGTTGTCCTGGCACACACCTTAACCTCTGCACTCTATGGTCTGAGGGAGACGCTCTGAGGCAAGAATTAGTGTTTTTGTTTTTTGTTTGTTTTATTTTCTAATGCCTAGACTGTTGCACCTGTAAACCAAAGCAGCTACTAAACTTTCTGTGTAAATATATCACAAAATCATAAATAACTAATTTAGGGGGGAAAATGTGTGTGCTTGAATATAGCTGTTCTTTTTGCAGACTAACCATCACATTTGTAATTATCTAAGAAAGAAAAAAGAAGATTCCAAGCTATATAAGCATTTGCAATGGCATATAAAAACTAGTCATTATTCAGAAATAGTTGGGTTTGGGGCAGAGGGCACTTGCAAAACCATGCCTGTTAATATGATTACTCTGAGATTACATCCTAACTGAGATATTATAACAATAAATTCTAGAACTGGACCCCTGGTTATTAAAATGACTACATGCCTCCTTCTTTAATTACCCTTTTGTTGTTTTTGAAGATAAGGTCTCATAATTTAATCCACACTGGCCTTGAAACTCTTGGCAATTCCCCTCCTCACCCTCACAGTTCAGAGGACAGGCATGAACTACCACATTCTGCAGAATTTAGTGATTCTAACTTATTTTAAATAACTGCAAGTTGATCATACCTACTTGGTATCATATAGACCTAATATTTATATTAAAATGAAAATGAACTGCATGACTTTGAGAAATTTATCTTGCAGTTTATTCAAATGGCAACCTTATCCTAATGCTGCTTCCCCACAAAGAATATTTCATATTAAAAATAAAGGTGCCTGATGTCTTGAAGCACGCCTTAACTCCAGCACTGGGAGGCAGAGGCAGGCAGATCTTTATGAGTTAAGGGTCAGCCTTGTCTACACAGAGTTCCAGGCCAGCCAGTACATAATGAGACCCTTAATAAACAGGCAGCGATAAATATGTCAGACGACATTAACATTTTTCAAAATGTAGCCTATAACATATACTCATCACACTCATGCTTTTATTTATAAAATAGGTACAGGAGGAAGCCAACCCAGTCATGAAATGTTAAATAATACCCAACTTTAAATCATTGTACTACAACACTGCCACCAACCACCACCACTGACTTTACCCATAAAGTTTTCCCTGATTTGCTAACAGACTAAGAAGAAAAATATTCTATAAAGAAATATAGAAAACAATAGTGTTGCTACAAGATTCACTTATGCATTGATCTATATAAGTAATTTAGTAATAAAAAGTCAGTATCAAAATCTGCTATCTGGTAATCTTTCAATAAGCTTAAAGGAAAAATATATACGCCTTAGCTTGGCTGGAACTTGGTACATAGACCACGATATTGTCCTGAGCATTGAAGTAAAAGGCATGAACAACCCCACCTGGCTCAATGTCCTTTTTTCTTTTTTTTTTCCCCCCCTTCCAATCTAACATGCTTGACAAGGATGGTAAGCTCCAACTTTTAATTAAGAAATAAGATTTTTTTTTGGACTGTATTTCCTTTGAGTGTATCTTTAAAAATCTATTTCAGAATGAGTGCTCAGTTTAATATGAAATTACTTTTTGAGACAGCGTGTATACTGCTAGTACCATAACCAAAAACTTCAGATGACTTAGACACTACAAAGACAAGATGACTCAATTTCTTTCACTGTCTCACTTTGCAGTGTCTGCAGACCATGGACAGGTAGAAAATGTTTGTACTGATTACTGTTATATTGGTATAACACACAGACGAAAATTGGTAAGACTTAAAGATATTAAGTAAAATATTTTTTAAAGCCAAAACCTTGTGACTTCTGGGTACCAATCTGATTCTTAGAAGTAATATTAAGGTCATAATTTATTTTAAAAATTATATCAAAATTAAAATTGCTGTGACAAGTCAATGTTAACAATATGAAAAAACTACAAAGTAGAAAAACATTTACAAATAACGTATTTGACAAAATATATGTATCTTAAAACAGAAAAACTTACAATTTTCAAGAAAAGGAGGCACAAAAAATATAGGTGAAAAATGTGAATAAGTGCTTTTAGTGATGAAGAACCACAGTACTCGAGGCTGTATAACCTTACACTGAAGAAAATAAAACACTGACAACCTACAGCAGCACACACACATTCACCAAGAGATAAAATATAACTGGCAATACTGTAAATTAAGTGGAAAGAAGATTAACACAAGTGATCCAAAATCAAATGATAATAAATCTGGTATTCCGGGACTTTCAGAGAAAGAATCTACTTTTTTCAACTTTAAAGTTATTTTGTTTATAACGAAATCGTAGGAAACATCCCAGCTCCCTAGAGAAAGGAACTAACACTTTTCCCCCTGAGTAAAACTTGCTATTTAGCAATGACTGGTTTGCACTTACAATGTAGCTCAATAAGAACACAAATTTCCCAAAAAGCATCCTGACTCAGGTTCCTGAGTACTGGGCTTACAGATATGAGCCACCACATTTTAATGGCCCCTTTCCACAAAATAAAAAGCGGACACTGGCACACAGTTGTATCTGTCTTGCACTATATGTAAAACTAAGGGTGGGGAGGGACAATAACTGGTGTATTTACTAGTGTTAACTTACATACATATTTATATTTTCAGGCTGTGAAGAATTTTACAGGAAAACAAAATTCTGGGACAAAGATTTTCATCCTATTAAAAATAAAAATAATCCCTATGAACTGGAACCAATGTTCCAATGTTCTTTCATTCTTAGCCAATTGCAATGTTTAAATTTTAAAACCACAAATTTTGTAAACAAAAATCACTATTATTTGTTAACCATCATTTAATCTATTTTTCACCAAGAGAAAATTATAAACAGGATCTTCACTTAAAAAAAATAAGGTTGTTGAGCTGGAGAGATGGCTCAGCGGTTAAGCACCGGCTGCTCTTTCAGAGGTCCTGAGTTCAATTCCCAGCAATCACATGGTGGCTCACAACCATCTATAATGAGATCTGGTTCCCTCTTCTGGCATATATGTAATAAATAAATAAAAGAAATCTTTAAAAAATTGTGTCTTTCTTTACTATATAAAAATAATGATTGATAATACATAAAACAATGTACAAAGTACTTTTTAAAATTTTTAATCTTTTAGCACAGAAACAATAACATAATGTACTCATTGTCAGCTCCAAAAATTTCATTTGTTCGTTTGTTCATTTGTTCGTTCGTTCGTTCGTTCGTTCATTCATTCATTCATTCAGTTTTCAGGGTTTCTCTGTGTAGCTGGCTGTCCTGGTAGACCAGGCTTGACCTTAAATTCAGAAATCTGTCTGCCTCCACCTCCCACTACTGGGATTAAAGGTATGGGCCACCATGGCCTGCTTTTTCAACAATTTCAAACTCATAACCAATTAGTTCTCTAAAAAAATCTATCTATAATAAATCAGCATTTACTTTTCCCAGGATGGGCATTTTATGTGCTTTCTTTTAAGTTCTTCAAGATCCACAAGTTTCAACTAGTTAAAACTTTGTTTAAAGATTTCCACCTAATGTTTTCATGTTGTGATTATGTTATTAAAGAAAGCAAGTCATGCCTGGCGGTTGGTGGTATACACCTTTAATCACAGAACTTGGGAAGCAGAGGCAGGCAGATCTGTGAGTTTGAGGCTAGCCTCTTCTACAAAGTGAGTTCCAGTACAGTCAGGGATGTTACACAGAAAAGCCATGTCTCAAAAAAAAAAAAAAAAATCACATCATTAGTTCCATATAAATTCAATTATCTGTATTTCGCAGATTATTGAATGTGCTTTGTTTAATCATGTGCCTCTGCCATTGTACTGCCTGTAACTGTTGCATGTAGTCTTATCCAAAATCAGGATTATTAGAGAAAACTACCAAGTAGCATGATACCTTTGTCAATACACACGTGAGTCTGTCCATCAGCCCTAGCACATAGGAGGCTGAGGCAGGTAGATGGCAAGTTCCTATACAGGAAGACTTTCTATCTATCAACACACTCCTCAAGAAAAGACATGACTTATCTGAATACATGATGTATTTGTGGCAATAGTGATTACTATCTAAATTCAATACTTCCCTCTACAAAAGAGCAATAGTCATTCCATCATCATCAACTATTTGGAAAATGTCTACTAAGTGAAAAATCCTCCGTATCAAATGTTTGGTTTCTATAAAGCTATAAAAGATCATGAGTTTCTAAAATAGACTTGACATCCTACCTTCTTATATGCAGAATAACTGAGATGATTTCTCAGTGTGTATCCTTGGATGACATATAACTCTTATGAAGACCATTCTGCTGTCCTGGAATTCAGACTTTTGCCTGCCTCTTGCCTACGTGCTGAGATTAAAAGCATGCCCAGCATGCTTCTTCTCCTTATTTTGTTTTTAAGGGAAGGTCAGCTATGAATTGAGTGTGTTATTAAATGACAAGTCCTCTTTAAAACCCAAGTTTACAGCACAAGCACACACTCAGCTCTATGAACACAAGTTTACAGCACAAGCACACGCTCAGCTCTATGAACACAAGTTTACAGCACAAGCACACGCTCAGCTCTATGAACACAAGTTTACAGCACAAGCACACGCTCAGCTCTATGAACACAAAGTGTGCCTTACCTACTTGCTATGACGTATTTTACCTGAACAAGGTATCAGCCATCGTAGCATAAAAAATTCTTTATTTACATTTATACCTTTGTAATATACCATTTGGTACATGTGCCATGTTTAAAAAAAAAAAACAAAAACTACGAACATTTTTTGGAGGAAGAGGTAGGACAGGCAGCTGGCTGCCTAGGACTTGCTCTGTAGACCACCAATGGCCTTAATCTCACAGGGATTTATCAGACTCTGCCTGAGTGCTGGGACTGAAGGCTAAGAAATGTTATACAATGTGTCCAATAGTACTATATAATTAATATATGTATGAGCCAGAACTCAAGCTGGAGTCAACTTTAAAAATTCACATATTAAATTCAAAAGGAAACACCAGTCATTAGTATGTTCAAAAAACCACAATGCAAAAATCAATTCTAACAAGTGTTAATTCCCTATAAAAGTATGAACTATATTGTAAAAGTTGTATCAATATTTGACTTTTTGTGACCTCATATATGCAAGTAATTTCATAAATGTCAGTAAACAGAATAAATGAAGGTATGAATAAAAAATGTAGGTACAGGGCTGAGATTATGGCACGCTCACTGGTAGAACATTTACTTGCCTGGCATGCTCAAATCCTTAAGCTCAATCCCTAAGACCTCACACACACACACACACACACACACACACACACACACACACACACACACACACACACACACACACACAGAGTGAGGGAGAGATACAGAGTTTTCTGGTATCAGATTATAATAGTACATATTCTAAAAAATGGAAACAGGAAAAAATAAATAAGAATGCTTCCAAAATAATGTAAATATTCTCATTTGACTCAATTCAATTTCACCAAAAAAAGGAAACCAAATAGACCAATTTACTAAATAAAAGAAAGATGATGAATTAAGGAAAAACAAGACCATTACCATGAAGGAAGATGATGCAGAATAAACAGAAGCAGAGAGAATAAATAACTACTCACACCGCCTGTTTTGTAACCATCTTCTCCACCAAGGAGAACTGAATAGAAAACTGAAAAATGCAGAAGAAACATAGTCTAAAAAGTAAATGAATTCAAAATGAGGAAAGACAGTAAGAAAATATCTAGCCACTTTTAAAATTAGTGTTTACCTACAGAGTCAAAATATTCATAGGCTCAAGTAGGTACTTCTAATATGTGTCAAATGACAGAAATTGAAAACAATTCTAACAACATGATCTTTAAAAACAAAGAAGAAATGTGTTCTAGAAAGTGTGCATGTCTGTGCAGTGTGTGTGTGTGAGAGAGAGAGAGAGAGAGAGAGAGAGAGAGAGAGAGAGAGAGAGAGAGAGAGAAAGGGAGAGAGAAAGAGGGCGAGAGAGAGGTTAAGAGCATTTAGCACTCGTACACAGAGAACACAGGTTTGGTTCTCAGCACCCACATGGTGGCCGGCAGCTGCCTGGAACGCCAATCCCAAGGGATCCGATGCCCTTGTCTGGCCTCTGCAGGCCAGAAAGGACGTAATTAACATACACAGTTGCGGGCAAAACACTCTATATACACATAAAGTTAAAGTAAACCTTGTCTTCAAGGCAGCTTGAAGGCATTTCTTAGAAGGGTTTACATTGGTGCTAGAAATGGCTCAATGGTTGAGTGTTCTTGCAGAGGTGCCTAGCTCTCAGTTCAACTCAGGGAACTCACAGCTCCAGGGAATCCAAAGCCAGCTTCTGGAGTCTAGAAGTTTTGTTTGTTTGTTTGTTTTTTGTTTTTAAGAGAAGATTCTCAACCTGTGGGTTACAACCTTTTGGGGGTCAGATTGGGTATCAGATATCCTGCATATCAAACACTTATATCATGTTTCACAACTGTAGCAAAACTAATAATTTTATGGTTGAGGGACATCACAACATGAGAAACTATATTAAGGGTCACAACATTAAAAAGATTAATAAAAACTCAATCTAGAATCTAGGCTGACACAAAAAAAATACATTTCATGAATGCACATATACACACACACAAATAAATCTTTCTGAAAAGGTTTATTTATAGAGTGAATTTTATCCTATAATTAATATTAAATTTTCATTTTCAATTAAAATCCTTTGTCTTAAGTGGTTTAAGGTAATTAATGTCTGCATTTTTAAGACAGAATATTATGAAAAGACTAAAAATATAATCAGAAGCAAAATATCAAGGCATATTCATACATAGGTGTAGTACATAGGTGGATAAACCTCTGTAATTGCAGTCTAACCCAAAAGTAACGCAAAGCACAAAGACTTCCAATGTATGTTACAGCGTTTAGTCTTAAACTTCAGGTAAGACATTTAGATACAAACCAAACTGCAAATGAAATGACCATAACATGATTGATCTTAAGGATTCCACACACACCAAAAAATAAAATAAAATGACTGATAATAGAATCGTGGCAAGCAGTGGTAGTTTAGTGAAATAAAGTGAAGCTAATCTACAGTTAGGGGATTCTAATAAACAATCAATTTTACCACAGAGAAGGTCCCCAAAATTATAAAACTCTTTGGGGGTTAAGTACAACCAATATAAGAGACTGACTACAGTCTATGTAAGTGGCAGTGTATCGGCTAGATGAGATTGTTCCCTGGAACAAATGTTTCTAATAGGAATAATAGTCAATCAAGTTGAGGGGAGATAATCGCTGAGAAGTATTAGATGCATTTCAATAATGACAGTTACCCAGGACTAGTCCCTGGCTTCTTACTCAGGTACCCATGCTTTCATCACAAGCACCACACAGATGGTGCCATCTCTCTTTTGGTTTTTTTGTTTTGTTGAGACAGTTTTCCTATATAACAACTCTCTTCATAATATAGGTCCTGCCAATTTCCTTCCTCTTATTATTTTAGAAGCTCATTTCTTTTTCTCTTGTTTAGGAAACTCACGGTCTTCATTTTCCATGACTCTTTTTGTATATTCAGTCAGTCCTTCAGAGAAAGCTTCTCATAGTACTTGTTACTTCAAAAATCTTATATAAAGATGCTTAAAACATGAGTAAATATTGCTGTCTCCCAGACATGTAATTGTCAACCAAGCTTAAGCATGTATTCATAACGAGCACACAAATGTTAATGTTACTTCAAACAATGTAAAAAATACATCTCTTTCCCCTAATGAACTCCCTTCTCATATTCCTTTAGTATTACAAAGACTATTTCTAGCTGGGTGAGGTGGAGCACACCTGTTGTCCCTGAAGGTTCAGGGTCAATGTGGGATACACATTAAGTTCCAGACCAGTCTGTGCTCCATAACCAGGCTAATCTCTTGGCTAGTGACATGGCTCATCATGTAATGTGCTTACTGCCAGCCTAGCTACATAAGTTGGATCCCCAAGTACCCACATGGTGGAGGGAAAGAACCTGTTAAACTGTCCTCTGGCCTCCACACTCACAAGTGGCATATGTATACAGGTAAATATAAGAAAACCATTTAAGAGTTCTTTCTAGTCTTCTTAATATAATTTTATTGCCCCTGTTCATTCTCCCTTCCCCTTATGATGATGGGGAATCTGGATTCAGGTCACATCTTGTTTGCATTTCAGTATTATCCTAACTTTGAATACGTCTATCATAGATGTAACACTAGCTAGCTACTTTACTACAAAACAAAATATAATAGAATAATACTGGGTAACATTCGTAAAAGCCATAGGGATTCTCTACTATAACCTTCAGGAAGCATGTAGTATAATTTTCTGCCAGATTTGGAAATTCTGACCTCTAAAATTCCAAATTCGAAAAATAACTATATAAAAGTATAGCGGTGTAATTACATATAAATGTTTATTTATGTAAGTTGTTCCCTACAAGGTCATGTGTTTGAGCACTTGGTCCCCAGTTGGTGGTGCTGTTTGGGAAGGTGATAGAACCTTTAGGATGTGGAAGTCTTGCTGGAGTAGTCAACAGTAGTACTCAAAAAGTAGACTTCTTGAGGTTTTACAACCTGGCCCCATTTCTTCCTGTGTGTCGGTAAAATGCTATAAGCATTTCTTCAGTCCCAGGACAGCCTAACAGTCCTGCTGTCTGTCATGCCTTCCCCTCCGTGACAGATTGTACTATCTCCTCTGGAACTTTTTTGATGTGAAGGTGCCTTAGCACAGCAAATCAAAATAAGTAATACACCCACTTATGAACTTTTTTTTCTTCTAGAATTAATTATCAGTAGTGTACATCACCACAGGTAATATAGACAAGATACAGTTCATTAAAATTGAACCTATGAATTTTCCTATATATATATCTTGCTATTATGGCTGTTTCAAATTATAACAAAAACAGTAAAAATGTAAAGCAACTCCAAGTAAAATAAAAAAAGATTATGGCAACATCAGAAATAACTTGTAATCAAAAGGTAAAACAACCAAGTAAACAATTCAAAATGCCACCTATTTCAAATTATTTTTTTTCTTCCAGAAATAACTTATCGACAAAATGCAAAACACAAAACAGTTGCTGTCCCTGGTAGATAAAGAAAACCTTGAGAAAAAATTAGGCTTTCTGGGCTGGGCACTGGTGGCAGACACACTTAAGTGGCAGGAAAATCTGAGTTCAAGACCAGCCTGATCTACATAATGAGTTTCCAAGATAGCCAGGACTACTAAGAGAAAGAAACCCTGTCTCAAAAAAAAACAAAACAAAACAACAACAACAACAACAACAAAAACCCACAAAACCCAAAACCTAGCTTTTTTGTTCAATTTTCCTGAAAAGCCAACAGAGCTGTTCTGGTATCATAATCTCTGTTTTGTTTGTTGTTGTGTTGGGAATTTAAACTATTCTTTTTTTTTAAGTCAGGGGTTTCCTAAATTACACAACCCTTCTCACCTAGTAAAAAGTTATGTAACAATCATAAATACTAATATGAAAAGTTAACAATGAGATCATTACTAGCACATCAATTTATATAAGAACACAGAAATCATTTTCACTTGTAAGCAATATATATTCAGCCTTTATTTGTATAAGTCTGAAGACACAAAAATGGCTATACACCCATACAGGAAAACATACAAGACTGTACTCCTCAGGTGTTGTTTAAAATACAACCTCTCTTGCCATATCTAACACAATGAAAAGCAACTATAACGTCCTATGGAAAATTGACACCTGCAGGAAGAGATGCAGTCTGGCAGGTGCTGGGCTGTCCATTCATCACTCAGTTCTCAAACATTAAGGCACTCCTCCTCTCTCTTCCTGTACACTCAGTGGACAGCGCTAAGAAAACAGAGCTTACAGTGTTCTAGCTGAACTCACACAGCTGAACTTGGCCTAAAAAACGCTGTCTTTCAGGGAACAATTTTTAATGTGGATTCAAGTTCTAGAAAGGATTGTTAAAAAAAAAAACTTGTCAAAAACTTATTCTTTTTATAAGAGTCAACTAATAAAGATACTTAAAACTAACACTAACATATGAGAAACCTAATGTCTACATTGTGCAAAATAGGTGGAACATATACATGTAACCTTAACAATTTCACAGTACAAAACAACTCAAAATATTATTCACTCAACTATATTTTGAGAAGATTTAACAGTGATTTCTTAAGTTAGATGATTTAATCCATGATGGGGCAGGCTATTTTATCAGTATCTTGCGGCATTCTGTTAATAATTTACAAAGCTTCAGCTATCATGACAAAGAGTTTGGCATGTTACTAAACCATAACAGGCCTGTCAGAAAACAAGGAGAAACTGTCTAGCTGGTTGATCATGCTGTGCTGGCAACTTCGCAAACATCTGCTAAAGGTCAGATTTCCACTGCATGGAACCAATCAATGGAACTACACAGTTCTCCTAGCACTCTAAGAAGCTAAACAAAGACCACTATTTTACGTAAGTAACAGAACATAACTTGGCTTTGTAATAAATTACAGCAAAGTCTCTGGCTTTCTTATCTGAGAAATCACACATTTAAATAAAACTTCTGAACTTCTATTTGTATTTTAACGTACGTTTATGTGTTTACAAAGTATGAATATTATAAAACTCTATCTTTCCACTTGGTAAAAACTGATTTCCTTAGTTTTATATTACAGAAAGTACAGTATTTCCTACTGAAAAGTGTTAAGTCAATTTTAACACAATAAATACAGGTGCTTTTAAATAGGAAAACAAGTTAATAGGTTGCTTAATTCAGTGAAATTTATCCTGCCAGCTCATTCACATTCGCTGAATTGCTAGAAAACAGTATTGGTAAAACTAAACTTGTTATAGGAACATTCAGATTTTTTCGGTGATCAAAGAACTGGCACAAGGGCTGCTGAGACAGCTCAGTAGTTGTGAGTGCTCACTGCTCTCAGAGAGGGTGGACTTGGCTCCTAACACCCATACCGTGGCTCACAACCACCTGTAACTCAGGTTTCAGGAGAACTGATTCCCTTCTCTGAGCTCGGTAGACTCCTGCAATCACATGATACACATGAGCCCACATATACATAAATACTAATTTTAATGTGACTGTCAAATTAAATATAAATATGCATAAATATATGCATATATTTGCTTAAAAGGCCTAAAAACATTCCATACTCGGGGAATCTGACTAGTTATTTAAACAAAAATTAAACACAAGTTAATAAAGTATAAAAAGAATCATAAGTATGTTCAATCTATGTGAGAGGGGTTCAGGGAGTAGAACAAGCTGAGCCTGATCTCCCCATCCTCGTGCCTCAACTTCCTAAGTGCTAAAATTATAAGCATCCATTTTTTTTAAAGACAGGGTTTCATTATGTAGCCTTGGCTAGCCTCCAACTCTCAAAGAACCATCTTCCTAACTTTCTGTGTGCTGAGATTGAAAGCAAGCATCACTTTGCCCAGCTCTTTTTCTGTTTGTTGTTATTGTTGTTTTGTTTTGGGGGAGGGTCTCTATTGTGGATCTCTAAGTGTCCTGGAACCCTCTATGAAGACCAGGCTGGTCTCTAAAGCCAGAAGTCCCCCGACTCTGCCTCCTGAATGCTGGGATTAAAGAAAGGTGTGTTCTACTATGCCCAGCCTCCAGCCCTTTCTTAAAAGACGTTACATTAAATCCAAAATTTAAAATTCATGTATTTTTCAAAGTATTCCCTATATATAACTAAATATACTGCTTGTCAAAGTTTGATAAGCATATTATAAAAATAAATTATGATGATTTTAGTGTCTTTTTATAAGAATGCAAGTTAAAAGTGAACATTTTGAAATCCTGGATGAACCATTTTGCCAGGGGACCAGGAAGGTAAAGGTCATTGCTTGAACATATACTTATCATGTATGACACTAAATTTAACCCAACACCAAATTTCACATTTTTAATGCATTCTAGTCTGTGTGTGTATGTATGTATACACTGTGTGTCCTAGGGAGAGGGGGCAGGACGAAGAGGAGCAGAGGCAGACAGATTGGGGGCGGGGCGGGGGGATTTACATACCAGAGCAAGTATAGAGGACAAAGAACAACTTTATGAAGTTGATTCTCTCCTTCCACCTTTATTAAGGTTACAAAGACCAAAATCTTCAAGCTTTTACCCACCCATTTGAGCCATCTACCCAGGTTTCAATATGTTTATAGTGAAAATGGAATGAAGACCTCACAACAAATAGCTCTCAGGCAGTTAGTAAGTAATTTGAATAAACAAGTTACTATTTGCAACATCAAATAAGTAAATAAGTGGCCAAGAAAATAAAAGCACAATGGTAATTTTCCCATTAATTATAAAAATAATTAAAACATCTCACTACCAAGTAATAGTCCATAAAGTCACTTCTAGAACCCTAGGAGTTAACTGAAACTCAAAAGTAACAGAACACACCAGATTCTTGCTAGATCTTTTAATTAAATACACTTTCTTTGAAGATTGGGCCATTAAGTTATTGATCATTATTTCTGAACCATCTACTAAAGCCCCCATCCACCCAAGTATTCAAACCCAAGTTTAGTAAAGAAAATATAAGTCACTGTGGCAAAATGCTTAACATAATTTCCTTGAATTCTTGTAACACTCTTTTAGGCAAAATATTCTACAGTTGATAAACCAGGAAAAAGTCTCTGGTTAAATATTTTAAAGACACATAGGGAATAAGTAATACCTGTTTCAAGTCACTAGTTCAACCATGTATGTGGGAAACTGTGTGATGCTGAGAAAAACCAAGCAGGGAAAAAAAAGAAGAAAAGGCAAAGCAGTTTCAAGAAGAGGGAAAACCACAAGAAGCAGTCAAAGTACTGCTATATCCTGAGGAATCAAAGCTCTCTTAGCATCTATAAACTCAAATGACCTCCATTCCCCTTTATATATGGTTTAGACTGAATTGTTACAGCAACCTCATTCTCCAACTCCCCACAAATTCCTTACATTCTACTACTGGGAGCCAGAGTAACAAAGAGGAGAATGGACATAACTGAGACAGCTGAAAGCCCATGCCTGGTGTCTCAGCTATTAACACTTAGCAAGTTTAAGAGAGGCTGACCCCTCACAACCAGGAATGAAAGACCAGGGTGGGCAACATACCAAGACAGCATCTTTTAGAAACAAAAACAAACAAAAACAGTCATTACAGAGTCAAAAAAACAGGGGTCATCTTTCTGAGTAAGCTCTGGCAATGGGTACAAAGAAGCTCTAAGTCACTTACTCTTGATTCTGATTCAACTACCACAGAGGCAGCAGGGCAGACTCAGCTTTTGAAGGTACCTTAGTAGTGATTGACTGAGAAACACACTTAACAGTTACAATGTAAAGTCTCTGGAAGTCTGTGCTGACTCTAGCAGAGGCATAAAAAAATCTCAAAGTGAAATGGCCAACAGGTTCACATGCCTGTCAAGATTTCATGAAGAAAAAGTTTCTCTAAGACATGAAATCATCCCAGATGAGAATCCATAAGGAACTTACTGACTTACCCAAGTCCTTCTGAGACAGATTAATAGGAGCTAAGGTGGTTTGAATGAGGTGTCACCTATACAGTCTCATACATGTGAATGTTTGATAACCAGCTGGTGGTGCTGCTTAGGGAGATGTGGTCTTGTTGGAGGAAGTGTGGCACTGGAAGAGAGCTTTGTTCCCTTTCTCTGCTTCTTGCTTACGGTTCAGGATGTGAGCTCTTAGCTTTCTAGATCCAGCTGCCATGCCTCTGTTCTGCCATTGTAGGGACTCATCCCTTTGGAACCATACACTCAAAAACACTTTCTTATAATAAATTGCCCTGTTCACGGTGTTTTATCTCAATAGAAGAGTAGCTAATACAGGAGCCATCAGTGGTGAGCAAGGAATAGAGATGGAAATCAACTTTACAGATGCCTGTCACCTTTTTTCCACTTCTGGCTTGATCCCAAGAAACTTGCACTCTGCCAGTAGGTTATATTATATACACAGACTCTCTGGCCCCTTCCAGCACTATCTTGTACTTCTAGTAAGTAGGAATAGTTCTTGCTTACCTTTTATGACACTTGGCCATTAAGCCCACCTACAGCATTACCCTTTTTTAAAATATCTACAGCATGTAGTATAACTATATATTATTATACAGTAAGTAATCTTTGAGGGTGGATCCCCTTCCTATCACCAAATATATCCTATCTTCTCAAACATAACTTCTTTAATTCCAGCATCAAGTACCAAGCATTAGGGGTAAACTCCACTGGAAAAATACTTGGGTCCTCATCACATATATTATTAATAAAATTTCTGCACAAAGACTAAAACTGTGTAAATCTTATATGAAAACTGTCAGTTATAATATTTCAAAGGGGTGGGTGGAATGGAATCCTCACACCTAAGAAAACTTCAATGAAGTTGATATTCCAATTCAAAAGAGGGAAGGGGCTTACTCCAATAGGACTGCCCATACTTTAGATACCACAGGGAGGTATAGGATTACTCAAACATCTCTGCAACCAATTAACTAGCTATAAAAATCAAACATTCCACACCCACCTCCCTCTTTTGGTTTAGTAATTTACTGAACAATTCACAAAACTCAGGAAAAGTAATTACTAATACTACTTTATTATATACAACATAACCTAGTAATTGCCAAATGAAAGAAATACAAAAAACAAGAAGTATTTCCACGACCTCCTCCATTATGCCCATCCTTCGAATACACTGGGATTTTTTAACATTGATGCTTATCAAATGTAATGGCAGCTTTCTCACAGGTAACAGACATGGCTACTGGGCAAGAACTATCTCCAGCCCCTCCCCTATCCTTCAGAAATCAGAGAGCAAGGATAGACATCCGACCTCTACTCAAGGTGTAGCTCTAAGCTATTTAGATGCCTACCAAGGGTCCTATCTCACAGAACAAGACTGTCTCCCTAAGTATTAATTCTGCACCAGAAACCAAAAGCAACAAATATACATTTACTTTGGAACAAATGTGTATACATTAGCTGAATATATTAATCATCTCTCTTCACTGTAGCATTGATGAGTTTACTACTTAAACTTTGGATGAGTATACTATGTTGACTATTAGCACTTGGTATTTATATATTTAAACCCGTTTACTAAGACAATATATAAAAGTAATTGAGTTTTCTAGTTATATTCATGAATATTATAAAATTCTTTCACTGAGTTTATTATATGTTGTTATTAATGTATCTCAAAGAATTAAAATTCTAGGGCTTTTTGTTGTATTTTAAATCAACAAATACCTACTATCTGCTATGTAATGTCCTAGACACTGGGAATGTAGCAGCTACCAAAGCAAACTCTTGTTTCATATGGCAATTCAATTCTAGTGAACAAAAACAAGTGGCATACTTATTAAGACAGGGGTGGGATGGACACAAAGTAAACAGAGCAAGATAAAGTACTGAGAAGAAAAATGGTGAATTTTAGAGAAGGTTTCCAGTGTCAGCCATAAGTGATAAGTCCGTTGTTATTTAAACAAACTTAATGGAAGTGAGGGACTCACACAGAAATCTTAGGAAAGAGCATTTGACAAAGCATGAGGACATTGAGCATATTCAAGGAACAGCAAATCACACTACAAAGGGAAGAATAGCAGAAGATAGTATCAAGATGGAATAATGAGAAGGTCTGATGCTTCTCAGGCTACGAAGCCTCTGCACTAAGCATCTTAGAAGTCTTTGGAGACTGATCATAGAAAGGACATGAACTGACTGGTTACTATAGATACTACTATACACTTTACTGAGTAAGGACTAGTCAGGCAGGTAGCTACTTACTAAAAACTAGGTAATGAGTTACTAGAACCACTTAGAAAGATAATGGATAATCTAGGCAAAATATAATGGTGATTTGGATTAGTACAGTAACAAAGTGGGTAAGAAATGGTAGGATTCTGGATAAATTCTGAAAGTGGAACCAAAGAGACTTTGCTAGTCATCTGGATGAAATGTGATAAGGAACCTGGACATGAATGATGTTATCATTTGTTGAATGGGCAGAAGTTCAGTTTATGGACAAATTGACAAATTTATGCTAAATTTGACATGGTTCAGTTATTTTAGACAAAAATATTTTATTGGATGTCCCACATAGTTCACACTGTATCTTGCTAGGACGTTCATAACATGTAGTTTTCCTTTTTATCTTTAGCATAGTTATATATGAAAAGAATAAAAATACGTGCAATTGTTCATAGAACAACAGTTCCTAAAACTGTGGGTCGTGACCCCTGTGGGAGTCAAATAACCCTTTCACAGGTCACCTAACACCATCAGAAAACAGATATTCACATTATGATTTATAACAGTAGCAAGATTATAGTTATGAAGTAGCAAAGAGAATAATTTTATGGTCAGGGGTCACCACAACATGAACCAACACAGCATAGGAAGGTTGAGAACCACTGATACAAAGAAACTCCAGACAGGTACACTTAAAATTAATAAAGATGGTTTCCTAAAAGAAAAGCAGAAAGAATGGGGATATAATTCATTCGCAGAATGCTTGCTTAGCCTATATTAGAACCAAGTTCAATTTCCAGTGCCACAAAATAAATTTTAAACAGATCCTTGTATCGTTCACCCCAAATCTAATATCAAAGTATCTGGGTGTGAGGCATAGGGGAAAAAAGGTGTTTTATTTTATTTAGTTAAACATTTGTGTGTATGTGTGTGTGTGCATCTGAGTTTGTATGGTGAGGTGCAGTGCTCACATAGACCAGAAGAGGGTATAAAGATTCCTTGGAATTGGAACAGTATGTGGTTGTAAACTACTTGATATTGGTACTGGTAATCTAACTTGGGCTGTCTAAAAGAACAGTAAGTGCTCTTAAGCACTGAGCCATCTCTCAGGCCCTGCCCCAAAGCCACTTTCAGTATGTTACTGCCATGCACATAAAAAAGATTAGCAATAATTAGAAGAAATGAAAGTTGTTAATCACTGACTTCAATCACAATATATATTCCAAGTTTCACTGAACTTTCCTCAACTTTGTTATTTCAAAAAGCTTAGTAAATAAATAAGTATACATTTATGTGCTCAATGAAAAGATAAAATACAAAAAATTTTGGTTTTTTAGACATGGTCTCACTATGTAGCTGTGACTGTCCTGGAACTCATCTTGGACTCAGAGAGACCCACTTGCCTCTGCCTCCTGAACGCTGTATCTAAAGGTGTGCACCACCATCTTTATTACTCATCTTTGTTCACATGAGTAATGTTGAATAAACAGTTTTATCTTGGAAGAATTAAATTTAGTATTACAGTGATTACATATGTTAAAAGCCAAATCAATAAAACACTTTAGAATACAACGAAATGTTCCCTAAGACCTGTTAAGTATTATCAATATGAATTTTAACAGGCCAGATTACTGTAGGGTACAATCCAGCACAAACACTAAAAAAGAACAGTTTGCTACTTCCAAAATGTCCCTCAGATCCCTCAAGATGCACTGCGCTGGCTGGGTGTTCAGGCTCTATTTATATTATAAGACAGCATAACTATATCCATACAATGTGCTTCCTTCTCTGACACCTGTGATCCTGAGGATGCTGCAACAGATGGAACAGGTGTTTCAGTCTATCTTTCACAAGGTGGAATTAGTCACACAGACCTTGTCCTAGATTAGAGAAACCCTAACATCTATTCCAGAATGCTGACATGTGAAAAGCACTCCTCTACATCCAATATAAATTTCTATACATCTACATGGTAAATAAAAGGACTTTGAGATGATGGTAAAAAAGCCAAACTTAACTAACATTCACCACTTGCTGTGAAACCAATGTAAACAATTCCACTCCACAATGGCTACCAACACCACAGGCTTTTGGAAGCAAAAACAAAAACTCATCAAGAAAGTAAGATAAAAACTAAATAAATATATTAAGCCATTATCTGCATTTTTCATTCATTCTTCAGGCGCAGAGCAGTTTCACAGAATATCAACAGTTTAGTCTCAATTCCAATAGAAAAGAGTACTTGTATGCTCTTGATCCTTGAAAAAGTGATAAAACACTAAACAATCCATATACAAAGCCGAATGGAAGCCTCAATATATTTTTTAAGATGGACAACGAAAACTTATACATGACTCAAGTCATGCATTTTGCAGGTAGGTTATCACTAGTATACTGCTTTTGATACTCTGCCTACTGGTAAATATGGGATTTTAATTTTAGACACAAAATGTAAAAGATACACCCTGAAGTCAAACAAAATTACTGCATACAATGCTGTGTGTGGTGGTTCGTGCCTTTTCAAGCCAAGCACTGGAGAGGCACAAAGAAAGACGTATTTCTGCAAGTTCAAGTCTAAGCTGGTATATATTGTAAGTTCTAGGCCAGCCAGGAACTTACTATATACTTGAAACTATTTCTGAAAACCCAAACAAAAGACCAAACAAAACCCAACAAGGTGGTAGTTAGAGATAAATACTGGGGAGAAGGAAATTTTGGACCTACAGGTAGCATAAACTGAAGGTAAAAGAATCTCCCAACATGGGGAAGAGATGTGCAGCAATGAATAGATGACTGTAACAGTCAAGGGGAGGCTGCATATGAAACTTCAATTTAAGTCTCTATTATAGTAGGTTTGGCCCCCATAGACTCACGTGTTTGAAGGGAAGGGGCACTATTAAGAGGTGTGGTCTTGTTTGAGTAGGTGTGGTGTTGGAGAAGTGTGTCACTGTGGTGGCAGGCTTTGAGACCTCCTATGCTCAAGCTCCACCCAGTGTGGAATTCCAGTCTCTGGTCTGCCTGCTGATCAAAATGTAGAATTCTGGCTTCTCTTGCACCATGTCTGCCTACATACTGCTATGCTTTCTGCCACAATGGCAGACTAAACCTGTGGGCCAATCCCACTTAAATGCCTTTGTAAGAGTTGCCTGGTCATGGTGTCTTCACAGCAATAAAACCCAAACTAAGGCAGTCTCTAAAGGCAACAGGTTTCATGCAACAATAATAAATCCAGTTCCATGCAATCCAGCAACTCTTGTGAATTCTGCAGCACCAGAAACATACCTGCTGCACATACACACATTCAATAGAAGCATTTACACAAATAAAATAATAATTACATCTAAAATAGACCATGTCTTAATGTAACAACCACCTCTATACATACACACTCCATTAAAGAATCTTGTTTTGTTTTGATTTTGAAAGTTTGCAAACTAAAAGCCAATTGAAAAAGCTATATGGGACAGTTTCAGTTGACAGCAGATCTGGAATCATAAACCTATATTCTTATCCCTGCCCTGATACTTACTGGTAATGTGATTTCAAAATTCTCAGGTTCCTTTATTTTTAAGAGGGTAAGAAAAGACATCATGCCAGGTATGGTGACACAGAGCCCTAAATCCTAGCAGGTATTTATCCAGGAGGTAGAGGCAGGTGGCTCTCTGCGAGTTCGAGGCCAACCTTGTTTATATAGTGTGTTCCAGGCCAGTCATAGCTATATAGTGTGATCACATCTCAAAAGAACAAACAACAAACTTTAAAATACCATTTTCAGGGCACTATCACTTAACCATCTATCTATGAAATTCAACAAACACTCTCAGAACTAAATGTTCTGTCCAGTTCATAAAATGAGAGCTGTGACTACAAACTGAGCACTAAGCTTCACTCACAGCAGGTTTACAGGACTACAAATACAAAATTGACACACTTAGAAATTTTCTAGTGAGTGGTTAAGAGTAGATGCTCAGTGTTTTCTCCAAGAGAAAGTGGTTTTCCTGCACATATGGGAAGATCAGGTCCGCTCTACCATTTACACTATGTCATAAGACCCCGCATTAATTTAAAGCAGAAGAGATAAAGTCCTCACGAGGAGTAATTCTTAAGCCATCGTACCTCCTCCAAGAGCTATGTATAACACTGCACCATGTGGCAGATGCATTCTACTCTCAAAGATTAATCCTATGTTCTAAAATATTTTATCTGTGCTGGGGATTAAGCCCAGGGCCTCATACATGTGAAGCACAATCTTTACCACTGAGCTACAACCAAGCCACTAAAATATTTCTAATATAATTCTGAATCTATAATGTAAAATTTGTTTAATCATTAATAACCATTAGATATTAACCTAAAAATCATCAGACTCATCATTGTAAAGTTTTAAATCATAAACATAATTTAAGATTATTATAGCTAAGGACTTGATTCTCTTATAAATCAAACATGAGTATTTTAGTCATGTGTGCTTAGATAGTAGTCCCCAAAAGAAACATCAGAGCCAACACTCCACAAAAAAGGCACACATACAGCAAACCAAAACCAAGGACAAAAGGCAACCTCGTGTCTGCTGTGGTGGCTCATCCATGCAAGCCACATGCTGAGGAAATGGAGGCAGGAGAACTGCACCAAGGTCTAAGAAAGCCTGGTTTACAGTGAGCTCCAAGCCTGAGACTGAGTGAGACCGCCAAGTCCAACAATATCTACACAGAATGTTTAATCTAGTGGTGTAAGGGTCACTAAATCCTAGACTCAAGAGACAGACAGTGGATCTCTTTGAGGCCAAGGAAAGTCTAGTCTACACAAAACATTCCAGAACAGCCAGGACTACATAGAGAGACACCACCTCAAGCACACACACTCACACACACAGACACACACACACACCACAAAAGTAATGAATATGCCAATTAACAGCAAATCCACTCCTAGAACTTTATAGTCATACACTTGTTTCACCTTACTGAAGCTAGTATGTTTGAGGATGTGCATACCGCATTTGTACACATGTGAATAGAAGGAAGCCAGAGGACAGCCCCAGTGCGATTAAAACACTTGCTTATTATACGCAGGAGAATTTGTCTGGGGGTCACAAAAGAGCTTACAGGAGCTGGTCCTCTCCTATCACGGGATCCAAAGACCAAACTCGAGTTGTCAGATTGGCACAGCATGCGCTCTGAGATCTCACTGGTCAAACCTTTTTGAGAAGGGTCTCTCAGGGACCTGGACTTGTGGAGCCAACGGGGCTGCATGCAAGCCTGCCTGGCAACAGACCCCAGAGAGTGCCTGTCTCTGCCTTCCCAGGGAATGTCAACTATGCCCCTCCACACTCGGGTTTCCTTAGGTAGGTTCTGGGAAATCAATCCCAAATCATCGCATCTGCTTGCCTTGTTTACATTTTAAAGGCTTTATTTATTATCACCCTAGGTTAATACAGTTTTTAATGAAATACATATCCAAGCAAGCACACTTCTATTCCTTGCCAAATGTTATTGCTAAAATAGACATACTATCTATGATAGCTGCACTCTTTTCGTAATTTCAGATTAACAGGTCAAAATGTTAAGAAACATGATCATCTAGTTGTTTGACTTTTTTATATTTCTTAATTGACTTATTTTAAGTCATTTGAACCACACACCACTTTCACCAAAAAAAAAAAATTATATAAGTGACTAAAACCTCAAATGCATAAAGAAATGTACACAACATCACTTTGAGACCTAATATCATAGCCTACACCTTAAAAATCCAAAGGGCTAAACTGACACATGCCTACCTATAACATAAGCTCAGCCATATGGAAGGCTGATGCATGAAGCACATTTGATTCCAGAAGTCCAGTCTGGACAACAAGGCAAAATTTCATCTTAAAAAAAAAAAAAAGAAAGAAAGAAAAGAATCTAAGTTCTGCCTTCTGCAAGAAATGGTATATAGAAGTCACAGTGCTTATAGAAGACAATTCTGCTCCGTTAGTAACACACAATAGGCACACCATAATGAAGGCTGACTGAGCATTTTTAAATACAGTTAAAAGTAAAAGTATGTGGCACTAGAGGCTAAAGTGTTCTATATTTCATAGAGTCAAATACGAAAGGAATGCTAGGAAAAAAATTTTTTAAAACCCTATAGTTTCTAGAATAAAAAGGAAAAATTATACAATGGCAAATCACTTGTCAAAGAGTCACATCATTCTAATTCAGGGTGATTTTGCACATTAAGCAAAATTTATAAAATGAAATGTAGATATTTTAAGTGTATAAACCATAATCAAGAGATGAAGTTTAATGTATGTAACTAAGTCAGGAAACAGAAAATAATGTCGCCTCCTGAAACACCTTTCTCTTTTTTCCCATCAACTGCTGTAATGATAACTTAATTTGTACTTCATATACATTAGAAAGAGAGTCTTGATTGTAGCCCCAGCTGACCTCGAACTTGAAATCCTCCTGCTTCACACTCCCAATTGCTTGAATTACAAGCATTCAAACAATGACTGGCTGCCAATTTTTACTTCTAAATAACCTGCTAAATATCTTGCTATTTGCAAAAATAAAAATTGCCATGCTTACTCCCTGTGAATCACTTACCTTCCGATAGATCTTTCAATGATTCAGAGAACTTGACTGTCTGGTCTAAAACCATTTTCTAATTTTCATGTATGTGGGAACACAGTACAGCACAAAATTCTGCACCATGTTTGCTTTACTATCTAAACCATTACCCAAGTATCTTCCATGTAAAATCCTCAATTTTCATAACAGAGGAGAAAGTGAAATGAGTATATAATCACAAAGTAATGATAAACTATCACAAGTAAGCATTAACAGGAGTGAAGTTTAGGGTTCTTTTTGCACAAAAAATAATGCAGAGAGTTCTGTAAATAGTCTCTATCCTTATTTCTTTTTATGACTATTTATTAGCAAACTAAACCTCTTTTACATGATTAACTTAATAGTATGTCAAGGGTAACTATGGCACTGACTGCAGGTAGAAATGGTTTGCAATAACACTGGAAACTTCCAACAACTCTATCAAAATGGTAAATACTTTTGCATTTTACGGTGGATTTGAAACAATCTAATGTGAAAATTTTTTTAACTTTGAGGAGAAAATAAGTCTCTCAAGACGCTATGAATTTCACAAGTAATGTATTTACTTAACAACGCAGGAAGCCTAGTCAGCACCATCCCCTTAATCCCATTCCCTAACGAGAATGCACTTGTAACCAGCAGAGCGGTTCCTAGCACAAAATCATAAATACTGATTCACACTCCAGAAAGATAACACTGACAATGTCCTACCTAACTGACAAATGGGGGAGGGGAATATTTGGAAGTACCCTTCGAAACCTCAATTTACATTATCTCGTCTTTGTGAAGCCATAAAAACTCGGGAAAAGGAATCCTAATGCACTGTTCGTTTCTAACTAAAAAGTCCCAGTTGATGGAGAAAAAAAGAAATAATTTCAATCAGCCCTCATACCAAAAATACTCCCAGGGTCTCAGGTTGGAAAGTCAAAGGCAGGAAGGGTCTGCCCGGGAAGGGAAGGGCTCGGGGTGGACTCGGCGGCCGGCCCACCTGCCGCGCGCCCGGCCCGCCGCCCCGGGCTGGCTCCCGCCGGGCCGCGCAGAGGGGCGTGCCGCCCGCTTCGCCCGCTCTTACCGCCAAGTCCGGGTGGCCGCGGTCCCGGTGGGACACCGCTCGGATGACCCCCGCCCGCCAGCCGCGTCCGCAGCTGCTCGGCCCGCGCTCGGGACGCGCGTCCTCGCCGGCCGCCACGCACAGGAACCGCTTCCCCACCAGCTCGGGCCGCGTCTCCACCGCCATGGCCGCCGCTGCGCCGGCAACGAGCGCGGCCCGCTCCTACCGGCCGCCCATACTGGGGAGCCGACCGCAGGCGAGGCGGCCCGGGAGCGAGAGCGCCCGGCACGCTCGGCGACCCGGAGCCGCGCCGGCCCCGTCCTCACGCGCCGCCCGCAGGCAAACTGACAGGAATGTGCGCGCGGCCCGCGCCGCGGCCAGTACCCTCCGCCCGCGCCGCGTGTCCTTCCGCGGGCGGGGTGGCGGGGGTCGCCGGGCGCCGCCAAGTAGTGCCGCCCCGCGAGCCGCGCTACGGCCCCGAGCGGCGGCCGCCGGGGGACAGCGCGCCGCGGCCCCGCTGCTTCCGCCGCTCCCTCCGCGCCCGTCGGAGGGGCGTCTGCGCCGGGAGGGCTCGGCTGCCACGCGCGGCCGCAGAGCCAGCCCCGGGCGCCCGCATGTCAGGAGCGCCGTGCGGGCGAGCCCATGGCGCCGTCGCCCGAGTCCCCGCGCCGCCCACCCCACTGCGCCCGCCCGGCGGCCGGCGGCCCGCGGCCCTAGAGCGGCATTCCTCCCGGCGGCGATTCCAATTCCGCGCCGGAGCTGTTCGGAGATTTACACCTCGCGCCGCCTTTTTACAGGAACGCCAGACACTCCACCGCGGGCTGTTACCGACGTCCTTAAATTTCACAAACTGTCTCGGCGCCAAGCACAGGACTCCGCGTACTAGAACACCGTCAGGTAATAAAACGGAAAGCTCCAGAGTCAGTTACTGGAAAAGACCAAGGAAAGAGAGGAACCCCAGCCAATCACACTTGAAGAAAGTAAACGATGCTTACTCCCCGTCCAATCACAACAGGAATTTATAACCCAGACACACAGGGCTAGGAATTCCTCCTCTGGTCGCGCCTCAGTTCTCACAACCGTCCCCCTTTCAGGATACCACTGAGCACGCTTTACAGACTTGTGTTTTAAAGCAGATTGGTGAGATTTTGAATCTAAAGCCAATCTGCCGTTTTCCAGTGACTATCAACTTCGAAAATTCATCTAACTATAAAATTCTCTTCATAAACACCCCCCATGCGTTCTGAAACCCCTTATCATGGCACTAAGCTGTAAAGCTGCAAACAGCCAGTGGCGGTGTGTAAGAGATGGAAACTACAAGGCTCAGCTGAATTGAGCAATCTCTTTTTACTTGTCTAAGGAAAAACAAAACTGGAAGGCATACAGGAAAACTATGCACAAAACTGCGTGCTGGCGGCTCACAGTTTAATTCCCACGTTAGGCTAGTAAGCCCAAGAACAAAAACCACTGAAAAAGAGTGAAGCATGTGTGAAAAATTTTAGAAGGCGCCTCATACTCAAATCCCAAAGCATCAGTGATCTGTCTTGTAATCTGGGGCACAGGAGGATGGGGACAGAAGGTGCTGCTGGATGGCTCCTTGCCTACCTAGCGGAAAGCCCTGGGCTGGTCCCCAGTATGGATGAAGTTTTTTGTTTCGCTTTTCCTAATTCAATGATACTATAATACAAGGAAAACAATCCAATAAAAATACAACAAAATGTAAATACAGCAAAAAACAACATTCCGGATAGAAGCAGAGCTTTCATGGGCTATATATCCCCAAGGCTGTTTTTCCTACCAGGTAAAGGGACTGACTCTGAATTCATCCATTGGCTTTTCTGAAGTGCCATCAAATGAAGCTTTAACATATTGAATGTACACTTAACGCATTTAATGTACATTAGAATCATACCTCAAATTCTCTCCTACAGCCCCAATACTATAGCCAATATCTATGTTTCATACTAAACTGAGGCTATTTCACCTTGAAAAACTTGAAATAAATCTTTTTCAAAGAATAAGACATTAAAGTTTTTGTATTGTTTTGGTTTTTTTAGTTCGTTTGCTGGCATTTAATTTTGTTAAGGAGCATCTGCATTATTCTAACTGTAAATAATATGGAATTAAAAGTTTTAACATCAGATTTGAAACCTTGGTATAATGGTTAATACTGACTGTCAAATTTAAGCAGGATTGAGAATCACAAGCCTACTTTCCAGAAAAGCCTCCAGGCAAGCCTGTGAGGGCTTATCTAGAATGAGGTAATTAGATGAATCTTAACAGGCTGGTGATCTTAGCCCTAACCAAAGGGAGGAAGTGAGGTGAGTAGTACCAACCATTCATCACCCTCTGAGCCTGACTGTGGGTGCCTATGTTCCTGCCACTCTTGCCACCAGGCCTCCCCACATCAAGGCCTGTGTACCCATGAACTGTGAGCTCAAAGCCTATCTGAAGACTCAGACAACAGAAATGCTTTGGCTTGCTGACTTAAGGATTTATCCACAGAGATGAAGAGAGATGGCTCAGAGGTTCAGAACACTGGCTGATCTCCCAAAAGACCCAGGGTTCAATTCCTAGCACCCACACAGATAACTCACAACTGTCTGTAATTACAGTTCCAAGGGACCCAACATCCTCTTCTGGCTTCCACGGCATCCCAAGCATGTGCATGGTACACATATGCAGAAAAAACACCATACACATAAGCTAACTTTTAAAGAAAGAAAAAAAGCCAGGATGTATTAACAGAATGTTATACAAGATACGTTTAATGTATTTTTTGTATCTTTCACATCCGTTATAACTTGGGACTCATAAAGTCTTAGGACTAACTCAAGCACAACTAGAAAATACAGAAGCCAATTTGAAAGAGAAACAATTTAAACTATCCAAGTGGAAAACCAAGAATAAAACACAAGATAAACCAACAGTATCATGTTTATCACAAAACCTTATATGGTTTGTATGTAGCTAACTTCCTAAGCATATACTTAAAATGAATTAACCATACATACATTCGTTATAAACGCAAATGTTTTTTCTTCAAACAACTCTATCTCCTATTCCCAGACTGAGACAACTGAACAACTAGATTTTCAAAATCTGTCCTATTTATCCTAACACAGCTGTATCTGAGCACCCATGTGACTGATCATTTTGTTTCTGCCTCATGTAAATACAGGCTCCAGAGAGGCGAGGACATGGGACAGTCTGTCTTCATCATGTTCTTAACTTTGCTCCCAGCATCTACGAACCCTTGCTATGAGAAGATACCAAATGAATTAACGGATAAACACAGAATGTCTTTTCTCCTTTTGTTTTTTGTTTTGCTGTTTTTGTTTTCTTCTTTGGAAACACAGTCTCCTCCCCATGTAACCCAGTGTGACCTGAACTTGGGATCCTTCTGCTTCATTTGGGGTAATATACGCCATCTTTTCTTACTCCAACCAAAGAAAAGAGAACTCAAGATGTCTAAATTAAGAACAGTGAAACAGAGTTCCTGTTCTGCCCACTCGCTCATGTGCTGCCTTCATAATAATGTCATGCAACATTACCCCAGACTTCACTGTGGTAAGCATGTGCTGCAGCACAAAAGCAGGCTGTTCCAAGAAAACCTCTGAAGAACAGAGAGATTTACAACTCCCAAGCAATTCGTTCATTTCATCACCAAACCACCACTTTGATACAAGCTCCAATGCGATCCCTAGGACCCTGCAGAACCTGCTGACTTTAGTCTTCCAGGGACAGTCTCGCATCTCTGATGGAGACAACATACAAGTCTGATTTCTTCTCCATGCCAGGAGAGGGGGGACACAAAAGGCCCACAACCATCGATCTGTAACTCCAGGGGATTCATTGCCCTCTTCTAGCCTCCAAGGACATCAGGCATGCACATGGCACACATACATACCTTACAAAATGTAAAGCCTACCTAACCAAAAATGTTAACTCTAATCCACTGGTGCTCTTCTTCAGCCCCTTGTGACCAGAGCACTGACGTATACTTATCACATTAAAAGCAACTGGTCTGAAGAAATAAAAACCAAACAAAACAAAACCTAGCAGTGAAATATAGTTATCTCCAGTCATTCCTACCTTTGGTTCAGACCCAAAAAGCCACATGAGTACATATAATGAGATTTATAAACTATAGCAAAACACAAACACGTAATAAGAACAAATGACTCCATATAAAGGAAAGCACTGTCTACCAGCTCCATGCACGCTTCACTATGGCAGGTAATTTACTTATTCAATTAAAGGGACTAGATAAGAAGGCACTTCAATTCCAGAGCCTGTATTTACAGGAGCCAGGACCTAGAAGTCCTGTGTTTCTCTTTAGACTCAGTTGACACTAATGAATATTGAACCTCAAAAAAAAAAAAATGTTTTTAAACTACAGTCTTAAAATTCAATCAATGTACGTGGGGAGCACATTGTGAAGCTACGTAACATTAAATAACCATTATGATTTTTAACAAAATATGTCTCCAGTTAGGCAAAACAATTGTTTCATTCCGAAGTCACAAAAATACTTAAGACACTGCCAGGCACGGTGGCACAGGCCTTTAACTCCAGCACTTGGGAGGTACAGGTGGGCAGGCGTCTGATGTTTGTGGGCATCCTAGCCTACATATATGACAGCAGGGCTTTGTAAATAAGCTGCCCCAAAATGAATGCATGGATAAATAAAAATTAAGGAGTATATACCAAATACAGCAAACTAGAAATAATAATAACATAATTAGGGACTGGAGAGATGGCTCAGCAGTTAAGAGCACTGATTGCTCCTCCAGAGGAACCAGGTTCAATTCCCAGCACCCACATGGCAGCTCTGTAACTCCAGGAAGGAAAAGTGAATTAAAAGTAAATGAAAATTAAAACGAGAACAGCACAATGTGACACAATGGAAGAGTAGAAATCAAGGAAATCTGGACCTTGTCTGCCCTACTAGTGAAAATTTGCTCTACAAGGGAATCAATTCTGAAGCACACCAGCTGAAGAAATCTATAGCATGCCTTAGTTTCTTCTCCGGCTTCTGGGTCATTCAGCAGTTAGGAAAGCGTTCTCCTGCCTGGTATCAAACCCAAACCCAAGAATACTCAATGACTGACAAGGTCACACTGTGAGCTAACACATGCCCTGTTCATTTTCTCAAGTGGCTCACAGAAGACCAAAGGCGGTTCTTTGTGCACACATACTGATGATCCAGACCCGCACTGCAGAGCAGTCCTCAGTGCACACATGGTGATAGAACACAGACCCCCACTGCATAACTGAGCATTATTATTCATTGGGAGTGGCATGTGCAAGAGCTTAAACAGGCCGCTTATTAATAATACCTAATAACTGTACAATTTAGTGGGAGTCGCTGTGGCATTTCCAAACATTCCTATATCACGGTATGCTGCTCATGTTCACCTACCCTTATGCTATGTACACCCACTCTCTACTTTCAAGTCACCATTTTTTGCAAACATTTAATTTCTGTCTGAGTCTGACTCAGTTCAGTGAGCATGGCTCCAGTTCCAGCCATCCATCTGCAGATAACTTGGCTTCTCTATTCTTTATGGACAGATGCTAACAGCAGTAAGTACTTCACATCTTACTTTCTTTGTCCATTCTTCTGCTACATGCTACATTACACATGACAGCTGTGACTACAGAAAGCAACCCTGGACATGCAGGTATCTCTTCTGAGTGCCTACTTCATTTTGTCTGAATCCAGACCCAGTCATTGGAGGGCGGTCTCATATGAAGAACCTTCATACTGTTTCTTGTGTGGCTGTCTGTACTCATCTACATTTCTACCTGCAATATACAAAGGTTCTTTTGCTGCACGTTCTTTTCAGAATTTGTTGTATTTTGTGTTGTTTTGATAAACAGCCATTCTAACTGAGATGAGGTACTATGACATCGTAACTGTGATTTGCATTTCCCTGACAGCTGACAGCACTGAGTATTTTTAATACGTATTTAATGCCTGCAGTACCTATTCAGACCGTCTTCCCATGATGTCATTATGTTACTTGCTATTTTGCTTTTTTTTGAGTTCTTACATTTTCTAGGTATCACCTGTCAGAGGACTCTGGCAAACACTGAAGACTGTCTCTTTTGATGATAGTTTCCTTTGCTGAGCAAAAGCTTTTCTGTCTGACGTAATCCCATTTAAACAATAGATTTTATAAATAGAACTTCTTTGCTTTAAGTTTGGTGGTAAAACTAGTCCATTAAAACATGCTAACAAAATCAGAACTAACTTAAAATGAACAGTATCTCACAGGTAAAAAAAAATTACATGTAGAACCTCTACTTTATCATAACTTAACATCCTTCTCTATGTATAGTAGCTTTAAAATCCTTTGCCATAATTGAATAAGTTATAAAAAAAATAACTTTAAGAAAATTTAAGAATCCTTTGCCCTAACTATTCTTACTGCAAATTTGTATTAAAATTGATAATTTCACTTGTTTATATATGTAAACATACAGTTAAATTTTTTGTTACGTTCACATTTAAAACATCATATATTCAAGTACCATTATTCTGAAGCCTTCAGTCAGACTAGAAAAGTCAGGCACATTCTTTGGTGTTTTCTTCTAGTCATATTATACTGTCAAATTTTATGATTAAAAATAGAAGTTTGTTAATGTATTCCTTTTTATGAAAGAAAACACAAAACCAATCTAGTACCTTACATAAACATAAAGACTTGGGGGTGGAAATGGTGGGGTGTGGGGAACACTAGCCCATGCGGACAAGAGCACTCTCCTTTCACATCTTTGTTCTACGGAGAGAATTGGGCTTTTTGTTTGTTTGTAATTTACTCTTACACACACACCTAAAAACAACCTCAGTGAGAATAGTGAAAAGGCCATTCTTTTTTTTACTGCGTTAGGAGTTACTAAGAAGCATCAGGTTCATGGACGTAATGAGCTCTACTTGAAAAGGTCCATGTGTTATGGTCAAAGATCCTGAACCCATCAGTATTAATACTGGATATAAAAAAAACGTTTCTTATTAAATTCCTTCAAAATTATTAATAGTATCTACTGCTGAGGGAAGCTACCACCCTGGGAGGGAAGAGCAGAGGTGTCTTGTGACCACAGGACAAGAGCACTGCAGAGGCAAACAAGGCACAGCCTGCGCACACCCAGCACTGGCCTAGACAAGAGGGAAGGCTCGATTCCCACCACCGCGAACCTGAACATCTCCCCAAGTAATGGCACTGGACCACAGACGTTCAAGCACATTCAAGACTAGTGTGAGGCAGTTTAAGACAGACAAAGGAGGCTGCGTCAGAACTGTTTCTGGCACATCAACACCCACTGAGGAAGCATTGAAGGCAAGCAGACCCACAAGACAACAAACCCTGAAACCCTTATCAACTCCAGGTAAGAATGACAACAGCCTGTGCCACACCCATTTCTCAAAATAAATATCATTTCCTTCACTCACCTAGCCCACAAACATGGCTGAAATCCAAACACATATTCAAAACAAATCGTTGTCGGGAGGAAACACAATCCACAGACAGACTAAGAGACAAGTCCAATGTTGGCACTACTGGTCAAGGGTTTCAAAATAATCATGAACAGTAACAGGCACAGGCAATTATACGCACAATCAAATAAAAACAATGTGGTAAGACAAGTGTAACACAGGAAACCAAGAGCTGAAAATAAAGGCAATAGAAACGAAAACACCAAAAATAAGGGCCTAATTTGCTGCTGCTTACCTGAATGAGTTTTTACAGGAAAAAGCAGGATAGAGTTTTTATTCTTTGCTATTTGAAGTTGTCCGAATAATAAACTGGTGGTCTACCATCTTCCAAAACTGATGCCTACTTCTTAACCTCATTTTTTTTTCTTTCTCAGTGCTACTAAACTGTGTAATCTTGCTGACTTCTATGAATATAAACATGGTGGTAATACAGTCAGAATTTTGACATATTCCTGGATACCGAGAACTTTCTAAACTTAAAGATAACGCTGTGGAATGTCATCCTCTAATAGCAGGTCTGCTGCCTTCTTGAACTCTCATGAGACTGCCCAAGTTCACCATTAACTTTCACTAGGGAATGGACCTTGAGGCCCCTTCCTCCCCAAGGATTTACAAACAGTTAACAATTGCTTAGGAGGTGGGGTTCAGGACTCTCTACCCCTCCTGAGGCCTTGCCCATTACCAAGGATTTGTAGACAGTTAACAGCTGCTGGTAGGGAGCTCACAAGCCTCCCCAGGGTTTACAGGCAGTTAATACTAACTGGGGGAGGGGCTTACAGGCTCCACCCCACCCAGGAGGCCCCGCCCCTCCTCAAGGAGTTACAGACAACTAAGGATCTGAGGGAGGAGCTGGTTGACAGTTGCTGGGCCAGAAAAGCTCACAAGGTCCCCTAGGATTTACTGGCACTTAACAGTAACTTAGAAATTTTTTTCTTCAATATCCATACCCAAAGGCCTATGTTTCTGTAAGTAGCCCCAGTTTCACTCACTAGTTCCCAGGCTCCACTTGGGCGGAGTCCTTTCCTACATGGACTGAGTAGACATATGGTCAGTCTCCTCAAAAGAAGTTCACACAACACATAATAACTTAACAAAAATTCAGGCTCTCAGAAACCTATCATTTTGAACAAGGAACATGGAAATCTGGAACCCCTCCCACCACCACACACAAAACCTTTCTCTTCCCCAGAACCAGATGTTCCAAATCTCTTGGATTCCTTTGGGATAGAGACTGATATAAGTACATAAAAGAGGGAAAATTGGTGAAAATGCCATATGCAGAATTTTAGGGGCAAAATAATCAAGTAACTGATAGCATCACAGGTAAAAAGGATTCTCTACAGAATTGCCTCTTGACAAAAGCATCCTTCTTTTGAGATTTTCAAAAAACTGCTGTGGAATATTAGTGAAGGCTGTTTGGGAGGGGGAGTCGGCCCAGAGATTATGAGCACTTGCTTCTCCTGTAGAGGATCTGAGTTTGGTTCCCAGCAGTCTACCAGGGAGAATACAATTGCCTGTAACTCCAGCTAGAAGGGATTTGACTCCCTCTTCTGGCCTCCAAGGACACAGCATATACGTCACTCACACACACACACACACACACACACACACACACACACACGCGCGCGATTCTTTTAACTTAAAAAATAGATTGAGAACTTATAATGGGTTTGCTTGTTTGTTTGTTGTGGTTTTGGTTTTGTTTTGAGAGAGAGAATTATCACTGTATAGCGATGGTTGGACTGGAACCAGTTATATAGATCAGGCTGACCTGCAGCTCAGAAATCTGCCCGCTCCTGCCTCCCAAATGCTGGGATTAAAGGCATGAGAAACCATGCCCAGCCAAAACACAATCTTTGCAAATTACCTTAATTTTGCTAGCAGCCATTAAAATGCCCCAAGCAAGTGAAGCTATTTTTCCTTGCAAGCCACGTGTGCACACATACACTACACGCTCATCTTTCAAATTTGTTGTTGCTCCTCATGTAAAGGCATAGGCCTGAATGTGATCCCCAGAACCCAGGTAAAAGTGGGAAGAGAACTGACTTCCACTAGTTGTCCTCTAACGTCCAATACAGGCACAGCATGTGTGTGCACACACACACAAGTAACAAATGTGGTACAAACTACAATCTGAGACTTAGAAGTAAGAAACTGAAATGAAGATATTAAATGTGTATGCCAACACACAGGAGGGGACACTAACCCACATGGTTGGAGGAGTGAGCACAAAAGTTGTGGTCTTCTAAAGCCTGCAAATGAGGCAAGTGCAATTAGCAGAAAGTTTCACTGTTTTGTTTCTAAAATGTATTGACGCATATGCTTGTGTCTGTCAGAGAAGAGTATATGCCTATGAGTATATGCCTATGGGGTGGGCATGAGGGGTGGCACACCTACGCCTGGGCAGAGGCCAGAGGGAGGCATTGGATCTGTAGGAGCTGGAGTTACAAGTATTTGCAGGACACCCAGCTGGTTAACGCAGGTGATGAATCCTCACAAATACACAAAAAGCAAGCTCTCTAGCTCCCAGGAAGTATATTGAAGAAGTAAAACTGAAGCTGGGAGTTGGGACAAGACGGTAAGACGGGACCTGGGGACACAGGAGAAGGGGTAACAGTGGTGAAGGGAAAGGTGTGTCAGCTGGTGCTGATGCACAATGACAAAGACAAATCTTACCAAGTATAAACTTTAGACTAAGGGCAAGTGGAACCTGAGTGCGACTTTAAGCCAACTAAGCAAAGGAATTAAGATTTGCCCTTAGGATAAATCTGCCTGCAGCATGAAAAATGGATGACAGAAGAATAATGAAGAGGTTGCTAAAACTGATAACTTACTCACTGAAAACTTTAATACCACCCACAAATGGCACTCACCACAGTGTGCATCTATCTGTGTGCAGTGGTACACACCTTTAATCGCAGCATTCAGAAGGCAGAGGCAGGTGGATCTCTGTCTGAGGGCAGCCAGGGCTGCACAGTGAGATGTCACTCCAAAGAGCCCACTCTCTCCTACAAACATCAAGCCCATCTGCTCCCTTTCACTGCGTATCCCCACACCGTCCCCTTTCCCTTCCTTTATGCTACTGTCACATTCGCATTTCCCTGACAAGTCATATAACTCATCCCTCCATTTCTCAGTAGTTCCCTAATGTGTGACTGACTGACCTTAAACAAAGTAGCCCTCTTGTCAGTTCTGGCATTCACTGTGCCCATCACCAGCTGACCCTATGGGCAGGAAAACTCCACCAAACACAGTACAACTTTTCTAGTATAACCATAACAGTGACAAAGAAAACGAGGCTACAAGCTAACTTGCTAAAGGCCACAAAATTTCTTAAATGCTAAGCCAGAAATTCAAATGCATGCCTGGAATCACAAATTTCAGTGAGAACAGATATAATAATCTCTATTTTATCTCTGATGTCAAGGTCATCTACTACAAATATAAAACAAGATGAGATAGAAAACTTGAGGAGAATAAAAGTCTGAAATAACCTCAGGAAAACAGAAGCAATAATCAATAAAATATTAAAGAACTGCAGGCATAATTAGAGACCTACTAAAACAGACTGAAATAGCTATGCTCATAATGTCTTTGACCCAACTGTGAGCTTCCCTTGGTGCAGATGAGAAGGGCAAATGTGGTACCCAGATTAATGGCTGTGAACAATGGATGGGGAAGACAATTTTGTCTTGTGTGGACTCTTTTTGGTATCAAGCCTTCAGGAAGAGTTGCCTAGAGGCACCGGTAAATAAAAGACAGGATGCTGGTGAGAGCATCATACACTGTGTCAACAGCCTCCTCAGAAATCACCCCCCCCACACACACACACACACATACAACTGTCAGTAATGCTAAAGAGAAACCTGGCTGGACAGTGGTGGCACACCTTTAATCCCAGCACTCAGGAAGCAGAGTTCGAGGCCTGGTCTACAGAGTGAGTTCCATGACAGCCAGGGCTACAAAGAGAAATTCTGTCTCAGAAAAAGAGAGACCTGTGACTGAGGTTGAGTTCCAAAGCATGTTGAGGGAAGAGGGATCCAAAGATACTCAGACCTCAGGTAACAGACCATCAAGGGTGAAATACAAAATCGTACAATGTGAGGGACCCAAATATACCAGCAATGACAAAGTTGGATCCTGTGTTGTTGCTGCCCTAGGGCTGACATTTCACCACGGAGGGTCACTGCTCCTGAGCATACAGGCTGGAAAATCAAAGTGCATCAATGAGGTAACTGGCTACCTGGGGAGACAGTGATGGGCCAACCTCCAGAGTCTTGCTATGCCAGGTCAGGCTGTCTGTCTTATATGCCAAGAAAAACTGCCATGAAGGAACTGAATCCAAAAGGACAAGCAGCTGAGCTGAATTAGGGCAGAGGCAGGAGGCACAGGCCTTGGCAGGTTATTCCCACTGCCCTTGGGGCAATGCTCTGGCAGCTTCCAGCCAAGCACCACGACACTGTTAAGAGTGAAGCAGGATCAAGAATATTTCACATTTATTGTCTCATTTATCCCACGCTTGACATTTATAAGAAAGGTTTACTATTCCAATATGTAGAACACAAAGAAACTGGGATCAGAGGTACAACGAAGTGTGTGCGGTCACACCATGGGCAGCAGAGCTGGGGTTCACTCCAGAATGATCTCACTCCAAATCCATGCTTTTGTGAACTGACACATAAATGACCATGAGTTTAAACAAAAATGAGATGGGACTGAGACTGGGTATGCGGTCTCGGCACACTACAGCCGCCGCCCAGAATAAGAGAGAGGAACGTTTGCCTTGGCTGAAATAAGCTTCCGCACAGCACAGTGGCAGAGCGCCACTGTTAGCCTCCAGCTGGCGCAGCTCTCCTCCCCGTCACCGCTTTCCCCGGAGCCCTCCTCAGTTATATTAACTATTTCTTCCCCTTCCACTTAATCTGAAGCACAGCCATCTCATTTTAGTCTACCTGATACTTTATTACAGGATAAAGAGCACTAAATTACTAAACAAAGGCCTCTGAGGAACCGCAAAGGCCAACAACTTCGTGTACAGTCACTTGGACCATATACTTGACGGTAAACTGCTTGGAATAAGGAAAAGGGGAAAAGCTTCCGGGCTTCTTGTTCCTCTTCTCTCTGTCTAGGATAAGTGTTGTACAAGGGAGGGGAAAAAAAAAGACTGAGTTACTTTACATGTAGTCCGGGCTGGTCTCAACTTCACTATCCTCCTGCCTCAGCCTTCCTGACCTGTGCTACCAGTCCCAGCACTTAACACCTATGTGCTGGGTGAAGAGCCCCCTTCCCCTGCGGCAGATACAAAGTCTGCATAGGCAGGCACTGCTCTATTTCGGTCTCAGCCTTTCAGATTATTTCCCAGATCAACTCCAGTTACAACCGCCTCAGGGGAGAAGGAAGCTGAGGCTCCAGACTCTGCAGACAAATAAGGCAACCCTGAGAAAACCCAAGGTGCAGTCACAAGTTGCCAGAGCACTTTCTGTGAGTTCTCAGATGAGGTTTCGCTGCCAAGTTCAGAAAGAGCCACTTGTCACAAGAGAGAATCCATTCTAAATGGGGTTGAGGAGAGCCCAACCCTCCAGAAACTCCTTGGCCTTTGCAGACATTACCTTTTGGGCCACATATAACGTAATGACCACATTTTCTTTGAGGGGCAAGCTGAGTCCAAATAGAGGTTCCTTCTGATGCAAACCAAGTATGATCAAATTGGCCACAGTAAGACAAAATGTTAACCTACAATGGAGATTTAAGAATATAATGAAATAAATAAGAAATAATCCTTTCAACTGGATGGTAGTGGCGCATGTCTTTGATCCCAGCACTCAGGAGGAAGTGGTAGGTGGATCTCTCTTAAGTTCAAGCCAGCCTGGTCTACAGAGTGAGTTCTAAGACAGCCAGGGATACACAGAGAAAACCTGTCTAAAAAACAAAACAAAACCTTCAAAATGTAACACGCAGGATGGAGAGAAGGTTCATGATTAAGAGGATGGGCTGCTCTTCTAGAGGTCAATTCCCAGCGCCAACATGGCAGTCCACCACCGGTTTTTAATTCTAGCTCTTGGGGATTTGACACCCTCTTCTGGCCTCCATGGAGACTCTGGTACAGACACACGTGCAGGCACACATACACACAAAATATTCTTTTAATATAAGGAAAAGTAGAAACAAATGCCAGTTGCTGCATTCAAAATGAGGAAGATGAATGCAAGTAAAGCAGCTCAGCCTGCAGCAGTCTGCGTGAGGACTTGACATTCACAAGTCTACACCGTCAGTGGTCTCATTTGCAGGTGTAGATGAAAGTGCTAGCCTTCTACTTAGGGAGCAAAACAGAAGTCGATGCTCTCAGTTTCTCTATTTTAACTTTGCTCTTCATCACCTTTTTCTTGTGGGCTGAAGACATGGACTGATACGCCGAAGGCTGTTCTGTTTTGTTGGAGACGTGGCATCTCCAGTTGGCATGGTGCTCACTGCACAGCAGACTGGCCTTAAGGTCACGGCAGTTCTGCTGAGGTTACACTCATGCGCCAGAACACCAGCCTTTTAATAATGTATTTACAGCAGAACAATTTAAGTGGATACTTCAAAAATCTAGGTCAAATTAGAAGCTATTTTTAAGTAGAAAAAAAAAAAAGGCACATACCATTACAGTGATACTCAACAGCACCTAAAAGAGAAGTGTTCTACTTTCACATATAAATTAATTTCTGACAGCCATTTTTATAGCCCAGGCAAGGGGTCACTATAAATGGAAGTGATGAACTCACACGAAGGCAGAAAAAGGATGATAAGACTGGAAATACCCCCGGGGAACTTGAAGCGTATTTTCTGGGCCGCTGACAAGGCTCAACACATAAGGCAGGCGTTCTTGCCAAGCCTCCGGAACCTGGGTTGGCTTCAAAGGCAGGGGGAAAACAGACTCCAGCAGCTTGTCCCGACCTCTACACACGCTGTGCCACATGAGCCCTGTCGCTTGTTCCTTAAAACACAATTTAGACGGAAAGAAAGAGTACTGGGGATGGGGGTCCCAAGACATACCACAGATTTACAGACAGACACACACACACACTTCCTGAGGCCATTCTTTAAAAAAATAATAATAAAGCATCAAGGACTACTCTAGGTGACCCAACTGTGCTGCACAAATACCATGTCCACTCAAGGGAACAATGACTTTCAAGGTCCAAGTCAAGACATTTACAAGGGTATTTTCTGATGCCAAACTCAAGCAACGCTCTCAAAGGCTAGCTAGCAGGCTACAAGGGGAATCATATAAAGAGATTAAACTCAACATCAATAAAAAACAGTGGACTGAAAGTCAACACTTTAAATGCATCAATTAGCTAAAAGTAATTCATAAATCACTTTTTAAATCAATTAGCTAAAAATAACTCACAGATCACTTTTTTTAAAAAGTGTTAAATCCTAGTACTTTGAGGCAAAGACAGGGGGATCTCTGTGAGGCCAGCTTGGTCTACAGAGTGAGTTCCAGGGCTACAGAGAAACAGTCTTGAAAAACAAGAACAAACCAAGGACAGAAAAGGGGGGCAGGGTTTGACTAAAATAAATGAAACTATCAGACATTTATTCTTCCCTTCCTATATCCAGCATTCTCAGCTGAGCAGGGTGACACACGCCTGGAATCTCAGCACTAGACAGATGGGAGTCAGGAGGGCCAGGAATGCAACACTACCTTCTGCTACTAAGTTTCTAGACCAGTCTGGGCTACAGGAGATTGTCTCAAAAGAAAAAGAAATCTACTTTGTGTTCCCACAGGCATGCCTTTCCTGACTGTTGCCACGTCTCCCCTTGGCAACATCAGACCCTAGCTGGAGTCTGGGTGGCAGAAGCCTTGGAAGACTTGTGAAGTGAATAAACACATTTCACATCATGAGAAAGCCACAGACCTATGGGGGTAACGGGTTGTGGATTGAATGTGGTATGTCCCCCAACAGCACACAGGTTTGAACACTTGGGCCCCATGCAGTGGTAAGGCGTGGGAAGGCTGTGGAGGCTTGCTGGAAGAAGTATGTCAATGGCGGCGGACCTTCCTGTTCTGACTCTGCATCCTGCCACCATGCCTTCCCTGCCTGCTGCCATGTTTTTACTGTAATGGACTCTAACACTACCTAAACAAGAAGCCAAAATAGACCTTTATTTCTTGGTGAGGGAGGGAGATCTATCTGCCTCAGGGTAGAAAAAGAGAAAATTTCCCTACCTAAAAAATTTTAGTAATTAGGTATAAAGAAGAGTTTTTGTTTGTTTGTTTTGAGACAGGGTTTCTCTGTATAGCCTTAGCTGTCCTGAACTCACTTTGTAAACCAGACTGGCCTCGGAACTCACAGGGTCCAACTGCCTCTGCCTAGCTGGGCACTGGGATTAAAGGCTTGCACTACCATGCCTGGCTAAGAAGAAATTATTTTAATAAGGAAAAATATCTAAGAAACCATCTAACAGACACCATGTGCCTCTTAAATACAGAACAGCTAAAAATGGAGGCACACTCCTTTAATTCCAGAGGAGTGGGGGGGAGGCCAGCTGTGGATCACTTGAGTTAAGTCCCGAACACCACATACACTAGTTATGTTGGTGCACACCTGTGGGCCTGGGATTCAGAGTGGCGACAGGAGGATCAGTTTGAGGCCAGCCTGGGACACAGGGGAACCAATGAAAAAAGAAAAAGGGAGGAAAGAAAAGAAGAGATGTGACAAACTGAACCAAGAAGGGTGAGAGTGAGCTGAGTTGATGTACCTGAAGACACCAATAAAGGGACTCACGCCTCTACTCCAGGCTTTCCACTACAGAAATTCTAATTTTTGCCTAAACATAAAAACTACTAGCTCATGTATTTCTCTTCGAGGCCTCAAGCAGTTGAAATAAACATCTCAATTCAATAAAGATAACTTTGCATACACCGAGCCAGGCTAGCGAGAAGAGCAACACACAAATTCTCAAAGTAACTGAGGAAACCAATCAAGTCTAAAGTTAAACTGAGCGTGGCAATAATACAAACCACGCTGCTCCTACACTAAACATATTGAAACAGCAATGCATCAAGAAGAAGCTAACTAGCTCTTGACTGCAAAAGCACCTGTCCAAGTTTTTTGGCAGAACTCCAAAGGGCTCACTGCAAAATCTTCATACTTACTCAGCTACAGTGCTTTAACCACTTCAAAGGGTGTGCTTTTGTTGTTGCTGCTGATGCTGATGCTGATTTTGTTTTTTTGAGACAGGGTCTCTATGTAGCCCTGGTTGTCCTGGAGCTCACTATATAGAGAGCAGGATGGCCTCACACTCAGAGAGCCTCTGCCTTCAGAGTGCTGGAATTAAAGGTGTGCACCACCAGGCCCAGCTCTTAAGCACACTTTTGATAGTGGAGTTTGAAGGCAGGAAGGCATGATGGGCTCCATCGGGACACAGCACAGTGAATACCTAAGGGTCGTTTCTCAAATCCGTCAGTGAACACGATGAAGCTTTAATCGGACGCAAACTCAGAATGAAGCTACAGGTGTGAGGTTTGAGGCAGGTGGAGCATCATGGCCTGTGTAAAAGCAACCGTGACCATTCTTCAACCTCTGATCCCTCATCCTTAGCCAAGAACATCAGATAGGCCTGGAACATGTGGGGAAAACACCCTAATTAATATTAAACAGAATTTTATGTTAGCCACTAGTAAATAAAAGATTTCAACATTTCAACCTTTCTAAACAATGTAAACTATATTTAATTTTGCCTTTCTTTAATTCACAAAGCCATCGCTTTAAACTGCATGGCAACACTTTGTAAAACTACTGAGATCAAGTGGGAGTTGTCTGGCCCCACAGATAAACTGATAACAGCAGCTGAGGTGCTCTGTCTGCTCCTTACTATTGCCACCCTCTTTGGCTAAAAACTCAAACACACACAAGCTTCTGTTTTATATTAAATAAACAGGGCCTTATAACACGGATTTTTCCAAGGCAAAAAATAACCATGAACCCATTAAATTGAGCATACCAAACATACCCCCAATGGCCAATGTGAAAGCGGCCATAACACACAATTTATCCAGTTGTCACTAACTCGGCCTGTGAACTGATACCTGATTAAGTATCAATTCGATAATGAAGAGATTTCTATTCCAGTTATGTTAGCACAGTATGCTGTACATGTGTACACGACATAGATTGCTCAAAAATGATTACACTAAAATATCTACATGCCCATTGTTACTGCAGCACTAGTCACAAACAAGCCTATGAACAAACGAATGGAAAAAAAGGTGGGAAATTATTACAATAATGTATTTAGCCATAAAGAATGCAATCTTCTCATTTACAGCAAAACAGATGGAACTGAGGCATACTATTTTAAATGAAATAAGCTAGACACAAAAAGAAAAATAGAGCCTGTTCCCTCGGTGACAGAAGCTTTAAAAAGCAGACTTCAGTAAATCCTAATCAGCAGAAACTGGGAAGCATGAAGGAAGAGCTAATAGCTGCAGGGCAGCTGATCTGATCCACGCCCACTATGCCTATGTGCCACTGTTGGCCTGCAAAACTGATATGCTAATATTAAAAACTTAAAATTTTAAAAGATATTAAACTCTTAAGCTACTAATTATTATTCCTTCTCCTTCTCCTTCTCCTCCTCCTTCTTCTTAAAATCATGGTAAGAACCCTGAAAATGAGATCTACCTTCTCAAAAAAAAGAAAACAGTTTTTAGCTGGGAGTGGTGGCACAGGCCTGTAAGCTCAGCACTCGGGGAGGTAGAGGCAGGTGGATCTCTGTGAGTTCGAGGCCAGCCAGGTCTACAAAGTGTATCCAGGACAGCCAAGGCTACAACAGTGGCACCCTGTCTCAAAATAAAAAAACAAACAAAAAACACAAAACAAAAAAGAAAAGCTTTTATTTTAAAAATCAGTTTCTCTATAATTTACTTGCTATTAAAAATTAAAACATGAGAGAATCTGCAGGAGAGGTGTTGAAACCATGTGGAGAGGTGAACTGGACCTAAGGTAAAACTAAAAGCAAGTATAATGGGTGAAATCTGAATGGGCTTGGAGGTTTAGGATGGAGTAACTATTGCCCAGCATTGTATTCTAGGTTAATTAAATAAATCTCAGTCTCTGTGTGGTGAAAAAAAAAAAATTAAAGCACTATTTCCTTTTATTTCCAAGTTTCTGAAAACCAGGAAATCTATTCTACATTCTAACCAACCTATTCAAAATTCTATTTATAGTCTTCCAAGTTGCTGTGTGTGGTGATCTGAATGGGTTGGACCCCCACAGACTCAGTGTGTGAATGCTTGGCCTCGGGGAGTGGCACTATAAGGAGGTGTGGCCTTGCTGGAGGAAGAGTGTCACTGTGGGAGTGGATTTTGCTCAAATGCTCCACCCAGTGCAACACAGTCCCCTTCAGCTGCCTGTGGATCAAGATGGAGAACTCTGAGCTCCTCCTCCGGCACTGTCTGCCTGCATCTCACCATGATTTCCACCAAGAAATTAATGTACTAAACCTCTGTGACTATAAGACAGTCCTGATTAAATATTTTTCTTCATAAAAGTTGTTGTGGTCACGCTGTCTCTTTACAGCAATAAAACCCAAACTAAGGCATTGTGTATCATCTCAGACTGGAAACTTGCAAAGCACAGAGGAGTCCATGTCACCCACTGGTGCTTCTTTGGCTCAAATCAAAGAGTGAAGCCATTCACTTACAATCGAACATATTGCTTACGGATCACTGTTTGGAAGAGGCCACCAAAAGACAGAATTCACGTCATTCATAAAGTACTCAGAATAACAGCTGCACAGTATAGTCTGCTGCATGACATTAGCAACAGGAAAGAACGGGCTAAGATTTCAGCTAACTGACGTCATCATCCCTCTCCTAGCACCCTCAGTAGGATCCTATCTGAGACAGATACACACACAAACTGTGGAGACATTAGAATAGCACAGCTCTTGCTTCACTCTGATCTCCCCTTGAGATAACCTCCTTCGAGCCAGAAATACCTTCTGTTCACAGATACCTCAATTTTGCCTGCCCTTCTCTCTCCACTGATAATAACGTCTGTGTTCTTTCTGCCTGGCTGGAAAGCCACTCTAGTCTCCAGAGAGAAACTTTTCAATTCTGCCCGGGACCGAGGAAAACCTTTTGGCCCAGGAGAAGGAGTTTGCTAAAGAGAGGAACATCCAGGTGAAGGGCCTTATATTTCTGGCTGCGAGCCACTGTGAGCTGGAGTTTAAATAAGCCACCCTCCTACTCACCAAAAGGGGAAGTGTGCGTGTCACACTAGCCTTACTGCTAGCACCTGATGTACAGATCTCGGGCATTAACCATCTTGGAAAACTGAAACTGCTTTTCCTCTGCCCCTGGCCCATGGCAATCAGCTCCAGCACCAACCATAAAACTTAACAGTATAACATACTGACGACCAAAAGGACCAAGGTATTAACTGATGAAAAGTATAGCCTTCATATCAAATGAAAACACATTTTAATATGCAAAAGTACAATTTAAAAAAAAAAACAGTTCAAACAACACTGAAGGAAACCCTTTAGGCATACTGAAAGACATATCATGTACCCAGATACTGGGAAAAACACTGAGGGAAAAAAAACATTAAAAGCAGAGTAGGATCTCAGTATCCTATGCCTTGTTCACCGGGCATCGATGCATTTGAACTTCTGGACTACTAGTTTATGAAAATATTTAAAAAGCAAATCTAGGAATGTATTTAAAATCAAAGGGGAAATGTTAAAATACTTTCAAAGACACACTACTACTGAACTGTACCACGTGTTTTAGAGAAAGCTATGTACTTTAAAATGATTCCCATGCTACCATCCCAAAAAACAAATATTCCTGTTTAGCAGTCTACTTTGAACCTAGATTTTTCAAACTGACATTGTAGTTTACTGTTAATAGATACACTTTTTTATGCGTGCTTTTCCTGCACATGTTCATGAGTACCCCTGTGTGCCTGATGTCTCTAGAGGTCAGAGCAGGGAACTGGATGCCCCGGAACTGGAGCTACAGATAGCTGTGAGGCAACCATGCGGGTGCTGGGAATCAAGCCTGGGTCCTCTGCAAGTGCAGCCAGGATTCGCAACCACTGAGCCATCTCTCCAACCCTGAACCCGTAACCAAGATATTTTTTAAACATTCATATTCACTGGAGTGGCTTGTTCCCTGACTTTAAGACTTTACTAAGGGGGAATGTAAGTAATCTACTGAGAGGCCAGGCACCTAATTTCAGAAACTGACACACACACACAAATTATAATTCCAAGAGGCAGCTTAATTAAAAAAAAAAAAAAAAAAGCACAAGCCTAGTTAAGAAAATGCATTTCAAATAGTGTTCCCTCTGAATAGCATGTTAGAATTAAAGCACGCCTGGACATGTATGCAGATTGGATTCTGCAATTCAAATTTAATGGGTACAACTACTCACAAATTTACTAAATAAACTATTGCTACATGTGTCACTTTGGAGATGGATGACACAAGGTCTCACTCTGTAAGCCAGACTGACCTGGAACTCTCAACATACCCCAGGCTATACTGTGAGGATTAGTAACGGTAATCCTGCCTCAGCTTCTGAGGGCACAGGCAGGTTCATCAGGCCCAAAAGTAGTGCCTCCTTTTAAAATTCCTTTTTTTCTTGGGGGGGGAAGGGGCGTTAAGTTAGAGATGGTTGTGGGCCACCATGTTCATGCTAGGATACGATCCTGGATCCTCTGCAAGAGCAAGTACTCTTAAATCACTGAGCCTTCTCTTTTCAAACGGTACTAAATCTAAGGACCCGTACAAGCTCAAGTCATTTTCCTACAAATAGTACCACTCTTCCATCGAATTTCCACTCACCAACAAAATCACCTGGTACACACTTGTGGTCGTATGGAACAGGAGGGAAGAGGGGATGAAAGGACAGTGAAACACACTGGTATCCAAATGTAGTCAAGTTCCCAAGTTCCTGCTATGGGTGTGTGCTCTGTTTATGTGAGTATGGCACCGTGCATGTAAAGTCAGAGGAAGTCAATTTTTAATTGATTTTCTACCACCATGGGTTCCCAGATTCACACTCAGGCCACCTGCACAGCGAACACTTACACATGGAGATATCTCACCAGGCCAAGTTTATCTTCTTTCTAAAATTAAATAGGAAGAAAACATGAAGGCTTAGAGGGTAAGGGCATTTAGCACCAAGCCTGACAATCTGAGTTTAATCCTGGGTCCAAACTGGTGAGGAGAGAGAAGGACTTAGGGTTAGGCATGTGGGCACACAAAGTAAATAGAAGGAAATGAAATAACGTTAGAAAACAGTGCTGACCTATCTATACTTTAAGGGAAATGGTTTACTTCCTGTGTTGAAATAAGATGCCAATGTCTACCAAGGAAACACACTTTACTCATTTACATACACTCACAGTGATAGAGATAAGAATCGTGAAATGTGTTGTAAAGATGTAGACTGCATAAAGAAACTTGAGGTCAAAACCACTGTTAAGAATTTACCACGGTGCAAATTTCATCCCCTCCACCTCCTTACACCCATGTAAGGCGCCGCCTCCTAAAACACCAGCAGCTCATTACTGCATGTCAGTAATGCACTGACTGCTGAGGGAAGCCTATTCCCATCACCCTATGCACAGTGAAAGTACAGCGGCTGCTTTTAATACAGGATGTAAGCTTTCGCAACCTGCCAACCCTTCAGCTCTCCCTCCACCCACCACTGCCAATTTAAAACATCGTTGCTAAATTTTTTTTTTTTTTTAGTTCAAGGAAAGAGAAGAAAATTTTGGAAGTAAAAACATCAAAGTCTAGGCCAGATGTGCAGTTCACTGGTAGTGTCAGTGGCTGAAGAAGAAGCTCCATGATACCACAGGCTACCACAGCTACCAAGGACAGTGGCCTGAGGCGTTGCTTTCAAGGACTTCTACTCAGGTGAAGATGGGATTCTTCAATTCACAGAAAAGAATTGCAGGATGAAAAACTTTCACTGAAGCAGACGTTTCTCAAAAAGAGAATTTAATACTGATTTATATAAAAGTTAATAGAAAGGAGCATGGAGAAAAACTAAATCACAGACAAGGGTGGCTATGAGTAAGTCTCATTTAAAAGACTTAACAGTAGCCATCTATGTGATTTGGTGGCTCTCAAACTACAACTCAAAGTGCTGTTACCTTCACATCCCAGGTGATGGTTGGAGCATACCTTTAATCCCACCACTTGGGAGGCAGAGGCAAGGCAGATTTCGAGATAATTAAATAGAAGGAAGGAAGGAAGGAAGAAAGGAAGGAAAGAAGGAAGGAAGGAAAACATTCCACCCTTTGTGGTCAACGAGATCATAAGACGGAGCTGTGGACATGAATGCAGCCTGACAGGGCAAAGCCAGGATCATGAGTGCCACAGAAGATACCCTTACTGTAAATGGAGTTAACTCCTAGCTGCCCATCGGTTTACAGCTAGTAAAGGAGAAAAGGTCATAAATGTTTGGGCCTTAAGCACAGCTTATGGCTATTTTAGCATCCTTACTTGCAACGTCATGAACTAAGTCTCTTATAGGCAACTTCCACAACAAATGCTGGTCAGTGCACTAGAATTCTCAGCTGGAGACACTTCGAACCCCTTTCGTTTCTCTTCCCACCCCTTATTTCCCTCAGTCTTTCTATCTTACCTCAACTGAGCTCTTGACAAGCATATGCAAGGCCTTGACTTTTATCCTACGGACTGTAATAAATTTAATAATTTAAAAATCAAGGTTCAAGTCCAAATTCTTTTAAGATAATCCAGAGAACAAGACAGTCATAACTACACATGGATTATGTATTGGGCAATATGCCAAGAGCTAAAAGGCATTATTACCTAAAGAGAGCTCAAAATTACTCAGTGAAGAAGTGCCACGTGGTACACGCATTTTGCAAATGGACTGGGGTCTGAAGAACTAAGCAGACAAACCCAGCGTCTAGATGATGGCAATCTGAGAACACAGAGCCTGAGAAATGAGTGTGGGCCTTCCTTCAGCGGCCAAGTTCCAACAGTTCACAGCCACCCCAATCCTTCAGAAATCCACATGAGATAACAGCCATTTAGCTGTCCGAAGGCCACAACTAGAATGAGCCTCTGTTCATAGTTGGGGCTTTTAGTTCAACTTAGGTCAATTCAGTACAGACAGCAAACTGTACTCTAATTTCAATCTTTGGTTTAAAAATGGGAAATCATTAATAATTAAAGGTCTTTGACAATAAAGCATGTTAGTAATGCAGGGCTGAGAGTGGGAAAACAATTAGGAGATGTTCTCTGTGACGTCTGGAAGACAGTGGACCAATGACCTCAGTGATCTGCAATGATCTGTCAGAAGAGTACTGCCTACCACTGTTCTAACAGAAATGTCTTCAGCCAGCCTTCAATCCCTGTCCAACCCCTCTGCTGCCCTCCACATCCCACGCTCCAATGCCCCAGCTGCTTTCCATTGTCTGGAGGGCCTAAGCAACTTAACTCTCAGTGACTCCAATCCAGATGAGCTCAATAAAGGCAGGGAAAGGTGACCCGTGTTTACTCTTTGTTGCAAACCCCAGCAGCTCTTTCTTGCATTTGTTCAGCTCCTCCCATTTTTGGTCTAATTCTCTGACTATCTGTTAATTAATCTGCCCCCTGACAATCAAGACGCTGAGCTACACTCCTCCAAGCTTCCCAACCTCTCCTGGAAGTACTTAAGTCTCCAGCAGAGCCTTCTCTGAAATCTAGATCGTTCTGAAATTGATTTAAAGAGGTGTCCACATGTTACATACATCCTGTTTTCCTAGCATGCCTCCCTGAACTGCTACAAACTACACTCTGCCAAGACATTAGACTGCTCATTCCAAGAAGGCTAATTTCGTTTCTCCCCAACACTTTTTTGGTTGATGTGATAAATTGCAGCCTAAGGGCAAAAGCTATGGAATCATATACAGCCTGCTTCTGAGCCTTCTCAGGTATAAATAGCCACTCAAAATCCTAAGGCTGTCCTGGGACCAAAAAGTGAAACAGGCCAGGCAACATTCCTACACTAACAATTTACAGCATAATTGGAGGAAGAACAGACAAGAGCAATGATAAGTACTATGGAGTAAGAGAATCCAAGGGCGGCTAGGTGAAGTTGGGTAATAGATGACAGAGGTGCCTTGGAATCTGGACCACACTAAGGCGACCGTCTGAGTCTCCAGCTGAACTTGCCAGGTGCTCTTCCTGAAACAGAGAACTGCAAAGGCCTCCAGGGAAGGAAGCAGGAACACCATGTTTTTCAGGAACAGGAAAGGGGCAGAGAGATAGTAACACATCAATTTTGGAAACATTAAAAGATCAGTGCACACAGACAGGGCTCTGTGGGCCAAGATAGAATCTAACACAAGGCCCGAGGAAGCCACCTGTATGGGACGGGGTACGCAGCAATGTCTTGTCACCTATGTATCAAAAATCCCACGCTGCTCACTGTGCCGGGCAGCTGGGAGGTGGTGGATGAGAAGGCACACTGATTCAGAGAGGTAAAACTTAATGACAGAGAACAGAAATGATGTCACATCATGAGACATAATTTTGTTTTTTTCCGTCCATGGTTTCTAGCCCCAACGCAGGCCACGGAAACTCTAGCATTTACCTCCCCTTGCTGCCTTCAGCTGCTCATAAAATCCAACAGTGGGTTGTAATACCTTCCTTTCGACAGAGGCTCTACCCATCCTCTTGAAGAACTATTGCACAGATAGCCAAGAATGTTAAAGCAGTCTCTGGAGCAGGTCCTCACCCAGTCTACAGCCAGAAAACCGGCTCTGTCTGAACGCAACACGGCTGTCCACACTTCAAACATGACTATGCAAGGAAGTCTCTAATACTAGATACACCTCAGCTGGCACACCCCAGAAGGGCATCAAAGCTGATGTCCCTTCCCATACCTTACTTTACACCTGTCTTCCACACTTACAATCATCCGATAAACAGAGTACTTACTGAGATTCTGAGCTGCTGGTGCAAATTAATGCGCACTGGGAAAACCTGACACAGGCTGGGACATAGCTCAGCACTGCACAAGCTACAATGGCAGGTACAGACCCTAGGCTCAATCCCCAACATAAGACAGGCGGGGACAGAGAGCAGTAAAAAGAGAAAGGAGAAGGGGCACATAAGAGTTGGACCTGGAGCTTGCAACGGGAACCTGAGAAGGTGAAGAGAGCATCTAAACACTGAGCTTGTGGCCTGTGTAATTTGGCGATGCGAACTGGACTAGTAGACTTGTGTTTGCTACAGAATCAACTACAGCTAGCGTTTCTGTGCCATGCTTTTAGTGCTAGTTACCTATGGGAGAACTTGCTGATGGATCACCTTTCTGAAGCAGCCGAGGTTTATTCCTTCTAAAAGAACAATTTCTCCCTTCCTTTTTAATTTCTCCAAATCAGTATATGCCAGCACATGATCCTGGCAGTTGTCACTGGCTGCACATATGTTCTTTTTTTCTACAGTGAAAGTATTCATCTCCCAGATTCCATGGTCTCTCCACCACAAAAGCTGTCTGGAATATGTCTGATGAACTATTACTAATCTCAAAACATCTCACATCTCCATAATAGCATGCCACTTACAAAGGGATTCCATGCATTTCCGTGTTTAATTCTCTTAGTAATTTATAAATAATACCCCAAAGGCAAATAGTCTGAGGTACTGTCTTTAATGGATGCTGAGGATACATTAGAACCGGGAATATAAGCACAGCCCTCCAGGCTAAGGCAGAAACTAGGTGACTCTAGCCCAGAGCTTTCCTTACTCAGGGAAGCCTTCCGGCACGCTGATCCTCAGGCGGGGCATCAACCGCAAATCCACATCTACTACAGAATACATTTCTCCTTAATCTCTCAAAGTGTAACTGGTTTTCTCCATTTCTATTGGACTTTCTGGTTTTAGTATTTTTCTGTAGCCCTCTGAAAAGAGCTTCTTGTAAAGAGCAGAAGAGTGGTACACAGCTGACAAGGGCTTTCATCTACAGAAGGAGACTGCAGTGAAGCCAGAGCTCTAGTGCAGGGTTGTGTAAGGCGCACCATGCTGACAAAAAGCTTAGCATCTGCTGGGATGGGTGGTGGTGTCTTTGGACCTGAAATGTTCGTGCAAGGCTCAGATGCTGGAGCTTGGTCTCCAGCTGTTGGCACTAGTGGGACGAGGTAAAAACTTGGGGAGCAGGGGGACATGGCTTTGGAGGATACTGTTGCCCTGGCCTACCTCTTCCCCTCCTTCCAAGAAGTAGGGAAGTTCTGGGGAGCTCTGCCTCAGGCAGGCACAAAAAAAAAAAAAGCCTAGCCAAATGAACGTGGATGAGACAACCTCCATTTGAGGTGACTTTTCAAGTATTCTGTCAGTGACAGCTGGCGGAACACAGATGGCAACCATTCAGAGTGTCGACAGTTTATTTTTATTCTCCTATGTTTGGGGTTCTGGGAGTGACATGCTCAGTGTGGACTCTACTACCAAGCTATTCCCCGATAATTTAATTAGAATATGACATACTACTTGCCACATACCATAAATATGCGTGTATGTGGCTGAGGCAAAACCAAACCAAACATCCCAAACATCCCAGTGAGGGGAATGACAGATGCATTGACAGATACTTACACGCCGGCAGCGTTACACTGCGGAGGAAACCAAGCAAAACCAAAGTCTCAGAAACCTACTATTAGGTTAAAACAAAAACAAAAAGAACAAGGAGGCATATAGGGTGTCTGGAGAGTAGTGAGGAAGGTCATGAGCTTCTCCAGTGATTCTCACAATGGAAAACTGAGAGGGTGAAAACAAAATCTCAGAAGGATGGAAACTCGAGAACAATAGAACTGATGTCCTAACCTTTTCAAAGTCTTGGCTATGTGAGTCTGAGAGCTTATTACCAGAAGTTCACAAACTTAAAAGTCTATAGGAACCACGATGATCCCTTAACATTATTACACTCTAATTATAATCTGCATTAATCGTTTCTGAACTATAACTAGAGATGGTGCGATGGCTGACCTGGAATGAGCACAGAATGGGTTCAAGCAGCACCCGCCATGTTAGATTTAAATAGAAACCCTTTATACATACATTTGAGATACAATGAATACAATCAGCTTTTAAAATGCAAAAGAAAAGGCTAGGAGTTGGAGATACACAATCTGAAACAACAGACCCGATCATGTCTCCAGAGAGGAATGCACAATTGAAGGCCTGGTGTCCATGGCAATATAAAATCGTGTGCAAGCTGTCCTCTGAGATATTTAAATTCATCTTTGCATTCTCCACAGACAACTTGTGAGCACTGGCACGTTCTCGACAATACAGTCACTTGGTGGGTAGACCAGCCGCCAAGGAACCTCATATCTGGTTCCCTTAATAATCACAACAGGTCGGGGCACAATGGTGTAGTCTTTAATCCCAGCATTCAGGAGACAGAAGACAGGCAGATCCCTGTGTGTGAGAGGCCAACTTGGTCTACATGTAAGTTTCAGGCCAGCCAGATAGAGAGACCCCCTCTTTAAAAAAACAAAAAAACACAGAATCTCAAGAGCTGACAAAATTTCTTACCATGTGAGCTCATGCAGTGGTCCTTCGCCCCCTCACTCACCTTCCCTTCTCTTACCACCACTGCTGGCTTGTGCAACCACACTGTGTGTGTCGGTTCACACCACAGCGTGCCTGTGAGCATCCGAGGACCACTTGTAGGAGTCAGTTCTCCCCCTCTCTCATGTGTGTGCTGGGGATCAAACTCAGGCTGCCAGTCTTAGGGCAAGCCTCTCCACCTGCAGGGCCACCTCACCAGCCCAACCAACTACTCAGCCACGATTTGCTACGATTAATTTGGTTGACGTACAGGGAAAATTTGTGACATATGAATGAGAAACAACTTCTTTCAAGGCTAGGATTTAGGAAGAAAGCTTGAGTCTGAGCTGTGAGAAACTCTGAGGCAAAAAAAATTAGGAGGGAGGAGAAAACAAAAAAAACAACAAAACACCAACATGGTGAAGAGCGGTCCCTTGGTGCCATCTGTGGCCCCATACAGGCATTGTTTTAAAATCACACTCCACAACTTACAAACAGATCCTTATTCATCCTGTACATCCTACAGACTTTAACACATATATCATGGCTCCTATGAGTCACTGCAGGACAAGAACAGGAAAGTTTCATTGTTTCAAATCTGCTCCCTGTCTGTTCAGCCCTCACCCACCCTACAACCATGAGCACCACTTATCTTTTAGCTGTGCATGGTTCTGCCTTTTCAGGTCATGTGACTGAAGCCCTATAGTACACAGACTTTTCAGGAAGTGTCTAAGAATGTGGGGTGAGGTTTCCTGGACTGGACTGTTTCCTTTCTTCCAGCACTGTCTACGCTTGCTATAATTTATCTAGACCACCTACCAACAGACAGCTTGGTCACATGTGAGTTTACAATTGTGAATAAAGCCGCTATAAACATAAGCAGGTTTCAACACTGGAGGGTACCATGATCATTAGGACATACAGTTAATAGCACATTTGACTTTGTCTTTCAATGTGGCCATGCCATTTGTGCACACATCATCAGCACCCTGGCCACCACTGTGGCCCTAGCGCTCTGGATTTCGGCCACCCTCATAAGCATAGAATGTATCCCCAACTCGTCAACCTATGACAGATGGGGTGGGAAGCCGTTCACATGCTTATTTGTCATAGGTATTTCCTCCCTGGCAAGGTGTCTCAATATCTTTGACCTATTTTGTAACCATTGCTGAAAAGCAATGTTGATGGGGGTATCCCTATTTTACTCCTTCCCCTAGCAACAAAGCACCCAGCTCTACCATGAACTATGATCATCTACAGTTTTGTTGACGTTCTCCACGAACAAGCAAAGACCCTCTGTGACCCCATCTGATGAACAAATTACCTGGGACTTGTCAAGTGCTTTTCTTGCCTGCTTAGTTATGACCACACTGTTTCTCTTCAGATTACTTTAAGTGATTTTCTAGTGCCAGCTCAGCCTCCTACACCCAGGATAACCCACTTCTGTTATGGTGTACAACTTTTCATTCCTTGCTGGATCTGTCTGGTAGTTGGTAGTATCTTGGTAAAGATTTTTGCATCTCTGCTCACGAAACGGTGGTCTCTTGTTTTCCTTATGTTTACCTGACAAGTAGTTGTCCACGAAACCACTTTATACCTAAAAATGGTCCTCAAACTACTGGCAAGAAGGAGGTGGGGGGTTTCAGAACATAAATCTGTTGTTTTTGTTGTTGTTGTTTTAAAGGCAGATATAACAAAAGCCTCCCCCGTACGTATCTCCTCAAAAAGAAGGCACTTACATAATTTGTTACCTAAATATTTGATAGAACTTAAATAAAATTACATTTTCTGAAGGGAACCAGATGACTGAAATGCAACAAAGAACGAGAATTTCCCCATTTCCCTTTTCAATTTTACCTTGTATGTTTTGAATTACAACATAACATCAATACTTTTAAATTTTCTGTTTGGGTGGTAAGCACTCATAGGACAGAATTATCAAGTATTTTAGCTTTCTGAAAATTAGATTACAAGCTCCACAAGTCTATATTTTAAAATAAGGAACCATGATTCAGGCTATTCTGTTTTAAATGAGAGTTGAGAAGTGCCTCAAGCATGCAACACGTATCTCTGCCACTTAACAGAATATCAATTTTCTTTAACCAGGAAGAAGGGAAAAGCTCTTTCGTCTTTATCCAGGTTTCAGGTGAGGCTACTTCCTAAATGTAAAGGCCTGAAACAAAGCCAACTTCTGAGTGAGCTTCCAAGAGCTAGCCAAAGACATTTTGCTTTCCCATGGTGAGCTCTGCTTGGAGTGTCCCATCAATATCTGCACTGACCGCTTAATTCCCAATCTAATCTGTCTATTGTGACGCAATCTTATCTTACGTTCATCATCACCTCTTTATGACTCAGTCCCCAAGCAGGATGCCAAACTCTACCTGTGCTGCAACCGTAACACCCAAAGGAAACCGGCTTAAAAAAATAAGCAGGCAGGTGTTCCTCTGTAGGAGCTACAAAAAGATCAGGTTTCTTCTTCCAAGTCAGTCTCTCCCAACCACTGTTCTCTACGTTACTGTTAAGGTAATTTAGTAATTTTATCCTTTTTTACAAATGAAAGTATTTTCAATTATTTAAAAACACTTTCCTTCTGGAAATGAGATGAACCTGGTATTCATTCTTATTAGCATGCTCATTAATAATTACATGACTAGGTACTATCTCTGTACCCTGTAATTCTGCGCTCTTTCTCTCTCCTCTCTCTCTCCCTCCCTCCCTCCCCGTACTTTCCTACTCTCTGTTGATTTGCTAATAAGTGAACTCCTTCCCCTTTAACATGCAAAAGATGTACATTCCACTATCTCCCAGGACAACTATGTGAAGATGTGGTAGTGAAAGCAACGATTTTAAATGAGTCTTAAAGCCCTTTACATTTGATCACTAGTGATTAACATACTCATTCAAAACAAAACACACAGTGACTCACCATTCATCTCATTACTGGTAAGAGAAATAGGTCTCCTGAGAAAATGTCCTCTGTCCTACATACACTGCCTCCCACCAAGACTGAACTCAATATCCACAGAAGAAAAGTGTCCTTGCATAACACAAGGAAGGAAGCACTCTAACACAACAGACAAATTGAGCTGAAATGTTAAGAAACAAAACAAAATAAAAACCAAGAGCTTCATTTTTTTTTCCTAGCTTCTATATGGAACGATGGCAAGCATGCCAAGAAAGATCACATTATAAAAGCTACTCAGAGCTAGAGAGAAGGCCTGCTGCTCAATTATGAAGACCACAGTTCTGGTCCCAGCACCCTCATACATCCCCAACACCGTCCCCCTCAATAAGCAGGGATTGGTTACCCATGTGCAGTGAGGGGCAGAGACAAGAGGATGAGTGGGGTTTGCAGGGTACCAGCCTAGCTGAAAACATGAGCTCTCCAAGTTCAGAGTAACCTGCCTCACAGGACTAAGACAGAGAGGGCATCAGAAAATGTCAACACCCTCTGACCTTCTTTTGGTACAAGAAGAGGCACAGACACCTACACACACACACCGCTGAGCAGAAGATACTGTATTTCCTTTTCTTATACTACCAAAGCCTCCTCTTACACAGTGAGGCACGTATCTAATGCCATCAATTAGCGGATCTCAAGTATCTGAGGTCCAATAACAGAAACAGCAAGCAGCCACCTCTAAAAGCCGGGCACTTTCCACAGGAGGCTCCTCCTAGGAGAAACTGACTCTTATTTAGGCCAATAGTTCTCAGCTTCCATGTGGCCCTTCTGGAAAACACTTTCCAATTTCTAATCTACCACTGTGAAATGAAATGAGTAACTATCTTTATACAGAATTCCAAACAACCCCATTTATCCTAAATTAAGTAAATGGAAAGAGGAAATGAAACTAAACTATAAAAAAGGATGTCAACATTATGAATGCTGGGACAAAATGATTAGTAACTGGACATCACTGCATTGCAAACCTGTTTATGATGCAATGCCCCAAAACTATAAGCAATTTCTCATCACGTTAACAGAACAAACCTTCCTTTAATTTACACAACAGGAGCATGCAGAAACAAATAAAGAAACCTCATTCTTGGTTACAAATATGACTTTATAAAGTGGAAATTTCAGCTCAGATAATTAAAAATATTACAAGACTGTCAAGCATGCTATTACTAAGCCATGAAGGACACAGGGACATTCTCTGTTCAGGATGTCCCACACACAGCAAGTATAGCGTCCCAGCACTCTTCCATCACATGCTTGTGGTGAATCCCAATTACAACCACTAACAAAATAATGGTGATAATAATAATAATAATAATAAGTATTCTAATTCTCCCCTAAAGAGCAAACTCCCTGGACCAACTAGCTCCCACCCAATTCAGGTATGAATCACAGTACTGCAGTTCAGCTCTGTTACCTATGAACTATGTGATCACTGGCTAATGAGTTAAGTTCTCTAAACCTCGGTTTCCATGGTACCAAAGAGAATCAACACTACAGGGCTGTCTGGAGTGTCAGGATGACTCAACAACACTGTGGCTGCACAGGGTAGGTGGTTTACAACCCGTGGCTTTTTGAAGTAGGAACAAGAGGGCTGTGCCCTGCAGCATCAGTGCGGAAGAAATGAAATGCCCAAAGGTGAGGGGTCCAGAAAATTTAAGGGATAAGTTAGGAGTGTCCAGGAAAAAAAAATGTACATAATTATCAGGAAAAAAAAATCAGGAGGTCAGAAAGGTGGAATAGAGAATAAAGCACTCAAATGAGGGCTGGGAAGGCATTACAGGACCTGTGCCCGTGGAAGGGTATGAAGGGCACGAGTGTGCCTGAAAACGGATGCTTAGATGGCAGACATGACTGTCCAGTAACACTGAATAATGGCAAAACTTGAAAAAAAAACAAACACAAATTATCATTGCAGCCCCTGAGGTAAAAAAAACACATTTTCTTCACATGAACAAGCAAAAAGAACCTCAGAGCAGAAAAGAGTCTGAGTGCTTTTCTTCCTGGTTCTGTGGGTGGAAATCAGGCAGGCCTCAGCCTCCAGGGAGCTGGGATCACAAGGCCTTCACCACCATGCCTGGCCTGCTCCTTTAATAACCAAAATTCTTCTTAATTTATAGGCCTCCTGAACTACAAGGAGCTCGTGATAACCTATCCCCGTCCCTTGATACCATTCCAGGCAAATCCAAGCCCTTCCTAAACACATTAATTAGCAATACCTTACATCACCCTTGAAAAGCAGGAGGTAAGCTAGAGTATTATTAGCCTTTTTTTTTTTTATTACGGGGAAACTGGGGAACAAAAAGATTAAATTACAGTATGTCACAAAATGAGCCATCATATTTTCTAGTACTTTAATTAAAGGCTCCAAGCCCACATTACAAAGATTATTCCTCCTATCTTAGAACTTTTACTACTGCTACCACCGACACACCAAGAAGAAGGGGGAAAAAAAAAACACACCTACAGTAAACTTAAAGGACATTTTCCTAATTCGGTACTTGTCACCCCAAGTTTTAAAATTCTGGGCACTGTATGCAGTAATCTACCCCTCCCCCACCCCTGGAAAAAAAAAAGAGAGAGAGAGAAAAGGAAAAAGAAATAAGGACACTTGTAAACAGCACCACGGGTCGGAAATCCTGGGTCCACGTTTTACTCTGGCTGTGTGGCAGGCAATACAAGAGTTGGCCGACGCTGGCGGAAAAGGGTGTCCCAGGGGGGCCAGCTCGGCCTCGCCACCCCCGCATGCCCATCACTCCAAACATGACCCCCAGCGCTCCCCCGCCTTGGCCCCTGCATTGCACCACGAGCCTGGCGGTATCAACCCGGGCCCGGGCCTGGCGCCGGCCGCCGGGCCTCCCGTGAGCACCGGAGCCGCACCGAGCCAGACCCTTCCCAACCCCGGCCGCCCCCGCCCCGGCCCCCGGCTCCCACGCGTTCTCACCGCCCGCCCGGCGTCCCCCGTCCCGGGGAAGCGAGGTGGCCCGCGCAGGTCGGCGGAGCACAGCGCCCGCCGGGGTCCCGGAGCCGCCGCCTATCAGCGGAGCGCAGGGGCGGGGCCGGCTGGGCCGCGGGGCCGCGGACGGGGGCGGACGGGCGGGGGACCGGGCGCCGGGCGGCTCCGGGCGCCGCGCGCACACACCGGGCCGGCTCCCGAGGGCTCCAGCGCGGCCCCGGGGAAGGCGAGCGGGGAGCGCGCGGCCTGCGGTCGGCGGCCCGGCGGCCGGGAAGATGGTGTCCTGGATGATCTCCCGAGCCGTGGTGTAAGTACCGGAGGGGGTTGGGGGAGGGGGGAACGCGCTCGGGGCCCGGTCACCGGGGACGGGCCGCGGCCTGCTCACCGGTGTCCGAGTCGCTGCGGGGCTCCGGGGCGGCGGCGCCGGGAGCAGGGCGCGGGCGGGCGGGCGGCGGGCTCCGCTCGGCCTCCGCCCGGCTTCCCCTCGGCCTCTCCTCCGCTCCTCGGCGGTGCGCGCGGCGGGCGCTGCTCGGCTCCTCTCCTCGGCCTCGCGGCTGCTCCGCTGCCCGGCGGTGCGCGCGGCGGGGCTCTGCTCGGCTCCGCGGCGCGCTCCCGGCGGCGGCTCCCGCTCCCGAGGCCCGCGCTGCGCGGCACCGCCCTGCGCAGGCTCCGCCGACGCTGAGCGCGGGAGGCCGGCGGGGCTCCGGATGCGCCCGAGCCTTTGTCACCAGGTCCTACCGCGTTGCGGTGTCTGTCCCCCGGCGGCCGTGCGCCGCTCGGTCACGTGGAGGAGGAGGAGGAGGAGAAGGAGGAGAGAGCGGTGTTAGAGCCCTGACTGCACAGTCCGGCTCGGGGGGTCCCAGGAAGGAGCTTGTTCTGGAAAGGTCGGCCAAACCCTCCCTTGGGCACGGTTTGGGAAGAAACATTTGCGATGGAGAAGGCGCGGGCAGGTGCCTGTCCCCTTTGTTCAGACCTTAGGTTCATGTTATTGTGATACAAACGAGAGCTGCGGATCGGAGAGGGGGGTGGGGGAGGTGACTTGTGTTGTTTAATCTGCAGTGGCATTTTAATACAGGTTAAACCGGTTCTCTTCCCATCTTCCACCTTAGTCCTCTCCGCACTAACACAGAGTCACCAAATAAACCACAGTAATTTAGGTAGAGCCTGGGGATGGGGGAATTCATTATTCATGTAGGAGTAATGTCATCTGAGTACCTTAATGAAATGTTTATATGAGGTAACAGGCCTCGCAGATTGGTTTGTAATTTGAAGGGAGAAAATGACATTACTTGGGCTTTTTATTATTATTATTTGTTTTCACTACGGGGAGGGAGCTAATTTTTCTAACTTGGTTTTATTTAATTTGGAAGTGAACTAGGTAACCTAATTTGCAGTGCATTCAGAATTTGTCATTTTATGAAATGCCTCTAGCTTTAAAGTCTTCGAATTTCTTGTGTTCATCTTAAAACCCAAAATAAATAAAGTTATATACCATGGACTCCTTCATATTATTTTTAGCCTTTTTCAGGGCAATCTTTGGTTTTCCCTTACCCTACCAGAAGTTTCTCAACTCTTTTTACCCAGCCCTTCAAATTAAATACCACATTTTAAAAAGCTGTTTTTGTTTTTTTGATTTCTTATTCTTTATTACTGAAAATTTAGTGCTACCTCCAATACAAAGGTCAGTACCACGTAGGAGATCTTACTGGAGCGGACATTTCACATTCACAGATATGACTGTGCAGGTCAGAATGTCAAGTCTAATGAGGGTTATAGCCTGTGTAATACGTGGTGTTAGACAAGGAAGAGATTATATGTGTGGTTGGAGAGTCATCAAAGAAGGCAAAAGAGATTACATTCAAAATAGACTTTAAAGAATGAACCTGACCTAGATAGCCAAAGAGGAAGAAGGAAAAGATTTCTTATAGGTGAATTGGTGTAAACCAGAGCGCAGGTAGATTACGGAGTGAATGTAAGAGAGCAGGCAGAGAGAAAGCACCACCATTGTTCGATGAAGAGTTTGTAATCCCAGAAACACTGAGTAGAGGGGAGAGGTCTCTTCCTGACACACCGCAGTGTCAGTCTGTGGAGTTTAAGGTCTGAGAAGGGGAAGCAGAAGAATGTGATTTAAAAGAAAAAGAAAACGCTTATTAAAAGATGTATTAATCAAGAGTGAAGAAATGTATTTCATGAGCCCTGGGTCCAGCACAGTGGAAGCACACATGTCAAGGAACACAGGAGTATTCTGAGTGTTCCTATTAGCTCTTGAGTGTGTCTCTAAACATGAAGGCATGCGCACAGACCTGGGCACGTGTTCTACACCATGACATCAAATTTATTTATGTGCATCCTTCGTGGCCTACTGAAACAGCCAGCTGGTCCTAAAGAGGATCAGACAGTTTTCTCAGAGCCTCTTGTGGCTCCACTCAGGGACAAAGGACCCTCCGTAACCGGAACTCCCAGGATGCACTAACAGTTCGTCACAGACAGGGCAAGAACAATGGCTTTAGAGACCTAAGTGTCACTTAATAGCTGTGTTGCCCCTCCAAGCATACCAAACCCACTTGAGCTTAAGTTGCCTTATTGTTTTCAGTTTATTGTTTTGGAGGGTCCTTGGGGATAAGTGTCAGAGGATAGCCTGCAGGAGTCATTTCCCCTTTTACCTTGTGAGTCCCAGGGATTGAACTTCGGGACTTAGACTTGTCAAGCAGGCAGAGTCTCCTCATCATCACAAGACCAACAAGTCAGCAGTTTTCAAAGGTGTGTGTGTGTGTGTGTGTGTGTGCCTGGGTACATGTATGTGTACATTTCTACAAGGAGGCCTGAATGCAATGTCAAACCCCTTGAAACAGCAGTCACAGGCAGTCATGAGCTGCCCTGTGAGTGCTGGGAACACCCTGGGCCTTCTGCAGAAGCCAGTGGTCTTGGGCCAGCTCCCCAAGTGAGCGGTTTTTAAGGACTAGTAACATGAGCCTACAGCATAATAGTAAAATTATGTACACTGCCCAATGCCTCACGTTCTGATCTGTGAGTCACAGACTGAGGGGAATCCCCGCTTTTCCCTAACTTTTCTTAGCTTATGTTCTATAGCACTATACACGAAATCAAAACTCAAACCAGCTTGTCTGAATTCAAATATTAGCTGTGTCACCTACTGACAATGACTCACCCATAAGATAAGGTGCATTCTTACATGTAAGGTCCACAATCGGCATCTGATGAGGAGTGACAGTAAGTGACAGTAGCTGCTTTCCAAACAAACATGCACCCTCCTCCCCAATACCTGCATATTAAACTTCAGGCTATTGTCTGTTTCTTCCCCACCCCCTCCACTGAGCCTGTGTTTAGATGACAACGTTAAACACACAGAAGTCTGTGTATCACTTAATAGGGAATGCTATCATGCAGGTAGGATTCTGCAGTGAACATCCTCCACATATATGTCTTGATGATTTCATGGGCGCTATTTCTGAGTCAAACTTTATATGTTTTCATGAGCATTAATAGAAAACAACAGATTGTTTTCCAAAAAGGTATTAACGTCTTCTGTTGCCTCAGCAAAGCACAAGGACTTTATCATAGAGTGGCAGGCTGGCAATGGTGGTACACTCCTTTAAGCCCAGCCCTTGGGAGGCAGAGGCAGGTGGATCTCTGAGTTCAAGGCCAGCCTGCTATGCAGCGTCCAGGACAGCCAGCTTTACACAGGGAAAGCCTCTCTGGAAAGGAGAAAAAAAAATGCAGCCTGACATACTCATGTTAATGTTTTGTTTCCTAGTATATGTGAGAGGTCTCTTTCCTTTTGTGTTTTATAACTTATTATCAAGGTTGAATAGTTACCCTAAGATTTACTTACTAATTATCTTATTATATAAACAGTCTGTCTGTGCTTGGTCGCTTACCTCCCTGTACTTCTTGCTTGTCTTCTGAACGCCTTACCAGACAGGGTAACTCAAGACTATTTCATATTGGATAGAAATACATTGTAATCTAATTTTTAGTTATATAGTCCATAGTTTTAGTGGGGCTGGTGTTGGATACATATGTGTGCACGTGTGGACAGCTACATGTGCCTGTGGAGCCTGACGTCAATGTCAGGTGTCTTCCTCTGTTGCTCTTTATTGTTTGGGACTGGGGGGCTCAGCAGATGGCTAGCCTGGCTGGCCAACAAACCTCTGGGATCCATCCTCCTGTCTTGGGCCCCAAGCACTGGAGCCTTGGGCGCATCTGCCGTGCCCAGTGTTCTACAGGAGTGTCGGAGATGTGCCTCATGCTTGCACAGCAGAGGCTTCACAAACTGAGCCCTCTCCTCCACCCTTAATAGCATTTCATGGCCACTACTGCAGATCAAACGTAGGACCTTGTACGCACTGGTCAAGTGTTCTACCACTGAACTGCATTCCCAGCTCTTAAACATGTTGGTTTTGTTTTTAACTTCATGTAAACCCAGATGTTTAACTACTCTTTTCTCATAGACAATTGAACTATGGAGAGTTCTCTTATTTCTTTCTTACATCAATAACACCTTCTTATTTTTGTTTTATCATAATCATGTCGTCTGGCAGTAGCGGCAAAAAGGTCTTTCTTTAGGTGTTTGTCCTAGTTTCATTTTGTTGCTGTGACAAATGTCCCAACAAAAAGCAACTGAGGGAAGGAAGGGTTTCTCACTCACAGTTCCACACGACAGTCCATTATTGGAAGTTAAAGCGCCACATCCACAGTTGCAGTCGCTTTGCTCCAGCTGTCTATCTTCAGGACCTAGGGAATGGTGCCACCCACAATGTGCTGGAGCTTCTTACATCCGTTAACAAACTGTCCCCCAACAGACGTGTCTGTAGGCCAGCCTGAACGAGTATTCGGAGAGTACATTGTATACCTAAAAACTGTCCCCTCCTCCTCCATCATGTCCTGTTTTACCCCCTGCCAGACGTTGCTTGCAAGCATAGGCTGTCTTATCATTTCTCACACCTTTAAAAACACTCCTTTATCTTGCTATTTTCCCCTTCTCCTCAGTTCCCTCTCTCTTTCACATAAGAATACCTCAGAAGAAGGGTTGGAGTAATGCCTCAGGGTCACCTGTTGCTCTTACAGAGGACCTGGGTTTAATTCCCAGCACCCACAGGTCTGTAACTGCAGTCCCAGGGGATCTGACATCTCTCCTGACCTCCCCAGGTACCAAGCATGCACATGGTACACATGCATACATAAAGTCAAAGCACCACACATAAAATTATTTTTTTTCATTTTTTAAAAGAATATATTTAAGTATTTTTAATATTTTTAAATTTTTAAAGAAAAAAAAATGTAAAGACTACCTCAAGAACATAGTCTGTACTCCCTTTATCTCCTTTGTCTCCTGTGGGACACTCCCAAACAGCATCACTTAGCTTTTCCTTCCCCTCCCAGTGAAGCTGTTTTCTTCCCTCATCAGTTAACATCCAATTGCTGCTGGCTTGGTCTTCATATCTTGCATCAGCAGCCCTTGCTACAGTTGTTCGCCATCTCCTTGGACTTTCTCCAACAACTTTGCTTTAACAAGAACTTACATATTTAGTAATTCAAATAATTTTAAATTAACATAAATACACTGGGAAAGGTTACTGCTGATTCCCTGCAGATTACAAGCTTCTTTCTTTGTTTCAGATTACATATTTGTACTCTTCCATATATTTTTCCAATTAAATGAAGATGAATGATTACAATTGCTCAACAAAATTGTAAAATTCTTCTCATTTATCATATTAACTGGCTGTGAAATTTTTTGCCTACCCTATCTATAATTAGTGAGGTATGTTTAACACTCATGCTATTATATGTGCAAAGACCACCGTGACTGAAAGACAGGGAAGGTGGCATGGTCACCAGGTCCAGTAGATAGGGAAAATGTGGCAATTGGGATGGCATTGTTGGCTAGGGATGAGGTTAACTAAAGAGTAGACCACAAAGTGTCACTGTAGCACATGGCTAATCAAAGTGATGTTTTTCAAAGCTTTGGGGTTTTTTTTGTTTTGTTTCTTGTTTTTTTTTTTAATATTTATTTTATTATTCATACAGTAACATTCTGCCTGCACACCAGATCTTACTATAGATGGTTGTGAGCCACCATGTGGTTGCTGGGAATTGAACTCAGGACCTTTGGAAGAACAGCAAGTGTTCTTAACCTCTGAGCCATCTCTCCAGCCCTTGTTTTGTTTTTTTGAGGCAAGATCTCACTATGTACTCCTACACTCACAGCAATCCTCCTGCCTCAGCCTCCTGAGTACTGAAATCAAGGGAATGCGCTACCATGCCCAGCTGAAAGTTCCTTTTGGTATGCTAAGTTTTTCTTAGATTTTCTTTTAATGGTGTGTGTGTGTGTGTGTGTGTGTGTGTGTGTGTGTGTGCACGCCTGCCTGCATTTATGGTTGTTTGCTATGTGAGTGCAGGGCACCCTCAGAGGCCAGAAGTTGTACCGTGTGGGTGCTGGAAACCAAACCTGAGTCCTGTGCAAGAGCAGCAAGTGCTCTTACCCGCTGAGCCAACCTTCCAGCACTACACCAGGTTTTCTTCCCTAAAAATACAATTGCTGTTTCAGATTAAATAATTACTTCTTTTGAGGGTGCTGTGCATTGTGGGGTATTTAGCAGAACTCCTGGTCTCTGCTCACTGGATCCTGTGTCACCATGCCTGATTGTCAGAGCCCCAACCATTTCTAGATGATGCCACCTCATATGCAGAATTGCCACAGGCTGAGAGCGCACCCCCGCCCCCAAGCTAAGTACAAAGGGAGGAAAACGATGGGAGGGACAAACCCGAAAGCCATGGTGTCCAGTATGGACACATGTGGCTATTTAAATATGAGTTATTAAATGAATTCCAGAATTCAATCCCTCTGTATTGATGGCCACATTTCAGGTACACAGTGGCCTCCTTACTGGTCAGCACAAAAATAGAACTTTTCCTAGTTACACAAAGTCATATAAAAATAATCTAGAAAATATAGTCACCTGCCTAGCACATCCATCTGAAACTGGCTGGCTTGTTTTCTGTTTGCTGTTCTGTGTGTCCTTATAGGAGATACTGGAATTCCTGTAATGATGTTGGAAATTTCACTAAGATAGAGCTTTTTTCTGCAGTCATTTAGAGACTTCCAAGAGTGATAAGTAAAACCAATGAATTCTTTAAAAATCATTTTATATTATCACGAGTGTCATAGTTCTATATGACACACAGAGTTTTGAAGTTACAGTAGGTGAGGCTAGGAGGGCAGCTCAGGGCAGTTTTTTGCTGCATTTGAGTTCTGTATGTTTTTGGCTTTAGGGAGTGTGTTGTTTGTTTAAGACAGGGTCTTCCTCTCTAGCTCACTCTGGCCTTGGTTTCTCAGCCCCCTGAACACTGGGATTACAGCTATGAGCCACCACAACCTGAAAGGTCCAGGCTCCAGGTCTGATTCCCAGCACCATACATACAGGAAAAGATGGAAGGGTTGTGTATTAGTTACTTTTCTGTTTCTGTAATAAGACATTGTGACCAAAGCAGTTGTAAGGGAAAGCAGTATCAGGTTTATGGTTCTAGAAGGTTAGAATGCATAATGGCTGAGCAAAGGCCTGGCAGCAGGCACAGCTGAGAGCTCCCGTCTCTAACCTTAAGCAGGAAACAGAGACTGTCCTGGGGGGCGGGGGGGGGTGACAGAATGCTTGTAAGCAGCTCAAGACATACATCCTGCAACAAGACAATGCCTCCTAGTCTTTCCCAAACAATTCCAACAACTGGGTACCAAGTACTCAAGTATATGATTCTAACGGGGACATTGTCATCAAACTCCCATGGATTAGAAGCATGAAGCCAAAGGGTCCCATTGTGTTGCAGTGGGAGCAACATGACAAAGACAGCGCTAGCAAGAAAATCCTAAGTGAAAGTCAGAGGAAGAATGTTGACATAGTAAGTACTGACCAGCAAGTGATTCAGAAAGTAATTTCAGGAAGTGTTCCAGCATCATCCTGCAGAATGTGCATTGATGTTTTCACGTTAACCATGCGCCAGGCTTAGGAAATAATTATTAGCACACATAAGGAAAATCAATCTCTCTGCTGTTGATAGCTTCATTAACCTTTTATCGTGTCACATTTCTGGGAAGTACGGGCTGCTGGCACGGATACAGCAGAGCGCCACAAACTAGGTCACTTCAGAAGTCTGAGATCAAGGTGACAACAGGTCAGCTTCTGAGGGCCGAGGGGGAATCTCTGTGGAGCCTGTCTGCTTTCTGGTGGTTTGCCAGGCATCTCTGCTATTGTCCTCGCTGATCCCTCCCTTCATCTCCACATAGATGTGTGATGGTCCAAACTCACAGTGGATTATAGCCTAACCCGTAATGACCCTGTCTCCAGATAAGGTCACTTCTATAGCAGTGCTTTGGCCTCCAGCATGCCCAGCAGTGCACCGCAGCCCTTTAGGCATGCCGAGGCACCCAGAAGCTCAAGAACAGCCTTAGGGACTGGATGGAAGGGAAAAGAACAAACAGCAGTCTTACTATGATCTTAGTCTGTGGGAGGAGGAGTGCTGATTTTCTGTTCCTGTGACTCAACGAAACTAGAACTGAAGTGCGTGTTCTCTCACCTTTCACCTTGTTGACACAGGTCTCGATTGTCAGTGCTCTTGTACTCCAGGCTGGTTGGTCCAAGAACTTCCAGGGAATTCTGTTTTCATGCCCCATCTCCATGCTGTAAGAGTGCTAGAATTACAGGTGCCCACCATCACATCCAACTTGCTTTTTTTTTTTTTAATGTATACGGGTGTTCTGCATGCATGTATATCTGTCTGTGTGTATGCCAAGTGTCCATGGAGGCCAAGAGAGGACAGCCAATCCCCTGGAACTAGAGTTACAGCTGGCCGCGAGCCACCATGGCATATCTTGCTTTTTATGTGGGTCCCAGAGATCAAACGCAGGTCATCAGGCATGCTTGCACAGGTAGCACTTTTACCCACTGAACCAACCTGACAGCCTGTAAAGGACAGTTTTATAACCTCTAAAATTGTTCACCATTAACTGCCAGCCTTGTGAAAGCAGTGTGTGGTCCTCCACTAAGACCAGAAGGCAAGGTAGAACCCCAGCAAAGATCTTGACTGGACTGTTTGGGTACTTCCTCTGGAGGACCATTTTTTTTAATGCATCAGGAAAGATATAGTTTTTAATTAGTTTTCTATTTATTTATTTATTTGTTTGTTTGTTTATTTTTGAGGGAGGGTTTCTCTGTAACTACGCTGATTGTCCTGGAACTCTTGTAGACCAGGCTGGCCTGGAATTAAAGGCATAAACCATTATGCCCAGCTCTATAGCCTTTTCAACTACAGAAATATTTAAATAAATTAATGTATTAAGCTTTATTACAAGAATATCATCAGTGACTAATAAACAGCATTGGTGACTCTAAAAATGGCATGTGTCTTATGCTAAAGACACTGATGACAAAACGTTTTCCATTATCAAACCTTACCAATTCTATTGGTGGAGACAGGGCTGAGATGGGGTCTCTACATAGCCCCGACTGTCCTGGAACTTGCTGTGTATACTGAGGCTGGCCTTGAACTCAGAGATCTTCGTGCCTTGTGTCCCTGCTGGGACTAAAGGCATGTGCTACCATACCTAACCAAACTTTACCAAGCTTTAGGGCTTCCAAAATTTGGAAATGTGCTTTCAGCAAAACTCTAAAGTGAGTAAACCAGCTCTAGTCCTTAGAAAGGCCCACAGGCAGTTTAAATAATAGGTTCAAATATCCATGCCCACAGCACTATACAGACTAGGGACTGAACCTTTGGGAAACACACCATTCATTCTAAAAGATAATAAAACCAGGTAGACTGGGTTGCTTTCTGAGTCAAAGCCCAGGAATCAGTAAGGCCGCTGGAGAGAGGGAAGATTCACCCTGCCGTTCTTACAGTGACTGGCATTAGACTTAATGAAAACAGTATAGAAACTATCCTAGGTATGTGAGGAACTCTAACAGGACAGGGGCAGAAGTCAGAGAGTCAGTGGGAGCCTTGTCTGGCAAGCCAGGCTCAAGAACCATACAGGAGAGATTAGTATACCATATGAAATGAACAGAAAAAAAAGCCAGCCAGAGTGATGCATGCTTGCCAATCCAACAATCCAAGCTTTTTAAGGGGCTGAAACAAGACGATCCCATGAGCCAAAGAATTACAGGCCAGCAATACCCCGTCTCAAACAAAACAGAAGAAAACCAAAAACACCTAGGCTACATGAGACCTTGAAGAAAGAAAGAAAGAAAGAAAGAAAGAAAGAAAGAAAGAAAGAAAGAAAGAAAGAAAGAAAGAAAGAAAGAAAGAAAGAAAGAAAGAAAAGTGTTTAAATATGTGCGAGAAGGGGGCAATAATTTTAATAGCCTTTTAAGTATACAAACTTCTTTTACTAATTGGGAACATAGCTGTCTCAATTTCTGTCTAAGGGAAGGGAAAGAAGTGTTGAGAAAGCTGCCGCTAGGCAGAATCACAGTTTTGTGATGTAAATCCGTGTTGTGTAATAGTCTTACATCTGTAGGGAACTCTTTAAAGTCATTCTAAGATTTGACAAATGAGCAGACATCTCATAGAAGAAACCAGCGCACACATGTACAAAATGATAGGCTCATTAGTTTTCAGGGAAATGTAAATGGAGACCATATTGGAATTCTGTTTAACACCTACTGGATTCCAAAAATTAAGGACTCTGTAAATACCAAGTGTTGGCAAGGATGTGAGGAGCAACCATGTCTTCCTTGGAATGCCAGTACAAGCGTAAGATGCTAGAACTGGTTTAAAAAGATTCTGGCCCTGACTTAACAGTATTAGTCATTCACATACTCTGTGAACCATCTTATAGCTAGTTCCATACCCTAAAAGAAATTAAACATATACATGGAGAGACATCCACAAGGGTGCTTATGGGAATACCTGTAAAGCAAAAATTCACCCAAGATACCATTTCACATAGACAGGAAGGATAAGTAAATACTGGTATGCCCTGGCTACCGTGCTAGAGCTAGGTGAGTCCAGGAGCTGCTCACCCATGCCTTTAATCCCAGCACTTCGGAGGCAGAGGCAGGCGGATCCCTGTGAGTTCCCAGCCAGCCTGGTCTACAAAGCAAGTCCAGGACAGCCAAAGCCACTCAGAGAAATCCTGTCTCAAAAAACAAAAAGAAAACAAAAACTGCTATGTGTATGTACATGGTGGAGTGTTGTGCTGAATGTGCTTTCAAGCGTGGCTGCGGAGGAGTAGTCAGAGAACTACAATGTTGTGTCTGCAGCAACCCAGAACGACTGACTCCTTATCACATGACACCATCTTTAAGTGTCTCCACATAGGCTAGACTAGTAGTTAAATTGAGGAGAGTGAGCGAGCGTTAGACACAAGCTTTAGGGTAGGGGTTAGCATTAAAGGTAGGAAGGGTTGTAGAGGTTGGTGTTGTGGTGTTCTGTTCCTAAGTTGACAGATTCATGGAATTCACTTTATCATGGTATAGAACATAGAAGTGTGTGTTGTACACACGCTTTGTGTCAGCCTATACACTGGAGACGTGATTAACGCTTGCGGTGGGTTAGGAGCTACCCGCACCAACTAAAGGGGCAAGCTGAGGCAGGCAGGGAGGCCGGTCCTGCCCAGCCCATATGTTCTTGCTGGTATAGGGGCCGGTTCTCCTGCCACGCCAGGCCACAGATGGAGGCAGGAAAGGGGCCGCACCTGTCATGAGCAGTGGACTCTTGGAACAGAAGGCCAGAACCGTTGAGAAAACGCCAAGCAGGCTGTGTCTTGTCCTTCTTCTCAAAGGCTGGTGTACGTCCAGAGAAGAACTCCCAACTTCATGTTTATCGGAAGGGTTTTTGAGGGTCTCCGTGTAGGTGCACAGCTCGCTAGTTAAATGCTCTTCCCTTTTATGTCCAGTTATTGTCAGATGAGCGTTTTTGTTTTGTTTTTTTACCTTTTTAATTATTGGCAAGTCGGCATATGCGTGTCACAGCAGTGTCATGGAGGACAGAGGACATCCCGTGGATTTTGGTGCTTGTCTTTTCTCTCATCTAACGGATGTCAGGGCTACCTGTGCTTCACGACCTGCCTCCGCACTCTCACTGTACAAAGTGTTGGGATTACAGGCCTGGGCTGCTAGCTCTTCTCTGTTTACCCATGGCACCGTTTCTCCAGCCCCAGGAGTTACTTCCTTGTCTGTCCCTTGGGCATATTGCATATACTCTACAAAGTAACTCAGTATTTAAAAGCATGTGAATTGAGGTGCCAACCCTGTGGAACAGCGTGGACCTTGAAATGTAGATAATGTCCTTCATTCAGTGGCTAAGCTGTGGCTTTTAGTGCTGCGGCTTGTCTGTTCTCATGACTAGCTAGTCAAAAATCTTACACTGCTTGAGACTACCCACTGCTTCCATAAAAGTGATTTAACTTGAGTTGGAGATAGCCCAGCATTAAGAGTTCTTACCTTGTATGCATGAAGTCTTGTGTTCAGTCCCCATCACTGCCAGCAGAGAGGGAGGAAGAAGGGAAAGAGCTCATATCTAATGTAAAGCAGTTCAGCAGGAAGTTCCACTGGATTGAAAGGGGGATTGCCAGTGGGTGCTGGATGGCTCTGAACTATCAGGGGAAGAAGGCATTTGAAACTAACAGGAATCCTGGTGTGTAATTATTCCTTGACCACCCTGAGCTCCGTTTATATGAGAAAAGAAAGAGTGATATGGAGAGGTTGTGTGCTGTCCCTGGGGTCACTGTTGTAGGAGGGTCTGGCTCTGACATCTGCCACTGTCTTGGCCAGGATTTATTTGGCTTGTTAGCCTGGTCCCTTGCTCTTGTTCATTCCTTGTACTGTGTTAGTCAGTCAGTAAATGACACACAAACACACACACAGAGCATCAGAGGATCCAGAACCGGATATGAGACATCAGCTTGAGTGAAAAGATTTGTAACTTGAGAATGCTGCTTTGGAATTTTAAGTCACCTCTACAACCCCACTCCTTCCCCACCTCCGTCCCCGGCCCCGCCCTCACCCCCAGCCCAGTGAGGCAGCAGTTACTCAGAAATAAAAACACATTACAAAAGTAGCTTTTTCAGCTAGGAGAGTATTTACTTCCATGTGGGCTCTGAATGACCTAGATTCCCTATGGTTTATCAGTCTTTATGTTTTGCTAACATTTTGATCCAGGAAACTTAAGTCTACAACTTTCTGGCAAACAAGATTTTCCAACCTTGAACCGGAGTGTGGTCACACATACCTGTAATCCTAATACTTCAGAGTTGGAGGTAGGAGAATCAGAAGTTCTTGAACTGCATGAGACCCTGTCTCAAAGGACTTCCTAGCCTTGTTCACCCTCTAAAACTGAATTCTGTAAGATGAGATGATTTAAAATCACAGGTTGGTGCCAGAAAAGCAGTTCTAACATTATTTGAGAAGTGCCGTTTGGTAGAATGATGGCTGTGACATCCTAACACATCTCTATTTTCAGAGCTTCAATGCCCCTAAAGGAGAGTATCCATTTCCATGTTGTTGTTGTTACTGTTCCTGTTGTTCGTTTTGATGTGGGTTTTTTGTTTTGTTTTGGTTTGGTTTGGTTTTGGTTTGTTTATTTGTGAGACAGGGTTTCTCTGTGGAATCTCGGCTGTCTTGGAATTTATTGCATCCACCAGGCTGGCCTCCAGATTCACAGAGATACGTCTGCCTCTGCCTCCTAGTTGCTGGCAGTATCCGTTTTTATAAGGTTGCTGAACGCCAGGGTAGAATTGAACTGTGGCACCTGCCACTCTGGCAGCTGAGGTGGAGGCTCACTGGAGCCCTCACATCCCAAAGCAGCCTGGGCAGCCTTTGAGACCCTGTCACAAATAAGTGGGTGGGGGACAGCATTAGGGCTCACAAGTGCTAGAGCTTATTTGGAAGTCTGTAAAAAAAAACTTTTTCCTAGACTCCATTCCCAAAGAATCTGATTGGATGGATCTAGAATGGGCTCCTGCATGGACACACAGTTACACTTTCAAATCCTTACGCTGGATTTCTTTGACAGTAATAATGTCAGCAACTCACAGGACTGAGCTGCCAAATACCACCATTTTAAAACAAGGAAGTAAAAATGATGAAATGGTGTTAGTTTGGTTATTTAGTGATATTAAAATAAGCTATATGTTTAGTGATATTAAATCAAGCTGTATTCCCTAAAAAAGGATCTCTATAGCTTATCAAGAAGCAGTCAGTGGTCTGTAAAGAAGTAAAGCCCCAGGGCCATCAAGGTGACTCAGCAGGTAAGGGTGCTTGCCACCAAGCGTGACTGAGTTCAACTAAACCTGAGTTCAGTCCCCATCTCTGGGACCTACATGGAAGAAGGCAAGAACAGACACCTTTTACCTTCATGCATATATTTGCCCACACACAGACACATGCACACGCATCGGTGCGCGCGCGCGCGCACACACACACAAATGTAATTTTAAAATGTTTAAAAAGAAGTAATCCCCTTCCAGACAAAGTTGGTCTTTTTAGTATCAATTGCAAAGAATGTGGGAAATGGAATGTCTGGAGTTTATTAGAGTGTTCTCTCGGTACCTCATGAATTTGAACCTGGAAATGGATATCCCGTCTTCAGCCAGCATGAGAACGAAATGTAGCAAGCAGTAAAACCTGGTGTGTGTGCAGTGGCTGCAGGGCCAGCTGCTGCGGTAACACTTACGCCATCCCAAAAGGGTTGTTGTAAAGCTTCTGGGTGTGTAGCCTTGTGCTTGTTTATCTCTAGGTAAATTCATCACAATTGTTTCTGCCAGGTAAAGTGTACACACTATAAAACTAAGTCTTGAGGCTAGAGAGATGAGTGAGCTGCTAAGAGCCCTTGCTGCTCTTGCAGAAGACCCACGTTTGATCCCCAAGAGCCACATGGTGACTCACAGCTGACTCTAACTCCAGCCCCAAGGGACCCAGCAACTGTCTTCCGGGTTGCACAGGCACCCGGAAACAGGTCCACATCACCACACACAGACACACAGATTTACACATAACTAAAATTAAAAAGAAATAAACTCCTAGAAGAGACTTGGTCGGAGAGAATGTATTCAGGTCGTGAGTTTTCTGAGTGACAGTGAGGACCACACATAGTTTGTCAGGATACTAGTTGCAGCAAATCATACTAGGAGTGGGTGCTCATTTTCCAAATCCTACTTCTGTGTAGCTGGTATGTGTGTGTGCAGTCCTAAAAGAAACTGCTGGAATATGTCCAAGTTCTCTTTCACGTCCTTTCTCTAAACTCTAAGAAAAGCTTTATGGTATTTAAAATGTGGCTCAATGTGTTGTTATGGAAACTAATAAAAGAAAAGAAAAGGTAAATCTTTGGCTGGAAACCAGTAAGGAAAACATTCTGGGCAAGGATTATTTTAATGAAGCAGAGATAGTTTAAAGAAGTTAAATGTAGATTCTCTGCACAAACTAATGACGAATCAGAAATGGAGAGATGACCGCCAATCCAAAAGCTTTAATATTGGGAAACAGGGCCACTTTTAGATGTGTTGACACTGAGCCTCCAGGTACGGCAGGAACAGGAGTCGTCCCTGCTTTTTTTCAGCTTTGTGGGTTAGTTAATTACGGTTTAAAATTTCACTGTGTCAAACTGAGAAAGTCCTAGAACAATCCAGTTAAATGTTCAGTCCCTTCTTTACCTTTTCCTGTTTTGATCTTGGCTTAGGATGCATTTGTGTAATGGTTTGTCTGTGTTGTATCTATAAGAGGGTCAGTGGTGTCTTTCCATCTTCAGTAAAGAGTGTTTTCCCCCTTCTGCAAATATTTAATGAGCACCTACAACATATCAGAGAGATGCAACACTAAACATAGCAGGTTCTGTCCCGAAGGGCTTTCCAACACACAGACCATAGTGGGTGACAGGCATGCACCATAGTAATTACAAACAGTTCTTTCCAAGTATGTCCCCGCCCCCATGCCTAGTGTGTTGGGGGCCCCATATGTATTATTAGCCTTCATAACTTACAAGCACACTTCGTGTGTACTCCAATATAGACCATATATTGTAGTAATAGTAAGAGTGACATTCGCTAAAACTGCTATTGAAAACATACCCAATACCTTAAGAGTCCAGTTGCCCCTTCTTGTATATGTAGGTGTTAGAGACTAATTCACTGAAGCAAAGGTCATTGGACTTACATAGTTCTTCTCCACACATTAAAAAAAAAAAAAAAAAAAAACAGATCTCGGGTCAGCAAAGAACTTTCATCTGTCATCCTGCAGTATTTAGTGTGCCTTAGAATAGATGGACATGAATCAACTATCTGAAACATGGACAATTGCTATTGAGATTATAGTTACCGTGGGTACTTGTTCCTGTTGTGTTTCTGTCAGAAGATAAAACACTGTTTGGATTGTGTTCTCCTTTAGTCTGGTGGTAGAATGACATAGTTCAAACAGGGTGGCTGAGGAAGTGAGAAGTTGGCTTTGAACAAAGACGTGCATGTGGCCGGGCCTTGGCTGTTCAAGAGCCCAGCTTAGCTGGAAGAGAGTTCCAGTAAAGCCGCCTGCCAAGGACAAGCCCCAAGGCTGGCTGTGACAGCTGTGGGACTCCATGTGGCTAGAGCAGAGTAGTGGTGTCACTAGGCATGGGGATTTGTGCCAGGCACATGGGGGCCAGGTTTTGAGAAGAGAGGAGCAAGTCACGTGATCAGGTATTGGGTTTTAGAAGATCTCTGTGCTATGGAGAACAGACTGGGGACAAAGGTCGAAGCTGGGAGGTAGGTTGATGGGCTCTTTTAATAAGCTGGTAAGGAGGAATGGTGACTTGGACCCACATGGCAGCAATGGTTACATTCGGGATTTATTTTTTAAAACAGAAACTGGGAGGACAGTTTGACAGTTTGGATGTGGATATTCAGAGTGAATAAACTAGTTCATAACATAGGGAATTCATCAGCGTCAAGAAGAAGTGCTAAGTTTTATCTAAGCATGAAAAATGTGCAAGGCAAAGGCTGCCCAGACAGTCTCGCAGCAGAAGAGCAGTGGTAATAGTAGGATGATGATACACTGGATCTCAGTCTGATATGAGAATTACTGTCTGTAGAAATGACTTCAGGGTGGCATGGGGCAGGGACAGATGAGGAGACGGGTAACAATGCTGAGTAGAGAGCACTAAGGAAGGGTGGCTGTTCAGGAAGGCACCTTGTCTTGTATTGACTACATATCCTTGTCTCTCTGATCATAACTTCCACCTCAGACCACACACAATCACTTCCATTGTGGTCACAAAAACAAAACAAACAAGTTTTATTTTTGGAGGTTGGGAGAAAGTTGTCTCCAAAAAGAAAGGCAACTGCATATATTCCTAGGGAACGGCTAATAATGACAGGTTGAAGTAGACCAAAATTATATACTTTTCTGTCCATGATAGAGACACCGTAGAGAGTGGGAAAGAAACTGGAATGGGACAAAATATTAGTAGTGTGTAAAGGTAGACATTAGGGTTGCCAGAACAGCTCAGTAGGTGGCAACATCCGATGAAGCCTAGCCACCTGAGATCAGTCCTCAGTTACCCACATGGGAGAACCAGCTCCTGCTCTTGCCCTCTGACCTCAGCCATGGAGCATAGGAATACATGTGCACACAAAGTAAAATGTAATGAAAGCTACTACTTCTAAGATATTCAGAACATGTAAAGACATGTGTGTGTGTGTGAAAAAAGCCAAGGAAGAGCTGGGTGCGGTGGCACACACCTGTAATCCCAGCAGGTGGATCTCTGTGAGTTGGAGGCCAGCCTGGTCTAAAAATGCAGTTCAGGACAGTCAAGGCTCCCCAGAGAAACACTGTCTTGAAATACCAAAAAGAGAAAGGAAAAGAAAATAGCCAAGAAAAGCCAGCAGTGGTGGTGGACATCTTTAATCCCAGCACTTGGGAGGCAGAGGCAGGCAGATCTCCATGAGTTCAAGGCCAGCCTGGTCTACACAGTTTTAGGACAGCCAGGGCTACATAGAGAAACCCTGTCTTAAAAAGGGGGGGGGAAGGGGGCCCATGCCAATGAACACAGGAAGATGTGCGTTTCTAAAATGATGACAGTGGCAAATAAAGCTGAGGGAGTTTCTGTTCACTGTGTCTTTGCAAAGAGAGCTAGAGCACCCTGGGTCTTTAATTACTGCTACACCTTTGGAATTAAGTGGGAACTGTGGTTGTACAAATTTACCTGGAACCTGAAAGGCTGTATGACTGCGGGAGAGTGAAAGTCTTTTAAGAAAAGTATGTAAGGCCGGACGTGGTGGTACACACACCTTTAACCACAGCTCTCAGGGTCGGGGAGGGGGTTACATAGTGAGAACTTGTCTCCAAAAAGAAAGGAAAAAGGAAAAGCTTCCAACCTTTAGGCACCTTCACACATAACTCTGTTGCAGTATAGGAGATAGAATCAGGAAAGTAGCACCAAGAAAACTAACCCTTCCCATTTAAAAAAGGAACGCCTATGGGCCAGCTGGTAGGTTCAGCCTGGGGGTGGGATGGGGTTACTGCACAAGCCTGGTAACCTGAGAAGCCTTGCAAAGGTGAAGGGAAAGCACAGACTGCAAGACTGGCCTCCTGCACCCACTCACACATCATACACACACAGTAATAAATACAAGTTTAAAAATATACCCCTGAGGGAAAACAGACGCTGTATCAAGGATGCATGTTTTCTTCAAATGTTTCACAATTTGTTTTTTGTAACCAAGTGGTAGGTAGAGCCACCCTGACTATCCGTTACTGATTGCCGTTAGAGGACAGTTTTCAGGAGGTGGCCCAGGACCCAGGGCACCCAGCTTGTGTTCAGTGGGGATGGACAGGATAAGCCCAGGAAAGCATCTGTGTGGTGAATGCTCCAGTGAGCAATCAGCACTCTCCTGAGATGACCCCCTGCTGTTGCTAGGCGCTCTGTTCTGTTTCAGGAGGAGGTGGCAACATTATGTAATGCTGAACCGTATTTCAGCCCTCTTTATGTATCTGGAGAAAGAATTAAAGCTTAAATTAAACTGTTAAATCTTTACAATCAAATAGAAATCAAGATTGTTCAAAGTTGGCCCTAGGAATTAACTGGTTGTACATTTAAAGAAAAAAATTCTTGAGCATGAAAATATTGAATTTGGGGGTTGTTTTGTTTTGTTTTTGTTCTTTTACCATAGACATAAGAGGCATTGGGCACAGTGCAGAGACATTTTGAAAGCAATGATCCATGGGATGCATTTGCATCAGATGTGGGAAGTTTTGAACTGCACTCCACCGCCTCCATCCCTCCCAGTGCCTAGTGAGAGACAGACTTACAATGTTCTGGTTGTTTCTTTTAGAACAAAGCTTCTGAAAATGTAAACACGGAGATCAGCTCAAAGGATCATCTCCAGCAACCTAGAAAACAATAGCAGAAATGTGACTATGATGGACCTTCCCAAACACAAGCAAAAAATATCAGGTCTTGCTTGTTTTTTTTTTTGTTTTTTTTTGTTTTTTTTTGTTTTTGAGTCAGGGTCTCATGTATCCCAGGCTAGCTCCAGGCTCACTGTGTAGCCCAGGATGACTTGACATTCATGATCTTCCTGCCTCTACCTCCCCCATGCTGTGAGTGCTGGGATTCCAGACATACACAGACATACTCTGTTTGTATAGTATTGGGGATAGAAGCCAGGCTTCAGGAGTGCTAGCCAAAAACTCTGTCGCTGAGCTACAACGCAGCCCTGGGCAAAAAAAACCCAACTATCTTTAATAACATACTTAAATGTACTAATGGTAAAACCTTTCAAACACAATGGTCAACCAAAGACCTTAGAACCAATATTGTTATACAGAGAAATTTCAGGTTTTAATATTGTGATGATAATTTCCTTAAAAAAATTAAGTAAATAATTTTTGGTGCAGTAATAAAGCTAGGTTAGGGAAGTGCTTGCCTAACAGGGACTAAGCCCTGGGACTAATCCCCAATACTACATAGAACTGAATGCCGTGTTGCATGCCTGCAATCCCAGAACTCGAGATGGGTCAAGAGAGTCAGGAGTTTAAGGCCAGACTAGGCTACATGAGACTCTGCATAAATAAAAACAAATACTTTTTTTTTAATTTGCATGTGGGCTTGAGTGAGCCTGCATGCCCACGTGGACCCCAAAGCAGGACTTCCAGAGTCTTCCTTTATGGGTCTCTACTTCAGTGCTTTGAGTTTGGATCTCGCTCTGAACTGGAAGTTTGCCAGTTTGACAAAACTGGCTGAGCAGGGGTGTCTGGGCATCTGCCTCTTTGTCTAGGTCCCCCGCTGCTGAGAGGATGCACCTCTGTCATCCCCAGCTTCTTATGTAGCTGTTAGAGATCCAGCAAGCACTTTTATGGTCTGAGCCAGCCATCACCACAGCCAGATTATTTTTGTTTGTTTGGGTTTTGTTGGGTGGTTGGTTGGTTGGTTGGTTGGTTGGGGTGGGTTGGTTGGTTGGTTGGGGTGGGTTGGTTGGTTGGTTGGTTGGTTGGTTGGTTGGTTGGTTGGTTGGTTTTAAAAACAGTGCTTTGCTGTGTAGCCCTGGATACACAGTACTGGCTTTGTAGACCAGACTGACCTTGAATTCAGAGATCAGCCTTCCTCTGCTTCTCCGGTGCTGGGACTAAAGGGGTGTGCCACTGCGCCCGGCCAAAATTTTTTTTTTCTTAAGTGCCATACTCCATACGGAAAGAATCAAGTTCTTGTTTACACCTCAGAAGCTTGTAGACTTGGAAGTTTCTCTTTTTGTTTTTGGGGGGTTGGGTGGCTTTCCAGTTGTTAAAGATAGGGTCTCGGGTCGCCTGGGCTAGACTCAGCCCTCAGATGACCTGGAATCCCTGGTCCTCCTCCTTTCTCCACCCAAGTACAGGGCTTATAGGCACGTACCCCCTACCTAGCTTTCTTAAAAGTTTCTAAAACTGGGTGGTTTGTGTGCTGATGCTAAGCAGAAGGGATAAAATCAAGTCACGAAATTTTTGACTCAGTGGTTGAGCTAAAAGTCCCAGAGATTTTATTCTATTTTTTAAATTATGTGCATGTATCTTTGTGTCTGTGTGTGGTGTGCATGCATGTGTGTGCGGTCAAGATCGTGTGTACTCTGGCATGTGCATATATGTGTTTGTGCACACACACGTGTGGCATGTATATGTAGGTACCCATAGGGGCCAGAAAAGGCTATCAGATGCCCTGTAGCTGGAGTTACAGGTCGTTATGAATGAGCCAATGTGGGCATTGGGAACCAAGTTCAGTTCCTCTGTAAGAACACTATAGCGTCACACAGCACACATGCACCTAACAACAATTAATTAAAGAATAAGAGGCCATGAATTTTAAAGGGAGAAGGCAGAATATGGGGATAGATGATGTAATTATGTTTAAAATAAGTTAAATAAATAAAAATTCCAGAGACTGAGTGTCTCTGGAATGAGGGTACCAACCAAGTTAGGATTGGGGGAGACTCATGGTTTCTTCAAAGGGGCAGTGGTGTGGTCTCATCCAAAACTTCCTTTCACACACAAGAACAATGCTTCCCATAAGGGGAGGACTTGGTGCCATCAGGCTGATTTCTGTAATGACCTAACTCAGGATTAAATTAGGGTATACTGCAGTTCTTGTGGCCTGTGTGTTTCTTTTTCTGTTCAGTTGCCCAAGATAGAAAAGAATGTGCCCGCCCCTTGGTTTTCCAGTGCTAAAGGAGATGCTCACACATCTGCCTGTCAGATGGTTGGCTCAAGAGCATTTTTAAAACCTTTACCGTGTCTGACCACTATGTTCTAGGTCTTTATTTTGGTGACATAATTTGTGCTATTGTCCTACAGAATCAGCCTAAGGAGCTTTTCAGCCTCATTAATGAAAGACAGTTTGAGAGGAGGGTGCTCTCAACATGAAGAAGGAGATTGTTCTTGCCATAGGGAGTGGCATGGGAAAAATTACTTCATCGGAGCTATGGGAGGCATTAGAATGATCCGAGTACATGAAATGAAGGAAGTGGTTTAAGAAACACAAAAATATAACGCTTTCATTTCCAGATCCTATAAACAGATACTTGCCTGCAGTCCTAAGCATTTGAGAGGCTGAATTGGAGGATCATGAGCTTTGGGTTAGCCTGGACTACATAACAGTACACCATCTCCAAAAAATAAATAAATAAACAAACATAAAAATAAAAAGCTAGGCTAGGAATGTAGCCCAGTGGTAGAGAACCAGACATCCATAAGCCTCAGGCTGGAGCTTTAGCATGCAAGTACGTAAAAAATAATGCAAAGGTAGTGATTGCACAGCAGCAGTCTCAGACACAAGCAGCAGAGTCTGACACACACCATGACATCAGTGCATCCTTTTTGTCTAAAGGAAAATTTTAAGAGATACTTTGCTGGGGCGCACACCTTTAATCCCAGCACTTGGGAGACAGAGGCAGGTGGATTTCTGAGTGAGGTCCAGCACAGCCAGTGCTATACAAAGAAACCCTGTCTCCAAAAACAAAGAAAAATCAAAATACTAAAAGCTCCTTTGAAAACAAGCTACTAAGGTCACTTCAGCTTGGCGAACTCCTAGCAGAGATTTCTGGGGTGACTGGAGGGAACCACAGCTTAGATGGTACAGTGGGAATGAGTGTTTTGGCAGAAGTTTTAGACCCAACTTCTGGGAATGTGGAGATGCTGAGAGGCAGACCACGAATCCCTACATATGGCTTGCCTTACTAGGCTCCTTTTTATTTGCATAGTCGGGTATATTTTAGGAAAGGAAATGTTCTCAACATTTTCAAGACTGGTTTGTATGGGATTTTTTTTTTCCTTCACCAGAAGCTGCTTTTGTTTTTTTTCTTTTTTTTTTTTAAAGCTTAGATTCCAACTCAACTCTTAAATTCTCTTTAAATCAGAGAGGCTAATGGTAAGTGTGGTTTTACAGATCCTGTGGTTAAGGAGCTAAATAAAGCCTGCAGTTCCTGAGTGAACTTACTGAGGAGTCAGGAGTTGGTCAGATGAGGAGGAACCCGTGACCTCCTCAAGTCTAGCTACCTAGTTTGATGGGAATCGTGATGAGTAATGGTTAAAGTTAAGGATGCTCCTTTTGCCAGAATGAGTACACCACTTAAAAAATGGGCTTCATGAGCTGGCCAGTGGTGGCATACATCTTTAATCCCAGCACTCGGGCGGGCAGTTCTCGGAGGTCAAGGCCAGCCTGGTGTACAGAGTGAGTTCCAGGACAGCCAGGGCTACACAGAGAAACACTGTCTCAAAAAAAAAAAAAAAAAAAAAAATTTAAAAAATCCAAAAAGGGAAGTGGGCTTCATGTCTCTTAGGACAGTTATCTGTTAGCAGATCGAAATTGTGGTGGCTTAGATCTACCTTCCAAATATTGATTTCATCTGCTAATACAGGAGGAGTAAGCCATGAATGGTATGAAGTAACACAAACTTTCATCTGGCTTTTGTTTTGGGTGAAGGAGAGCAAAGGTCTGGAAGTGAAAAGTCCTGTGTTTGTTATGTTTCAGAGTCAGCTCTTAGACTCTTGAATCTTTAATCTCCCTGAGCCTTGCCTCTGTTGTTTGTGAAGTAACACAATGATATTTTCATAGCCTACATTTTTTTTCCCATTTGAGACAAGGTCTCATGTGGGTAGCCCAGGCTGGTATAGAACTTAGTAAAGAGCTAAGAATGACCTTGAACTTCTGACCTTCCTGCCTCATCCCCCCTCCCCTCCCCAGTGCTGGGTTTGTAGGTGTGTACCACTACCCCTCTCCTCCTGTGCAAATTGTGCTGGAGATTAAACATAGGGCCCTGTGCATGCGAGACTAGCTGTGCACCCGTCGAACTACACCCCTGAGCCCCCCAGCGCTCTTATACAAGCATTCCCCACAGCTGGGCTTTACCACCCAGTAGGCCCTCGCTGTAGGAGGGGGCCACAGCTAGAGAAGGAAGACCAGGAAAGAGGAGGTGGAGTCTGACAGGCTGTGTGTTCTTTCCCTTTTTCCCTGGAGCTTTCTCTTTCCTTTTAGAGTAGAAATTTGAAGCTCTGCGTAAAATGAGAATTTAGCTGTGGCAACCTGGAAATTCCAAGCTTTATAGCTCTTGATAATGTGTACAAAGTCTCCCCAAGGAATGGTGCAGTCTCTTTCTATCTGTGACAGTTTTAAATGCAAACCTTCCATTCTAGAGCTCAGGGTTTGCGGGTGTCTTCTTGTGGACTGGACTTCTCCCCTTTGCTGTTTTTCTTTCAGGTTATGATCTCTTGACTGTAGCTGAGTAGAAACAGCACTGGTGCAGACTTGTGGCAGCAAATCTCCGTAAGGGCAGGAGTCGCACACCACTGTGACAGGCTGGGTCATGGCACTCACAGCCACTAAAGCAGTGGCCCAGTGACTCACCGGGGAAGTCCATCACCAACCGAAACAAGCATATTGTGTGTCACTTGACCTTGAACTGGCCGTTCAAGCATCAGTTGATTGTTTTCAAAGATTTATAAGTTGTGAGCTGAGAATGTAGCATAATTGGTAGAGTGTTTGCCGCATATGCGTAAAACCCTGGTCCAGCCTCAGCAGCGTCTAAAATTGGGCATGGTGGCAGATACCTGTACTTCTGGTACTCGGGAGACAGAGGTAGAACAACCAGGAGGGCCATGGGCTCCGGGTAGTCCTCAACTCCAGAGTGAGTGTAAGGGATGCTGAGACCCTGCCTAAAGGCTCACAAATTGCTGTTTCAGCTACCCGTGTGATTCACTTCATCCCATCAGCAAGTTCTTCGTGTGAGTAAATCAAAGTCCTGCAAAAGTCAAAGCAACATACTACTTTAAAACCTGTTCATGGGCTAGAGAGATGGCTCAGAGGTTAAGAACACTTGCTGTTCTTCCAAAGGTCCTGAGTTCTATTCCCAGCAACCACGTGGTAGCTCATAACCATCTATAGTAAGGTCTGGTGTGCAGACAGAATGTTGTATAAATAATAAATAAATATTTTTTAAAAACCTTATAGGAGCTCACAGCCACCCCAGGGGGCCCAATCGTTTCCTCCAGCCTCTGAGGGCACTGCCTACGCATGGTACATAAACATACATTCAATGAGAACATCATACACAATTTTTTAAAAATCTCAAAAGAAAATTTTTACATCTGGTTAGAGCCAGGGCTGGCATCACACACTTGTCCCACCAGCATTAGGGAAACTGAGGTAGGAAGAAGGCCATGAGAGAGGGACAGCTTTGGTTATGTTAATTGACACTCTCAAAAAAAAATCAATAAATTCAATCAGGACTGAACTTATCTTGCCATCCTAATCAGTTTTACTCCAGAATGCAAGTGAGCACAGCATTGCCACACTGTAGCTGTTGAAGATGCAGAACGTAGAAGTTCAGGTGCTTAGGCCCTGCTTCTGAGAGTCTCATCCCCACTTCACTTGGTCTTCAGGAGCTGGGTAGAGGGGAGGAATCAGGATTGAGGCAGGAGCTCTACAAAAATATTTTCCCTGGGTGGGTGTCTTAGGGTTTCCATGGCTGTGAAGAGACACTATGACCAAGGCTAGCCTTATAAAGGAAAACATTTAATTCTGGCTGGCTTACAGTTTTAAAGGTTTAGTTCATTATCATCAGGCTAAAGGGAAGCATGCCATGAGAAGCGTGTCAGTGTCCAGGCAGACACGGTGCTGGAGAAGATGCTCAGAGTTCTACATCTGGATCTGCAGGCAGCCAGGAGGGGACTGTGTACCACACTGAATGTGGTTGGAGTATATGTCCTATTTCCTTCACTGCCTAAGCTTGGCTGTAAGGCCTCAACAACACACACACATTCGCACACCGTGACAGACTTCCTCCAAAAAGGCTACACCTACTCCACGAAGGCCACACCTCCTAATAGTGGCACTCCCTATGGACCAAGCAGTCACACACATGAGTCTGTGGGAGCCATTCCTATTCAGACCACCACAGAGAAGAAAATAGTCTGCCAAATATCAGAAAGCTAGTTGTAAAGTAGCTTATTAATAGAATTCTTAAATGTATGTGAGGGGGTGGTCAGGGAGCCACAAATGTTAAGGTGCCAGTCTGGTCTATGGAGGGAGTTCCAAGACAGCCAGGGCTACACAGAGAAACCCTGTCTGGAAAAACAACAAAAGAACATTTAAGAAACTGTGTCTGAGCTCATCTCTGGTGAAACAGAAAGCCTCAAAAAGGACTTTTTGTTTTGTTTTGTTTTGCTTTGCTTTTCGAGACAGGATTTCTCTGTGTAATTTTGGCTGTCCTGCACTTGCTTTGTAGAGCAGGTTGGCCTTAAACTCACAGAGATATGCCTGCTTCTGCCTCCCTGAGTGCTGGGATTACAGGCGTGCACCACTATGCCCAGCTCATCAAAAATGACTTTTGCTTTGCAATTTTTAATTATTCTATTTCTGTTTATGTAAACAAGTGTTTTGACTGCATGTATGCCTGTGTGACTGCTACCCACAGAGGTCAGATGAGGGCATTGGATCCCCCTAGAGCCATAGTTGCAGGCCACTGTGTAGGTGCGAGGAACTAGACCCAGGTCCTCTGAAAGTGGCACACATACTTAATCATCTCTCCAGCCCACCTTTTTCTATTTAAATTAATCACCTACGTTAAGTGTATAACAGTGGTACGTCCAGTGGTTTGTAAAGAAGAGGCTCTTCTGGGCATGGTTCCATTATGGAAGCTGAGTTAGGGACAGTGTATGGTGTGTGTGGAGGCCAGAAGACTGACCTTCCTCTTTCTTTGGCACCCATCCATTCTGTGTGGGACGTGTTAAAAACAGCACACCTTTAATCCCAGTATGAGGAGGCAGTGGCAGACAGATCTCTGTGAGTTCGAGGCCAGCCTGGTATACAGAGTGAGTTCCAGGACAGCCAGGGCTGCACAAAGAAACCTTGTCTCCAAAAAGAAAACACACACACAAAACACAGGGTCTCTTACTGGCTTGGAATTTACAAAGTAGGCCAGGAAGGGTATCCGTTGAACCCGGAGAATTCGCCTGTCTCCACCTCCTCAATGCTGAGATTACAAACTCCCTACCATAGCCATCTTCTTAATGGGTTCATGCCTGTGAGGAATTTCCACAGTGTTCCCTCTCTTCTGTGATGGAGCACCTGACAGCAGCTCCTGCTTACCCAAACTGAGTGCTACATTCTAAGTGTTTTTTCTGTTCCGCTCTTTCTGATCATGGGAGAAATCATTTTCCCAAATGGATATGTTGAAGAAAAATAGGAAGATTGAGAAGGAAATGGCAAACCAAAGAAAAAATTTGTAAATAAAAACATAAATATACCAATACAGTGAGCCACTGTAACTGAACAGACTTGATTCTTGGCATAATGTAGCCCTATTAAATAGAGAGAAGAACATTTTTTAAGTGCTAAGCACCGTATTATAGTACTGAATTCTGCATTAAACCTAATACATGAAGTTTCACATGCAAGGGTGCAGGCACCGTACGCACTGCCCTTGACACTGTCCCTCCGGTGCTTATGGGCTTCCTGTAGCAGTTCCTGTGCTTCAGGAAGAATTCAAAATATAATACAACTTTTTCTCCCAAGGGAGCTGAGCAACCTAGGGGTGTAACCTGTGGTCAAACTTGATCCAATGTTAGGATGACCCTTCCTGGAGGAGTAAAGATTTAGAACAAAGTGGCAGTGATCACAGGCAGCTCTGTAGCGTCAGCCCTCGTTGGTATGAGGCCCATGAGCCAAGCTGACACCACAGAAGTGAACGTGGTGAGTGACGTGGCCTGGCTTTACCACAGGAATGGGGCTGGAGGAAGGCCACTGTGGGTTGGCAATGCCTGCTCTAGCCTGTCTGCTGGAGGAGGGGCCGCAGCCCTCTGTCAGCAATGCGCCTGTCTCTCGGTGCTCAGGCACGGGCAGCACCTGTGGAGTGGGCTCAGTAGTCTTTGAGAGCAGTGCACACCACCACATCTCCTGTTGCCTTCCGAGGATGCTAACTTGATGACTCGTCCACACAAACCTGCTTCTTCTGTCTTCCTTCCTTCTGACTTTTGATCCTCCAGTTCATTTTCTCTATTTCCTATTACCTCCGTTGTTTTAGTTCATCTCTAGTCTCATTGAGGGGTTGGTTTGTTTTGTTCGGTTGTATCCTTTAATATAAGAGGATACCATGCGTTTGATTCTGAAAGGAGCGAAAGAGGAATTTGCCAAGCAGCATTATACACTGAAATATGTGGGCTCATCAAATTAACTGTGTGTTACATTTGTTTTAACAGTCTGTGATTTGAAGTGTTTTACAGTATTAGAGAGGTACCTTGTAATACAAACATTTTAGGGCATGTAATACTGAAGTTAACTGCTCACTGTGACAGTTATTGGTCTCTTGTTTTAGTCATAACTAACTTAATCCATATGCTTATCCTACTTTTTAAATTATTTTAGATTTATTTTCTGAGTCTGAGTAGTTTACCTGCCTATAAGTATGTGTGCCACATGCACGCCTGGTGCCCACAGTGGTCAGGAGAGGGTCTCAAGCTTCCCAGGTGCTGGTTGGATTGTAGGTGTGCACCACCATGGATAGCTAAGGATAATAGTCCTTTCGATTCAATGTATATTTTCATATATTCTTGCTAAATTAAATCCCTTAGAACTGGAGCCATGTGAATGCTAGGAACTAAACCTGGGTCCTCTTGCAAGAGCAGCCAGTGCCCCAAACTATCTTTCCAATCCCTATTTATCCTGTTTTTAAAACTACATCTTTGGGGTCTAGAAAATCAGCTTGGTAGTGAAGAGCACTTGTTGCTCTTACAGAAGACCTGGGTTCAAGTCCCAGCACCCACACAGCAGCTCAAAGCCAGCTCTAACTGTACCCCAGGCAATCTGATATCCTCTTCTGACATCTAAGGGTAGCAGACATGCACGTGGTGCCCATACATACATACAAAACGCTCATACACATAAAATTAATCTAAAAGTTATTTTAATGGTGGTTTGATTGGCTGGTTTGGTTGTTTAGTTGAGTTTTTTATTTGGGGATTGTTTTGTTTGAGACCGATAACCCAGGCTGGCCTCAAACTTGCAGTAATCCTCCTTCCTCAGCTTCCCAAGTGCTAGGATTTCAAGTGTACACCACCATGGAGAGATAAGAATAATAGTCCTTTCAATTCAATGTGTATTTTTATATATTCTTGGTAAATTAAATATATTGGTATTCCCTTCTAAACAGTGAAAGTATGTATGTGTAGTGTTTAATCATGTCTGTTTTTCAGTTCATACACATTCTCTCTCCTTAGGTGGAAATAAGATGAAGAGGAAATGACTAACTATTCCTTTCTGCCTGTATAACTTTAAAATAAAATTCAAATTTCTAAGTGAATTTTGTCAGGAGTAAATATTCCATTTGTAAAGGTTACGTTGGTCTTGTAGGTGCCCTTCTAAAATCCAGTTTCATTTTATAATTGTGCATGCCTTGGCTCCATGCCTGACCTCCCACATTACAGACATGAACAGGAGACCTCACTCGTTAAGGAAATAACACCTCCCTCAAAAACAACGCCTAGAAAACATCGCTAAGTTCCTAATAAGTCACCAAGCCATGTTCAGCTGGACAATAGTAGCTTGTGAAGTTAATAGAGACTCAGTCTTAAACCCACCCCACTGTTTATAAAGATATCTACCTAGGTTGCCAATGAAGAGCAATGTTGTTTTCTGTTATTTCAAAGAAGAGGTGTTAGGAATAGTCTACTTGTTTGTTTGATTTAGTCTGTTTAATGTAGAGGTTAAAATATAAGGGCATATAAGGTACCTTTAATCTCAACACTCCGGAGGCAGAGGCATAGGGATATCTGAGTTCAAGGCCAGCCTGATCTACATAATGAGACCCTATCTGAAACAAACAAATAAAAAAATTAAGCAGGGGCAAAAACACCTAGATGCAGAGTATCAATTAACACCAAAATTGTACTAAATTTGGGAAACTTTCTGTTTTGGAAGATAATTATATACCAAATAACATATTAAACTTAAACTATCTATAATTATTGTGCCAAATACAAAATGACTAAGCCTGACAAAGATTTTCACAAAATTCAGAATGACCATAATTCGGTTGTTCCGTGTAAGAAGGTGAGAGCTTGGGGGGAATTGTGTGACTTAATTAAGCAAGAATAAAACCAAAAGAAGGGAAAGAAGGCAGGAAGAAAAGGCTAGAGAAGTCTGAATTGCAGGCCGGAAGCTGTGCTCAAGATCAAAGGAGAAGCATAGAGGCAAAGAGAGGGCCCACAGTGGAGCAGATGGCGTGTGTGAGGCAGTGATTTTCGGATTACGTTTTGAGGAGTTCCCACAGAGGCTAGTCTGCAAGAGACATCCTCAAGCATAGTGGTGCAGCAGATCTAGGACACGGAGTCTTCTGGGGCCGACCAAAACGTCAGCTGGACAGCATGAGCTCTGGGTATTACTGGCCATGAGATTATTTTTTGTTGTTGTTGTTTATTGTATTTAGAGGGTGGGGAGAGAGAGTGTGTATCACAATGAGAGTATGGAAGGCAGAAGACAACTTGTTGAAGTCACGTGTCTCCTTCTACCATGTGTGTTCTGGGATTGCATCCAGGTCATCAGACTTGGTAACAAATGCCTCTACCTGTTACACTTATCTTTCCAGCACTGACAATGAGATTGAAAATAAAGTAGGAAAATAGGTTCATCTACTCTCACCAAAGAAGAGCCAACAGGCCTAGGTACAGGCCTATTGGAGGGTCTAGGGGCAGCAGGTGACAGGCCCATGCAAAAAGAGAAACGAGGAGTGCTGCATTGAGTGATATTGGATTACGTGGCAGTGTGAAAGAGACTCCTGGATAGGGTACAGGATCTAAAGAGAAGTGTGTGTGTGACTATGTAAAATACAGCTGTGGTGGGCGATTACAGGTGTGCAGTGAGGCCCTGGGAACTGAGTTCTGCTTTGCTCTTGGACAGTATTCAGCTTTGTAGGAGAACTGATGTTAAACCAAAAGCCCTCAGCTCTGTGGCACCTGGAGACCTGGAGACTGGCAGTCCGTTCTGGTAGGTGGCAATCATAGGGTCCCGTTGCCAGGTAAGGCAGGGATTCAGTGAAGCTTTCAGTTGCTGAAGATAAAATTCCCAGCAGTAGAGAACTTGTTTTTCTTCTGACCTGGGGGCATAAAGCCACAAACCAGGGCCTAAGGAAACCACCAGGAAAGCACCCTCTCAAAGTAAATACATATAAAATAAAAGCTGTGAGCCGGTGAACTAAAAATAGAGATGTAAATATTTACTCAGTGAAAGAAAGATTCATCAGCTGGGATTATAGCTCATCGGTAGAACACTGCAAAAGGCCCCAGGTTCACAAGGAAAAGAAAGGTCAGCTGGAGTGCTTAGCACACTGGGCTTTTACAGTGGACCCAGGTTTGATTTCCAGCTCCCAAGTCAGGTGACCACTACCTCCCATAACTCCAGCTGCAGAGATCCTGGTGCCTTTTCGTGACTTGAGTGGGCACCTTACTCATGTACACCTACACACATATGCACACACTTAAAAATAAATATTTAAAAAGAAAGAAAAATAAGCCTATCTCAGCCAGGCATAACACATGTCTGTCTAATACCGACACTTGGGAGTTAGAGGAGTAAGATTGCAAGCTCAAGGCCAATCTAGGCTACATAGCAAGACCTCCATCTTAGGAAACAAGACAAATATTTTACAGTAGCGAAATCTAACAGAACTACAAACTGCTCAAGGTTAACACATACATTGATTATTTCTGTTGATAATACATGCCCGAGATATGCTGTGATAACAGTGGTACCTGGCTAATCTCGAGAACATCACATTTGAATAGAGACAATCGACTTGACCAGTACTCAAAACTGTCATGGAGGTCAGGGAAAATAGGAACATGTGAGTACAGTGTGCTGTACTGTGTGAGAGCCTGCAGCAGAGGGTATGCGCTGGGGGAAAATGAAGGAAGCCTGGGCCAAGGTAACAGTGTATGTCCCCAATGCAAGATAATAATGGAGGACAGAGCATGGGATATATAGAAATTATTTGAGTACTTTCTAACTTTTCTGTAAAATTTAACTCTAAGATAAAAGGGCTGTTTAAAATAATACAGATGACACCAGGTAGGGTGGAACATCCCTTTAAAAGCAGCACTCAGGAGGCAGAGTTGGGGATCTCTGAGTTGGAGATCAGCCAGGGCTATACAGAGAAACCATGTCTGGATGGAGGGGAATACTTGTAAACGATTGGGGGAAAAAAATCAGATTTACTGCCTGGCATAACATTTCCATCCTAGCCAGGTGGTGGTGGCACAGGCCTTTAATCTCAGCACTCAGGAGGCAAAGGCAGGCAGATCTCTGAGTTAAGGGTTAACCTAATCTACAGAGTGAGTTCCAGGACAGCCAGGGATACAGAGAAAAAAATCCTGTCTCAAAAAAAAAAAAAAAGAAAAGAAAAGAAATAAAATTTACTGGTACTCAGGATCTTGTTATTTCATTATTATTATTATTATTTATCTGGCATAATTTTTAATCACATATGATTTGAATATGTAAGAAAATGAAACGAAACCCTCTGGAGGTATTTTTGAATTAGGCGAAAGCTACTCTAGGAAGTGTAATGTCAGAGAACCGTTTGCCACGGTGTTGTGTGGAATATCAAATCTCAGGTAGTAGCCTCTCCTTGTAAACATCGTGTGAATCTGCGACCCTGGGAATGACACTGTTGAGTTACAGGTGAGGACATACACTCCATCTGGAGCACAAATATTAACCGTAAGGCCTTTTCTGTCGTGATGTATCTGTCTATTCTTTCCTCATCTGTTTACTAGTCAAGTCCTGCTGGCGACTTAAAGTAATTTATTTGATACGTATTTGAGAATTTCATACACTTGTGCAGTGTATTTTGATCCTGTCAGCCTGCGTTTCACCCTCTTGATTCCTCCCAGATCCACCCCCCATACTTAGTTATTTTAATGTATACCGCAATTAATATTGAGTACTGCTTCACAGTTCTATCATATACAAAACCTAGTGCTGCTCAAGCAGGTGGTTTGAAGCATGAAGATTTTTTTTACCATGATAGTGTGTGTGTGTGTGTTTGTGTGTGTGTGTGTGTGCGCGCGCGCGCACGCTGAGTTTGCTAGCCGCAGATTAAAAAATAGGATCTCTGTATAATAGCACACACAAAACATTTTTTGGTAATAAGAAAAAATATTTTAAAAGTGTTTTTTTTTCCAAAAAACAACAATTTTTTCTTTCTTCCTTCCTTTTAATCATGAAGCTGCTACCTAAAGCATCAAACTGGTCTTTTTGTTCAATGTGTTTTTACTTTGCTTCTCAGGGTAGACTTGGTTTCTGTGAGACTCTGCAGACATGAATTTACCATCATCACACATTTCTTGTGTTAAATCTGCTACAAGCACCCCTGTATTTAATTAACCAACTTTTCCCTTTCAGGCTGGTGTTTGGAATGCTCTATCCGGCGTACTATTCATACAAAGCTGTGAAGACGAAAAATGTCAAGGAATATGTAAGTAGTTACAGTAATTCTCATTTAGTGTGTCAATAGTACACAAACCTTGAGAAACCAATGCTGTTTTAGAAAATTAGGTTGAATTTTTTGGTCAAAAGGTGATATGAGTATTGTCATAAAAATAATCACTTTTTTAACTGACTTTGAAAACAACTGACAATAACACTTCAAATAGCCTTCACTGGCCATTGGCGCTGGAAGTAGCGTAGCCTTCCCAAGAGGAGTCATGGAGCGCTCTTCGTGGTCGGTCACAGTGGACTAAGGTCCGAGTGCCTGCTGATGAAGAGAGTTTGTCTAGCTTTTGAAAAGGGTTGTGAATCTTGGTGTAGCTTTCTATTTTGATGGAGTTCATTTTGCGAGAATAACAAATGTGTATCTTGGGCAGTGAATCGGGGGAAGGAAGCAGCCAGTACTAAGAGCTGTGGCTTTTTTTTTTTTTTTTTTTGAGTTACACTTAGGAGCCTGGCTATCCATTTCAAAATGAACCATTCGGTTGCACCTAGTACTTTCACGGTGATTATGTAGACAGCCGACACCGTCTCTTTCTAGCTCTCCCAGTCTAAAATGACACCCACCCCATTAGGGAGCTACTGTTCCCCTACCCCTCCCTCCCTGGAGATGTCCCCTAAACAGAATCTTGTAGTGAGTGACCTTTTGTGTTTGGCTTTCCTCGCCTGCCCTGATGTGCTCTAGGCTCATCCGTGTTTTCAGTGTTCCATTCCTCTCAATGGCTGGAATAGTGCTCCATTGTGTTGGTAAGCCAAACAATGGCTGGTTATCTGCTCATCTGCTGACAGACATTTGAATTGTTCTGCTTCTGTCTTTTTGGCTGTTACGAATAATGCTGGCACAAACATGCCCATGCGAGCATCTGTTTAAGTGCCTGTTTTGGGCTCTTGGAGGTGAATAACTGTGGTTCTTTGTAAGGGACCTTGGGTGGCAGGCTTGTCGTCCAGCCCATCAAGTGATCACAAAGATCACTAATCCAGTCCTGATTCTTGAGAGTCTCTTTTCAGCTATTTGAGGCTGCATGGAGCCACTGGCTAAAACTTTTGTAATTAATCTATTGGACTTTTATAGTTATTCTTTTCTTTCATATAAGGCCAATTTTTGTAATGAAGTATATGTACACATAGACCCACACACCTCAGTTATGATGGTGAAATAACATTTATGAGAGGTGCTCTGGAATTTATAAATCCTTTATGATACAGATCTCTTGGATCTAGGATTGGGAAAATAGTCTTAAGACATGGAAGCATATTAGGTCATACTAATTTAAATTCCTTTTATAAGTAGCTTGAAAGGACATATTTCAATATATACTGTAATAAATATTTCAAGTACCGTGTTATAGTACTGGTGTGTGTTAGTTTTTAAAACAACAGTTGCTTTCCATTTACAGTATCTTTCAAGCTGCCTGTGGTGAAAGACCTGTTTGGTTATGTTTGTTTTCTGTTTTGTAGTCCTGGGGAAGCAATTTTGTTAGGTTTCTCCTAGAAGTCATTTGACATCACTTTTGTAAAACTAAAATGAAAATGAACCGCTAGTAAAACAAAGATGCAAAACCCCTCCAGAGACATGGGAAGTATACCACCAATTATTCGTTTCTGTAGACGTGAAATACTGTCAACTGAGCGCTTTTCATAAAGAACTGTCAAAGTGCTTTTAGCCCTGGAAGTGCCACACAGCCCTGCACAACTCCCCAGACAACACTACTCTACTGGGAAATTCCTTACTGGGAGTTCTCTTTCCAATGCTAAAAAGTATGAATAACCCATCATCCTTAAAATGCCATGAAAATATGAGCCATGGAATATACTACTAGCCAGCGCTTGATAAATCTGAAAATGTATTTGTAGTGTGCGTTCAGTGGATCTTTGTCTGATTCTAGTGAACTGTACAGTTGAGGAACTAGGCGGTACGTCTTCCAGCTGTGGGCTCACAGCCCTGTTAAAGCATGCCAGGGCCAGGGATGTGATTTCAGTCATAGCCCCCAGAGGACAAGACGGAAGAACCAGTGAGTACCTGAAGTTAGCCTGGACTACAGAATGAAGAGAACTTGTCCCAGATAGAAAATGGACAGGTCGTCAGACAGATAGATAGACACCCTGTCCCGGATAAATAGCTTGACAAGTAGACAGGCAGGTAGATAGGGAGAGAGAGAGAGAGACACCCTCTCCCAAATACATAGATAGATAATAGATGGATACATAGATGATGGATGGATGGATGGATGGATGGATGGATGGATGGATGGATGGATGGATGGATGGACGGACGGACGGACAGACAGACAGAGAAGATAACCGAGCTGAGTGGACAGCAGTAAGAATGGGAGAGTGTGAAGTAGAGATAAGTTACCGGTATGTATACAGAATACTGGAAAGGGGCTATTTAGAGGTTGCTCTCATTATAACACAAAGATTAGTTGTTTTACTAAGCATCAGGGGTTTTTGTGTTGTTGTTACTACATTTTTCTTTTCTTTTAGAGACCTGGTCTCAGTAGCTTAACCTGGCCTCTAACTCACTATGAAACCAGCTGAGGGTGACCTTGAACACCTCATCCTCCTGCCTCTGTATTCCAAGTGGTGGGATCAAAAGCATGTCTCACCACACCCAGCTCCACTTGAAGACATAAGTTTATATGTTTTATTCCCTTAACAAGACACTCAGATTTTTATTATTGGATTGTTTGAAAATGTAAAACAATTAAACATCACATGCTTCTAAGATTTGAATTCTCCCTCATGTGCTAAAAATAACTTAGCCTGCATAAGAGAATCCATTAACATTCAAATTGAAATAACAAAATACATGTGTTGATAGCTACACACATGTTGACAAACTAGTGTGTTTAAATATATGTAGTGTGTTGTTTTACTGGTTTTTAACAACTTAATACCCTTCTTTTGCAATTCTTGGAATTGAATCCAAGGACTTACTAATTCTAGGCAAGTGAACTACACTCCTAATTCTTACACATATGTTTTGAAGGGATATTTTGTTATTAATAATTTTTCATTGTTTGCTTGGGTTTTTTGTTTTGTTTTTTGGGTTTGTTTAGGTTTGAAGGGGAGTTTTTGTTTGTTTTGGTTTGGTTTGTTTAGACAGGGTTTCTCTGTGTAGCCTTGGTTGTCCTGGCACTTACTCTGTAAACCAGGCTGGCCTCAAACTCAGAGATCCACCTGCCTCTGCCTCCCGAATGCTGGGATTAAAGGCATGAGCCATTGCCTGGCTATTTGTAGTTTTGCTATGATACTATGACAACAACAATAACAAAACTCCAGTTTTCCTAACCGTCTTTTGGGGAAGATCACAGTAGTGAAGAATGAGTGAAGAGAAACTAGGGAAGTAGAAAGGTAAAGCTGGAGATGCTTTGATTGTTGCTGTGTAACCAAGTGTGCTTTCAACGTACAGTGAGTGCTAACATCAAAAATAAACAGGCACTGAGCCAGAGAGGAATACAATACAGCACTGAAGACCAGTCACCCGCTTGTCTAATGGTAAGACTCTGAAAAGCCAAGTTTGAGGCATTGTGTGTGTTCCCTAGAGCAATGCATGTGTGTTTAATTATTCTCCAGGAATTTCAGAGTACATTTGCAAATTACCATGTCTAGTTGCTCTTTTCTCAGTCACCACACTCTTCTAGATGCAAAGCCACAAAATATTGCATCTCAAACATCCCTAGAGTTCAAAGATGTAAAATGGGTCCACCTGGCTGTGTTCCCTCTGGAGGCTCCAGTCTGATGGAAGATCAGTATCATTCAGAGTTGGAAACGGCCCACATTTCTTGGCTTCAGGCTCAATCCCTGTGTCTTTACAGCCAACAGCTCAGAGCTGAGATCTTTAGATGCTGCCAGGACTGGCTTTTAGCCTTCCGCCTCCCTCCTCTTCTTGTAAGGTCCTTTATGAATGACTAGGTCCACCCCTCAAGGTTGTTTGATTCTTGGCCTTAATTCCATTTGCCTCCTTATTTTATCTTTATCATATAACCTAATACACTTACTTTCTAGGAATTAAAACATGGGTCTATTCCAGAGAAAGGAGGCAGGATTCTGCTGACCCCACATACCCACTCATCTTTACTGTCCGTTCACCCGTGAGGACCCTTGCAAGACTACCCCGTAGCACTATGTTCTGTTCCTTCTGTTCTTCCATGTCCTCCTTTTACTGGTTTCATTTTTGAGATAGGGTTTCTTTGTGTAGCTCTGGCTATCCTGGAACTTTCTGTGTGCACCCACCTGCCTCTGCCTCCCAAGTGCTGGGATCAATGGCATGCACCATCACACCTAGCCCCAACAATGCTTCTGCTAACAACAAAGGTGATGAGGCTGGAGAGATGGCTCAGTGGTTTAGAGCACTCGCTCTTGCAGAGGACCTTACTTCTGTTCCCAACAGCCACCTCCAACAGTTCCCTCCCATCCCTAATTCCAGGGCATCTGATAGCTTCTTCAGAACTCCAAGAGCACCAGGCATGCGTATGTGCACATGCACACAGACAGAATATTCATACACATAAAGCAATGTAAATTAATCTTTTCTGGGAGGGGGGATTCAAGACAGGGTTTCTTTGTGTAGCCTTGGCTGTCCAGCTCACAGAGACCTGCCTGCCTCTGCCTCCCCGAGTGCTGGGATTACAGGCATGAACCACCATGCCCAGTTGTAAATTAATCTTTAAAAGAATTAACATAGGTGATACTCCAGCTTCATAGAAGCATGGAGGCAGCTTTCACTGCCAGCCAGTGCACAGTCTTGTGATTGATTACATTTTGCTGGCCATGGTGATTTGGCTATTTTCTATCAAGAACCCCTAAGTTCCCAAAACAGCTGTGAACTGAGAGGTTAAAAAATTAGATAGGGCAGGGCGGCGATGTTGGCGCACACCTTTGATCCCAGCTCTCTGGAGGCAGAGGCAGGTGGATCTCTGAGTTCGAGGCCAGCTTGATCCACAAAGCCAGTTCCAGGACAGCCAGGGCTACACAGAGAAACCCTGTCTCGAAAAACCAAGAAAAAGAATTAAGTAGGAAGTTTTTGAAGGTTGTGTAAAATGAAAAAGAAAGAAAAGTCCTACCAGTCCTTTAAGGATTTTCTTGGGGGAGGGGGGGATAATATAATGCTCTTGTATTCTTCTTAATTTCACCAAATGTAGCCATACTGTTTGAACTGATCCTGTCCTGTTCGGCAGCCCTGTCCAGTTCACTTTGGTTTTTCTGTGTGGAAGTTTCTTGGTGGTGATAACCCACTTTGCATTTCTCTGTTACAATCTCAGCACCTCTTTATGCTGCTTAGTACTGTATCATCTGTTGATGTCTGCCCCCTACCAGAGAATGCACCATAGGAAGGGGTTTATTAATTTAATTGTCCTATTCTGTACGTACAACAGTAGATGGTATACGGTAATTAATCAGAACTTTTGAATAAATGAACTTGTAAGGCAGAAAAGCTGGCTTCTCGGTACCTGCAAAAATGCTAAATTGTGCTTTTGCAAGAGCTTGTGTGCTGCTCTTAGGTGGACCGAACTGGTTCGCCAGCTTGGATTCTGCTGGGTTGTACAAGCCCATTCTCAACACTTATCCCCAAACCCATTGTCTTTGTGATATTTAGTCGTGACCTAAATTCTACTGATATCTACTTCAAAAGCCTTTTCTAAAAGCAAACATTTTGGGCCAATTTACTTCTTCCCACCCTAACTACTACCATTCGCCCAAAGCCTGCAAATGGCAGGTTGCACCTGATAAAACAGATGTCGTGTGCAAATCAAAACAAATGGAGAGCACTGTGTATTTTGGCAGCGTTCCTCTCTTCCTTTGCCTATTTTTAAAGCAGAGCTTCCCTGGGATATAATTTCCTGTATGGTGCGGCTGATATGGCCTACTTAGACACTCGTAGTCTTGCCGTAATTGAAATGCAAGCTTACCGGAGATTTAATATGGTTTTTGCAAAGTTCTCCAGGCTCATACATCTTAAGACTCGAAAATAAGAGTGTTTACTTCCAAACCATGTGTAATTGCTGTAGCTTTTCTAGGAAACCAGTGTTCTTATTCTAAGAATGTTGGAGAGAGCAGCAATGAAAAGACTGGCTAAACAGCACTTAAAAGTTAAAATCAGACATTTGGTCCTGAGATTCAGGGAACAGGAACAAAGGAGGGACACTCCTTTGGGAGATGACTTGTTAAAAGGCCCAGAAATGAGTCTGAAGTTCTGCTGAGCGTTTGAAAGTGACCTCATTTTTAACTGAATATGTAGGTGACAGAAGAGAACATAAAGACCAAGGGCTGGCCAGCTCTAGAGTTCTCGTGGCTCAGAGACAGCTGAAGTTGTCTGGTGTTAGGGCGTTGATTGGAGGGGGAAACATACTGAAGATCTGTGTTCCCCCTCCTCTGCCAGGTGGAGGGGGCGGGGACAGTTCCACTGACCCCCTCAAGTGTTCCGGGTACCCTGTGAGAGCGATTCAAATGCCCATTTGAGGAAAAGGATGTAGTGTGGTTGTACAAAGTTTTCCTAGTGTGGACAGAACTCTGGATTTAATCTAACCCTCACAGTAACAACAACAATAGTAACACCTCATTTGATCTCAGGATTTCAGGATTGAAAGCTTAAAGATTACCCTGCTCATTAAGGTGGGCTTTTTTTTTTTTTCAAGAAAATTAGTTTTATCAGCTGCATGCTTATGTGTTGCTCTTTTAAATTCTATTTATTTATTTATTTATTTATTTGTTTGTTTGTTTGTTTGTTTGTTTGTTTGCGTTGTATTCTGGCTATACCCCCCCCAGTTCCACCCTCCCTCCCTCTTCTCCCCTCTCCCCCTCCCTGGCCCCCTGAAAGGGGAGGAGAGGTATAATCTCCTAGGCTGGTGTGGAGGCTGACCTCAACTCCCAGCCTCCTGTCTCACCCTCCTGAGTAGCAGGGACAATAGGCGTGTAGCACCACTTTCAGGCTGTCGGTTGTGGCAAGACAGCTCAGTGTGGAAAGGCACTCAATGCCATGCCTCACAGAGGATGGTTTTTCTGGGACTCCGAAGGAGAGCACCAACTCCCAGCATTCTCCCCTGCATTCCGCATGCAGGCTGTGGCATGCGCACACACCTGCACACACACATACAAAGAGGAAATGATTTAATTGTTTTCGTAAAAACTTCTCAGAGGGATGGGAATTAAACGTGTTTTCTAACATCTTTACCCAGATATTCCAATTGGCTTGGTGACTGGGTTGTTGGAATATTCTATGACTGGTTCACAACTTGTGGGTATAACCCCCTTTGGAGGTCACACAACCCTTTCACAGTTGTTGCATATCAGATATTTACATTATGATTCTTAACAGCAGCAAAATTACAGTTATGAAGCAGCAACAAAAATAATGTCATAGGGACACAGGTGCAGAGGGGGGAGGAAGGGAGGGGTTGGGGCGGGAGGAGGGAGCTACAGAGGTATATAAGGTGAATAAAGTGTAATTAATAAAGAATTGAATAAAAAGTGGAAAAAATAATGTTATGCTCAGAGGCCACCACAACATGAGGAACTGTATTAAAGAGTCGCAGTGTTAGGAAGGTTAAGAACTGCTTTTCTGGGTTGGGGATTTAGCTCAGTGGTAGAGCGCTTGCCTAGCAAGCACAAGGCCCTGGGTTCAGTCCTCAGCTCTGGGAATAAATAAATAAATAAATAAATAAATAAATAAATAAAGAGTCCTCCCTCTTGATTAGTTTCTTTAGGTATACAGATTTAAAAAAACAACAACAACAACAACAAAAACAAGAACTGCTTTTCTAAGATACCAAATAAGACACATCATTGGTGTTTGCTTATAAGTATGAATTACTAGGAAATGGATTTTTTTTCAGCCGTTGAAAATTATTTTAAAATTTACTATTAGTTGCTAGAATGAATATCTTTAGCTGTAAGTCTTGGTTTGGAGGGGTTGTTTTTTGCTTTGATTTGTTTTAGGGGGAGGAGGTTTGAAACAGGTTTCTCCATGTAGCCCTGGCTGTCCTAGACTCACTTTATAGACCAGGCTGGCCTTGAACTCACAGACCTGCCAGCCTCCGCCTCCCTAGTGCTGGGATTAAAGGGCTGCACTGCCACTCCCCTACTTTGTCAACTTAGATTTCATAATAAAATCTTTATAAACTTGGGACAAGTCCTTTATCTTTCCTTCAGGGAATTAAGTCCATTTAAATGATGTGACAGTTATTTACAGACCTGATTTTTGATGTGTCAGGTTTACTTACACATAGCCCATATTGACGTGCATAAATGAAGTTATATGCATATCTTTTGTTGATGTCGTTGATACTGTCATATTCAAATGTCATATACTGGGGTTTTTAACAAGCGATTTCTTCATGGCCACTGTGGGGTCCTTACAACAGCCTCACGCTAAGCAACTGTTAGGTGTAGAGAACATTCTGTAATTAGAGCTGGAGACTTGGCTCAGAGCTTAAAAACACTCACTGCTGTTGCAGAGGACCCAAGATAGTTTCTCCTACGGTTTTAGAATGCCAATTAGTGAAACTCTTGGCCTTTGTGGAGTAAATTGAGCTTTCCCACGCTCCTTGAGCTGCAGCTCTGTCCCAGCATCCAGTGAAAATGCTTAAGTCATCCCTGCAGTCACACTACACCTAAAAGCTGGCAGACATCCACTCGTATTGAGGCAGGACATTACCGACTGTGGTGTCAGTGGAAATGGACTTTAAAGCAGAGACAGAAAGTCGTTTCCATTAAAGGAAATGTTGCTAAGAAGCTGGAGAGAGGCCACCTCCACCCTAGCTCCTAGTGATGAGCTAAAGCCACAAAAGCTCCCACAACAAAAAACCTCTGCCGCCCCCCCACTCAGGGAGGGCAATATCCTAAGGCAGCCAGTGTTCAACCTTCCTGTCTGTGTTCAGAAACCATAACCTCCCACCAGAGGAAAACAGACCAAACTGTGTGTGTGTCTGTGTGTGTGAGAGAGGGAGGGAGAAAACACGAGAGTTCAAGTGTAGTAGACCAATTTAAAACCTGAAATGCTGGGGTTGAAGAGATGGCTCAGCAATGAAGAGCACTGGCTATTCTTCCAGAGGACCTGGGATCAATTCCCAACGCCCGAGTGGCAGCTCACAACTGTCTGTAACTGCAGTTCCAGGGGCTCCAATACCCTCACAGAGACATACAAGATACCAATGCATATAAAATAAAAATCAACCATTTAAAAAAACTGAAATGAAAACAATCACAGTTTAGTTGATAGCTTTGAAACAATTTTTTTTTAAAGGAAGACGAAATACCAACTAACAAAGTATATATATATATGTGTGTGTGTGTGTGTGTGTATACATATATGTGTGTGTAAAATTAAAAGATATGCCTTTAAAAGTATGCCTCATGGGGCACACCCATAATCCCAGTACTCAGGGTACCAGAACAGTAGGAGTGGGAATTTGAGGAAAGCCTGGACTATATAGCAAGCTTCTATCTCTACATATATACATCCATGAACAAACAAAAAGGTTCTATACAGAAAGTCGGATGAGTTAAACAGTATAAAGCAAAAGAATAAAATCCAGGAAATTAGTGTTTCTAAGAACTGTTCGCTTACATAAGCTTAATAAAATGGAGAGCAGGCCCTGAGCGCAATGAGAAATGCCTGTGTCTCATCGTTGTGAGGCGGACGCAGGAGAATCATGAGTTCTAAACTAGTTTGGGCTGCATTGTCAGACCTTATCTCAGAACAAGAACAACCAAAGACACTTGCAAGAGGGAAGGTGGGGAGAAATTAGCACAAGGTTGACAAACAAGAAAAGGAATTTAAGCAAGATGTGCTAAATTTAAATGCCAAGGAAAACACTACTAAAAAGTTTTCTTTTAAAAAACTGGGATATTTGGGTGCCAGAGAGATAGCTCAGAAATTACGAGCACTCGCTGCTCTTACAGAAGACCCAGGTTTGGTCCCCAGCACCTGTGTGGCGGCTCACAGCCCCTCTAACTCCAGTTTCAGGGCATCAGACCACCTCTTCCAGCCCCTGTGGGCACTGCATGTGTGGAGGACACATACACCGGGAAAGTACACATACCCATAAAAGGAAAATAATGTTTCAATGAGGTAGTTCCTAATTATATCATGTGTACCTGACTTTGTTGCTTTTCAACTAAAGGTCACATTATTTTACACGGTGAATTTTTCTCTACAAAATGCCGGAACCTGTCTTTTGAATGCCAAGACAACTGGCTTTCCTTTATGGGTTTAGACACACCAAGTCTTTACTATGGCTGTAGGAATCAGATCGTCAGCCAGGTGGACCTGACATTGCCAAAAGTTCTTTAAAAAAACACAAAAGCCACAGCTGTTTCTGAAGATATCCACTAAAACCTGGCAAGTCCTTCCCTACAACCTGGTAGAGTTTGAAGGACACACAAGCGTCATGAGAATGTCAGGAGAGGAAGTCCTTTGGAACAGCTGCTCAGAAATCTCCTACGTGCTGAAATATGTTTTAGCTTAAGTGATGTTCTTTTGATAATCAGAATGGTTAAGTAAAACAAAAGAAATCACTTTAAAAACACAACTAAACAAAAACTGCATATCCTGACTCTGCAAGTCAAGCGGGAAGAGCTACTCAAAGGCTACAGGTAGAGACAGAGTTGGGAAACCTGTGTCTTCCAAAGGTGCTGTCAGGTTTCTTTCCAGTGAAGGTCTGATTTCAGCAGATTTTATTTATCTGGGGGGGCGGAGGACTCATACAGCCCAGACTAGTCTGAGACTCCGCCAAGAATGATCTTGAACTTTGCCTGTACCTCCTAAATGCTCAGCTCACAGGTGTGAGCCCACACACCTGCTTTCTGCAGTCCTAGCACCTGAACCCAGAGCCTCATGCTGGGCAAACACTGTACCAGCTGAGTTCTGTACACAGCCCCAGACCTCCTTGGGAAGGAACCTTCATCAAGTATCCACATCCAAGTGGCTTTGGACTCTTAGTTGGAGAAACAACAGAATACCCTTAATGGACTTTGGACTTTGGGGAAGAGAAACTTGACTGGCTGCCTTTCCCTCCGTTGTGCAACGCTCCTATTGCTACCATGAACAGCCTCCCCTCCCCCGCGAGAACCAGCCTGAAGGCTAAAGGCACTTTCTACTTGTTTTGAACCTTATGATAGTATTTGTTTTCATTTCTTTTTGAGACAGGATCTGACTTTATAGAACAAGCTCTCTTGAAAATTACTATGTAGCCCAGGCTAGCCTCAAACTCAGAGATACACTCCTGCCTCAGGCTTTAGACTCTTTAGAGGTTTTAGTGTGAGTCACCATGCCTGGCTCTTAAATAAGAAATTTCAGAGTCAGGGAGTGTTGTTCTTTGTACTGGTTGGTTCTGTGAGAACTGCATGGAGCCTGCCAGGGCAGCTCTGGGCTTCAGTGACTACACAGCCCCTTGGGATCTTATTTAAATGCAGATGCTGGTTTAGTAGGTCTGGCATAGGCTTGAAATTCTTGCCAGGTTTCTAGCCAGGGTTCTGCATGGACTGAACTCTGACCCCATATCCAAAGCATATGTGGATTTTGCTTTTAAATGTCTGGCTTTTCTCTCTGCACATTGTGCGGCGGGGGGGGGGGGGAGGAAGGGGGAAGGGTGTCTAGAAGTCTGAGTGACTTGTTTTGAATCCTCAGGAGATTGTGTATGTGGGGTGGGGGGACAGGGAAAGAGAGATGAAAAATAGAGTTTTAAGGGAGGAAGGAAATTGGGAGAGGAGGCAAGAAAGGGTAATGGGAATAAATGTGAACAAAGTATGATATATATATATACACACACACATATGTATATATATGAAAATGTCATAGTAAATTCCATTATCTCAATGAAAATTACTTTTTACAAAAAGGGTGTTGCTGGCTGGCCTGGTGTGATAGCACACAACTTTAATCCCAGCACTCAGGAGGCTGAGACAGACTGATCTCTGAGTTTGAGTCCAGCCTGGTCTACAAAGCCAGTTCCAGGACAGCCAGCACTGCACAGAGAAACCTTGTCTTGGGGATGTTGCTGTAGGCTGTAAGCAGCTTTCCACCATGCACCAAATCGTGCTTCTTAAGGTTATAATACATTCACATGTACAAATGGGTACTAGCAGATTATTTGCTTTGGAAACATGTAAATTGATTAGCAACTTGGAATAGAAACATATTTTAACACAGTTAACCACCCTGTACAATCTGAGTCAGACTTCCTCCTGGTCTCCATGTTTTGAGGCTGGCCTAGTGTCTATGGGTGAAGCTTCCCTGTCAGTAAGCACCCTTTGTTCTGCAATTTCCTCTAGAGCAGCGGTTTTCAACCTGTGGGTCATGACCCCCTTTGACATACTGTTTTCTCTAAAAATATTTACATTATGATTCACAACAGTATCAACATTACAGTTATTACATTACAACAACAAAAATAATTTTATGGTTGGGGGTCACCACCGCATGAGGAACTGAATTAAAGAGTCATAGCATTAGGGACATTGAGAACCACTATCTTAGAGTCTTGCTTGGCCCTGACAACAGGTAGCTACTTGTCCCCACCCTAGTGCGGACTTTGGTTCTCTCTCTGGGATAGAGATGCTGTACCACTCTTTGGGATGACTCAGATAAGAGGAGTAGTGGTCCAAGATGTTGGAATGCCAAGGAAGAGAGGAACAAGCCTCCAGAGGAGCTTGGCAGGATGGCCAGACGGCCCACTCTACTCCTCTGTGGGGTTCGCTGCTCCCCTTTTAAAGCCCTGAGAAATTCTGAACAGTGTTAAACAGAATGGTGTGTCTTATAAATGCGTATTTTCTCAACTAAATCAAGAGGACATAAACAAAGGGGGAAAGGAGTGAATCGTAAATTCCTAGCCAGTGTGGATGGAAAGTGTTGTCTTGGGGCTGAGAAGCCATTTTTTTCCTTCCCATGTGCTCCTGGGAGCAGTTTCCTGAAGCCGGTCCCTGAATTTTGCATCTTGTTTTCAACACTTTTAAATTAATTGTCATCTAGTTTTGAAACATTTCTGCACTTTTCTTTCGAGTTTCTCAGACTCAGAGGAGATCAGGAATGAAATACACAGGACTCCTGTAATTCATTGGTCCTGGAGAGACGAATGCAATCAGATGACAGAAACGTCTGTTTGTTTTCGTTCACTTGGGCACCAGACGCATCAGTCTGACATGCAGCCCTATCCTTCAGAGCAACAGGGTCTTTCCTGAGGCCTGGGGAAACTTCACATTGCTCATGCTAGTGTGAGTTCAGTATGGGACTGTGGAACTCCCAACCAGGAGTCGTGATGAGTGACAGTAATTAAGGCACTCACATGAGATGGGGTGGGCAGGGATCCACCTCCAAACAGAGGCAGCCCAATCCTAACCTATTTAAACCCACATTCTGTCTGTCAAAAATGCTGTTCAGGGCTGGCAAGATGGCTCAGCAAGTAAATGCCCTTACAGGTGACACATAGGCTCTATCCCAGGAACCCTGTCAAGGGGCAGACAGACTCTACATGTGCAGATGCAGCCTCTGCCCACATCGAATCTAGCTGATTATCTACCATGCCTCTAACTTGGTACAGCTCTGAGGCGGGGGGTGGGGGGACCCATAGCAGAGCCATCTGGGTTGAATAAAAGAGGGAGTTTTTCTATTTGATTTCTCACATTTTGTTCCTCTTTGTTTTAAAGGGGGAGAAAATTGTTGTGAAATCACCAAATTATTGCATAATTGTTCATAAAACAGGAGGACTCTTTTTTAGATCTATGCTGTTTCTGAGGAATCCTCATCCGAGAATTTCTCTATCCCCTCTGAAATGTGGTGTACACAAAGTGCTCTGGGAGAATTGATTCAACTGAGTAACTAATAATGTCCAGAAAATACAGTTCTCTTTGGGTGGTCTGAAATTCAGCAGTGTTTATTTCCTTTTGGATTCTGCATTGTTTTTTTTTTTCTTCTACTTCTTCTTCTTTTTCCCATTGGAGCATATTTTAGCATTTTTGCTCCAGGCTTATTTAGTGGTTATAACTGAAATCATTAGGCACAAGTGAGTGAGTGAGTGTGTGTGAGTGTGTGTGTGTGTGTGTGTGTGTGTGTGTGTTCATTGGTTGGGTGGTTAATTGTTTAATGGATTGGTTTAAGACCGGTGTTAGTGGCTTTATGATTCAATGAATCTATAGTTTGGGAAGGTTGGGGAATGTCTTGTTGATGCAGAAATAACTGACAAAATAATTACTTTTTGTATGCTATCAAATGCCACTTGCAGCCCATAGTTAGTTGTTTGAGTCTTATCAATTAAGACCTTACTTTCTTTTTAATTTCACTTATTATCACTGTGTGTGCATATGGCAGTCAAAGGACAACTTTGTAGAGCCCACCCTCTCCTTCCACCTATAAGTGGGTTCCAAAGTTCAGGTCATTGCACTAACTTGCACTCCAAGGCAAAAACTTTGCCCACTGGACCTTCCGTTCGTTCTTGACCCCAGACCTTTAGGAAAGAAGCCAGGCCTGGTGGCTTGTGCAATCTCAGTGCTCAGGGGGAGCTGTCATTACTACATGGCTACATAGTTGAGTTCCACGCAGGCCTGGCCTGCAGACCTGGCCCGAGAAAATAGGAATTGCTCAGTAGGATTGTTCTGTGCCCACTTTACCAGGCAAAGGGTACTGGGAACATAATGAGCAGGAGAGGTTTCATCCCTCTCTTTTGTCTTAGTAAAATGGCTGAGGCAGGTGTTACATAAGCCAAACACAAAGCACAGATTTACGTTTGACCTTCAAGAGACCTTGGGGAGGGTCAGTAACTAGGAAAGCCTTTTCCTTAGGAACTAAGTTTCACTCAGACAAGACAGTGAATAATACGTAGTATATAAAGATTTTAGTAGTTATATCTGGATTAAACTGCCTATTGTAATTATATATCCTCTTATGTTCATACCTTACCATGAAAGCTCCTTGAGAGCAAGAAAACCTTGCCATAATAGTTTGTGACTCTTTCATGTCAAAGGCTTTGTGTATAATAGACTCTAAGTAATATTTGTCAAATTAACTTATCAACTCCGTTTTCTAATCACACACTGTAAGTTAATACAGCTGTATCATTTAACATATTGTCATCATTGCTATTATAATACCGCTCTAGTAATGAAATAACAAGAGCAAGTTACATAAAGAAACAATTTAAGAAAAAACATTTGTTAGCTAACATGACATTACCATTATCCGTGGATCTTAAAACTTGTAGCATGTGCTGGTAAACCAAAAGGTGATCTGGTTTACCCAACCCCAACCCCCACCTTCCACCCCACCCCCACGACCTGTGCCTGTTGTGTGTGTGCCCTGGCATACCTGCTGTCAGTTTCTACAGTGGGACTGTGAAGGGAGTTTGAACAGTTAACAACCATTCTAGTACTGTGTTTGTTTATCCTGGGATCGTCTGAAATTTCTTTCTAGGGATATAGAACATAAAACTTCTTTTGTTGAAAAATGTTCAAAGATCTATGAAATGAACTCACTTTTCTTTTGGCATCAGGATAGTGTAAATGAGTTCCCATTAAGTGGAGCATGGTCTTCTGCACATTTTGCCTCTGGGTATGTTCATCTTTCAGTACTGCTCAGGCTTTAAATGCCCTCTAAGTCCTCTGGGAAAGTGGAGCTAAGAACTCTATCACATGACTGTCTGGATTTTTGAAATGCTAAGGCTTATCAAAACCTTATGGATTTGGAGCAATAATAAAGCAAGTGCTGGCAAGGAACATCTGCCCATGCACTGTGTAACTGGAATGTCACTCTAGGTACTGGGGTTTCATATCACAGATGACTCTCTAATCCTTCAAAGAACTTGCCTAATTAGGGAGCTTATTTTCTTGACAAATGAATTTCTTTTGATATCTGAATGATTTTGAGGTTCTGCTTGGGCTGAGGGTGTAGCTTAGGATCCTTGCCTTCCTCAGTTACTTTCTACCTTTAAAAAATAATATTTGAGCAGGATCTCTCTCTCTGAAGCCACAGCTCACCAACTCAGCCAGGCTGCCTGGCCAGGCCCAGAAACTGATTATTTCTGGTTCTCTGGCTCTGCAGTTACAGACTCACATCCCCACACTCGCTTTTCTGTTTGTTTGGTTTTATGTGTATTAGTATTTTGCCTGTGTGTATATTTGTGCATCACATTTGTGTAATGCCAGAAACTAATGTTGGGTCTCCTAGGAAGACTGGAGTTCTAGACGGCTGTGAGCCACCAACGGGTTGTTGGGAACTGAACCAGGGTCCTCTGAAAGAGTCGCCAGTACTCCTTCACTGCTGAGGCATCTCTCCTGCCCCAATCCTGGCTTTTTTTCCTGGGTCTGTATGATCCAAACTCAAGTCCTCATCCATGCATAGTGAGTTCCCAACAGAGCCGTCTCCACAGCCTCTTCATAAAAACTTTAAGCATCTGATTCTTGTCACAAGCATGTAGGTGCTCTCCTGAGAAGAAAGCAAAGGAAGCAGAGTTGAGCAGAGACCTGCATCCTCATCCTCCTGTGGCTGTTAACTTGCCCTTCAACCTTTGGGTGCCTCTCCGGCCTTCTCTCAGAATAAGTAGATTTACTTCCAGCTCTATGCATGGCTCTAACATTTATCTTCCCCCCCCCCTAGTGAAGATGATGGGGGATGGGAAACGCTGCTGCTAAAATCCCATGTACTGACGATACAACATGAGAGTTAGCAAACCCAATGAGAAACCACACCTCCCAAGGGATCCCAATCAGAGTTTAGAGTTATTTTCCTCTGGCTCTGGCTTCGTCTGCTGTGTGAGAATGTCACTTTCCCTACCTTCCAGTTGCTTCCCCGATACTTGTTAGACTCCTGGAGGACATCTCAACTAGAGCCCCTGAAAACAGTCTCCATAACTGTAGGCATTGTACCAGCCACCGCTAACCAGGTGTTAGATGTGCCCCAGCTAGCCCATAATAGTGCCCTGGGGATGTATAGTTAATTCTAGAACCCTTGCTTTGGTGGCCCCAGCCTCTCGATCACTGCAGGTTAGAGTGGAGACTCACCTATGGGCTGAGGATCGAAGAATGCAGTGACAGAAGGGATGTGGGTTCTGTTCTGTCCTGTGCCCGCCCATCATGAGGCAGAGCCTTCATTTCAGGGAGGAATCCTCCTCCCACAGCTGTTTAAGAACTTGAGCTCTGCCCACCTTCAGTACACAGCTTCCAAGGCTACTCTGTTCCCTGCTAGCTAGCAGGAAGAGGAGAAAGCCTGGAGATGCACATGCGCTGCTGTAGCTCACGCTGCCTGGGTGAGAGGTGGACATTTAGCCCCCCGCATCGGCAGGGGAGCTGAGGAGCCAGGCAGTCAGTCGCCACGCCTTCACATGCCTCTCCCCCACTGCCCTGGATGTCTCGCTGCACAATGCCAAGCAGGCAAAGGCATCGTTGGTCAGGCTGACCAGCCTTCCCTGGGCAGCACTTTTCCTTACCCATAAAAGGAACTTTTTGAGGGCAAGTGGTGATGCCCATCTTTAATCCAAGAACTCAGAGGCAGACGTAGGCAGATCTCCATGAGTTCAAGGTCAGCCTGGTCTACAGAGCTAGTTCCAGGACAGCCAGGGCTATAAAAAGAAACCCTGTCTCAACTTCTTCAAGCCATGCACAGCCACTCTTAACAAATGGCCCGCCTCCTGCTGCAGACCAGAGACAGATATGTGCACCTCCTTTAGTCCTCTTCCCTATTTCCCTACATCAAGACCACTTCTCCACACGTCATATTTTTCCCTTCCTTTTCCCTCTGGCCTAGCGGAGAATGCATGCTTGCTTCTTCCTTGGAGGTGTTCTTCTTTTTACCTACATTCCGTAGATTATTCTTTTCCACCTCATCTGATATTGAATCTCTCATAATTTCAGTATTGTTATAATCTCATTAAGATATCAAAAACCTGTGGGCCAAAGTTGCTGGCCATGTCTCTTGCCTTTTTTTTTTTCAAATATATTTGTTTATGTGGATATGTGTGTACTTGTTCCTGTTTGTGCAGTAGAACAGATGTGGAGGTCAGAGGTCAACTGTCAGGATGAAGTCACTTTTTTCTCTCTTGTGGTGGAGGAACTGGAGATTGAACTCCGGTCATCAGGCCTGATGACAAACTCCTTTATCTTTTGAGCCATTTTGTCTGTCCATACTTGTGTCTTTTTCCCACAAGTATGTAGTAAGATTGGATACACTTATATCAGTTCAGTTCATGTGGCTGTTAATGATGGCACCTCAGTCCTTAGGAATTAACTATATTATGTTTTATATGAAAGATGAGTCAAAAGTGTGTAGGTGTTCAACTTAGTGCTTATGGATATGCATATTGCCCTGTTGGGGAGTTTCTTAGGAATCACAGATATATTTTGTATCTTTTGTGGTCATTAAGTGAATTGCACTGAGTGATTACAGATCGAGGCATAGTGACACACACCTATAGAGCCAGCACTGGCGAGGCTACAGCAGATGCTGGCAGTTCAAGACCCTGCTGAGGAGAGGAAGGAGGAGGGAAGGACTTGCATCGTATTAGATATAAATAATCTAGAGATGAGTGAATGCATATAAGAGGATGTGCACTGGTTACGGTGAGTTGCTTTATAGGTGAGACTTGAGTGACAGCTCCGTATCTCAAGGGCATAAGAAACGATCCCTGCAGACACAAAAAGGTCTGTATACTTGTACAGGACAGTCAAGGTGATGCTTTTCCCAGCAATTACTGCTCTCCATACTAACGCTGCATTCTATTATTGGTATTTACATCTGATATAAAAACTATTTAGGTCTTTGCCTTCACATGTCCTTAGTTACAGTTTTATGAGCTACCTGTTTGGTTTCTGTTTTGTTTTGTTTTGTTTTTTAACCTTGACTTCTGGTATTTCCTCTGGGGAAAACCTTAAACAGAGGAGGCTGGGTGGCCTTGAGGCGCAGTTTTCATAAAGCTTTGCAAAGTGATCACTCCGTATAAAATCCCAGCCAGAGCTGTCACTGTGAAAATATGGCAGCACATTTCCAAGGCTAACTTCTTCTGTGGCTGCTCCAGTGAGCAGCACTCACTCACTGAGTGACATTTCATTATTGCATAAGTTCACTCACATTTAAGGTCCATATTTCTGGTGAGGAAAAAAAGCCCACTTATATTCAACAGAACAGATCGTCAAGGAATTTCTTCACAAAAGACAAATCCATACTATAGGGTTTTGTTTATATAAAATTATAGGTAGTACTAGGCACAATGACTTATGCCTGTACTCGCAGAATGCTGAGACAGGAGGATTGTCGCGTGTTTGAAGCCACTATGTACGGGTATAAAGTAAGACCTGGCTAAGAAAAAAATAAAATAAAATACTGTTCAAGGCCACAGGAGGAAATGTCTACAGTGTACTGTTGATGACATAGTTTGGTGATGATTTAGTTTAACTACAAAGGAATACCTTCTTTTCTTCCTCTTAAAAAAAAAATGACCTTGACGCTGGAGATTTGACCCAGTAGATGGGAGCACTCACTGCTTTTGGAGAGGCCTGGTTCAGTTCCTGATACCCACATGGCAGCTCATAATCATGTGCACCTCAATGTCCAGGGGTGCTGTTGTGCTGTTTGTACTGCTAAGAAAGGTCAGGGCACCCACACCCTAGGCAAGCCCTCCACCACTAACTACATCCCCACCCTTGAGTTACAGTTTGGTGTTGTCTGTGAGATAAACCAGGCAAACGTCCATCTCAAAACTGAGTAGTTAATAAGGACATATTAGAACAGGGCCCCACACCCCATGATTCATGAAAATGCCACCATGCGACCCATTACTGTAGATGCTAACTTTAAAGAATTTTTTTTTAACATGACACAGTATTCTAGCTGCTTATCAGGGCACTGGTGTGGTTGGGAATAAAGGAATGAGGGTTTGCCTGGGCTCCTCCGGTGTTCCCTGTGTGTGGCTAGCCCATTCAGAATCGGTGAGCCTTAACTATGGCAAAAGCAATTGCTTTCCCCAACTCATAGTGTTGCTATGGGGGTTAAAAGCATTGTTTCTATGTTATATACTTAGCAGTCTCAAGCCCATTTGGCGTGGGGTTGTGTATTTGCTTATATTGTTGAGCAGGAAACAAAACAATAACAACAACAACAAAAACTGAACCTACTTGAAAGAAAATATATCTGCTGGCACTGAAGAAAAGCCATAAGTCTGAGAGAGTCTGTAAGTTTAAGAGTTACTCATCTGGCATCTGCCTATGAAAGGTCGTAGTGCCAAGAGACAGCAGAGGGTGAGGTGACTTCCTTCAGCAGGCAGGAAGTCAAAATTTCCTGAAGTGCTGCTGTGGGATTGGAGTGGAAAAAGGCACTGTCCTTAGGTGCTCCACTGTGTGACAGGGTTTATGGATTTGTCATTAACGCAAGTAACAGTCCTACGCTAGTTCTTTGGTCTGTGAACAAGTTTTGTTCATGAAAAAATTAAAGAATGCAAAATTTTATGTATTTATTTGAGGCAAGGTCTCTCGGTAGTTCTAGCTGGCATGGAGCTCGCTCTGTGCACGAGGTTGTCCTCAAACTCACAGAGATCCCATCTCTACCTCCCTGGTACTAGGATTAAAGACATACACCATCACACCCAGGTAAATGCAAAATTCTAAGGACTAGTGAGCACTACATGTCACCAGATCTTATACTGTTTTATTTACGTGTACATTAAATGGTTCTTTGATTCTGGCTGCTCAGTGATATTGTATCAGGACTCCAGATTTGCTGTTGACTCTTGTATCCCAAGATCATTGGTGTAGTCATGGCCCGAATTCACACATAAAGCCTGTTGCAAACTGAACCACCCTCCTCTGCATTGGACCCCAGTGTATTACATATCCAGAGACGCATGTATATTTATATAAAATTATTCAGAGCAAATAATTTCTTAAAAAAATAGTCCCACGCTATAGTCCAGGCTGATGCGCAGTTCACTGTGCAGCACAAACTCGTAGGGAGTCCTCCTGCCTGGACATCCACAGGGTGTGAGGAACCAGGTCCAGCAGTCACCTCAGCCAGTTGTCTCATGAGTACTTTTCTGACTCCAGGTCCGCTGGATGATGTATTGGATCGTCTTTGCCCTCTACACTGTCATTGAAACGGTGGCTGATCAGACACTGGCATGGTAAGTTCCGCAGTTCCGAGGGATTCAGATGCTCTCCAAAGCCCAGAGTTCTTATCACTCGCTTGCTTTTTCACCGTGAGAAATAGATCAAGCAGCCTAATTACCCAGCATCCTCTTCTTCCTCTGTCTTCCCCGTGACAACAGTGCTTTCTGTGGAGACCGCCCTCAGGAAGGCAGCTCTCTGTGCTAATCCCTGCCCACCTCCCTCTCCCACTAGCATCTTAAAATAGAGAACCTGGCTGTCATCATCCGCTTTCCACACTCATGACTTCAGACTGTTTTTCTCGATGACTTCCGAAATGACTCTTCTCCAATCCGTAGCATCTGGTCATAGCCCTCCCTCCCTTCCCAGCCCTGAAGCTCTGAGGCACGAACATTCAGACAGCACGTCAGCAGCCACGCGGACACCCACCCACTCGACAGCAGCTCCCTGGATCTCCATCCAGGCAACACGAGGCATAATTACAACATGTTCATTCCCTCGTTGAGTTCACAGTTTATAGAGGACCCATACTTAAGGACTCGAATCTCCTCGTGTGGCATCTTGAAGTACCTTTCCATCCAACCATGCCATTAGAGAAGTCTCCTTTTTAAAAATCGAAATCTGAGATCATGTCAGTGTTGCCTCTTCCCATGCATCATAGACTGGAGCTAAAATTAACCAAGTTATCTTTTCTTTACCTGGGCTACTAAATGCAGAGCGAGAGAGACAGAGAGAGAGATAAAACCCTGGTACCTATTGGTAATGACTTGAACTCAGTGATTCCTTTCTGTACCTGCTTTACCCCATTTCCTGTCTCATATTCTCAGAGAATGTTGTATCATTTTGTTGTGTAGATTGTAGGAAAAGTATATATCATCAGCCTTCAGTAGTCCAACTTTTTTTTTTCCCTGAAATAGATCTCACTATGTAGCTCTCACTGGCCTGGGATTGGCTTGTGGGCCAAGGTAGCCTGCCTCTGACTCTTGAGTGCTGGGATTAAGTGCATGGCTCACCATACCCGGCCAGACTTAAACATTTTTTGGGAGGAGTGGGGATTGAGACAAGGTTTCTCTGTGTATCCTTGGCTGTCCTGGACTCACTTTGTAGACCAGGCTGGCCTTGAACTCACAGAGATCCACCTGCCTGTGCCTCCTAAGGGCTGGGATTACAGGTGTGTGCCACCTTGCCTGGCCTGATTTAAACATTCTTAACCTGTATGAACAAAATTTCCTCAGTCTCTTTCTCTCTGTCTCTTTCTCACCACCTATCTCCCTCTCCTCTCCCATCCTACCCTCTTCTCCCCTTCTCCCTCTCTTCCCCTCCTCTCCCTGCGTCCTCTCTCTCCCTTCTGTCTCTTTCTGTTCTCTTTCTCTCCTGATTCTTCCCCTCACCTCCACCCCCACCCCCACCCCCGCCTCAACAAGGACTTCCTGTATGCTCAGCATACACCCATGGCCCGACCCTACCCTCTTGAGTTTTCTCATTTGAAATGTTTTCCTCGAGGCTGGAGAAATGACCCATTGTCTGGAACTTCAGTTCTGTGGCAGCTGATGGCCTTTTCTGGTCTCCACAGGCAGGCGCGCGCACACAGCACACACATATAAGTGTTTCCTTCCCTTTATCCCTACTCCTTTCCCTGTTGATTTCAGAGTAGACTTTTGAGAAGTTTCTCTTATTTTTTTAACTCGCAGACAGACTGTCAACCACTCTAGGATCTTTAATTTCAGAGTCTTTCTTTCTTCCCTTCTTTATTTATTCTTCTGTTTTGAGACATGATCTCAAGTAGCCAAGGCCGACCTTGAACTCCTGACCCTGCTGCCTCTCCCTTCTAAGCGCTAGTTACGGGCATGCACCACCATGTGTGATATTGTTTTAGTGCAGTGCTAGGGGTCAGATTTTCATGCATTAGTAGGCAGTCCCCTTTGCCAACTGAGCTACATCCCAGGTCACGTTTCTTTTTTCTTAAGACTTTCTTCTTTCTGATTTCAAATATAGCTTATGCATTACTAAAAAATACAAAGAGTGTTGACCTTTAAAAGGTGGGCTGGCCAGATGGTTTATTCTAAAACGGTGCTTGCCACTGGCTCCTGAAAATTGTCCTCTGACCTCCATACATGTGCCATGGTGTTCACATCATGCACACTTGCATACACACACAATTGTAGTTTGGGTTTTGGGGGGTTTTGTGGTGTTTTTGTTTTATTTTGTTTTTGTGGTGTTTTTGTTTGTTTGTTGTTGTTGTTGTCTTGTTTTTGTTTTTTGTTTTCAGTACTGTAAGTCCATGCACTGCGGCACAGAATATTTGCTGACTACGCAGTAGTCACTCCTCACGGGCCCTGCCTGTCTGCCCTACCACAAGAACTCAGGCTTGGGACTCATTCCATCCTGGTGCCCAGCGGTTCTCTCACACTGTGTGACCTAGCTTTTAGTGTGGCAGCAGGCAGCTCTGCAAAAGCACAGTGGGTTAGAACAGCAGACATCAATGTTTTGCTTAAGAGGCCTCAAGGCAGGTGTTTGGCGGCAACTCTGCCGAGCTCAGCTCCGTTTGTGTCTTCATTCAGAACTAAGGCTGAAGAAGGAATTTTTTCCACGGCACAAGCTGAAAGGAGGAGGTTGGGGGAACTGGATAGAGTGTCAGAGAGCGGTTAAGGCCCGTGTCGTCTGTCACGTTTATTTGTGTTGGCCATTCACATCACATGGTCCAGGGTTGGGAAAGGCACTGCACAGTCTCTCTCAGTGGCAATTCCTCTCACCCTTCATCTGCAATTGGAATTTGGAGAGAAAATTGTCAGGGAACTTCTGAGAAAGACAGGGAATGTGCACATGGGACAGATGAAGTTGTCCCCTGGTGTCTGCAGATATGTCACATACTTCCAGGGCAGTCCCCAGCTGCCACGTCTAGATGCTAAGTCCTCTTTTTCTGAGCCACTGCAGCCAGTTCACGTGCTGTCCTGTGCACAGTTTCTGCAAAGGACCCTTGCAGCCTTTGGTCAACTCATCTACGACTGAGTGTGATGAACTCATCAGTAAATGTCACATGATTGTTTCTCTTATCAGCAGCTTTGATGTGTGGAAACAGGCGCAGTGATTTTGTGATTTCTGTGTTAGTTGTTATTTTGCTTTGTACAGAATTCTCTTTCTGATTATTTCTTTGCTGTGTTTCATCTTGTTAGGTTTCCCCTGTACTATGAGCTGAAGATCGCCTTTGTCATTTGGCTGCTGTCGCCCTACACCAGAGGGGCGAGTTTAATTTATAGAAAGTTCCTTCATCCTCTGCTTTCTTCAAAGGAGAGGGTAAGGTATATCCATTACTTTCGTCTGCACGCTGTCTTTCAGGAATGTGTGTCAGCGTGTGTTATGACAAGAGGCTTCTTAACATTCTAAATAAAACTATCCAGGCATAATCACACACACCTTGGAAGGCAGAGGCAGGCAGATCTCTGAGTTGGAGACCAGCCTGGTCCACATAGAGAATTCCAGGCCAGCCAAGATTGGATAGTAAGACCCAACAAACAAAAACCTGAATAAACATCTGTGGACTCTTTGCCAGTTTCTGTTTTTAAGCCAGGATCTCATTGTATAATCCTGGCTGGTCTGGAACTCCCTAAGTAGACCAGGCTGGCCCTAAACTTAAAAAGATCTGCTTATCCAGAGGGCTGGGATAAAAACGTGCACTACCACATCCAGCTTTTTTTTTTCTTCTGCTCGGGGCTTCATGTAGCCCAGGCTGGCTTTCCAATACTATGTAACTGAAGATAACCTTGAACTTCTGCTCCCCATGTCCGTCCCTCCCTGCTGGGATTTCAGGGGTGAGCTACCACACCTGATTTTACTATTCTTTTTTTTTTTTTTTTTTGCCCCAGGAAATTGATGATTATATTGTCCAAGCGAAGGAGAAGGGCTATGAGACAATGGTGAACTTTGGGCGTCAGGGTTTGAACTTAGCAGCCGCGGCCGCTGTCACAGCAGCAGTGAAGGTAAGCGTGCCCCTTTCCGCCAGGGTCTTCCGGCCAGCACGCACAGTGAGGAAGCTAGTTTTATTTTAGATCATTGTAAAACTGTGACCGAATTTGGTTACCTATTTATTCTAACACTGGAATAATCAAGTAGGTAATTTTGATGATATTTTAACACTTCATTTTCTCTGCTACTGGGAAGTCCAGGGCTCTTGATTGATGATGAAATTAGAGGTAGCTAACAAAATATACCTGGAAATGTCATTTGGGGGTATACATTTCCCCCCTTTTTTAACCTTGAAATAATTTTGCTAAGTCACTTGAAGTAGAGATGACCGTTCTCTTTCTCTGTCTTTGGTGTTTCCGTCTCTCGCGCACTCTTTCTCTTTTGGTGACACTGCCATGCTAGGATTTCTGCCTCACTTCTGCACCTCTACTTCAACCAATTTGAGGTAACTGATTATCCTAAGTAAAGCATGTTAAAAGTTTGTTCTTAGAACTTGGAATTTTACTTGGCGAGTCACTAATGTTGCCGCTGTTCTTTGAAGCCGAGTTACTGACTGAACGCCTTCTCTGGAAACTGTCGTCTTGGCTTTCAGGCTTCTTTGCATGCAGTAATTGGTGTGGCTTATTTTCAGTAGCATGGCATAACTGATTTTAGTGTGTGGTCTATGGGAAAAAGAAAAACACAGACTGCACAACCAGAAAGTGCCGCCTGGGACCTTTGTGCTCACCGTGAGCAGTTGGCTAATTTGTCCATACCTTGATTGTTTCGTGTATAAAACAAGGCTATGAGGGTGACATGTCGTTGGCATATGTGATGGCTTATTCATAGTGGGAACCAGGGAACCTCAATACTGTGCAAACAGTTTACTAATATGAAATAAAATGGGGTGATTAGTATTCACTTTCCAGTCAGGCTCTTTTGTTGCTTGGTGTTGTTTATTTTAATTGTATGAGTGTCCATCTGTGCGTCAGTCCATGTGTGTCTATGTGGGTATACATGAGAGTGCAGGTGCCCATGGAGACCAGAAGCCTGTGTGTGTGTTTCCACCCATGTGTGTCGTGGTTGGGGGATATGAATGTGAGCGCAGGTGCCCGTGGAGAACAGAGGCGTACAGGCAGTTGTGAGCCTCCTAAAGTGCATGCTGGCAACTGAAACTGGGTCTCTACAAGAGCTGCAGCAAGTGCTCTTAACTGCTGACCCATCTCCACAGCTCAGGTCCGACTCCTTTTAGCTGAACTCTGCTATGGAAAGATAGAGTTCAGTTAAGCAGTGATTTTACAGAATTGCAGTGGTGACAGAGTCTTGTTACCTGGGGACGTTCAGTGTGCAGAGACCTTTGGCTCTGTCAAAGTTAATGTAATCAAAACGTGAGAAACTCAGACGTTGTTCGCAGCAGTGCTGTAGTGAGGGCTAAGTGGAAATTCATTAACAGAACATAGGTCGTTAACTATATTGATAACAGTTATTGATTATGGTATAGTGGTATGCTGCAGTGTTTACTACTACATAGTTTTCCTCTTCATGGGCCTGTAAAGGGTTTTTCTCTCATTAAAGTAAATGAATAAATGCTAAAACAGTAACATTTTGAGCTTAGAGGAGTCTGCTTTTTTTGTTTCTTGCTTAATGAAAATGTGTTGCTGATTACACATCCACCAAAAAGACCACCCAGGAAATCATCCTTCACAGCTGGACCCTGTGAAAGGAGAGGACTGATGTGACCATCAAAGAAAAAGAAATCATGAGGGCAATGAGCCTCCAGATCAAAGGGCTGGTATATCACCCAGCACCACAGGGGGGAGAATGACCATCTTCAAGCAGGGCCCTCCTGTTACTCCCCTCCCCCACAATCCTCGCCCCCATCCCCCATCCCTGCCAAACACCAACAAGGACAGAATTCTTAGAGATTTCAGACATTAAAGGCATGTCGTGTTCAAATGATCTAGCATCGGAATAGCAGTAAGTTTTTAATTAGTGACAATGGAAGCATGAAGGTAGTGTGACGGCACCCACCCATGATGCCCATTGTGTAACTGGGGCCCAAGTTCTGTAATCATCAAGCGTGTCAAGCAGGTGTGAAGAATATTTTTCTTTTTAAATTCTACACAAGCAAACTCACGAAACATACCACTTGCACATCCTTCGTCCAGGCAGATATGTTCTGTCAAGGCTAAAGAGGAAAAAGGAATAGAAAAAAACAAAAACAGGTGGGACCTGGGAAGTAGGTTTTCCAGCACAGAAAGGAGAAGACAGAATTTCCCAGAAGGACACTGTGCATCAAGTCTAGGTGTAGACAGCTGGGAATGGAGTCTAAGGATGGAGGTGCCAAGAGAGACGCTTCTGAAAGAAGTACAGAATTGAAGTGGAGAGGATAGAATAGAATAAACCTGCTGCTGTGCACGGGCAAGACTTACCCTAGCCATGTGTATGGTGTGGCGCCTCAAAGAGCTTCCTGGGTGCAGATAGTGAGTACCCACATGGTTGTGTGTCAGCCCCGCGTGCTGTGAAAACACACTGGTGACTATGCACAGCCAAGCAAATGAAAACCAAAACGGCAATTATTAACTCTGAGGGGGAAAAAAAACGACAAAAACTGTATTAGAAGTAAAATGTGCAGTACAGTCATGAACCCGGCCCAGCCCAGCAGTGAAAAGAACACAGACAAAGGATTTAACAACCGCTACTGTGCTGTGCTGTGCTGAGAAAGGGGGGAGGTAGAGGAGAGCCTAAACTCTCCCTCGTCTAACACAAGGCCGGGTTTAGAGTTAGTGCCTCTACGGGATGTGGTGACAAGTGGCTGGCTGCTCCCCATTTCAGCTAAGCATCGTTTGACTTTGCAGGCCAAGTGAATCTGTTTACACCTCAAAGATATTTCTGAATTTGTCTTATTGAAAACTTTCAGCGTGATCCTGCGATTAAAGGTGAACTTTAAATGTGCTTTGAAAACACAGGAGGACTTTGTTTTCATAAATAGAAACAGTGGCTCTCAGTCTGACACTTAGAATGGTCTCTAATGTGTTTGCTTGTTTTAAGTGTGTGCACCGTGCATATGCCTGGTGCCCACAGAGGCCAGAAGCCGGGGTTGGGGCCCCTAGAACTAGAGATAGAGATTGTTGTACAGGACCATGTGGGTGATGGGAACTGAATCCATGTCTCCTGTAAGAACAGCAAGTGTTCCTAATCGCTGAGCCATCTGTCCAGCTCCTGAGACACATTTTGTATTATGACCACTTTCTGAGGTGTTTACTGTGTCTTGAGGTATATTTACGAATCCTGTTACTGCTTCATGGAAGTCAGCAACCCTCATGCTGTAACTGTATCCTCATTCCCTCATTTTGCCATCCTCCCATCCTATATATTGCACAGTTAAAGACTAGGCTACTTAACGCCTAGTCTAAGGCAGGTGCCGATGCAGTGGTGAGTAAAGTAACCTGGCTCTGTGGCCTCGCTGTAGCCAGGAGGCTATACTGCTAACTGAAAATGTTAACCCATCTTTTGGCTGCTAAGACCCTCTCTTGTTAAATAATATTATCTCACGGAAGGACTTTTCTATAAAAATGCCACAAAAAAAGCAATCCTATATCTGCTTCTTCATTTGTGATTCATGGACTTCACTTGTCTGTTTAGCAACTCAAAGTCCACTACCCCCAAGGCAGGAAACAGAGATTACAAATCCATTAAAGTCACTACTACAAAAGGAACCTGCCACTGAAGTTCACTCTCCTACTTGGTGATGCTGTGGGTTTTTATGAGTGGGTGAGGTGACGTCATGTTCTCATGATGACTCCATGAGTGCTGGACACTCAATGTTTGGTTCTGTTGTGTCAATAAAAATAGTAACTGTGTTGAGTACTCCGTAATGTTAGCTCTGTTTGCCTCAATTTACACTGTGCTTATTTTAAAGTGGTTGAAATCAGTTTCATCTCTGGAGACATTAAAAAAAAAAAGTATTGTTACAAAAGAACTTACAGAAGCAGACATTTTATACTCAAGTAAACTGGAACCAAACTAAGAAATAGGTCAAGAATAAGGAGAAGCTGAAAGACAAATGATAGCAAAATTTGTGCATTGTATAATTTTTTTAAAATAACATGTGGTATGTTAGAAACATCTTTCAAGCTAAAATTTCTTGTACTCTTTGTATGATGTTTAGAGAACAGTAATTTCCTGCTGGGATCCCCAGGTTCAATCACCTGAGCATGTCAAAGAGGAAAACAGGCATCTAATCAGAGCATTTATTACACCGTAAAGCAATTTTCTGAAAATGTTACTCAGTCCTGTGGCCTCATTACCAGGCATCTGTTCACAAGGTCGCTGTACAAGTTTATTTTGGCTGAGCAAAGCACAAATACATGAAGGACCTTCAAGGATTCTGCTGAGGATGCTCAGCATCCCTGTTCCACGTGGGAGATGCAGGTGGCATTGATGGAGCTGACCGCCATCGTGTGATGAAGGGCAGGTGAAGAGCAGAGCTGTTGGCCGCTTCAGCCAGCTCTGGATTCACTGACAGCCTCTTCGCATTATATCTCTCTAACAGACGCATGCGAACACACAGTTAAAAAAAAATTAGAACTCTGCAAGTAAAATTGCTGAAATCTAATTGACTTTTAAACTACCATTATTAGTTTCATATTCCTTACCTCTTGCTATCTGTTTTAATGACTTTCTGTTTGTGAAAGGATTTTGAGATTATTCAGCTCTGGAGTCTCATCCGCCTTGTCTGCGGGGAAGAGCAAGTTTAGCCTATTTTCCTGCAGTCCACAGAGCAGATTGGTGTAACAGACACTGCTTTGTAGAACTCGAACTGTTCTGGAGTTTTCTTTTTCTTTTTCTTTTTAAGTTTGGATTCTGCCACTTGTCAGCCATAAGACTGTAGGCAAGTCATCTACATTGATCTGAGTATTACGTTTTCTTCTCTCACCTATAAAGGGGTTGACATCTAATGTCTAAAACCTGCTACATGTCCAGGACACTGGCTCTCAACTGAACGTGGTTTATGGCCCCACTCACACAGGACATTTCAGATCATCACAAATGACAAGGAGCCACTTCTGGCGCCTCCTGAGTACAAGCCGTGGGTGCAGATTACCATCCTTCAGGGCAGAAACACTGCAAAGACTTTTCAGCTCAGAAGAGCAAGTGTTAAGAGACCCTGAGAGACCCTGTTTCAAAGGTGTGATGAAAAAAACAAAAAGATGTCCAGAAAAAACAAATTGAAAAACATATACACATGTATAAGAATTTTGTCTCTATATTGTAACTATTCAATAAATCTATATTACTCTAATCTTCCCAACACTAGGAACCACCATTCACCTAATGTGAATGCACCTAGACCCATCCTGGACTTCATCATTTAATTATCAACTGACCAGAGGGGAGGTATCCCCCATATTGAGAACTAAACTTAGCAGCCATTAAAATGTAACACACATCACAGATAATGAGAAATAGGAGTGAATAGCTTTAAGAATTGAATGGAATAGTAAAAATGACAATCCAGATGATAAAGCATGATGGAATTAAGAGTCTGACTCACTATCTAGCTACCCTAGAACTCGGGGACCCTCCTGCATCATGAGTGCTGGGATTACAGGCGTGAGCTACCATGCCTTGCTGTACATATGCTTCTGACATGAGTGAGAGCTAAAGCGCTAGAGGATGCACTTACCTTGTGGATGGTCATCCCTTTTTCCTGATTGACTGGCAAGCTGCGTTCATACTTACTCCACCCAGAGTAGCATCAGCTTTCTTATCCTTTTATTTAACATTGCACAAGCCAAATAGAAAAAAAAGGGGGGGATATAATATTGAATTTAAGCAAAGCAGAAATACCTTTTAGTGATAAATGTTTACAATGTCTTATTTTGCCCTCAAAACAGAGACACAGAGGTGCTGGGCTAGAGAGATGGCTTGGCAATTAAGAGCACATACTGCTCGTGCAGAGTCCAGAGTCCAGTTCCAGCGCCACACCAACCTTTAGCCCCGTGGCTCACGTGCGCGTACCGTCCCCACCCCCAGGCACCCTCGCGATTTTAAAAAGTAAATCTTTTGTTTCTTCTTTTATCTTTATTTTCTTTTTGAGGCAAGGTCACACTATGTAACCCTGGCTGGCCGACCTCTGTCTCCCCAGTGCTGGGATTAAGAGCCCCACCACTCACAGTGATGTTGAGTGAACGGTTAGATACAAGAACCACAGTGACAAATGGAGCAGAAGTTGGTATCATGTAGCATGTGTAACAAAACCCATTACGTGGTGTGCTAATTTTAAAACTAATTTTTAAAAATATTTTTTAAACCTTATTAAATAAACTGACTAATTCAATCTTAAAGAAATAGCTGGAAGGAAAGAAAATCAGGCACGCATCCCATCTACCTGGACATTATACGCTCTCTGTTTTTTGCATATTTTCCTACGAAGCACAGGCTTGCAAGCACCTTGTGGGTTTGATTAGGATTCTGGAGCAGGGGAAGATATTTCCATTTCACATCACATGGCAAGCATAACTCCTGTACTAATGGGCTTTGTGCTGAAGGTCTGAAGCTAGAAGAAACAAGTTGGCCTTTGGATGTGATTATCTTTTAATTGCACCTTTCCTTTGAAGCAGTTACATTGGGTAATTACAGTATGTTGAATGTTCTTCAGCTTCACAGTGTTACACTTTTTCTCTGTTCTCATTTACGTGTCTTTTGGTCTCATTTAATATGTGTGTGTGCGTGTACACTAGGAAATCCAGTTTTCCAATATAGTGTGAACTGTTGGAGTGTAGGCCTCAAACAAACACACAGCGTATACCCCTTTTTTCTTTCCTTTTTCTATACTGACCTCTTTCTTCCCAAAGACTAGTCCCAAGTGTACCACACTGGCCTCAAAAATCACCTTGTTTAGGATGACTTTGAACTTCCGAACCTCCTGCCTCATGTCCTGATTGCTGGGATGATAGGCATGCATCACCCGGAGCCCAGGGTTTAGCATGCTCACGCTAGGCAGACACTCACCCAATGGAGCTCCATCCTTAGCCCCACTTTTTGCCATGTCTGTGGAGTACTTACCCTTCCTTGGAGCCTGGAGGGTATTGATAAAGTTTAGGTATTGATAATAGTAGGGTCAGTAACTCAAAAGCTATATTAAAATCCCTGCAGTAAACGGATCCCCCAGACAAGAGAGCTGAGCCTTTTCCGCTCTTACTTTAAGACTGAAGCAAACCCCCTAGTGGGTGAACATGATGCAGCCTTGGGATTCCTGTGAGACTCTATTGTTCACACTGATGTCCACAAAGAACTCTTCAGCAATCCACACTGATAAACAAAGAGAGAGAGAGAGGCATTTTATTAGTTAGGTTTCTACTGCATGATAAAGAATGACCAAGAAAGCAACTTGGGGAGGAAAAGGTTCATTTCACAGGCCATCCCTGAGGGAAGTCAGGGCAGGGACTTGAGGCAGGAACTGAGTTAGGGGCTATAGAGGAGTGCTGGTTGTGGCTTGAGTCCCATTATTTGCGCAGCCTGTTTTCTCGAAAGTATAACTCGGGACTCCCTGCCCAGGATGGCACCCATCCACAGTGGTCTGCTCCCTCCCCATCAATCTTTAATCAAGAAAGTTACAGACTCGCCTATAGGCAATGTGGAGGCATGTTCTCAATTGAGGTTCTTCTTCCCAGATAACTCTAGCTTGTGTCAGGTTGGGGAAGAAGGAAGGAGAAAAAAAAAATAGGCATAAAAAGATTTCTTAGAGCCGGGTGTGGCGGTACATGCCTTTAATTCCAGCAGAGGCAAGAGGGTCTCTGACTTCAATGCTAGCCTGGTCTTCAAATCAAGTTCCAAGACGGCCAGGGCTGTTACACAAGAAGTTTTGTCTCAAAAAAAACAAGCAAGAATAAAACAAACTTAGTTTGCATGTTAATGACCTACTCCATATAAGACCATTCTAGTAGAGCAGAAACCTAAGACTCACCCTATCTTCTAGTTTCTTAAGATCTTGCTCCAGGAGCAAACACGTCATACAACAGGTAACAACAGCACTCCGGTTCATTTGTGAGGTGAGTGTCTACTGATTGCATCAGGTAAGAGCACCACAGCGTGCAGTGGTGCAATTACTGATCTAGTCAACATTTACTGGCACCGTAGCTCATTAAAATACCAGCCCTAGAAAGCCAGGCGGGGTGGCACACGCCTTTGATCCCAGCACTCAGGGAGTCAGAGGCAGGCGGATCTCTGAGTTCCAGGCCAGCCTGGTCTACAAAGTGAGTCCAGGACATCCAAGGCTGCACAGAAAAACCCTGTTCCAAATAAAACAAAGCAGCCCTAGAAATTGCACTCAAGGGACTTAGAGACATGTTAAGAATACTGGCTGCTCTGTTCCAGAGGATCCCAGGTGGATTCCCATCACTCACATGGTGGCTCACAACTGTCTGTAATTTCAGTTTCAGGGTATCTGATACACCCTCTTCTGGCCTCCACAGGCACTGCCTGCATGTGGTGTACAGACATACATTCAGATAAGGCACCCATAGATATTAAAAAATAAGTAAATCTTAGAAATTGTACTCCAGGCAGGCAGAGGGTAACACAGGTTGTTAATCAGCTTCCCAAGAAAGTGTTTATTTTGACTTGAAAGCTGAAAGAGGTCTTAGTATGTCGCTGGTGGACACTGTTGCTTAGACCATTGTCAAATCAGTATACCACTTCATAGCACCAGGAAGACTGGGTCCCCAAGATCACCCTCAAGGGCACATCAAATGGACTTCTTTCTTTGGACGCCACCTCTCAGAGGCCTGACCGTAGCTCTGCAGGCTGGGGGCCACAGACCTTTGAAGGAACATTTACAACCGCAGCCATATATGTGGACTTGCATGCTGTTTAGGTGTGGGTGTGGAGTGGGCAAAAGTTAAGAATTATTGAGAGGATTCACAAAAAGTGAAAGGCAAAGAAAAGAAAATGATGGCTCTTAGGGAAAAAAGACATCTTTCAGATGAGCATGGCACTTCCTTGCCCTGTGTCTTGTCCCAATCTTTGTTGTAAGTAAATGCTACCTGGTCAGGAGAAAACAAATACAATGAGCTAACTCTGACAAGAGTCTTTTAAAATTTATCATTGCGTATGCATGACGGAGGTTGGCATGTGTGTCAGAGGACAACTTTCTGGAATGGATTCTCTCCTTCCACTCTCACAAGGATCCTGGGGATCAAACTCAGGTTGCCAGGCTTTCTTGAAAAGTGCCTTTGCCCACTGACCAATCTCATCATCCCCAAATAATTTTTCTGTGCTTATTTATATGAGACAGGGTCTCATTATGTAACTCTGGCTGGCCTAGAACTCTCTATGTAGACCAGGCTGGCCTTGAACTCGGAGATCCACCTGCCTCTGCCTCCTAAGTGCTGCGATTAAAGACATGTGTCACCATACCTGGCTCCAAAAATAAGTTTTAAATGTGTAAAATCCACTTACTTTATTAGAGAAATGGATTTTAAACATGAAGAATGAAAATATTTTATGTAAAGTAAAATATGTAATTATATATTTTATTTTTTTTTTATAAAAATGTTTTTCCTTTATGAATGGATATGCTGTACATGCATGGTTGGTTGTTGACCAAGGAGGTCAGAAGAGGATATCAGAGCCCCTGGAATTGGAGTTACAGTTGATATAGTGTGGTTATTAGGGTCTAGAATTTGCTAAAGGACAGACCCAGACTTTAGTATGTAAGAGCAAAGTGTTTATTCTGCAGAAGATTCCAGCATGCTGGGGTCACTGCTTTCAAAATGGGACCCCGAGGGGAACTTGAGGGCCCCTTTTAAAGGCAGGAAAGGGAATTCCTACTGTGGCTACGTGACCTCGGTTGGGGTTGACTAGTGCCCATGGAGGCTCTGTGACTCTGACTGACGGGGATTGGCTGGTGCCTGTGGAGGCTGCATGACTCTGGTCAGGAACTTAGGTGTTTTTCAAACCAGTAGTTAAGCAACATTCTTGTCCTCAGGCCAGATATCTTGGCTGATTCTGATTGGTTGCCTTTGTTCTGTGGGTTTTCCTGTAACTCTTAGGCCTGTTCTGTCTAGCAAGAAAATGAAGCCTGTCGTGGAGTTGGTCAGGCTTAGTTAGCCAGGCTCTCTCAGGGTGCTGGAAATTGAACCTGCAAGAGGCAGGAGTACTCTTGGCCACTGAGCTTTCTCTCCAGCCCCAACTTATGAATCGAAGAGCTGTTTCTTCAGGCTAAAATACAAGTAAAAAGAAGCGCCCAAATGTTTGTAACACCTTTATCTTTGAGGTTTAGAGATGAACCGTTACGGATGAGTTTCCATGGTAATGTTATAAGTAGAGGCAGTCATAAATTCACATGTGTGAGAAGAAATAATCAGTGCAAAAGCCTTGAGACAAGTATTCTTAGTCTAGCTATAAATATAACAATGAATCATCCATATGCTATGCAGATTTAAAAGTCAGTAAATTTAGATTTTTTTTTAAAGCTTTATGGTTTAGGGAGGTGTATCTTAAAAGTTCAGATAAATGTTCCCATGAAAACTGTGTGGTGACAGAAAGTGTAGACTGCTGTGTGTGACAGGAATGCCCTCTACACCGGCTGTGCTGTCTCCACTGCAGTCACAGGCAGCTGGTGACATCTCAGATGCAGCTAGTGCAAGTCAGGAACTGCCTTTTCATTTTGTTTCATTTTAATTAATTTCCATTTAAATGATTGCTTATATCTGTCATATTGTTAGGACAAAAATAGGAGCGAGAACCCACTCGCTGGGTTGAGAACTTCTACTGCTCTTGCAGAGGACCGGGTTCCCTTCCCAGCATCCCCATGCTGGCTTGCTGCTTCTACCTCCAGTTCCAGGGTGTCAGGCAGCATCTTCTGGCCTCTGCGGGCACTGCACCCACAGAGTACACATACATACCTGAGGACACCTGCTCATACACATAGCGTAAAAATAACTAAACCTTTTATAAGAACAAAACAAAATATATGGTGGTAAACATGCCGTGCTAAATTGTTCATTGTCTGAAGATTGTTGCATATCCAAACTTCTTTGGCTCCTAACTTTTTTTCACCTAGTTCTAGTCAGAGCTATTACCATTCCTGACCTAGCCTTGTATTAAAACAGTATCTTTTCTTGAAGAGCTTCTCTACATCATAAATGTTAAGGCCCAACAGGCTGGTTTTACTAACCCAGAATACTGAATCAAAGCTCAGGATTATGGATGCAAAAAATAAAAACAAAAAAACCCTTAAAGTTTAGCATAATGTAAAATGCTTGGGATAAAATGTATGGATGTAATGACATACTTTGAAATGCATGAAAAAGAATGGATTAGTGTTTATATAGATAGTAGCTATGTCATAAAGCAAATATAAACTGTGTGGTATTCACAGCAGAATATGTGCAGGGATGTTCTTGATGTTATTTATATAACACAATATTACTGTATTTCTTAATAAAGTGTTGTTTTTTTTTTTTTCTCCTCGGGTCTCATCACTTCTCTGTTAAACAGAGCCAAGGAGCAATAACAGAGCGTCTGCGAAGTTTCAGCATGCATGACTTGACAGCTATCCAAGGCGATGAGCCTGTGGGACAAAGACCCTACCAGACCTTGCCGGAAACAAAGAGGAAAAGCAAACAAGCCAGTGAGTCAGCAGGTATGTTCATTTGTTAGAATATACGGGAGCCTTTCTGAACTGCACCAGGGGTCAGGGTGGGTACTGAGTAATTGTGGTGCTGGAGACAGAACGTTCCTTCCAGTGTCATTGTTATTCTTGAGACAGGGTCCCTTGTAGCCTGTGCTCACCTCAAACTTGCTGTGTAGGTGAGGCTGTCTTCAACTTCTTAATCCTCCTGCCCCTGCTTCTCCAGTGCTAGGATGACAGGTGTAAACTACCACACCCGGCAAAATGTACTTATTTGAACATATGTTTTGGGGTCTTTAATTTCTGTGTAGTCTGGTTTCATAGCCCAGGCTGGCCAAGGATGACCGTGAACTTCTGGTCCTCTTGCTTCTACCTCCCAAGTGTTAAATTGAGGTGTGCAGCGCCACACCTGGTCTAACCCCAGGCCAGGGATGGGTCCAGAGCTTTGTGCATGCTAGACAGGCACTCAGCCAACTGAACTACATTCCCCAGCCCAAGCACATATTTTTGAGCTTTAGCCTCTCCTCTCCAGTTTCCTCTCAGTCACACGACCATTTGCCTTTTCTGCCTACAGAAATCATGTGGCTACAGGCAGAGCAGTAGCCACTTACGCTCACGTGAGTTTTTAGGAACTGTGGATATGGTTCCCAGCCCACCCCTGCTTTAGCCCTGACTGGTCACCAGCACTCCCTGTTTAAAAACTAGGGATTGACATCTGAAGAGTTTCTCAGTTCAGCAGTCTGTAAGTTCTGTGAACAATAAGGATATTGACTCATAGGTGAGAAGTCTTCAGCAGATGACAAATGGTGACTCAAAACCAAATAAGATCAGTGCACTGGGAAATGTGTTGAGATCGCACTGTCTTGATCTCAACACAAGAGCTGACTTGTAGACATGTTCTGCATAAATCACAAGCATGCCCTCGTTGCTGTGCTTTGTGCCTTAGTGAGGTCTTGGAAGCATTCATGTGAACAAGCACAACCCCTTCATCATTGGATCATAGCTGCAGTGTCTTCATTCATGTCCAGGCTGAAAACTAAGATGCTGAGGACATTCTTTATTAAAGTGTTAACCGTCCTTCCAAACACTAAGTTCTCCTTAGAGGGAAACTGAAAATCATCATTTTTAAGTCAAGCTAATTTTAAAAATAAATTAATAACCCCTCCTTTTTTCTTTCTCTTTAGAAGACCAAGTTTTGTAATGTATCCCAAACTGGACTTGCACTCTTGGCAATCCTCCTGCTTTGGCTTCCTACATGTTAGCTTCCACAACTAGCAACAGCTTCTCTTCAACAAGGGAGGTCGGGGCTGGAGAGACAGCTTATTGGTTAAGAGCGCACGCTGCTCTTGAAATGAACCCATGCTCAGTTCCCAACATTTCTTCACAGTTGCCTTAACTTCAACTCCAGGGGGATACAACACCTCTGGCCTCTGTGGGCACCTGAACTACAAGCACAGATACACATATGTACATATAATTTAAAAAATAAAATAGGGGCTGGAGAAGTGGCTCAGAGGTTAAGAGCACTGACTGTTCTTCCAGAGGTCATGAGCTCAATTCCCAGCAACCACATGGTGGCTCACAACCATCTAAAATGAAATCTGGTGCCCTCTTCTGGCATGTAGGTATACATGCAAACACACATTATATACATAATAAATAAATCTTTAAAAAAAATAAAAAATAAAAAATAAATAAAAAATAAAATAAAATCTCAATCTTCTGCTTTCTCCCAAGAATGAATAATGCTTAAAACAGCAGCTACTGTCTGAAAGGTTATACTGAATCTAGCCAGTAGTGCTTTTAAGAATGAAGACCTGAGGTTGGGCTGTGGCTCAGGTGGAGCCCGGTGAATAGACAGTCCTGGGTTCTATCCCCAGCACTGCAGAAACCCAGCTTGGTGGTACATACCTGTAGTGTGAGCACTCAAGAGGTGAAAACAAGAGAGATCAGAAGTTCTTGGTCATCTTCAGCTACATAACAATTTGCAGCCAGCCTGGGCTTCATAAGAACCTATGTCAAAACAGGAAAAATAAAAATTTACCATTCAGGAAGGAAAAACGTAGGCAAAATAGTACTCATCTTTTTTCCCAGCACTTAGAAGGTAGAGGCAGGTGGATCTCTGAGTTTGAGGACAGCCAGACTACACAGAGAGACCCTGTCAAAAAAGAGGAGAAAGAAGGAAAGAAGGAGGGAGGGAGGGAGAGAGAGAGAAACTCACACAAGAAAGTGCCCCTTGTAAATTGCCAGGGAGTTTAGGGAGGGGGGCTCAGATTTTCAACAGAGTCCATCTGGGCAAGAAATGCATGGAAAAGGTTTTTGGCTCCAAAGAAATTCCAAATTAAAATAATATTAATAATAATTTTTGCCCACCAGGTTGTCTTCCAAAATTGTTTTTAATTAGCAGTGCTAATTGTTACATTGTAACAAAATACCCCCAACCAGTTGCCTAAAACAATCACAATCCCTTCCTTTGCTCAGAATGTGTGGTAGCTGGGCTGAGCAAAGTAGTTCTAGTGCAGCTGTGCTCACACAGCAGCTGGGGCTGGATCCACACAGCCAGAGAAGAACTCACACATGTCAGGAGCTTGGAAAACTCAAGCAGCAGGTGTCGAAAGCAGCGAAGCCTCTCAGACGAGTCTGTGTGTCCTCTTTGTATGGCGCTCAGTCTCTGAGGGGAGCTGCAGTTCCCACAGCCAGCATCCCGCAGGACGCTGGCAGAAACCCACTGTCTGCCTTCACTGCATTCTTAGTGGTGATTTGTAGAGGCAGCTCCGAAAGCCTGGAAAGTTGAAGGGGAGGGAGGAAGTCAGGAGCCAGTCTCTTGGACTTTGTGTGAGTTTAAAATGAAGCGCTAATCATTTCGGACGACATTTTGCCAGACACGAATTCAGAGCTTTGTGTGTACAGGACTCTTCCTCTCACATCTCATAGCAAAAGCCAAGTGCCTACAAGAACTATTAAACAAAATGGCAGTTTATTAGCCATGAATACTAATGATGTCAGATTCTGAAGGGGGAGAGAAATCAGACAATAAGACAGTGTCTGTTTTGGTCCTTTGTTGTAGAGGCACAGTAGTGGTAAAGGGTAATATATGTGAAATTGTTAAACATCAATACATACTGGGAAGTTCAGAGGGAATTCTAAAATGTTAACACTGGCTGGTTCTATGTGGTGGGACTTTTTGTTGTTTGTTTGTTTGTTCGTGTGTTCTGTTGTTTGTTTGGGGGTGAGGGGTTGTCTGTTGGCTTAGTTTTAATCAAAATCAGAAATAACACAATACTCTTATTTTAGAAAAATTAAATAATACAATGGAAAACTCCCTAGAAATGGCAACCTCTAATTTTTTTGGATTTATTTCCTTCATTATACAAGAATAATTTTTTAAACAAATAATTTGGCAGTTAAAAGAGAAAAATTAAAATTGCATAAAAGCCTGTTTTTGTGACGTATGCTGACTGGGGACTGTCAGCAAGGCTCAGCTGGTGAGCAGAGGCGCTTGTGCCAAGACTGGAGACTTAGTTCCTCTTCCAGGACCCACATGGTGGAAGGGAAGCACCCCCTCCTACTGTCTGACCTTGCACAGCACACACGTCCACGAATGACCATGCACACACAATCAATACATGGAACTTGGTTTTTTTTAGAGGAGACAGAGGACTAGAAAGGTGGTTTTCTTGTTAAGAGCAAACACTGCTGTTGCTCAGGATCCCAGTTTAGTCCCTGGCACCCACGGAGGGCAGCTGGTGGCCTCCTGTAGTGCCTGCTCCAGGGAGCACCCTCCCACACAGAGACACACGTACACAGAATGTAAGTTAACGTAATCTTTAAAAAATAAAATAAACCTCTTCAGCATACACCCTTACACCTCTTGAAAGAGAGAAAATATAGCTTCCTTTTACCTAAGCAGGAAACAGCTCCCTGGCTTCCTTGACTTCCTTCCCATCAGCCTCTGCTACCTTCTACATTCACTCTTGCTTCTGCCTGGGATGTGCTACTTTTGACTGCTACAGGAAATTTAAAAAAAAAAAGGGATTCCAGACAAAATAATGCCTGATCCTGCTTCCAGATCCTTCTTGATGTCTAGCTTATATGTTTGGCAGCCTAAAATTGTCCTTACCTAATATATAATTAAAGTCATTTATGTTATTATGAGAGTAAAAAGCATATTAGCAACTGTTCACAGTTTGCATTGTAAATTTCGAATTATTTGTGTCCTGGGAGAGCTGACTAATAGACGATTATCCTGTGTCATTTTCCTGACAGAAAAATTCATCCCTGCTTCCTCCTAGGCCCTTATCTTGTGTTCCTTATCTTTATTAGAGAGGGATTTAAAAGTTCTTGGGGCCATGTAACTGCCCCTGTCTTCTCTGCCTCGGACTGGCCCTTGTCTGGCTTTCTCCATGGGCCTCAAGTTTTGGTTCTCAGTGCTAGCCTGATCATCTCCCAGGGCTTGTTACAGATGCTCATCTCAGCCCCACCCAGGCCTGCTGAATCACAAGCCCAGCAGTAGGTACTGACAGGTTATCCTGATAAGACAAGCTCGAGTCTGAGGGCCTCCCCTTCAGCGATGGGGTGCTCTTGCTTCTGACTCCAAGCCTGGAATAGTCCCAGACTGCCTACTGTGCCCCTCCCTCCTGGATGTTCGCACAGTGGTTAGAAATAAATTACATGTCCACATAACAGCTCGTTAGTTGACCTTTCATGCTGGACATCTCAGATCTGTCTATGGCCTGTGATTTTTTTTCCCAGCTGAAACTTCCCAGGCGTGATTGGCACTGAAACAGTGTCCCAATGAACTCCCCCTCCCAACTGTACCCCTTTGCATGTGTCTTGGGTTCCCCTGTCATTCCCAATGTTGACCAAGAATGTGACCAGTGGAGAGGGGCTTTGGCCTTCACTAAAGTCAGAGGCACAAATGGCAGCCTAAAACACAACAGTTGGGTTGTTTGCAACGCCTGAGGTGAGAAGAAACTTCATAACATATCTAATTATTTTCTACGTGTTTTGTTGTTTTCTTGTTCCTTTTATCTTTCACAAGGTGTGGGTATTAACCGTATTGTTTGGGAATCTTTAGTTGATAGGGTGGATTTTGGGGTGTTGTTTGGCATTGTTTTTGGTTGTTGTTTGGGTCGGACATTTTGTTTTATTTTTTGAGACATGGCTTTACTGTATGGCACTGGCTGTCCTGGAACTCGCTATGTAGGCCATGTTAGCCTCGAACTTAGAGTTTTGCCTGCCTCTGCCTCCCCAGTGCTGCCACGAAAGGCATACACCACCACTGCCTGACTGGGTTCGGCTTTTTAAATCTTACAGATTATTATCGTGTGTGTTTGTGCACTTGGAAGTCAAAGGACAACTCTGGAATTATTCTGTCTGCCTTTTTACATGCCTTCTCAGACTCATCTTGTTTTGTTGTTTTGACATGGGGTCTTACCTTGTAGCTCAGGCTGGCCTTAAATACACATCGGTCCTCCTCCTCCTCTGCTTCCTGAGTTCTTAATGCTACAGGTGTGCATCATGCCTGCCTGTGTGCTGTGTGTTCCTCGGTTACTCTCCACTTTATTCCTTGAAGGCAGGGTCTCTCCCTGGAGACACCCGGAGCTCATGTATTTTAGCTACGCTGACAACTTGGAAAGCCCCAGAGATCCTCTTGTCCCTTTGTCTCTATCCGTGTACTCATTCCACACATAGCAGTTGAGTTGCAGGCATCCAGAGGACCATGTCTAGACTTTTACTTGATGCTTGTTCAAGTGCTCTTGCCCACTCTCATCCCCAGCCCTCTCGCTTATTTTTTTTTAATAAAAATATCCATACTGAAATAAGAATGGGCTGCTGGACATGGCGCCTCACTGTGATTTCCAGCTCTGCCTGGGCTACAGAACAAGACTCATCTCCAAAATGAATTAAGCAAGTGAGTAAAACGAATCAGGGCGAAGTTCATGGAGGAAATGAGTCTTCTGATGTTTATCTAGAACAGTGCACAAAGCAAAAGTTCACGGGGGCATGGGAGGAGCAGGAGTGCTTTCCAGATGAGCGGGAGGAGGGACCCCAAGTAGAACCCTCCTGCCAGGCCAACTAAGAGGCCGGCTCCTGGTACCCTCTGACTAAAGCCCTCATCTTGACCGTTGTTTTAGCCTATGGAATTGCAATGAAAGATGGAGGAGAGCCTACAGATGAAGAAGCAGAGGGGCCATTCTCAGATGATGAGATGGTGACTCACAAGGGGCTGCGGCGATCCCAGAGCATGAAGTCTGTCAAGACCATCAAAGGCCGCAAAGAGGTCAGTGTGCGACCGAATGATCTGTATGAGGGATTTCCTCCTGCTTTGTCAGTGTAGGCATTGAATGACCAGTGAATGAAGGATTCCAATGAGAGAGCAGCATTGCAGTTAAAATTCTTATTAGAAGCAGATGTGTTGGAAGGCTCTAGGAACTCTTTTTTTTCCTGGAAATTGTGAAGTAGGAAAGTCCTTATCTTGTTCTCTACATAGAAAGGGGCGTTCCCACGTGTCAAACCCCTCAGTTACTGCCAATATCTGTTGCTGCCCTGTACATAAGCAAGGAAAGCTGCTAACAGAATGAACAACCGAGTTTGGCGCTCAATACATCCGACATGATGATTAAATAGTAGCCTTTTACCTGTAATTGCACAGTGACATGGTGCTAAGAAAATGAAGGAGGAGCCGGGTTCACTAACTGGCACTGCACTCAGAAAAACCTACGTAACACGTCACTGTTTTCATCTGTAATTGGTAATGTGTGCTGCACACACACATCTTGTTACAGCTATATTTCTGTAGGTGTTCTTAGTAAAGGTGTTGTTGTGAGGGAGGTGCTTTGGTGATTGACTGTTTAATTAGTTGATTGGTTGATTGATTGATTTGGGTGCTCTACTAGCAGTTGAACCAAGGACCCCATGCAGGCTCTGCGGACAGGATATTACTGAGCTACATTTCCAGCACTTTGAGACAAGATCTCCATAAATTGCCCACACCTGCCCTGAGCTCATTCTGGGGCACAGGTGGATCTTGAACTTATAATCCTCCTGCCAGGGCCTCCCAAGGAAGGAAAATAATCACTGTGACAATGAAGTATTGAAACCTACCTAATTTTAATGAGTGTGCTTGGTTTAGTTTAGTTTAGTTTAGTTTTAGTTAGTGTACAAAGTAACAAATCCCCTTATGGCACTTTTATACACAGTTATTTTGGGTTACCTGTTAACACTGACACTTTTCTTTCTTCAGGTGCGGTATGGTTCACTAAAATACAAAGTGAAGAAGAGACCACAGGTGTATTTTTAGTGTCTGTGAGTCACTTATCCCAAGACAAATAATTGTAACAAATCCACTTCGTTTTCTAACCCAATGTATTCAGGATTTACACTTCAAATCTTAAGGCTGTGGCAATAACAGGATTGACTTAATGACTTTAAATAGTTTGTGTGTCTTTAACAGTTACTTTTAGATGCTAACGCTAAGTGTAGTTTGGTAAGGTTTATTAATGTACCTGTATATAGCAAAAGTCACAGAGAATCATGTTATCTGATGCCATCAGCAACATGGAGTGCCTGGGATTTAAGGATAAACAGGCCCAGGGTATACTTGAAAAGTCTCTGCTTCAGGATGCACCTGCCGCCGTGTTGGCGTTGCGTTGTGTTTACGTCCGCCTGTGTCGCATCTGTCACATGAGAGCAGTCACGGCTGCCTAGCAGCCGGTGTCATGACTGTGAGACGGTGACCTGTCTTTACGTAAGCCTTAGAAGCTTTCCACCATGAGCTGAAAGTGTTTGAAACATTATTTGAAAACCAGGTGTCCACAAGGCACTTTCCTGGCTAGTTTGCACACTTGAAAATTGTTTACCGATTTTACAGCTGTACATTTACCTTAAATTTTATCGATGCTGTCTTTCTTGTTGTCTGTCCTATTCTGACATGTCAAAAGCATGCTTTGAAATGCATCATTTTGGTCCGTTTTGTTTGTTAAATTCATTCAACTTACAGGAGAAACACTTAGCTGTTAAATTCTTACTTTTTTGTTTTGTTTTTTGAGATAGTGTCTCTGTGAGCCCAAGGGTGTTCTTGAACTCTTGCTCCTCTTCTTCCGCCTCACCGTTGCTGGGATAACAGGTGTATATTATCACACCTGGCTAATTTTAACTGTTTTTTAATTATATTCTTGATGTCTGAGAAGTTACTTTAAACATTAACCACTTTCCGTAATTGAATTTGATGTGCTTTTTATCAACAGCAATTACATTATTTTAGGTTTTAAAAAAGCAGCTCTTGTGGAAGAGTCACAGACTAGTGTAGCACCGAGTGGTTTCTAACTCATGGACTGCCCAGTGCCCACACTCTGTTCTCAAGCTTGGCAGAGGCAGATGTCACATAACACAGGCTCCCAAAAAAAGAGCACCCTCTTAGTCTAAGAGATTTAGAGGGGTTCACCTCGGAGGCTCTTTTCAGGTTGCTATAATAATTGTGCATTGTGAACCCTAAATAAGTATATTTGGAGTGATAAATAATCAAAATTTTAATATTAAACAATATTTAGTTGGGGTGTCTGGGTATCATTCACGCATGAACCCTTGATGATGCTACTGAACTAACTCACACTGTTAATATTTAACGCCAGATAAGAATTCATTTTCTCCCTCATTTAATCTGGTATCTCCATCTATTTTGCTTTGTTTCTAGAAGGATTCTTTAATTTCTACTCAAACATCCATAAAGTCACATAATAAGTTATTGGAAAGGGTGTTACTGATTTCGCCTGGACCCGTCCTGATTATACCAAAGCTGTACTGCATGCTTGGTTTTCCTGCCAGAGGCAGTGTTACCTAATAAGGTAAGCTGATAAATAAAGTAAGTTACTTTGTCTCCATGGGGATAGACTGGCACCATTTTATCTTTTTCAAGTCCAGTCTCAGTATTAAACCTGCCCTTTGGAGCCATGCTTGACATACACAAGGCCTTGAGTTCAATCTCAGAACAAAAACAAAACAATAGTTAAAACAGACTTGCCTATTCTTTAATGAGTTCCTGTGCTGTTGGTTTTCTCTTTCAATTTTTTGGGGGGGTCCAGGGGCAAGGCAGGTTATCTGTTTTATAGTCCTGACTAACCCGGAATTTACTCTGTAGACCAGGCTGGCCCCAAATTCAGAAAGAGCTACCTCCTGTGCCTCCCAGATGCTGGCATAAAGTCATGTGCCACCATGGCCAACTTAGTTTTGAAACAGTCTCATTCTAGCCAGCCTGAAACACACTATATAGCCCCAGGTTAGCCTCAAATATATGGACCCTCTTCATACTTCAGCCTTTTAAGTGCTGAGATTATAGATGAGTACCTCCGTACCCTGCGTCACAGGGAGAATTATTGCCTTCTAAAATCAAAATGCTCACACAAAGATACCATGTGACTCGGAACTATTGCTTGCCCTGCTCACTACCCTTCTCCCTCCCGGCCCTGCCCAGGCACGTCCCTGCTGTAGACATACTTATGTGCACTCAGTGCCTTCTGTTCTGCCCACTTTGCCTCCATCGTCACATGTCACAGCATGCCTTTTGCTTTCAACTTTGTGTACTGAGCTAACATGCTTTTTTGCTTTGTTTTGGTTTTTTTGTTTCTCTTATAATGGAGCGGGTTATGTTGTTTGTTTCTCTGCTTTTGAGTCTGATTGTTTTTTGGTTGGTTGATTTGTTGGGGTTTTTTGGTTTTGTTTTTGTTTTTTTGGTTTGGTTTGGTTTTGGTTTTGGTTTTGGTTTTTCCAGACAGGGTTTTTTCTACATAGCCCTGGCTGTCATGGAACTCCCTCTGTAGACCAGGCGGGCCTCAAACTCACAGAGCTTGCCTGCCTCTGCCTTCCCAAGTGCTGAGATTACAGGTGTGCACCACTGCCACCAAGCTGGTCTGCTGATTTTTTTAAGAGATGCAAATTTATTCATAGACCACAATGCCTTAATTTCCCCCCACTGCCAGTTGGGGCACCAGCATGCAATGCACAAATCTGTTTGGGGCACTGTTTCTCTGCCTATCGACTTCTATCTAACAATTATAGCCTGCTATATTTTATTTTACTATCCAGTATTTCAATGTGATCACTAATACTTCACTATTCCCCGTACTTAGCTGTTGTTTAAGTATAAGACTTTCCATAGTCTATGTTGTAGCTTCTCTTTTCTTTTTTCTTTCTGGGATTAGAAGGAGCCCTGAGTACACCTGGAGAGACAGCTCAGGACTTTCAGAATGCATACTGCTCTTGCAGAGGACGCAGTTCAGTGCGCCTATGCCAGGTAGTCAGTTTACAGCTGCGTGTAGCTCCAGGGGACGGCATGCCTTCTTCTGATTTCCAAGGATACCTGCATGCACGTGAACATAGCTTCTCACGGATCCACATCCACACATAAAACAAAATAAATCTGTGAAACACAAAAGGAACCAGGAATGAGCTGATTGCTAAACACACAATGATATAAACCCACCTCTCTCCCACCATATCCCTTCCACATGCAAGCCGGTGTGTTTTATATGGCTGAAAATGTGAGCTACGGCTACCATTGCTAGCAAGAAGCTCTTACTGCATGGATGGAAGTGAACTAACTACTCATGTGTTCTCAGGGGTCTTGTTCCATGTGTCACCACCAAAGACTTCCACAGTGTTACAAAGCATGTAAACACTCTAAGATTATGTCAAACATTGGCTAAATGTGTCTTTCTTTTTTGTACTTTTGGAGAAATGCCTGAACCTTTATGGTATTTACTATGATACTGTCTTATGAAATTAACTATAAGTGTTTTTTAATTGGAATAGGCTAAATTTTTATGTAGTATCTTACATTGAAAAAGCTAAGGAGATTTAAGTAGATCTCAATCTAGAAATCTAAATACAGATTCCAAAGCCATTTCCTCTGTCCTCTCCTTTTTAGGTTGATTTATTTGTGAAACAGGTAAATTTTGAGAAGATTGTTGCTTTGTGGTTTGTAGTATTTCTTAAGAAACATACCCTAAGATTAAAGTTTTCTGAAAAGAAAATATCTTTTTTCCCTAAGTACTTTTAAGATTAGCCTTTTAGGGGTAATTCTGCTGACTGACCCTTTTTAAATATTGTGTATTAACCCTTTTTGAGCATTGACTTTGACTTAACATTGTTTTTCTTCTAATATTTTTTAACTCTGTGTACTTTAATATGTTAAGCGAAAATAATTTTATAAAATCTCTTTGTTAAAGCTGTCCTTGAGCCCCATATGTGGGTGACTCTGCAAGTGTATTTTGGAAAATTTTTACAATAAAGTAAACTTATTATATTAGTGGCAACTGGGTATTTTTTTCTTTATGTATCTGAATACATATGTTGAACTCTATGAATCCATGAATGTTCTTTTTTATTCATTATGACTGACAGGCAGCATAGATACATGTCCTTCAGATTGCAGCTGGCAAAACAAATCATGACTACTGTTATTTTCTGTAAAGCTTGACATAGGCTGAGTTTTAGATTGTGGAGTCTGGATACTAGACAGAGAAGCAGGGAAAACAGCACAAGAGCGCCATCACAGTGATTGCCGGCTGTCTCCAGCATAAAGTGTAACAGGAAATTCAGATTTATGGATCCTGGAAGTGTTCTGTGTGAGAGTCAGAGGCTTGCCTGCATCCCCTTTAAACTATAGAGATAAATTCTCCTTGTGCCAGGCAGTGGTGTTCCACGCCTTTAATCCCAGCACTCAGAAGGCAGAGGCAAGTGCATCTCTGTGAATTTGAGGCTAGCCTGGTCTACAGAGTACATTCCAGAACTGCTAGGGCTACCCAGTGATACCCTGTCTCAAAAAAACAAAACAAAACAAAAAGCTCCCTTATATTTCTTCATTCTGATAGGCAGTATATGTTAGTTTTCAGAAAGCATTGAAAATGGAGTCCAAGTTACAGTTGTCAGCCTTCTCTTGAGGCATATCCTTGGCATGACCAAACAGGGCTATAAATTTAAATAGAAATTCAAAAGAACACAGTGAACTTGTGAAGCACTTCATGGTGCTTGGTTTTTCCTTGGGGTTTTATTTTCCCTTGAAGTGATTAGCTGTTCTCACAGAGATGTGTGGAACAAGAAACCACATTAGAGCATGCTGTTCCTGGAAAATATTCTGCTCTTTCACCTGCCTGTCAATATATGTTAGTCTTGAAGTCTCCTCTGAATGGCCTACGACAGGTAATGTTTTTAAATTCCTTTTTTGAAGTGGCAGAAACCTTTAATGCTATCAATGAAGGCAGAGGCAGAGGGGATCTGTGAGTTCAAGGCCAGGTTTACCTAGAGAGTTCCAGGCCAGACAGGCTACCCAGAGAAACCTTGTCTAAATAAATAAATTGCTTTTAAAAAGACAGTTCTTTGAGTTGGAACTGTTTTTCCTTTATTTTATGTGCATTGGTGTTTTGCCTGCATGTATGCCTAGGTGAGAGTGTCAGATCTTGGAGTTACAGATTATAGTGAGCTGCCATGTGGGTGCTGAGATATGAATCCGAGTCCTCTAGAAGAGCAGTCAGTGCCCCTTGGATTGGAATTTTAAAGCACATGATTGATAATTACCTGTTCTGTAGGTTACTAAAGAACTGTGCTCAACAGGAACTGCAGGCACCAGGCATGAATGTGGCCTGCATATGTAGGCAAGACACACACATTGGTTTTTCAAGACAAGGTGTCTGTATGTAACAGCCCTGGCTATTTGAGGTAATTTTTAAAAAATTAAAAATAGGAAAATTGTCATGTCTTTGTTTACCCAAGGGTGCCATATTAAGAAAGGGAATAAAGCCAGGCATCGTGGCATACACCTTTAATCCTAGCACTGGAGAAACAGAAGGAAGCTCATCTCGAATTCAAGGCCAGCCAGGACTGCGTGCTGAGGCCCTCAAAATAAAGGATGGTATTTTGTTGATGCTGATCAAGTTGCCATCACTTTTTATATATCCAGCAACGTGCATTGATTGCCTCATTTATTTCTACAATAATGCGGTTATGTCTCAACACAGAGCCTGCATCCAAGAAGATAGAATAACAATTCAAAGGAATTCATTTTTGCTTTGAAAGAATGAATTCAGTGTTATCAAGTCTATGTCTGCATTATTCTGGGATTTCTTGTAGGTCCTTGAACAATTCACTTGATTCTTTTGGAACGTGTTTTTTGTTTGTTTGTTTGTTTATGTTTGTGGTTTTGTTTTTTAGCAATACTTGGTTCTGTTCTTTTTTTAAGATTTATTTATTTATTGTGTATTCAACGTTGTCTACATTAACATGCCAGAAAGAAGGCACAGATCTCATTGTAGATGGTTCAGAGCCACCATGTGGTTGCTGGGAATTGAATTCAGAACCTCTGGAAAAGCAGTCAGTGCTCTCAACCTCTGAGCCATCTCTCCAGCCCCTTGGTTCTGTTCTTGCCTTTACCTCTTTTTAGTTTTTTGAAACTCTGTGTATCTTTGACTGTCCAGGAACTTTCGCTGTACATCAGGCTGGCCTCGAGCTCACTGCCTGCCTCTGCCTCTGGAGTACTAGGATTAAAGGCGTGTGCCACCAATGCCTGTAATCTCCTAACATTCAGTAGAGTGGTGAGTCCGTTGGCTCTGAAACATGTTTGGAATCTGAGCATCACCTTCAGGTCTTCACATCTGGTCATGCGTTCTTGCATGCATGCAGACGTGTATGTGTGTGTGTGTCTGTGTATGTGTACAGCTTGTGAGAATCTGTCCTCTGTACCATGTGGGTGCTGGCAATAGAACTCAGGTCCTTAGGTTCAGAGACAACCATATTTACTGAGCCATCTCTGGTCCAGGAGCAGAGAGAACATCACTACATTTTCAGTGACTTAGCAGAGTTTCATGGTGACGTTCAATGGTCAAGTCCTCTATCTGGTACTGTCAGTTTCATATGCTTTGCACAGGCTCCTTTGAGGAATGCTAATGGAGAAGGCTGTGGGAGAGGAGGAGGAGATCAGGATAGATCTTGGGCACCAGGGAAGGGAAAAGACCTTACTCCAACTACCAAGGTTTAGAGAAAATGAGTGAGGAGCTAAAGAATATGGCTAGATGTTTTTTGTTTTCTACTGTGATGTACCATCTTAAACTACTTGAGACAGGTTGGATTAATCATCAATGCCACGCCTGGCTTACACTATCGAATTTTTGACAGATACGGAAGGTCATGGTTCCACGGGGAATCAATAGTAGATAACCTGGTTTCATTAGTCAGAATTCACCAGAAAAACACTGCCATTGGGGGGGGGGGAGATCGAGGGTCAATAAATTAATAGGTAACAGATAAACACATTGGTTGATTGATTTTAAGGAATATGCTTCTAGAAGCTGACCAAACCAAACTTCAGAAGACAGCCCAGTAGGCTGTGCAGGTACGTTACTAACCATGTTCCCTGGATTAAACCTGCTTACATTATGGGGTGTAATCTTAGAGTCTACTTATTTATAACATCGGTTTTTTTTTGTTTTTTTTTTTTGTCATTTTTGCTGTGTTTTGACTTTTGTTTTGTTTTGAGACAGGGTTTCTCTGTTTTAGCCTTGCCTGTCCTGGAATTCACTCTGTAGACTAGACTGGCCTCAGACTCACAGGAATCTGCCTCTGCCTCTGCCTCAAGTGCTGGGATTAAAGGCGTGTGCCATCACTGCCCAGTTTATAAAGTCAGCTTAAAAATAAGAATGAGGAGCTGGAGAGATGGCTCAGCAGTTAAGAGTACTGTCTGCTCTTCCAGAGGTCCTGAATTCAATTCCCAGCAACCATGTGGCTCACAACCATCTATACCAGGATATGATGCCCTCTTCTGGCATGCAGGTGTACATGCAGACAGAGCAGTCCTATGCATATAACAAATAATCTTTTAAAAAATATAAGAATGAAAGCCGGGTGTAGTGGTGCATGTCTTTAATCCCAGCACTCAAGGCGCACAAACCGTTGGATCTCTGAGTTCCAGGACAACCTGGTCTACAAAGCAAGTCCAAGCCAAGCCAAGGTACATAGTGAGACCTTGCCTCTTAAAAAAAAAAAAAAAACAGGAGGAGGAGGTGCAAAGGAAGAAGAAGAACTGGACAGAAAGAGAAGAGACACTTCACTAGTGTTAATTAAGTCGGTATAATGGCCTAGCCAGATTGATACATGTAGGTAGCCATCACAATATCCTTAAAAATTACATTTTAAAAGGAACTCCACCTCAAAAGAAAGCCATTTCACGGTGTATGTAGAAACTCTTGAGTCTTTGCTCATGTTTTCTTGCAGAAGGGGGTGCTGTAGCTTAGGTGGGAAAGGACCAGCTACACCCCAGCTTCTGCTACACCTTTGTTCTTTCTGTCAGCCAGTTTACCAAACCTGCTTTGCAAACCAACCAACAAAGTGAGTAACTCCCCAGTTCCTATTGTTGGAGACTTCAGGCTTTGAGTCATTTCGTTATACTTTGGGGATCACACAATAACTGGAAAAAAAGCTAATCTAGAAATGATTTTATATAAATATTGCAGAGGTTTCAGATGTTTATCGGAAGATCGAATCAACTGTTGTGTTCAAGTCATTGATTTGGCCCTCATCTTCTGCGAAGTGAGAGAAGATGCTTTTAAACTGAATAGGAAAAATAACTCACCATCAAGTATTGGCTGAGACCAAACAGGAAGTGTTTGAAGAGAGGATGTGGCTACTGAGAAAAGCATCCCCTCAGGAAGGGCTTGCCTTCCCCCAAGCCCTCCCATCAGCATTTGTTCCTGACCTCCCTCCCTTCAAACTACACCTTGTAAACCCTTTTATGTGCTCTGTTCCCAACACCAAGAATTCCTGGTGTTCCTCCATACCCGGTTTCAACTAATAAAACACACACACAAACGGGCCAACGACATTTCACACAGGGGATTAACTTGATTCAGTCTTTAAGCTGAAATTGCAGTTGGGACATACAGCAGGCGACAGTTTCCATATGCTATGTTCTAGGAGAGTAGAGCTGTTTTATTTATAGTTTACAACATGCTGTATAAAATTAAAGCTAGCAAGGAGGCTCCCAGGCAGGGAACTTAGACAAAGACCAGAGACAAAGAGGCCCGTTTTGCAATATTCTGAAAAGACGCCTGTAAACCAGCAGCAAAGTTTAATATTTACTATTAAGCAATATGCAGAGGTGTTGTGTCTCCTTCGGAGAAACGTAAAAGTTAGGGAGGATGGTAAAGAATGAGAGGGGGAAAGTGTGTTTCAGAAAGGCAAAGCTGAATAATTGTCGGTAAGAGTTGATCTTCCCCCAAGGTCACATGACAGCAGGTTGATCTTTGACCCCACCGTCCCCGAGCTCGCCTGACAGCGTCGAGGAATAATTGCTTCCTCATTTAGATTAGACAATGTGCTCTCCTGCAAGCTGCGCTCCTCTAAATAGATTGGAGAGAGTAATTGAAGCAAGTTATCCTGGGAAGCCGAGTGAGTGATTCCTCCTGGTGTGGGCGCGCAGAGCCTCGGTAACCCCTTCCCAAGCCCGGCCTTCATCCTGTTCCTATTTCGGGAACCCGGGGGGCAGCGGTGCTGAGTGCCTGCAGCTAGCCGCCTTTATTGTTTAGTCTTTGGGGGGGAAGGTCACATGCCCTCTTTGACAGAGAGGTTTATGGACTCTCACTAATTAGCTGTACCCTCCACCCGACAGACAGTTGGCCACCTTCCAAGAACGGGCTTTGGTAGCGGCCACTGCTGAAGGAGAAAACAAGGTTATTTACCCCTGTGACTGTAGCTCTTGGCACAAGCTCACCCTTTACCACTCAGACACGTCTGCCTTTGTTCCAACTTGCGTTTGGAATTCTGAGTAGGGCGTTGAGGGAAATGCGGCTAGTTAGTGCTACACAACACATATGTTGGCCTCAGACCCTTCACTATTCCAAGGCCTCATAAAAGGGGGGCGGGGCAACAGAGTCCATCTTGCACGTGCCCACCTTCAAGCTCAGAAAAAGGAAGTTAAATCCGCAACATCTATAAAATAGCGACAGTTGTGCGTTGGGGCAGTTGGAAGTCCCAACGGTAAAACGTGGTTGGGTTTAGCTGTTGCTGGAGTGCCCGGAATATATTTGGTTCATCCTGCAGGATGGTGGGTTAAAGCCGATAGAAATGCCCTGGGGCTGATTCAAACCAGATGCTCCGGGAGCAGCCCAGCGTTAGGCAAGGCTGCCCCCTCGGCGCTGTGCCAGCGCAGCCGAACCCGCCTGGTCTCCACCAGATACCTCCGCCATAAAAAGCTTTCAAGTCCTCATTGTTATTCCAGGCACATTCCAGGGGGATTGAGTCACAGGACTCAACGGGACTCTCTCCCGGCTTGAACTGCCAGTATAGGGATCAGACCCCGGACTTCAAATGCGGAATCTACTTCTGGGCGAAGACGGTTTGGGGGAAACCCCAGGCAGGCGCAGCCCTTCTCCCTTCCGCCCACCAGTTAGGGGCTCTCTGGCGCATGGTGCCAGCAACAGGGGTCGTCAGGTGAAGATGCTGGATTTATCAGATAGGAGTACGTTTCCTGTGCTGGTTTGAGAAGCTCCAGGAGGTGCCAAGGGACTGGACTGGAAACTTCTACCTTAGGCGGAGTGTGCGGGAAAGCCAGTAGGCCCTCGCCCGGGTTGAGATTCCCAGGTTTTAAAGTCAGCTCACAAGGAAAAGTCCCAGCCCCTCCCAAGCGTCCGCCCAGACTCCCTAGCAGCCAGCCCAGGGCTGGGAGAGGGCACAGCTGGCGGCCGGCGAGCCACTTCTGGAGTGCTAACCTTCGCACCCAGATGTTCCAGGGCCAGGGGCGGGGCTCCTGCAGGGCCGTCCCTCCCTCTAGCTGTCGGGTTTCCTGATGCCAGGGAGCAAGCTGGACTGGTGGGGGCCCTGGGATAGGAAGTAACTGGAGCTTCCCTGGGGACGTTAGGGTGATGTCGTCGCGCCGGTAGACTGCCACCGAGATAAGCCCACTGCGTGGGATTTAACAATCTTGGTTCCTGGGAGGTGATGGCAGAAGGAGGGGCCAGCAGAGACCTCGGTTAGGAAAGAGGAGAAGGACACACTGTTGGTGGGTTGCGACCAAAACGGAGTCCCTCCTCTTTGCTCTCTGTTCCTGCTTTCAACGCAGGCCTTTCTGGTCCCTGGCGTCTTTTGCTCTTCCTGGACCCCCTTCTATCACCCGAAGTGGGAGGAACTATACCCCCGCCATTTTTTCCAAAACCTGAGGGTGTCTGGAGAAATATGCTGGGGGGTGGGGGGGACCGGGACGGCCATTCCCCTGTGACGTCTGTGAGCAGTTTTGGCGACCTGCTCAGCAACTGTGCTCGCCAAGGATTCAGCGCTGTTCTGGCCAGCCTGCGTCTACTGGATGCTCCGATATGAACAAATCGTTTCCATTCGACTGGCTTAAACTGCCCTTCATAAGTTGTCCCCCGAAAATCAGGGGATCCCCAAGGGTTGGGGCGGGAGGAGGAGTGGACACCGTAAAGACAAAAATGAAATCACAACCAAGAGGAAAATGATGACAAAAGATGGTCCTTTTTTATCTCCAGACAAACTATTACAGTCTTAAGGCAAGGCCTCTCAGCCTCTCCCCTGCAGGGAAATGCATGTAAAGGAGGCCCCATCACCTCATCGGTTCACCAGCTGATACTCAACAAACTAGTGTGTCCTCTCCCAAGCTTTGGCTTCTCCGTGACTGATGCTTCCCTTTCACCGTTCTAATGTGTAATGGCTGAGGGGCTGGGGATGTGTCTCAGTTGGTAGAGCACCTACCTAGCATCCTTGAAGCCCTGAGTTCTGTGCCTGGCACTATATAACCCCGACTTGGTGGCACAAACCTGTGATCTCAGCATAGCCTAGATGGAGGCAGAAGATCAGTTCAAGTCTTTCTTAGCTCCACAGAGTTCCTGGCCGTCTGAGGCTTGGAGTGGGTTGGGGAGGGAGAGAAGGAAACACATTTGTCTGTACTTAATTTTTGAAGAAAAAAAAAACAGATTTTTCAGGAGGTCATCAACTGAACAAAGGTGACAACTGAACAAAGCTTGCTTCTTTTCAGTTCTGAAAGTTCGTCTTGGTCAGCGTCTCTGTAATACAATATATTTGGTAGTTGAATGTTGGCTCTCCAAAATAAATAAATAAATGCCAGCGCTTTTTCTAAACCTATGTGCCGGGCATCCCTGGAACCTGGGGACCAGATAATCGCAGGAAGGTTCTCAAGCTACATGTTGCCGTAGCTTTGCAAAAACAATAGCTCAGAACTTAGCACTGGGCCCGCCAGGTGCCCAGCTACTCCTGAATCAGCATTATTCCCAAAGCTGAGCTCACGTTTAGGCTGAACCAGAATTAAAATGAACTGTGGAGCGCAGTCCTCACTCTTCCAGGCACCCCTTTCCCTCATCCTCTCTACGACCTTAGTCACGGTGTCCCGGGCTGGCTTTGAACTTGCTCTCCATCTAGCTTGAACTTTTGTTCTTTCTGCCTCTACCTCAGGTGAGTACACGTGACAGTGTTGCTGGGAATTCAATCCGCATCCTCGGGAATGCTAAGCAGGAGTGATTAACATATGAAATGGGGAAAATGAGGAACACATTTTGGTAACTGAACTACAACCTCAAGCCTGTGCTGGGGCCTTGAGGTTAGTCAACATATGAGACCTTTAAAGGACAAACACACCAACAAGCAAAAACCCAAAACTCATCCAAGTACACACCTGTAATCCCAGCATTTAGGAGAGAGAGAGAGGCAACCCTAGTCTCCATAATTTTGAGGCCAGCCTGGTCTACACAGTGAGTTCCAGGAAAGCTGGGGCTACATAAAGAGACCCTGTTAAAATAATAACAACAACAACAATAATAATAATAATAAACAAACTCTGTGTCAGAGAGGCACACACCCTTAATCCCATTAGTTAGGAGGCAGAGGCAGGCAGATCTCTGTAAATTCATGGTCAACTTGGTCTACATATCAAGTTCTAGGCCATCCTGGGCTACACCAGGCCGATTGCTGCCTTTCTGCAGTCTTCATGTGGTTATGGAAGCATCACACATTCACTCAAAACTATTCGCTGGGGGAGGGCTCCTAATGTACAACCAGAAGGTTGTCCACCCAGTTCTTCAAGCTAGAACCATCATCTTCAAGTCACTCCTGCTCACCCATTAAATCAGCCGCTAAACCAGGAGCAATGTTATATCCTAAATATCTAGCAAGTTCTTATTCTCTGCTCACCCCTCCCACAGAGGCATCCCTGTGTTTGAAAGGTGGTCTAAATTTAGCTGCTGTAAAATGAAGAAGGCAAGAAACTCCACCAAAGAGGTATAAGCCTGGATGGTTAGAGCAAAGAAGGGGGTGGACTGCATAAGATGCCCTGTCACCAGCAGCAGCTGCTGTAGATTACCCAGCAGCCGTGGGATTTCCCGAGAAGGATCACAAAGAGGAAATGAGACTCAGACTAGTCAATCGCAAGAGATTGATGGCTAGCTGTCCCTGCCTGCCTCTCTACTGCTTCATCAGTGTAGTTTGAGCCCCGGGGAGAACAAACGACCCTGACCTTGGTGCTGTCACTGGCAAGATCCCTTGCCCTAGATACGAAACCTCATTTAACTTCAGATAAGATGAAGCGCTTTCAGGGTGGAGTCAGCATCATCTAACTGCAGACAATGAGAAACAACTGAGCACAGGTCAGGCTCTGGCCTAGAGAGAGGAGGCATCAAGGGGACCCGAGACATTGTCTCCCTGGGCACAAAATAATTGTAGTCATAGTTTTCCTTCAGAGCTCTAAAATGACCTCAGCCGACTGGGTGCCTCTCAATCAGTTGCCTCGGCTCTTTCTGCAGAAGGGGGTCTATGTCATACTCAGATCGCTCTCTTGCTCACTGAACTCCAAGAGAAGACCTCAGCCTCTTTGATCTCCTGCAAGCCCACAGTCCTCTTTACTAAATTAATTCCTCCACATGTCTAAGAATCACTCCAGTCAAACTCGTGTCCCTAGCCTTACTGCTTTGCTTTCTGTCTCAAACACTGATCTACCCCTTCAGGAAATTTACTAAATGCAAAAATATATATGAAAAGGTGATACAAATTAGCTAGCATGAGGGAACAAATCTCCTGGTACTAACAGTTCAGAGTTCATCATATAATATTTTTATATATTTTCCACCTGTGAACATCTACACATTTGTCTGAAGTCTCAAAGATGGGTTGGTGAGCTGTCTGGACAGGTAGAGAGGTTTGCTGCCAAGTCTGAGGAACTGAGTTCAGACCCAGGATCCATAGTGGAAAGAGAAACAATTCCTAAAAGTTGTTCTCCATACCCAAGTCATAACACACACTAGTATACATACACACACACACACACACGCTTTTAATGTAATGAATTCTTAGATATTAAGTAAAAATTATACTTGGAACAAAAAAACTTCACTGATATGTTTAATGAAAATACATGTTGGGGGCTGGAGAGATGGCTCTGAGGTTAAGAACATTGGCTGTTCTTCCAAAGGTCCTGAGTTCAATTCCCAGCAACCACACGGTGGCTCAGAACCATCTATAGTGAGATATGGTGCCCTCACACATGCAGATAGAATGCTATATAAATATTAAATAAATCTTTAAAAAGAAAAAGAAAGTACATGTTAGCCAGGCATGGCAGCACACGCCTTTAATCTCAGCACTCGAGTAGGCAGAGGCAGGTAGATCTCTGAGTTTGAGGCCAGCCTGGTTTACAAAGTAAATCCAGGACATCCAGGACTACACTGAGAAACCTTGTCTTGAAAAACCAAAACAAATAATTACTAAATAAACAGATAAATAAAAGTACTTGTCAAGACTCAGTGTAACCTCGTGGTTTCCTTTGGCTGTTTCCTTTCTTTCTTCATTTTCATCTGCGTTTTCTCCTTTTTCTTCTTCCTATTCTTCTTTGCCATAGGTGGCTTGGAGCTCAATATGTAGACGAGGCTGGCCTTAAATTTGCAGAGATCCCTCTGCTTCTGCCGCGTAAGTGCTCGGATTAAAGATATTACCCCTGTGACTAGAAAGCATAACAGTCTTTTACATTTTTCATGTGTAGGATCATTTTGCCTGCATGTATGTACATGCATTTCTGGGTTGTGCAGGGCTCTGGAGTTACAAGAGGTTCAGAGCCACCATGTGGGTACTGGGAACCAAACCCTGGTCCTCTGCAAAAGCAACAAATTCCCTTCACGCCCTGAGCACAGCTCCAGCCCTGCATACCATTCTTAACTAGGATTCCAACCAAATAACTTAAGATGTAGGCAAGTCATCTTTGTTTGTTTTATTTTGTTTTTTAAATCAGGCTTTCAAAAATTGTTTTCAACGAAATGTCCAGCTGGTGGGATGGGATACTTGCCCCCGTCAGAGTCTCATGGTATCAGTTTGGAATCCTTTCCTTGTAGAGTATTTGTTCAGGCAAGAGATGAAGGTACCGCTGTACAGATGTCAGAAGTCACCTTGCGGGGGTTGTTCTCTCCTCACACCTGGTGGGTTCACAGATTGCCAGGCTTGGCAGCAGGTGCCTTTCCCTGCTGAGCCATTTCTCCAGTCCTCCCTGCTTTTGAAAGACCGTCTCATGTAGCCCAGGGAGAACTGGGCTCAAACACCTATCCTTCTCTATGAACAAGGGCTTAGATTTGGTCTCCAGCACAGAGATGTAGAAGGCAAACAGGCCAAACATCAACATCTCTGAAGCATGAACATATCACAAAACATATAAATCAGGCTAGGTGCCGTGGCACATGCCATTTATCTGAACACTCAGGGTCGGATCATTCTGAGTTTGAGGTCAGCCTGGTCTATGTATCAAGTTCTAGGCCAGACAGAACTGCATAGTGAGACCCTGTCTCAGAACAACAACAACAACAACTATATGAATCACCTCATACTTATTTATCAATTATATTAATTTTTTTTAATAAAACCTGTTCCCAGGCAGTGATGGTGAACGGCCTTAATTCCAGCACTTGGGAGGCAGAGGCAGGTGGATCTCTGAGTTTGAAGCTAACCTGATCTACAGAATGAGTTCCAGGACAGCCAGGGCTGCACAGAGAAACAGTCTTGAAAAACAAACAAACAAGCAAACGATTAATAAAGAGACGTGTTAACACCGCTGCATTCAGCCATTGCTTTCTTCCTCCCCGATCACACAATTTTCAGTCCCTCTCCTAGACTGGCTTTATGTTACTAGGCTTCTGTACTTCTCTTCCTTACCCGCTCCTCCCCCCCTCCCTGCAGCCGGCCCTACCCTCATATCCGGTTCTCTTGCTTGTTGGCTGAAGGGGAGGCATGCCTGAGCTACCCAGAGCCCACTAGACACCAGCCAAATAAATATGAGGCACAACAACTAGGCTCATGTCTGGGCTCCTCTCTGGGGACAATTGATCATTGTTTCTACCCTCAAGAGGGGAAAGGACTTTCTTTTATCCTGCAGCCTCCCTGGGCCTTCCCAAAGGACCCACCTGCTTTCCAAGTTTCCTGTGGGGGAGTTTTCACCACTTCCCTACACAGATCGGATGCCCAGAAAGGGAACACATAGACACCAACACCGAAGCTCCTTTGCTGGGGCCATGATATGGCTATGGTGAAACACAATGTAGGTAATTTCGAGATAATTCTCATTCTACTGCGGTAAACAGCACCCAGCGTGTTGCCTGTATGTAACTCTACAGTTCTCAAAGCGCTTCTTACCTTGTCCTCAAGTTACAACAGCGTGGTTCGGTTCCAAGAAGACAGACTCTACGGCAGAATCTGCAAGGAGTTTCTCAGAAACAGCATCTGGAGCCTGGGCAGAGTGGGTGGTTGGACCCCAACACAGACTCAGCCAGCTCTGCCAAGGAGCTAGCGCTTGGCAAAGAGCCTTCACAGCCCCACATCAACAGCTGGAGCCCGGGCTGCCTTCTGGGAAGAGGACTTGGTGTTGGGTCAGCTGCCTGAAGCTGCACGTCCCAGGCAGCTGGAGTGGTCCAGGGGGCAGGCCACAGCACCTGCTGCTCTTCACCAAGATCAAGATCTACCTTTCGTGACAGTTCACGCAAGACGACGGGAGCTCAGAGCACATGGGCCGTTTGCATGCCCTGCCGGGAGAGACCTCAGAACACAATCTGCCCTTCTTGTTTTCAGTTAGATTAAGTAACTTTTCAAGGTGTCCAAAGAAAAGGGGCGGGTGAAATACTCTGGTCTATGGTTCTGAGCTGCTAAAATGGGACGAGCTATAGACCTACAAGGTTTAAATATCACATGAAAGATATAAAAAATAAAGGGCTGGAGAGATGGCTCAGAGGTTAAGAGCACTGGCTACTCTTTCAGAGGTCCTGAGTTCAATTCCCAGCAACCACATAGTGGCTCACAACCATCTATAATGAGATCTGGTGCCCTCTCCAGAATGCAGGAATGCAGGTGTACATTCCGGCAGGACACTATATATAAAAATAAATCTTAAAAAAAGATATAAAATAAAATTTAATAAACAGGAATGCCATTAGCCATTTAGATACTGTGGCCTGCAGATGGCTCAGTGGACAAGGGCTCTTGCTGCCATAAGCCTGAGGCTTCAGTTCAAAAGAGAGAACTTAAAGTTGTCCCCTGTCCTTCCTTCATGGATGACAAGGCAACAAACAACAAAAAAGCATTCACTGTGTTGAAAGATTCCTTAACTCTCATTGTTTGGTTTTATTATTATTATTTGTGTGCTTTGGAGACAGGATGTCAGTATGTAGCCTCAGCTGGCCTGGAACTAACTCTCTCTCTCTCTAAACCAGGCTGGCTTCAAATTCACAGAGAGCCACCCACCGCTGCCTCCCCCTCCTTCACCGCAGTGCTGGATTTAAGGGCGTGTGCCATCATGCAGGAGCCAAGAGCTCTCAACTATTGCCAGTTTATGATTTAAATGTTCTTCACTTGGGTTCCTGTTGAAAGTAAGACAAGTATCAGGGAGGAGGGGGGAGTCACAAAACTTTCTTTCTGGCACATTTTGATTAGACATTTTTTATTTTTTATTAGACATTAAGTCCCAGGAGGCGTTGGCTCTGAATATTTTGCTATTTGGAATTCATGACCACATAATTTCCTTTTGTCAGACAAATAAAGCAGTAGAGTTCAATCTCTTTGGTGTAAAGGAAACACCAATGTTCCTTCCGCTGAACTTTGGTACTGTTTGTATAGAAAAATAAAAAGACAAAATACTGTCTTGTTCTGTCATGAAGGCTTAGTTTGGAAAACACCATGAATAACTAATTTAAGTGGTTCTTCATCTACAATCTTTGTTGTTGTTTTTTTAATGTTTGTTTTGTTTTGTTTTGTTTTGTTTGAGACAGGGTTTCTCTGTGTACCTTTGACTGTGGCTGACCTAGACTCACTTTGTAGACCAGGCTGGCCTGGAACTCACAGAATCTACCTTTGCCTCCCAGAGTGCTGGGATTGCAGGTGAGCACCACCGCACCTGGCTTGTCTATGTAAACACAAAGTCTGTTTTTATCAGGTTCTTAACACAGATATTGGGAATTCCATGGTTGCTGGGGTGGAGAGATGGCTCAGGGGTTAAGAGCTCTTCCAGAGGTCCTGAGTTCAATTCCCAGCAACAAAATGGTAGCTCACAACCATCTATAATGAGATCTGGTGCCCTCTTCTGGTGTGCAGGCTTATCTGCAGGCAGAGCACTGTGTACATAATAAATAAAACTTTAAGAAGAAGAAGAAAAATAGTATCTCTCTCCTTAAGGATGAATTAGCTGTGCATTGTTATATAGCAAATCACCCCAAATGTCATAACACTCATTCATCATTCTTTCTTTCTTTTTTTTTTTTTTAAAAGCAGCGTCTCATATATTCTAGGCTGCCCTCAAACTCTCTATGTAGCTGAGGATGCTCTTGAACTTCTGATTCTTTCGTCTCCACTTCCCAAGTGAGCCATCCATCATTTATCTTTCACAATTATTCCTGTTGCGAGCTAACTCTGTAGTATGGGTAGGTGGCTCTTGCCAGGCTCTGACCAGGCTCTGGCTGTGTTCTGGTGCCAGCTGAAGCTTCGGGAAAGCTTCTGGGAGGCTGGAAGAGCCATTGCCAAGGAGCCTCTTCACACTGTGGGCGAAGTGGCATGGCTGTGGGCATAAGGTCTCTGCTCCTCTCCACAGTCACAGTCACTCTTTTTGTTTGGTTTTGGTTTATTGTTTTGTTTTGTTTTGTTTTGTTTTGTTTTGTTTTGTTTTGAGACAGGGTTTCTCTGTGTAGCCCTGGCTGTGCTGGAACTTACTTTGTAGACCAGGCTGGCCCGGAACTCACAGAGATCCGCCTGCCTCTGCCTCCTTTTGTTTTTGTTGTTGTTTTTTTCTGTTTGTTTCTTGTGGTTGTTTTTTTTTTTTGTTTTGTTTTGTTTTTGTTGTTGTTGTTTGGTTGGTTTGGCTCTTCAGGACAGGGTTTCTCTATGTAGCTTTGGCTGTCCTGGATTGCCTTTGTAGACTAGGCTGGCCTCAAACTCACGCAGCCTGCCTCTACCTCAATAAGTGCTGGGATTACAGGCATTCCCCACCACGCCCAGCCTGCACAGTCACTCTTCAGAATTGCCAGAGTGTCCTCACAATTTGGTTTCCTGCTTTGGTCAAAGCAAACAGTGTAAGACAACCAGGCAGAAGCTGTCATGCCCGCAGGACCCCTAAAGTCAGTCATCTGTGCCCGTCAATAACCCTGGAGAGCTTCAGGGCAGCTGTAGCCCTGAGGTATTGCAGAAGGAGGCTGGCTATTCAGAGGCGAGGATGGAGACGATTCTCCCTGATTCTCATAATCTGGTATGAGGATTAGGATTAGTGTGGATTTTAGTTATTCAAATGCACTGTGATCTGACCACTTCCCCTGCCTTCCAGCAGAGGAAGAGAAGCACCGACAGGGATTCATTATGAAGAATCCAAGCTCTCAGGATATTTACACAGCACCCAGGGCCTCCATTAGAGAAGGTGGATCTGGGTGCCCCCTGCAGCCAGGCTGAGCCACCCTCGGAATTCAGAGACAACAGTTTCCAAGAGCTCCTGTAGTTTGCAAGCAAGTAGACGCAGTCGGAAACAGGAAATACCAGCCGGGCTGTCTGCACCTCAAACACTCAAGTGTGGGGAGGGGCTCTTGTGCTGCAGATACCTTAACCCTTCCAGGGCCACAGAGGCGTAGATGAGGATTCCAGTGTGTACTGAGAGTCTGCGTGCTCAGAGTCAGCCCCCAGTTCTGATTCTAACAGCCAACTTCAGCTGGAGGGTTTATGGGCATCTTAAATGTGTCACATATACAACAGAACCAGGGGCTGGGGGCATGACTCAGGTGGTAGAGTGTTTGCCTAGTATTCATGGAGACCTGAGTTTTAACTGAGGACCTGGGAGGTAGGGGCAAGGAAGATCACAAGTTCAAGGTTACCTCCAGTTACATATCAAATTTGGAGCCAAAGCCAGCCTGGGTTACATGAGACCCTATTTCAAAAAGAAGGAGAAAGAGGAAAAGGTGGAGGAAAAAGAAAGGAGGAGGAGGGGAAGGAGAAAAATAAAAGAAAGAAAAGAAAAAGAAAAATTTAGCCCTCTCGTATACGAATACTCTGTTTCTCTAAATCTCGATTGGTAGCTCAGGTGAAGAGCTGAAGAATATCCTTGACTTCTGCTTTTCCTGAGCCCCTAAATAGAATTCATCAGCAGTATATTTTTTCGGTTTGATTCCAACGTGTAGCTCAACTTCTTTTGCCTCATTATTGCTGTAACTAGCATCTTAATCGATGTCACTGGTCTCTGCCTGAACAATGCAAGAGTCTTCTAGCCCAGGACTTCATTTCTTCTCTGGGAGTTTTCCCCATTCCACTTTCCATCCATCATGCCATGCAGTATCTCAAGAAACCAGCAGGACTAGAAAGATTTTTTTTAAAAAAGATTTATTTATTTGTGTATTTTATGCAGAGGTGTCTGCATGCACCTCTGCATACCAGAAGGCAGCATCAGACAGTTGTGAGCTGCCATGTGGGTTCTGGAAATTGAACTCAGGACCTTTGGAAGAGCAGTGTGTACTTTTAACTATTGAGCCATCCGGCTGGAGAGATTTTTTTTTTTAGCAGTAAAGAGCACTGGGTGCAGTGGCACACATCTATAATTCCAGCACTGTGGGAGGCAGAAGCAGGTTGATCTCTGTGAGGTAGCCTGTCCAGGACAGCTAAGGCTACACAGAGAAATCCTGTCTCGAAAAACGAAAACCAACCAAACAAAAAGCACTGGCTGCTCTTCCAAAGGACCAGGGTTCAATGCCCAGCACCCACATACAGGTCATAACTATTTATAACTCCAGTTCCAGGGGATCTAACCTCCAAGGATACCAGGCACGCACACATACACGCACACAGGCAAACCGCTTATACACACACAAAATAAACAATCTTTTCTTTTTTGCTGTTTGTTTCTTCAAGACAGGGTTTCTCTGTATATCTGTCTTGGAACTCACGCTACAGAACAGGCTAGCGTGTACCACCTCAGCTTAAATAAATATTCTTTTTTTTTTAAAGATTTATTTATTCATTTTATGTAATGAGTGCTCTTACTGCATGTACACCTGCATGCCAGAAGAGGGCATCAGATGCTGGTATAGATGGTTGTGAGCCACCGTGTGATTGCTGGGAATTGAACTCAGGACCTCTGGAAGAACAGACAGTGCTCTTAACCACTGAGCCATCGCTCTAGAAAAGAAAGCAAAAAGAAAGGAAGACAGAAAAAAACAACAAGTACTGTCATGTCACTGGGCCCTTGAGGTGTGAGTATCAGGGAGAATGGGCTGCTCTCCCTATTTTAACCAAAATAGCCCAAACAAAGTGCCCCAAATACTAGTATAACCTCTACCTAAATTTTATTCATTTATGTATTTTTGGAGACAGAACAGAATCTTTTGTGTAGCCTTGGGTGGCCTGGAACTTGCAATACAGACCAGACTCTCCTCCAACTCAAAAGCCTCTGCTACCCTCACAGCCATGTTCCACCACACTCAGTTTAAGAGAAAAGTTCTGGGGGCTGGAGAGATGGCTCAGAGGTTAAGAGCACTGGCTGCTTTTCCAGAGGACCTGAGTTCAATTCCCGGCATCATATGGTGGCTCACAACCATCTGTAATGAGGTCTGGAGCCCTCTTCTGGTGTGCAGGTGCCCCTGCAGGCAGAACCTTGTATACATAATAAATAAATCTCTTTGAGAGAGAGATTGATTCTGAATCTGAGTTCAGCTTGTTCACTTCATTAATAAGGAAGCTTCCCTTCCACAGCATAAATTTAAATCAAATTCACACTACATGATTCAAGGTTTGTTCTTATGTTTTCTCCTCTGAATTCTGAATTTCTCACCTTGTGTGTCAAGAAAGGTCATTAAAGTTGTTAAGCAGGACTGACCCAAATCCAGGAATGAATCAGGGCTGGTGGAAAGAACATCTTTTCCCATTTGTATTCTTCTGTATTTATTCACTGACCTACATAGGGATGTGTCATGGAGTTTACTTTTTAAATAGCCCTTTAATTTTTAATGTGTCCTCCAAGCTAACAAAATGAGACATTATCACAAGCCAATAATGATGCTATGCCTCAGTTACACCAACCCTCAAAGCTAACCACAATCATACAAGGGTCCTCCATCCCAGCCTCAAGGTGCTCTGTGATGGAATGAAGAGCTATATCCAGAGAAGTTATAAAATCCCAGGACAAACTAATTAAAAAGGAGACCTCCCAATGAACCTGATTTCACTTTAGTCTTACAGGCTTTAACACACTGTTGGAAGGAAAAGACTTAATCTGCTCAAAAATAATACTGTCCCAACCTTCAATAGGTTTGGGCATTTGCTGGCCCATGGAGTAAAAAGAGGAAGATGTCTCCTTTACTGACCTTTGGCCTTAGTTCATTTTACTGGAAGAGTTTAAAGGACCAGGTTAGCCAAAGGGCCAGGTCTCTTACCTCTAGAGCTGTCATTTTTCCACTGGTGATCTGTAAACAGCTCATATCACAGACCACCTCTAGGTTTCATTGTCTTCCTTCAAAATTGAAAAGATGTCATCACCCTCATGACATTGTTTTATTGTTGTTGTTGTTTAGACTAATCAAAATAATGGACATGAAAGAACACTGTCTGTGCAAATATAATTCTTCTTTTAATAGTACGGGTCTTACTGTGTAGCCCTGGCTGTCCTGGAATTCCTTATGTAA
>CM053756.1:41233498-41295510 GCA_028658305.1 Pachyuromys duprasi | reverse complement strand
CTCCCTCCCTCCCTCCCTCCCTCCCTCCCTCCCTCTCTCTCTCTCTCTCTCTCTCTCTCTCTCTCTCTCTTTCTTTCAGTTAAAATAGGCTCTCATGTATCCCTGGCTAGCCTCAGACTTGCTACGTACCAAAGGATGACCTTGAACTTTTCAGCCTGTTGCCTCTACCTCGCCCAGGGCTGGGTCACAGGATGTACCACCATGCCTGGCTTTATGTGGTGCTAGGGATTAAACCCAGGGTTTTGTGACTTATCTGCAACTATAGTACAAAAGGGGAGCTCTCAGCCACCTGTTGGTATGGATGTTGCTGGCTAGTTTTTCATGTCAATTTCACAGGAGCAAGTCATTTGGGAAGAAGGTACATTAATTGAGAAAATGTCCCTAATAGGTTGACCTTTGACCAAGGCTGTGTTGCATTATCTTGATTTATAATTGGTGTGGGGGGCGGAAGGAGCATCTCACTGTGGGTAAGTGCTATGAGAAAAGCATGGGGCGCAAGCCAATAAGCAGCACTTCTTGGGGGCTTCAACATCAGTTCCTGCCGCCAGGTTCCTACTCTGAGTCTTTCTTCTCCCAGTGATGGACTGTGACATGGAACTTTAAGCTGTTTTCAGTCCTTGTCTTTTTCTTCTCATCTGTTTCTTCTCTCTTTCCTTCCCCTCCCTTCCCCTGTCCTCCCCTCCCTTCCTCTCTTCTCTTCTTTTCTCTTCTCCTTTCCACTCCCCACCCTCTCCAATTCCTCTCTCCTACGGTTTTTTTGAGACAAGGTTTCTTTGTGTGACCCTGGCTATGCTAGAGCTGGTTCTGTAGACCAGGCTGCCCTTGGACTCACAGAGACTAGATGTGCCCGCCTCTGCTGGAATTAAAGGTGTGCCACACCACCTTCAAACTGGTCATGGTTGTTAGGTCAGGGAATCGATGAAAGAAGACCTTAGGCTAGGGTAGTATGCAAAAGCAAAAAACCTTTATTCTGCAGAAATTACCAGCATGCAAGCGCCACCGTTCCACAGCACCGTGTATGTGTGACTGAGGAGTTTATGATGCTGATAACATGAATTAGGAAAGTTTCTCAAAGAACGCATTACCAGCTGTGTGGTTACACGAAATGCTAGTGAATGAATGCACATTTATTTGTTTTAAATTAAAACAAAATGTTTGATACATGCATCCTTTTTTCCCTTCTGGTTTTTCTAGACAGGGTTTCTCTGTGTAGCCTTGGCTATCTGGAACTCACTCTGTAGACCCGACTGGTATTAAACTCAGGATCCAACTGTCTCTGCCTCCCAAGTGCTAAACTCAAAGGCACATGTCACTACCCACCCAGCTTACATGTATCTTTTAAAATATGAACTTTTGTTATTTATTTATGCCTTTTCAAACAGGTCTTATGTAACCCAGGCTGGCATCAAAATGTTTTGTAGGGCTGGAGATTTGGCTCAGAGGCTGGCTGTTCTTCCAAAGGTTCTGAGTTCAATTCCCAGCAACTACATGGTGGCTCACAACCATCTATAGTGAGATATGGTGCTCAGGCAGAATGCTTTGTAAATAATAATAAATTATATTTGTTAAAAAAAGAAGAAACTTAAAAAATCTTTAAAAACAAATGTTATGTAGTGTCCAAGGACGCCCTTAAACTTCTCATTCTCCTGTCTCTATCTTCCAAGTACTGGGATTATAGTCTTATGACCATGCAGTTTGGGACCACACCCAGGGCTCTGTGCATGCTAGCTAGGCAAGCTTTCTGCTAAGTGGGCTGTTTCTCCAACCCATGACCTTTCACTTTAATATACTGTATTCTTTTTTGCTAACTGAATGTTTGTTGTTCTTTTTTGAAGCAGGGTCTCATTATGTAGCTTTTGCTGGCTTGGAACTCATTGGGTAGACAAGACTGACTCTGTGTCCCGAGTACTGGGATTAAAGGCATGTATTACCATAGCCACCTTGCTAAAGGATTTTTGTTTGTTTCTCTGTGTAAAAGCCAATGCTAATAGAATTTTTAAAAATTTATTGCAGCTATTTTTTTAGTTTGTGTGTGGGTGTGAATGTATATGGGCACATGCATGCCATGCCATGTGTGTGGAAGTCAGAGGACATTTTATAGAAGTCAGTTCTCTCCTTTCACCACGTGAGTCCCAGGGGTTGAATTCAGGTCATGAGCTTCTTGGTAAGCCCCTTTCCCCACTGACTGAGCATCTCACAGGCCCTTAACTGAGCAACTACCAATCCTGATTGTGGAGGATAAAATGGCAGCGAAATGTTTCCCAGACATCAGACCTAGAACAACAGTTTGCATCACAGAAAGGTGAACTGGCTTGTTTTAAATAAATTTTCATCATTAGAACTGTCCAAAAGATGCTTCCATTGATTCTGAGGCTCAGGGGGCTTTTCATGTTCACTAGCAACCAACAGATAACGTTCGAATATTCTTCTCCTCATCTACTTATTGACCAATTCGTCAACAAATGGGATAGGTTTTTGTCTGCTTAATAGTTATATAGCAGGTAGGGTAACTTGTAAAGAATTGAGATTCATTTCGTAATGTTCTGGAAGGTAGAAGGTCCAAGGCCAGAGGACCCACTTCCGCTGAGGGTCATTGTACTGGGTTTTTCTACAGTAGAAAGCAGAAAAGTGAGAAAGAGTAACAGGGCAAGAGGGAGGTGTGAACTGCCTTTATAACAAATTTGCTTTGTCTTAATTTTTATCATATTTACACACACACACACACACGTGTGTTTTTCTGCTAGCCACCTCAGGCCGTGGGGCTTGGCAGCAAGTGCCTTAACCGGCTACCTGCCTTACCAACCCAGCAAGTCCACTTTTTGCCTACCTAATCAAATCCAACCCCGCTTTAAGGACACGAGCCCTGAAGAACAGAGGACCCGTGTTATTCGCCTCTTGAAGGATCCACTTCTCGATCCTGTTGGAAGTGGGATTGTATCTGCAAGGCAGGAACCTTAGAGGACACCTTCAAGCCATCCATCGTAAGCACCAGCCGTGTGCTCAGTGTGTAGTTGATATCTTAGGGCATCTGCCATATGATCCACAAAGCATGTGCTCACTGAGATTCATCTAAAAGACGTGGGTTTGGATGGTGGACGAGGTGATCACGAAAGAACATGTGGTAGGCTTGCAATAGACACTCATTGACTGAATCAATGAATATAGTAAAAGAAAAATAAATCACTCTTTATCCAGTTATGGTGGCACACCTCTGTGTCCCCAGCAGGGGACATCTGGAGGTGGGAGTTCAAGACCATCCTCAGATAAGTTTGGGAGCAGCAACTCATGCGTTACGTGAGCCCTTGCCTCAAACAGTGAAATGAAGTAAAATGAAATGAAGTCATTTCTTTTCCCTTGAAAATTTAATTTCATTAACTCCAAAAATCACAGGCAGTTTCAATTTATAGAAGCAGAATGGAGACCAGATAGCTTTCAGTTCTGCACAAGTTAAGTGACTTGGGGGGAAGAGTAAGGTTTCCCTTGTAACAGAGTATCTGTCTTGTGCTCTGTGACCTTAATCTGACCGCAGGTATGGCTGCAAGATGCTTCTTGCAGCTAAGTGGATGACATCACCGTGGTTGTCACCGTCTTTGTAAATCCCCAACAGTGCTATTAATCAAATGCAAGCCTGTAAAAAGAGCTGCTGTCATCTTGCCCTTTGCTGCCTTCCTGATCGGAAGGCTCCTCCTTGGCCTACGGTCACATCCATTTGGCAGGAAGTCCACTGATCTGATGGCTAAGGACGTGTTTCTTTCCTTGGTGGGCTTGACCCAGCCTTCTACAGAAATACAATATTAATGGAACTGAGGTATCGTCCTCCAGATAGCATCTCGCTCCTGATCTTCCAAATGTTACTCAGATCACATCTGAATAGTGCAGTGGGTAGACAAGAAAGCTGCCATCACATATGACATCAGTGAATTGATCCATGTCTGTACTTGGCTGATAAAATGCACTTTCGTCCCCTTCCTGCCTCTTTAGCGACAGGCAGGATGCTTTTGAGGAGAGGTCCATTGTTTTCTTTCCTCGAGATAATTTAGTTCATACGTATGAAGATTGCCTGGCAGATTTATAATATTACCAATTATGTCCTATCAAGTGGTTTGGACTCTATGGAAGAGTGTTCCACCTACTACAAACGATGTAGGATAAAAACACAATTTGCTTACCCTAAAAACAGAAACAACAAAACACACACACACAAAACACACAAAAACTCTCATCTGTTTCACTAAGCAACATTAAGTAAGATGCGAAAGGTAATTGGCAATCAGTGAACCGTTCCTGAATGTGTGCTATGTGGTAGGTCTTGGTACAAGTGAGTCTCACCTCTTAGTTCACTGAAGACCCTACTACAGCCTGCTAGTTATTGAAATATATGTAGAGAGAATGAAGGTAGTTGGTGGACTGTTGTAAAGAACTTTATTGCTAGCTGGGCAGTGGTGGTACAAGGCCAGCTCTGGGGAGGCAGAGGCAGGGGAATTTGTGAGTTCCCGGGCCAGCCTAGTCTACAGAGTGAGTTCCAGGAAAGCCAGGACTACATAGGGAAACACTGTCTCAAAAAGACCAGAAAAATTAAGATCCCCCCAAACAAACACAAACAAACAAACATCTTTATTGTTGACTTAGCAATATGTTTAACAATGTTCTTAAAAAAAAAAAAAAGAAGAAGAAAAAGGTTGTGTGAATTCAGCCTCCTTTACTTTATCTCTTAAAGCTGGGTGTCACCTCAGGAGAGAAAATTAGCTTTCCTCCATTTTTACATTTCATTCTCTAATCAAACCTTTACATGAGAAAGAAATTGAGCTTAAGGTCACATGGTTGGTTTAATCAATATTTTAAATTTGTTGTACATATCACTATTAGTATTGCGTGTGTGATCACTGCGTGTGGACATGGGTGCATGTGGAGATCAGAGGACAACTTTGTGGAGTCAGTTTCCTCCTTCAACCTGTATGTGGGTTCTAGAGATTGAACTCAGGCCATCAGGCTTGCTTGGCAAATGTTTTACCCACAGAGCCATCTTGCTGGCTGCAGTGTCAAAACTTTTAAAATATTCCTCTCTCTTCTGATTTTAGGTTTTAATATATAGCTGCTATTCACCTCTGATCTAGAAATGACCACTATTATTCAAAGATCTTAGATCATTCCCTAACTATTGCCTCAAGAGCCAACTGACTGAATGATGTGGGCTCCTAATGTCCTACCAACTGAGAATGCCCTGTAATGTTTCCTTGTTATGATGGCATGATTTGGCCCCAGAAGACTGCCTTTGTTAGCTTTTTGTTTTGTTTTTGTTTTTCCAAGACAGGATTTCTCTGTATAGCCTTGGCTGTCCTGGACTCACTTTGTAGACCAGGCTGGCCTCGAACTCACAGAGATCTGTCTGCCTGTGCCTCCTGAGTGCTGGGATTACAGGCGTGCACCACTGTGCCTGGCTCTTTGTTAGCATTTTCAGATTAAGCACTGTTTAAGAGCTGAATTCATCCTTGAATCCTTAGTAATGATAAAAATAAGAGCGTTTATATCAAAGCAGTACATTTTTTTTTTTTTACATTTTGACTTATTCTAGGGTATGAGTGATTGTGCTTGTGTGTGTGTGTGTGTGTCTTGTGAGAGTCTGTCCCCTCTACCATGTGGGTGCTGGGAATGGAGCTCAGCTTGCAAGCAGGTGTCTTAACCGGCTGTACCACCCTACTGGGCCCAGCTCCGGCTAGCAATTTTTAATGTGACAGGAAAATGAAGAACGTTCTCCAGTCTACAAAAGGTTGCAGTCTAAGGGCTGAATCTTAAAGCTCCTTCTGAATTCTAATGAGTTGGTTTACCTAGGAATAGGTTTCAAAACTAAAACAATGATTCTTTCTTTCTTTTTTTTTCAATAATTTCTCGCAAGTCCTTCAACCATCCTTAAATGTCAGGTAGTGAAACCGTAAAACGACACCTGGAGGCTTTCATGAATTCATTGCCAGAAAACTCAGTAATAAAACTCAAATTTATATTCCCTCACACCAGAATCTCTTATCACCTAAGGACTCTGAAAGTCATGGAGAGAGATACCACTTCTGGGTCAGAACACCACGGAGACACAACTCTTTGGATGGCTGATTAATGCAGTTATCTCTAATCCCAGTCATAACATGGAAGCAGGCTTGGCTGTAACTTACTTATTCTACCATCTGGTACCAGGCACTAGAGGAGGAAAGATGTTTATTATATATCCACCATTGAACTCGCAGTATGCTGTACCCGTATTTGCAATGTTTATTTGGGCTGATTCTGCTGCCCCTGACAGCCCATTCTTTGGTCAGACAGCAGTCAACCGGCCTTGGCTGGTGATAGAGGCCAGGCCACAAGTCACCTAGGGCCGTCTCCTCACTCTAGGGAATGGAATGTCTGGGAAAGATCCCCTAGCCCTGTTGCAGATGTGCGCATCTGCCAGAAGACATTTGGGGTGATCATAGTGTCACAGCTGCTTTGGGAGGTCAGAAGCAGGACTCAGTGTCCAGTGAGAAAGGAAAGGAGTATCCATACTGGATATAGTCTTCCTGCCTTGCTGTGACCTTTGACATTTTCTATCTATCTATCTATCTATCTATCTATCTATCTATCTATCTATCTATCTATCTATCTATCTATCTATCTATCTATCTATTTATCTGTTGATTTATTTAATCTCTTTACAGGCTGATCCCAGCCCTCTCTCTCCTCCCCTCCCAGGCCCCTAAAAGCTACCAAGCCACCCCAGCCCCTCCTATGCTCAAGCTACCCCCAGCGTGGCACACAGTCTCTTTCTGCTGTCTGTGGATAAAGATGTAGAACTCTCAGCTCCCTCTTGAGCACTGGGTCTGCTTCCACACCTCTGTGTCCTGCCACGATGATAATGGACTAAACCCCTGAACCTATAAGCCAGCCCCAATGAAATGTCCTTTAGAAGAGTTGCCAAGGTCGTGGTGTCTCTTCACAGCAAGAGAAGGCCTAACTAAGACACCCCTCCTTAGAGAAATAAGAAATAATTCCACTCCTACGTTCTCATGCGCTCTTTCTGCTCTTGGACCCCCAGCATACTTACTTGCCTGTGTTGAGACCTGCTCCACTGATTTCAAAATGCTGCCAAGGGACACTTCATAGGTCAAAATGCTGTAAAGACCGAGCAGTTATATGACCCAGTGGGCTTCTTGACAAGCCTCATGAATCTGTAGTAGGCTCCAAAGGGAAAGCTAAAGAAAGCCCTAGCTGGAAAACATTTCCAGAAGATGAGAATAATTTCGTTACATGTGAACAGTTTGTGAAGGTCAAGGAGGAAAGAAAGACTAGACCAGAACCTCCGAGCCGCCTTTCTCTTCCGGTTCCAGGCACGTTGGCAGGTGTAGGATGCTGTAAAAAAAAAAAGTCTGACCTGGGTTCTCCAGGAAACAGTGCAACCCTGACACAAGCTTCACACACAGTAGATGGATTTTCGCGTTGTTGCTGTTTGTTTGTTTGTACATGAAATCAGTTATCCTGCTGTTCCCATACTGTTTTCACCACCTCTTGGTGTCTCTGCTAAAAATGCCATGGGAGATAATGGTGCATGCCTTTGATTCTAGCTGCTGACCTAGCTGTTCTACATATTGAATTTGAGGCTAGCCATAGCTACATGGTGAGACTCTCTCAAAAACAAACAAACAAACAAACAAACAAACAAACAAAGAAGAGAGAAAGGGGGCTGGAGAAATGGCTCAGGAGTTAAGAGCACTGGCTGCTTTTCCAGACGGCCCAGGTTTGATTACCAGCACACAACTGTCTGTAACTCCAACCTCAGGGGACTGGCTTCCTCCAGCACCAGGCAGGCGTGTGGGCCATAGACAAACAGGCAGGCAAAAGAAACATGATTAAATTAAACACACACACACAGAAATGTCGATGCACACCTTAATTCTAGCACCTAGGAGATAGAGGTAGGCTGATATTGGTGATGGAGGTGACTCAGTCTACATAGCGAACTTCAGGCAAGCCAGGCTCTGCAGTAAGACCTTGTGTGTGAGAGAGAGAGAGATCAAACAAATGCATGCTGTCACCTCTCTTCTGCAAACCCACCTCCGCCATGCCCAGAGTAGAAACGACTCATCAGCGCCATCCTTCCTGTCTGCTTTGAACCTCCACCTTGGAATGATGCTGTGCAGTTGTCAGGTGTGAGTGGTCCCTTGCTTGTCCCACATCTTTACAAATGGCTCAGCAGACGCCCGCATTGGACATCTCCCGTGCCCCTCGACTCTGTGCTAGGAACATGTTTCCTCTTAAATACATTTCTATCTCCCTCTGCTTTAAAGCCTAAAAACAATGTCCCAGCTGGTGTCAGGGAGCATGGAGTAATCAGGCTGCCATCTCAAATGGAAAGAGATCAGAGGTCCCTAGGAAGACAGCCAGTTGCAAGTCCAGATTGAGTCATGATATATTCAGAATATCTTGCCGCATCAAATATAAACTATGAAGGCTTACAAGCAGTATGTCAGAAGGCTCCAACCTGAAGTGCCCCCCCCAATAAAAGATGAGTTGATTGGAACAAGGGTAGTAACTAGAATAGATGGAAACAGGTAAAACAATGTTTATATGTAATATGCACATATTACTATTATTTTACATATACATATGTTATACGTACATATATTATTTATGTGGGTGAGTGCAGGAGTTTGTGGAGGGCTGAAGAGGCATTAGATCTGGAACTTGAGTTATAGACAGTTGTAGGCCACCACGTGGGTGGCTGGGAACCAAACTCCAGTCCTTTGCAAGGGGAGTAAGTGCCTTAATAAATGAGACATCTTCCCAGCTATCATAAGATATGTTTGTAATGGTTACAATTTTTATAATGCTGCTAAAAAGCCCAACTAATCAGCTGGGCAGTGGTGGTGCATGTCTTTAATCCCAGCACTCTGGAAGCTGAGACAGGTGGAGGTCAAGGCCAGTCTGGTCTACGAAGTGAGTCCAGGACAGCCAGGGCCACACAGAGAAACACTGTCTCAAAAAACAGAACAAAACCCCCAAACAAACAAATAAATAATTAAAATACAACCCTAGGGAGTCAAAGAATGCCTTAGTGTCACATGACTGTGTTTTGCAAAAATCCAATTTATGTCTACAGGAAAAAAAAAAAGACGATGAAGAAGAAGCAGAAGAAGAAAAGACCTAGTGAGCATGGTGGTGCCTGCCTGTATGGGGAGGCAGAGGCAAGCGGATCTCTGTGAGTTTGAGACCAGCCTAGTTTACAAATCAAGTCCAGGACAGAGAAACCCTGTCTCGAAAACCAAAACCAAAACCAAACCAAACAAACAAACAAAACCAAAACCTGATTTGTGTAACAAGATGAAGAATATGTGGAAAGAACAGATGGGGAGACTCTAGAAATTTGAAAAGACTCCAGGGACAAGTGGGACCAGCGGACTTTACCTGAACTTTAATCCAAACAAATGCTAAAATTATTACATGGATAAACTAGACTTGTTTGGTTTGAGACAGGGTCTCACTGGGGACCCCTGAGCAGCCTTGTACTCACAGATGCCCTCCTTTCCCACCTCCCAAGTGCCAAGATTACAGGTATGTAACATCATGCCTGGTAGCGCTTGAACATTGTGTTAGGTAACTGTTCTAGAATACTTTAGATTCAATTATGTTATTGTAGGAGATAGTCATTTTTCAGGGACCCATGATGAACTATTTATGAATGAAATAGTGCAATGTATATGGCTTGCTTTAAAATTTTTAGGGGGAAAGAAGTCAAGAGAGTATAAATGAAATGAGATAGGATTTTTTAAGAAATATGTTATTAATTATTCGAGAATTTATATTTGCCCAGCACTCTTTCCCCCAAAGAGGGTACCCTTCTCCCTACCTCCTCCAATTTATGTCCTTTCTTAAAAACATTTAAAATTTTTTTTATTTTATGTGTATAGATGTTTTGCTGTACTTATGTCTGTGTACCATGTCAGATAGCCTGGAACTGGAGCTATAGGCAGTTATGAGCTGCCGTGTGGGTGCTGGGAATTGAACCTGGGCCCTCTGCAAGAGCAGGCAGTGCTCTTACCCTCTAAGCTGTCTCTCCAACCCCCTCTTTTCTTTTCTTTTTCCTTCCTTCCTTCCTTCCTTCCTTCCTTCCTTCCTTCCTTCCTTCCTTCCTTCCTTCCTTCTTTCCTTCCTTTCTATTTTCAAGTCTTCTTGAAGTAGGTATTCTGGCCTTCCTTGATGCTCCCTGACCCTTTCGCGTGGGGATTGTCTTTTCGATGGTTCTGATGGGAATGGGAACCCATGGTCCGTTTCTCTCTGCGTTTTGCGGATTTATATAACCATCCCCATGTGTTTAGGATTCTTGAAGTTGGGTGAAGATCAAAAGGACTCATTAACGTTTTTCCATTATATATATAAAAAAGTATATTTATTAATTTACTTTTAAAAGAAGATCTAAGTCTCTGGCTGTCAGTGGAGAACTTATTCTACTATCAAATTAGTCATGGGAAAAAGCATACAAATATCCAAATTTTTCTACGTTGCAAAAGGATAAAAAATGAAGAAGAAGAAGAAAGATTTCCAGACCCTACATTTCGGCTCACTATTATCTTTAGCTCCAGCGCTAGAGGATCTAACCTCCAAGGGCACCATGGGAGCATGCACTGTCCAGACAATCATGCAGGCAAAACACTCATACACATATATAAAAAAATAAAATAAATAAATCTAAGTTAAAAACTTCCAATAGGGTCCCCCAAACAAGGGACAGAGGGAAAGATTAAAGGCATCACCTCTGGGAGTTCATGAACTCTGTTTTCTCATCTGATTTTGCCAGGAACGTTTCTTGTGATCTTTCACAAGATCAGACCTTTCTGTCTTAATTGGTCCATTTTCCAAATGTGGTCAGAGGTTAAGAAACACATTATAGTTTGTCCAGACAGCAGAGTTCCAGCCAACGAGCGCTCTGCCATTTGCATGAAGAGGACTCGATGCCCTTCATTAGGAAAACAATTCAGCTAGAGGTAATTATCAATGCAATGGATGAATTGGCAAACTGAAGATGGCAACCTTCACTGAAGGAGGAAAAAAGTGGCATTATGGGAGGGGTTGCTGTTTAGCATAGTGAGACCACTTTTTGCCTTAATATAAGCTCTTACGCTTTGTTATATGTATTTTCCTTTCTGCGTGTTTGAAATATGGTAATGATTTGCTGTGTCTGGTGGCAAATGCCTTTAATGCCAGTGTATGTGAGGTCGAGACCAGAGGATCACGACAAGACTTTAAAGTTCCTGGTCTCCATAGCAAGTTCAAGACCAGGCAAGCCTACAAGAGTGAGGCCCTTGTCTCAAAGGGGAGGGGCCAGATCAAGGAAGGACGAAGCTCAGTGATTACCAGAGCTTGCTGTGATGGTTGTGGTACATGCTTTTAATCCTAGCACTTGGGAGGCAGAGTTCAAGGCCAGCCTGGTCTACAAAGTGAATTCCAAGATTACAGAGAGACTACACAGAGAAACCCTGTCTGGAGGAGAGAGAGAGAGTAAGAGAGAGAGCTTGCTGTGCAGTTCATTCATGACTTAAGTTCGGATCCCAGTACCCACATTGAACAATTATTGAACCCCTGTCACTGTAGCCCCAAGAGATCAGATGTCCTCTTCTGACATCCTTGGGCACCCACATGCACGCATGCAGATACACTCACATAGACGCACAAACACATTTTAAAACAATCTGTTTTCTATACTGGTTCTAATGTACAGTTCACAATAATTTCTCTTAGAAAAGTCTACTCTGTTTGGTCTCAAACCTGGGACTACCAGCAAAGTGAGGTGCTTATTTAACATATTAAAGCAGGCACTGGCCACCGGGTTCTCCCAGCATTCCTCACTCTACTCCTTACCTGTCACAGGGTAAGGCTAGCATGCCACGCCTCCTACCCTAAACTTCTCCACTCAGGGGCTAGGCTGCTCTTCCCCCAGGTGCCCCTCCCTGCATGATCCAACCATATTGGTTTATCCTTTAGTCTCATGGTTTTCCCCTCTCCCCTTACATGGCCCGGCTTAGGGTCATGTTCACTCAGGACTCTTCCAGATGTCCCAGCCTCTGGCTATGTGTTCCCTTTTATCTACAGTAAACCCTCTCCTCCACCATAGCTAGGAGCAGCCCTGTCCTTCCCTTTCGTTTCCTCTTCTCATTCATACGCTTTCTCAGATTTTGAGGTGTTTTTGATACTGATATCCACAGAGAGCCTTGCTGTCAAACGAAAAGACAAAGACTCCCGGAGGCCGACACACGTGGACTGTTTTTACTTGTCTGCCTTGCTCCAAAAATAAATGAGGTGGGAAAGTAAATGGGATTGATCTTTTCTTTTATCCATCTGGTATCAGTTGTTTACAACTGCAGGTGTCTGGTGGAGGGTATTCTGTAAGCCAAAGATGTTGAAGGTCATTCTAGAAATCTCAGTCGCTTATGTAACAACTGGAAAATCTCCTACTCCTGGATAATGATCCCTTCTCTATGCAGTTTTGCCCCAAGTGTTTGGATAGGCAGACTTTTAGAACAAAAACATATGCCTACTCTAATTCTCTCCTATATTTGCAAATTAGTTTGCCCATGATTTATCTGATTTATATTTAGATAGCTTCCCCCAGTGTAAACTTTAAGGTGACACAGCTATTGGGAACACTTTTTAAAAAGTGAAATAAAAATCCATGCCAGAGGATGATAGAGCAGAGCTATAACATGCTTAATAAGGAGGAAGGAGAGAGAAGAAAGGCTGACTGCACATGCCAGAAAGTTTGAAAACATCTGCAACTCCTAAAAAGGATGAACCAGCTTATAAAATTCCCTGTTCTAGAAATTGAATAGGAAATGTGAATACCCAAACAAGATGAGCATTGTGGATCTTAGGTTGGCAAATAATAGTACAGGAAGAAAGCATGATGTGTTTTCTTTGTTTGTTTCCCGAGACAGGGTCTCTCTATGAAGTCCAGGCTGGCCTTGAACTCACAGGGATCCATGTGTGCCACCACGCCCAGCAATGGTTGTATTTATATGGAGGGGTGAATTCCCTGTAATAGCATATCTCGTAGCTCTCTCTCTTAGGCTCACCATAAATGGAAGAGAATTAAGCCAGGATTATAAATAAGACAGTAGGAGTTCAACAACAAGGCTTGGGCTCCTCTTCATTCCTTTTCTTTTCAATCCTGTAGCCACCTATGCTGTATTAGGAGGCAGCGGGGGCACCATGGTAGTCCGTGCCAAGGTGTAATCCTTGAGGTGTGCCCCCGTGCAACAGATCTGCTATTGAGGAGGTTTATCGTGGGAAGGGAAGCGTGAGAGCCTGGGGAAGGGGGAAGGGACAGCCATTAGGGCAGAGAGGGAGAGAAAGGGAAAAGAATGGGAAGAGAAAACCACAGGGAGAGGGAAGGAGAGCCAGAGCGAGAGCGAGCAAGCAAGCAAGAGAGAGCGAGACTGAGAGCTGGGAAGGCAGGTGGGTCCTTCTGGCCTGGCCTGCAGACACCTGGTGGCACTTGGTGATGATGTAAGACATTGCTAGGTCTCTGGGGCAGGCTAGTGGACTAGCCTGTAAACTAACAGTCTACCTACAAACTGTGTTGTACCAGTCTTCCTTAAGCCAGTGTGACAGCCAAACTCTAAATCAGCCCAGGGTCCATGTTTCCAAATCTTCCTCACTGAAGACAGTCCTTACACAGCCCCGCAAACCTCTTGGAACAGACTAGGAATGGCTATCTGAAGGCAAGGGCCTGCAGGCATTTACCTAGGACTCAAAGCCAGGCCAGATCTCAGAGTCACCCCGGGTCCTGGAAAGTCTAAAACCAGATCCCAAAGTCTAGAGCACAGGAGAATTCCCCAAGATATCCATTCTCAACCCGTGAGTTGTGACCCCTTTGGGAGTCACAGGTCAGATATTTACATTATGATTCATAACAGTAGCACAATTATAATGATGAAGGAGCAACAAAATGGTTTTATGGTTGGGGGTCACAACAACACAAGGAACTGTACTTAGGGGTTCCAGCATTAGGAAGGTTGAGAACCACCATCCTAAGAGACCCTTATTATAAACCGAGATCCTGGGCCTTCAGGGATTCTACTTTGTGTGTGGTATTGTATATGGTATCTATATGTGTGTAATGTTATATGTGGTATATGGACATGTGTGTACACATACATGAGGAGGCCAGAGGTCAATGCCATGTGTCTTCCACTATCATCCTCCACCTTAATTTTTGAGATATGTTCCCTGACTGATCCTGGAGCTCACTGATTTGGCTAGGCTACCTAGATAGTGAGTTCTAGCGATCTGCCTCCACCCATCCAGTGCTTGGGTTACACATTCACGTCGCCACACTTGGCTTCTTCTCTCTGAGTGCCTGGGATTTGAACTCAGACTGGCGCTACAAGCACTTTACTGAAGGAGCCATCTCCCTGGTCCCAACGGTCAGGGATCCTGATATAAGGACCGTAGGAGATGGAGAACAGCTAACGGTGATGTCGGATATCAAGCGATACATTTCAATATGCCCTGAGGAGACAGTGCCACTTTGTGTAAAAACAAAGTCAACTAAAGCAGCCCTTAGGACAGGTTGGTCTTGCCACAGGAGGACACTCTCAGGAATCTGCCACTTGCTCTCATACTCGCTCACAGGCTCTCTGAAGCTCCTCACTCAGAGACTCCGGCCTCGGCATGGGACCTCAGGGCACGGCTTACGCCTCCTGTTATGTGGCCTCAGCTTTGCCTCTCGAGGTCTGTTTCTTTCTAGCCTTACATTGTTCTAGGAAACCATCCAAAGTTCCAGATCACCGAGAATGGGATGTGGCAGAAATTACTTCAAGATCCAGTTTCTTTTCACTTCCAGGCACAACTGACACAGCCGTTCTCCACCCCTAGCGGTGGGGAGGAGCCGAGGGATTCGTCCTGACTGACGAAATAGGAGCTCACCATTCCTGGCCTGGTGTTTCAGACAAGGCAGCTATGACCTGATGGAGATTTCAGCAGCCTAGCCCTTCTGTAGCTGGGGGGAGCAGATTTGTTCATTCAGTGGAGCACCTTGTAGGAGCACTAAGCAAACAAAAAAAAATCTGTGTTGTTTTGTTACATGAACAAGAACGTCTGGAAAGAGGCTGTGTGTGCAAGGGCTGACTGATTAGAAGCTCAGTGGTGCAGAGAGATCTCAGAGCTGTGGGTCCAGAAACCTTAGCTCAGGTTAGCTTTCGCTCCCTGAACCGCAGTCCTTCGGCTGCCTGTTTTGGGATTAGCATCTCGTAACTAACAGATTCCTTTTGGAATCTACTAACTTAGCAGACCACCAGCCGGAAAGCTGAGAAGGTCATCACAGAGCATCTGAGGCCTACAGGAGATTCACCATCTTGCCGGAACCTCCTCTCTGAGGAATGAAAAAAAAAAAAACCCAACAAGGGAAGGACATGACTGCTCCTAGGTAAGGTGGAGGACAAAGCTTATTTTAGATATGTGAGCGAGCATACCAGAGGCAGACACATCTGGCAGAGTGCCGAGGGGACAGGACCAGGCTGAGCTGTATCATGTGAGGAGGGGTTGAGGGGAAAGGAGAGGACAGAGAGGGGAAGCAGGTTCAGTAATCAGGAGAGCAAAGGTATGAAAAAGGAGGGTAACCGAATGTCTGGATTCTGTAGGGAAGAGCTTCTTGGGGAAGGGTAGCCCAGCCGCTGGGCTGGAAAGTTTAAAGTCGGGGTGGGGTACGCCAGCCACACCCTGTAACAGGTAGGAAGTGAGAGAAACAGGGAGAACCCGGCAGCAAGGTCCACTTTAATATGTTAAACAGGCACCTCAGCCAACTGTCCTGGGTTTGAAACTTAGGACCCACCAATAAAAAAATTTAAATTGTGTTGGTTTATGACCTTTTTTTGTTCCACTACTGTAAAACCTCATGGAACCACTTTTGTGTGGGTACATGAAACCTGGGTCAAGCTAGTTCCTTGTTTCCTTGGCTCTGGCCATTCAAATTTGGCTGCAGAATAAACGATCTCTTACTTCTTTTGAGATAAGGGGTATGGTTTTTGTTTAGTTTGTTTTGTTTTTGCATTGACCATTATTACAAAAAAACGGAGTCCATTTTTACTAACATAGAGTGTGTGTATATATGCATATGTGTTGAGTCCAGAGCTCAGCTTTGGCTCTCATTCTCCTGACACCATCCACATTTTTAATTTTTATTTTTTTGAGCAGGGTCTTTATCTTACGTAGCTCTGGCTGACCTGGAACTCACTATGTAAAAATCAGGTTGGCCTTGTACTCAAAGAGATCCACTTACCTTTGCTTCCTGAATGCTGGGATTAAAGACTTGTGCCACCGTCCCGAGTCCACCTTGTGTTTTGAGACAGGGCCTGGAGCTGGCTGATGAGGATAAACTGACTGGTTAGCAAGCCCTAGCGATCCTCCTGTCTCAGCTTCCCTCTGTGAATGCCCCAACTCCCAGCTTTCTGCATGGTACTGTCGTGTGTGTGTGTGTGTGTGTGTGTGTGTGTGTCAAGGACTTTAATGACTGAACTCTCTCTCTACCCCAACTGATACTGCACTTTGATGGTTTCTTGAAGGTCACCAGGGTCTTTTCTTGGTATCCAAACTAGAGTACTCAACCGCATTGTGACGCCGACAGTGTGTCCGTGGCTGCATGAACATCTGTACCAAAGTAACTATATCTTTAGCTTGAGAAAGAAATATTCAGTGGGACTTCAAGTGGATCTCCTGAACAAGCATACTGCAAGCACTGTCAATCTGACCGGCATAGAGCCCATGGATTCTCATTAGTTCTTTTAAAATTTTAATATAATGTAATTTAGTACATAAGGATGTTTCCCCTGCACGTGTATCTGTATGCCCTGTGTGGAGCCCCCATAGAGGCCCGAATGTCAGATCCCCCAGAACTAGAGTTACAGATAGTTCTGGGCTTCCACATGGGCGCTGGGAATCCAAGCCAGGTCCTCCGGAGGAGCAGCCAGCATTCTAAACGGCTGAGCCATCCATCTCTCAGCTCTAATTATGTCTTAATAATCTCAAATCTGAGATCCAAGATAGGCTGCCTCACCGCGTGGTTGAATCTAATCTGGATTGAGTTTTCCCTGTGTCCACAGTTGTGTAACGCAAAGGCTCTCACACACCTCACATGTTCCAACTGGCATCAGATGCTGATGAAGTGCATCACAAGGGAGAAGTCATTTTTTTCCAGTTAGCTTTTCTGGATTTATCGTGGAAGCTGAGGGCAGTCTCAGCCCTAAAGGTTGGTTCTATTAAGTGTGGCTGCCGTGGGTGTGCCCTCCTTAAACACTCCTGTTGCCCAGGCAAGGCAAGCTGCTTTGCGTAGATTGTCTGTGTTTTACCTTTCAACTGTGCAGCTGAAAGAATGGCCCCCCATCCCCAACCCTCACCCCAACTGATTCTTCCGCAATGTTTGTGTCTGGTTCCTTGCCCACTAAAGGATGCAAACTGGCAATTTTCTTTTGTTCCTGTATTCCCATCCCTGCCCTCCCCCTTCTAAGTCCTTAGCTGCTTTGGAAAGCTTTAAGTTTGTGGGTGGGGAGTGCATGTGTGTAGTATGTGAATGTGGTGTGTGTATGTGGTATGGGGTATGTGTTTGTGTGTGTGGTGTGTGTAGTATGTGTGATGTGTGTAGTGTGTGTATGTGCTGTGTGTGCGGTGTGGTGTAGGTGTATGTGTAATGGTGTGTGTGGTATGGTGTGTGTGTGTGCTCATGTGTGTTCCTTTTTGGTTGCACAAGTCTGGCTGACTTCCTGGGCTCTGACCCAGCTGAGTTTAGTGTTGTTTACTGCCTCTCAGAGTCTTCTTGGGAGGCTAGTATTTTAATTAAGACCATATTGATCTTAGATACTAGAAAATGTCATCTGACCCAAAATCTCTCTCCATTGGAAACCTTCTCACCAGATTTCCAACTGAACATTACTCCCTAAAAAGGATGGCAATCTACTTTGAACATTGTGTGTGTATGTGTGTGTGTGTGTGTATGTAGAGACAAAGAGAGAGAGAAAGCCACTACTATGCTACCCAGGTTCAGCATAAATTATGGGTACAAGCAATCTGCCTTTCTTGGTTGTGTTGGTTTGAATGAGAATGGCCCTCATAGGCTCACATATTTGAACACTTGGTCTCTAGTTTGTGGAACGTTTTGGGAAGGATTAGGAGGTGTGGCCTTGCTGGAAGAGGTGCGTCTGTGTGTCGCTGAGGATGGGCTGTGAGGTTTCTAAAGCTCATGCCGTTCTCAGGTAGCTCTTTTTCTGCTTCCTGTTTGTGGATTGGGATGTAAGGTTTTAGCCACGGCTCTAGGGCCATTTCTGCCTGCCTGCTGTTATGTTCTCCACTGTGATGGTCACGGGTTTCATACAAAGACCAAGGCAACCCTTTATTTCCTTTTTCCTTTTTTTTTTTTTTTAAGCTTTTTTGAGGCAGGGTTTCTCTGTGTAGCCTTGGCTGCCTGGACTCACTTCACAGACCAGGCTGGCCTCAAACTCACAGAGATCCACCTGCCTCTGTCTCCCTGAGTGCTAGGAGTACAGGCGTGTGCCCAGCAAGGCAACTCTTACAAAGGAAACGTTTAACTGGGGCTGGTTTACAAGTCCAGAGGTTTAGTCCATAATCATGGCAGGAAGCACAGTGGCATGCAGGCAGACACAGCACTGGAGAGGGAGCCGAGAGCTCTACATCTTGATCCGAAGGCAGCAGAAGGAGCCTGTGTACCATACTAGGTGCAGTTTGAGCACAGGAGAGCTCAAAGCCCACCTTCACAGTGCAACACTTCCTTCAACAAGGCCACACCTCCTAATAGTGCCACTCCCCGTGATCCAAGCATTCAAACACAGAGTTCCATGGGGGGCATGCATGTTCAAACCACCACAGGGGATTTTCCATTCCCAGTGAATTATGTCCTTCAGAGTAAGGTCACAAAGGAGATGTCAAAAGTGGCAAAGAAGCACAAAGACTGTAAGCATCACCAGACACACTCCAGTATGGACACTCCTTTCCTTTCTCCATGGACACTGAGTCCTGCTTGTGGCTTTACAGGGTGAGATGACATTAGGAAGTAGAAGGTTTTGGTTTCTTTGGAAACTCAGTTGTGTCATGTAAACAGGTTTTTTTGTTTTGTTTTGTTTTGGTCCCAAGTGTGGGATGTGGGAATGTTTTTCACCCCTGCGGAAAACAGCCCCCATGAAAAGGTGCGCATAGCTGGAAACTACCTCACTCAAGGGGTGTGATTTTTGTGAGCTGGAAAACATCCTCACATGGACTCTGAGAAGGGATAAGTAGAAGCCCACAGACAGTGAGACAACACTTTCGCATTGCTATGCTTTGCAATGGTTCAGAACCTTTGATGGTCTTCGAAGAGAGAAATGCTCTAGAAAACTGTTCCTGCTGCTTTGGTGGGGTTCTGCCGCCTGGGCAGACTCGTGCTATTGGGGCGGAGTTTTGTGGCTTCTACTGAATCATTTCCATGCTGCTGACTAGTGTTGCTGTTGCTGCTACTTTGTTGCTTGACTAGACTGCTGGTATCCTGATGACTGAGGCTAGTAATTCTCAAAGAACCCATCAGCCCTTATCAGCAGGAAGAAAAGAGGTCTATAGCCCCTTTCCCTACTAATCTCCTACCTAAGCTCAGGGTGTGGGAAGGGAGGTAGAGGTATTTAAGAATCTTAAATAAAGTAGGTGTTTGAAAAATCTAAGCCTACACACTATGATCACCTCAAATGTCTTCTGGCAGATGGTGCACACCTGGAATAGGGCTAGGGGATCTTTCCCGGACATTCCATTCCCCAGAGTGAGGAGGCCCTGGGTGGCTGGTGGCCTGGCCTCTATCACTGGCCAAGGCCGGTTGACTGCTGTCTGACCAAAGAATGAGCTGTCGGAGGCAGCAGGATCAGCCCAATAAGCATTGCAAATATGGGTACAGCATACTGCGAGTTCAATGATGAATATATAATAAACTTCTTTTATAAATTGCCTTGGTCATCTTGTTACAGCAAGATATTCATCTTCCTGATATCTGTGCCCACCTAGCCTTTGGATATAGATTTTCTTACGGCAGACAGTATGAACTGAATATAAATCAACTTTATATAAAGTATACACTGAGGCATACTTTGGCAAGTCTTTTTTTATTTTTCCACCTTTTAGTTAATTTACCTTTCCAAGAAAATCTTGTTAACATGCTTTTAACATGTGTGCTGGGGATTGGCACTCAGGTCCTCCTGCTTGCAAAGCAAGCACTCTTATCCCTTGATCCACCATCCCAGACCTTCATGTAATTTTAATTGGGGCATGGTCCGAGGGAGAGTGGGGACTTAATGGAAAAGAAAGGAAGTCACAAAAGAAATTCGATTAAGCATGACATCCTGTCATGGGAAACTGAGACTCGGCCCTGCAGGGGGAACTGTGCAGGATGACACAGAACACTTCGGGGAGCACCTCACCTCACTATGTGCTGTAGAAGTTACCGCTGAACTTGGTTGAGGCTTTCTTGGGGAGTTCATTCTTGGCTACTGCTCTTTTCTGTGCTACCAGGGCAAAGGAAAACCCTCAGTAGACATAGTTTCTCTGAGGAAGCAGCTATTGGCTACAGAGCTATGGGAGGCCTGAACGCATCAGAAGCTCTCATAAAAAGACAGTCAGTCCCATGAGTGATGGTGCCCCTGAAAATTAAATTAATAATGAAATATTACTTTTGACATATTTTGGTATACTTCTGACATGGCAGAGAATGGAAATGACTTCTTGTTGTTGTTGTTATTGTTTTTTAACCAAAAGGGAGGGTATTGGAAAACTGGCTCTTGTGTATTGCTGGCAAGAATCAAAGGGCAATTTGGGATAGAATCAAAAGTTTTCAAATATGTTTCTCTTTGATCCAGAAACTTTGCTTCTAAGAACATGTTTGAAGTGGAAGATCAGATTATCACTTATTTCTGATTCTAAAGAGAAAGAAGCTGACACATGTAAATGTCTAATAATAAACCGTTGTCTAATCCCTTTCCCATCCATCTATCCATCCATCCATCCATCCATCCATTCATCCACCCACCCACCCTTCAGTTCTGTTAGTTATTTTCCATTGCAGTGACCAAAAATCCTGACCTAACAGCTGAAGGACAAGAATTACTCATGTCAGCTCAAGGTTCAGAGGACTGTGTTCATGGCGTTCGTTCTTCAGAGAGTCGCGGTGGCTGCGGCACATGGCTGAGCCTTTTATTTGTTTCTTGGTGGCTGAAAAGTTTGGCGTACACACACCAGGAGGTCACTACAGCTCCGGGGAGCATCCTCAGTGACTTACTTCCTCCCGTTAGGCCCCACCTCTCTCCCATTCACAGCCATCATCTGATGAAACCAGCGGCCGGGGCACAGCTGATGGGGACTCTAGAAGTGCCTTCCAAGGCCCAGGGTCACCCAAGGGAGCTCTACTCCCTTCCATGCAACTCTTCTTCCCTCCCCTCGTCTCTATTTTTGTATCAAAGAATTGTTTTATTTTTGTTTGTATATGCGTGCTCATGTGCCTGTGAAGGCCAGAGGAGGGTGCTGGATCCCCTGGAACTGAAGTTAAAGGCAATTGTACGTTGCCCAGTGTGGGTGCTGGGGACAGAACTCCGGTCCTCTGCAAGGGCAGCAACTGCTTTTAACCTCTGAGCCATCTCCTAAGCCCAACCTCTCCTCTTATGTTTTCCTTCCCTCCCTCTTTTCCTTCCTCCCCCTTCTTCTTTTCTTTATTTTTGAGATTAAAAAATCTAGTATGTAGCTCAGGCTGGCCTGAATTTGTATATAACCCAGGCTGGCTTTGAACTCATGGTATCTCTACCTCAGTTTTTCTAAGTGTTAAGGTTTCAAGTATATGCTATCTGGCCTTGCCCTTTCTTTAATTTTTTTTTAAATTTACTTAATTTTTTTCTTAGAGGAAGGAGATTGAAAACAGTTCCCCCTGAGAGATGAAGCTATTGAATTCCGTGGTTACCCAGGGCCCTCAAAAGTTTAAGAAGTAGATTGTGGACCAAAGATTTCCGACATTGCCTAGCAAAACAGCTTCAAGCGAAGTTCTGTCAGTTCTCTTTGGACAACGGGACTCATTTGCTTACTTACGCCTTTTTGTCTCTGCTGGTGAAAACCAATCTGGCACCTGTACCTTCTGTGTCTTCACTTTTACGACCCATGTGTTCTTTGTTTGGCTTCATTCCCTTCAGCTTTGGTCTGAAATGACTGGGGAAGGGAACTTCGCCACGTCTTGAAATGATCTGACTTAGCCGCCTGCCCTTTCATTTCTTGAAGTCATTTTTAGCACAATACACTAATCAAAGTTGTCTCACTTACTTCCTTTCTGTATTTCTCTGTTTTACGTGGCTCTCTCTCTTTTCTTTTTTGTCTACTTCTTGCCCAAAGAACCAAATAAAAGTCCCACATTAAAAAAGAATTTGGACCGATGATGATAATAGAAATGTTATGACAGTATGGGATTTATTTGTAAGCTTTTTGGAACTAAAAATAAGAATAGCTCAGATTTTATGTTGCAGCTCAAGGCGCGGCTGCTGATATTCATCTCTGTAGTTCTCAGGAGGGAGAATTACAACTCTAGTTTTGTGAGCAGAGGGCAAGTGGCCCGTCCCTAGCATTGCTGTTACTCGGAGCAGAGATGAAGCCAAAGCTTGGGGCTTCTTACGCTTCTCCTCTGCCCTTTGCAGCGGGTTTTGTGGTACTAACTGCAAGAACGTGCTTTTGCAAAGTAACAACAGACACTTGAAGGAAGCATGGATACATAGAGTGTTGTTTACTTACTGGACGCTGTTCTCTTCAAAAACGATGTGGAACATTTCCCTATTGATTTCCATTGGATTTGGGGTGTGTCTAGTTTAGTTTCATGTCCGCTTGACACAAGCTGAAGTTAGGAGAGGGGGGGAACCTCAATGAAGAAAATAGCTCCGTAAGATGAGGCTTAGGTAGGCCTGTGGGGTATTTTCTTAATTCGTGATTGATGGAGGAGAGACCAGCCCATTATGGGTGGTGCCATCCCTCAGCAGGTGGTCCTGGGATCTATAAAAAAAAAAAAAAAAGAGTAGCAAACCAAAGAGCAGCCATTCTCCATGGCCTCCAGCCTCTGCATCAGCTCCTGCCTCTACATTTCTGCTCTGTGAGAGTTCTTGCCCTGGCTTCCTTCACCGATGGGCTGTAATGTAGAAATACAAGCGAAATAAACCCCTTCTTTCCCAACTTGCTTTTGGTAATGGGATTTCATTGAAGCGATAGAACCCCTAACTAAGACTCGGCTTTAGGTTTGTTTGCAAAACTGCTGATGGAATGGGATTCGACACAGTGAGGTTGCAACACTGTGGCTGTGGCCAATAAATCAAAAAGCGTGAGGAGTTGCAGGATTTATTTCCAAAGTAGAGCTCTCCATGAACAAAGGGAAGCATGAGCGTTTTATTCAGGGAGTTCACAGATACTCATGTAGAAATGTACTCTGGGGATTGGCACACTCCCACGCAGGCTCAAATTAAGAAGGAAACATGGCGTACAAGCTTGCTTATGGACTTGCTTGGCTTGCATTGTAAAGATGGTGGACAAACCTGCCTCTAGAAGTGCCTCGCTTTTTTTTTGTTTTTGTTTTGTTTTTGTTTTGCCAGAAGGTTTGTAGCGGCAGCCAAATAAAAAGACGCTTTGAAGGTGTATTGTACGTGAGTGTGGCGTAAGGCAGCCTGCATGCTTTGCTTGACTGCTCAAGTTGGTCTTTCTTGCTTCTTTTCAGGTTATTGAAGTACTTGTAGGGACTACCTGAAAGTTTATCTGCGTCTTTCCTGTGGTCCTGCCCTGGCTGCGCGGTGATGAAGCAGTTGACTTGGCCAGCTTTTTCCACACTCCCTGTGAGTGCCTTTTTGAAACTTTCCACATAAGATCTTAGTTATTATTATTATTCGTATTGTTTGTTTGTTTGTTTTGAGGCAGGGTTTCAGTGTATATCCTTGGCTGTCCTGGAACTTGTGCATTAGACCAGGCTGACCTTGAACTCAAAGAAATCCACCTGCCTCTGTCTGCCTAGTGCTGGAATCAAAGGGACGCAACTCCACCACCTTCAAGACCTTGTTTTTAAGTGAGGATAACCTAGGCCCGTGAGATGGCTTGGTGGGGGAAGGGGGCTCAGATTCTCATAGCTGGCAACCTGATTCCGTTTCAGTAACCACCCACTAAAGAGAGAAAACTGACCGCCACAAGTCCTATGACCTCGTTCCTCAGCTACAGCCTCTCCCCTGACTCCCACACAGTTTTAAAACATGTAATACATAAACTTTTTTTTTTTAAGATAATAATCTGTCCCAAGACCTTGTGCTTGCTGGCAGGCCCTCTACTACTGAGCCTTGGCCTCGGGTCTATTCTATGTTTTGTCTGTGTGTGTGTGTGTGTGTGTGTGTGTGTGTGTGTGTGTGTGTGAACAATTTAAATTTATATTTAACTAAACATTTTTACGCAGTATATTTTGATTGCATTTCCTTTCCTCCAACTTCCCTCAGATCCTCCCCACCTCCCTATGCACCCAATTTTATGTTTTCCCTCTTTATCCCTCTCTCTTAAAAAAAATATCAAGAAACAAAACAAACAAAAAATAAACAAATAAAAGCCCAAATAAAGCAACATGAGACAAAAAGTCCACAAAAATACCGTTGGATTTGGTTCATGTGGGCCAACTACTTCAAGGCATGAGGCCTCCCCCTAAGTGTGACTCCACTGAAGAAAACCGATTTACCCTTTGCCAGTGGGGACCAGTTGCAGTTACCCCTTGGGTAGGGGCGGGAGCCTGTGTCCACTTTCGCCTCTCAGTGCTGGGACAGTCCATGTGTTGACCTGTGCAGGTCTTCTGCATGTTGCCACAGTCTCTGAGTTCATATGTGTGTTAGTCTTTTGGTGTCTGGAAAAAACTCTTTCCTTGGGGCCATCTACCACCTCTGGCTCTTATAACCTTTGTGCCTCCTCTTCTGCATAGATCCCTGAGCCATGAGAGAAGGGATGAACACATCCCATTTAGGACCGAGTGCTGCAAAGTCTCTGACTCCAGTTGTGGGTCTCTGTGTTAATTACTGGCTACTACCAGAAGAGGCTTCGTTGTTAATGATGGCTGAGCAAGGCATTCATTGTTTCTATGGTAGAGCAGAATGTCATTAGGAGTCATTTCATTGCTATGTTCCGTTACAGAATGCCAGTATTAGGTTTTCCCCTAGGTGTATGGCCTGTCTGGTCTCATGTTCTTGGCCAATTTAGCAGTTTCAGATATGGTTTCTATCACATGTGTGGGCCACTAGTTTCCCTTTTCCTTTACGTGGTGTTTAAGGTTGCTGTGAAAACAATGTTGCCTCTACTCTCAGGAGAAGGACAGAGTTTGGGGGCATTGTGCTGAACACCATGCAGAGTGAATACAGAACTCAGAACCTGCAGCCTTCCCTCCTTAGCTTAATGCATTTCTTTACAGTGATAGCTTTTCACTTCGCGCCAGTGTTATGGCGTTTAAAGTCACTAAAAAGTGGTGGTATTTGAGGCTAGTGTGGCTGTGGCTGAGTTTAAAAAATGGGATTCATCCATGTATAGTCAGATCCTGTCTCTAAAAGAAAAAAAAAAAAAGGAATCTGCCTCAGTTCGTCTCTATTGGCTTTTTTTTCACTCAAGTGTTTACAAATCCGCAGTTTTAGATTTCTGACATGAAAATGAAGAAGCTGAGTTACAGCATTTTTCCGTGTGAAAGAGAGAGAGAAAACAATAGTTGAAGACAGCCTGGGACACTTAATTTATTTAGAGAGATTTTTTTTTTCAGGGCTGGAGATGTCTCTCGGTTGGTAGAGTGCTTCGCCTAGCCTGCAGGAAGACCTGAGTTCCATTTTTGGCACTGCATGAAGCAGGGTGGTGGCTCTTGCTGATGATCCCGGCACTTGAGAGGTGGGCAGGGAGGATCAGGACCTCAAGGTCCTTTTTGGTCCAAGTGAATCAGAAGCCACTCTGGATAACAGTGAGACCCTGTCTCAAAAACAGAACAAAATGAACCTGTCTCTTTCTCTTTCCCTCTCTCCCTCTGCCCCTTTCCTTCCCTCACTCTGTGTGTGTGTGTGTGTGTGTGAGAGAGAGAGAGAGAGAGAGAGAGAGAGAGAGAATTTTAATGAAATAATTTGGCAAAGTTCTAAACCTCTGGGTTATGAAAACAGATCTTTTTTTTTTTTTTTTTTTTTTGCTTTGAAAATTTTGCCTAAATCCCTGTCCTTGATGTCTCATCATAAACGCATAATCACCTCGGAAGTGATTGTGCACATGGGTCAGCTAGAGAAGAAGGGTAGGGGATCAGATTTGCCCAAGGAGATGAACTTGCACAACCAGTCTTTTGGGGTGGGGGGGAGTGTGCTTCCTGCATCCTTGCAATGGCCGAGTTTCCAAGGCTCTGAGGAAAGTCAGAGGACATGTTGCAAGGCACTCCACGTGGGAATGGCTGTGTAAGTGAACGCAATCTTGAAGACATCTATAAGAACCGTAAAGGCAGCTGAAGGGATATTGCTCCAAGGAAGTGAAATGTCCAGGAACTTCTTGACAAATTGTCCTCTGCTGTTGACCTCACCACCTGAATGAGTCAGAAAGAGTAAACAAGGAAAACTGACCCTGCTTCTTCCTCCTCTCACTCTGACACTTATTCCAGCGCAGATTTTCCACATATAGACTCAGGCTGGTTGACATTTTTTTCGCCCCCTCTGAGACAGGGTTTCTCTGTGTAGCCCTGGCTGTTGTGGAACTTGCTCTGCAGACCAGGCTGGCCTTGAGCTCGCAGAGATCCGGCTGCCTCTGCCTCCTGGATGCTGGGATTAAAGGTGCGTGCCACCAACCAGCAACTCTTTTAAACCAAGAGTGTAAGTTTGTTTTTCTTGTTAGGGATGATTATGGACATTGATAAGGAGTCTGAATGATTTAAATGTCAACAGTAGGAAAGAAAACAAACCCTAGAAACAGTAACTAAGTGTGTGAGGAAATAGCTTAGTGTAACCATGAGTAAAAAGCATGAGACTGAAATCTTAAATATTTATTTTTCTTTTATGTGTTTGTTTGCCTGCACATATGCATATGTGACATACATGTGCCTAGTGACCAAAGAGATCAGAAGAAAACCTTAGATCTTCTGGATCTGAAGTTATAGAAGGTTGTGAACCATCATGTAGGTGTTGGGACACTGAACCCAAGTCCTCTGTAAGAGCAGTGCTCTTAACTGCTGAGCAGTCTCTCCAGCCCAAAGATTGAAGTCTGTTGGCAAAAAATGTGAACCCCTTGTCTTAGTAAACGTTCTATTGCTGTGAAGTGACCCCATGACCATAGTAGCTCTTATAAAGGAAAACATTTAAGCGGGGCTGGTTTATAGTTCAGAAGTTTAATCCACTGTGGTCATGACAAGAAGCATGACATCACGTAGGCAGACATGATGCTGGCGAATGAGATGAGAGTTCTACATCTGGATCTGCAGGCATCAGAGACCCTGGGTCTGGCTTGAACATCTTGAAACCCCAAAGCCCAACCTCTGTGATGCTTCCTTTGACAAGGTCACACCTCCTAATCCCTGTCAACAAGGCCACTCCCCAATAAAGAAGCATTCAAATGTCCATTAAAGTTCTATCAATGTTCATGAAGAAATCACACCAATTCTCTGAAGACAATCTTGTTCTTGAAAGTAAAAGAGAAATATATGAGATGCATTTGATGCCTCCAGAGCATAACTCTGCCATTTTAAACCATAATAAAAACTTAATGAGAGTCACTGGGTGGTAGTGGAGCAGGATTTTGATCCCAGCACTCGGGAGGCAGAAGCAGGCAGATCTCTCCGAGCTTGCGCATAGCCTGGACAACAGAGAGAATTCTAGGATAGCCAGGGCTGCACAGAGAAACCCTGTCTTGAAAAAAAAAAAACAAAATTTAATAAGAATCAAAATGCCTTCATAACTACAGTGCAGTTTTTCAGCCTTTTCGTTAACCATGTCATGTTTATGATGCACAGAGATATAAAGAATTAAACAATCCTTTTATTGTAATAGAAACCTGAGCTAAAGATGGTGCTTTGAGTACATAAATATAACTTAAATCCCACTTGAGCTACACATGGGGAAAAAAAAAACAAAACTAATTTCAGGTGTGTCCTATTGGTTTCTTCTTTGACCATCCAGGCTTAGTTTGTGTTTTCTCAAACACACCAAGAAGAATTCATGAAAACAGCATTTTTTGAAGCTGATGTGGTGCGTGTGCTCTGAGGCTCCAGCCTCAGAGTATTTTCCCATCTTAGTTTAACAGGTCTAGAAATTCCCTTACAGACGTAACTAGAGGCTTGACTCCTACATGATTCTAGATCTTGTGAAGTCGATCACCAATGTTAACCATCACTCACCAGCTGGGTCTACACCAAACACTGCTCAGAACCGGTGGCCTTCAGGATGAAGGGGAAGGAGGCAAGCAGGGACTGAATAAAAAGAACTGGACAGTGACTGAAGAGGGTTGGTAAGAAGTCAGCCTTAGGTGCCTTTTTGCATTCTGTCCTGCTCGGAAGTGCACTCAGAAAGCACAGCTGGGATCTGACTGCTCTCCCAAGATGGAAAAAAAAAAAAGTTGCTGAACTGGAGGAAACCAGATTGGAGCAGTGTCACTCAAGAGACACATATGTCATGAACATGTTGAACTAAAAATGGCTGGGTGAGCCTGGCACAAATTTGATTTGTACTTGGTCCTCCTGAGTCAGTGATGGGTAACGCTGTGACCTCTTCCCTTCCTTTTGGGGTTATCTGAGGACGCTGATTTCTCCCACGGGTGTCTTCTGCTATAACCCACTCATGACCGCCAGCAGGACAGATGAGATAGAAGTACCAAGTGGATGCAAACCTCATTCCTAGTTGATGTCCAGCACCCAGCCTAGCCCATGTCCAAACATTGTGAGTGCAGTGTTTCTCAGTTACACTCCTGCCCTGGCTGGCTGACTCCCACAGGGGGTTCTGATAAACACTCTGTGAAGGCAAAGCCAGACAATGGAATCAGGGCCAGAGCCAGAGAGGTTCCTCTTCTCTGATGACATCATTTCATCATTCTTACTAAATTAAATCAATTATTGTAGTGCTGGTGTGTGTGTGAGGGAGAGAGAAAGAGATGATAGGTAGGTAGGTAGGTAGGTAGGTAGATAAAGGTGGAGACATTGGATAGCACCACACATGGTATGCTGAGCCTGTACAAATCGGAGAAAAACTTCTAGAGTCAATTCTTCCCTTTCATTACAGATTTTGGCAGCTGAACTCTGGTTTGCCTGCAGAGACCTTTACCTGCTGAGCCACCTTGCCTGCCCTGACATTATTTTTGTGAACCCTATCCATGTGGCTATGGTTAGCTTACCTCGTTTATATTCTCAGTCACAGAGTATCCTGCCTTTTCTTTGCACTATCGCTTTCTGATCTGCTTTCTTTCTTTCTTTTTTTTTTTTTTTTCTAGGTTGGGCTTCCAGGCTTCTTACCACTTGTTATTGCTAGCAGCGCTTTTGTGAACATTTCTATGTACAACGTTCCCTGTTAACATGGGGGTTTCCCTTTGGTGTTTATGCGTAAGGAATTGTTTGGTGATAATATTTAGACATCATAGTAAGCATTTCAAAAATTTCTAAACAATTGTTACTTCTACCACCAATGTGGAAAGTTCTCTGGAGTTGCAGATTCTTACCAAGTTCTGGTCTCATCAGACTCGTGAATGTTTGCTAATCAAATGTGTGTTAAATATGCCCTCGTGATTTTCAGCTTCATTTGCCTGTGGCCAGTGAGACTGAACACTGGCCATGCAGGTTTCCTGTTCTATGGCTTGTCTGCTCATATTCTTGGCTGTTTTATTTTTAAAATGGAAGTAGACACAAAGGTAGCAGGCATGAATCTTAAGGAGATAGTTCAACCCATATTTATAAATGAATATGATCATGTAGGTGTATGTCCTTTGACGTATGTTTAAATGTAGTTGCATTAATAAATGTTTCCTGGTGCTGGGATGGACCATTTGGCAGAGTACTTGCCTAGCAAGCACAAAGCCCTCGGTTCCATCTGTAGCCCTATTGTAATCCCAGACCTTGGGAAGTGGAGGCAGGAGAATGGAAAATTAGGGTCATCCTTGGCTACATCACAAATTTGAGATTAGCTTGGGCTACAGCAGACCTTGTTTAAAATCAATTGATCAATCAATCAACCGATAGATTTTTTCCCTAATGGTTTCTGATTTGGCGTTTTGTTAGGAAGCTCTTCCATATCCTAACAGCTTAAACATATTTTCTTACTTTTCATCTGAACATCTAAAATTTTCACTCACTTTCTTTCTTTGTTTCTTTCTCTCTTCCCCCGCCCACCCATGTTTGTAGACCCAGTACCCCTCATACTCCTGATGCTTCTGCCTCCATCTCCCAAATGTTAGTGTTATAAGCATGTACCACCATGCCCAGAAAAACATTAGCTGTTTACATGTCATGAATGTGAGATTGTTTTGTGCTTGTAGGAGCAGAGAGTCTGAAGTAGTGTTCCATTTAGTTCCTTACAGATAACCATTCATTCAAGCACTGTTTGAAAACATTCTTCATTACCTCTGACCAGTCTTACCTCTACCTTCATTTTTGTGTGGTCCTGGTGATGGAGTCTAGGGCCTTGTGCATGTTAGGCACTCTGACACAGAGTTATATTTCTATCTCGGGCAATCACTTTCATTCATCAGGACTGCATATGTGTCTTTGTCTAGCTTTGCATATGACTAAAAAACTAACATTCTCTTTGCACCATTTCTCTCAAGCTTCATGGCTGAGACACTTGTAATAAAAGACAAATGGACGTGAAACAAGCACATGCATTCATTTAATATGTTTTCCCACAGATGGGGGCCTTTGGAAAAGACTGGGAGAAACAGCAACATTTCTTCATTAAAAATTTATTTTAGATTCATTTATGTTATGTGTATGAGTGTTTTGTCTGCATGTACATGTGTGCACCATGTGCATGGATATGGAGATCAGAAGAGGGTACTGGACACAGAAAGTTGCTAACCATGTGGTGACTGGAAACCAGAACTGAGTCCTCTGCAAAGAGCAACCACTGCTGTTAACCGCTAAGCCACCTTGCCAGATGCAAGCCTCTGTGTTTTAATGCTCAGTCGCTTTGACATAGTCTTGCAAAAGTATGGCGAGACAAAGGAGATACAATCTGATGGTACAAACTAAGGAAATAAAGCAGGCCTGCTTGCTTGCATTTCTTTTTTTTTTTAATTTCTATTTTTATTTTCCTTTAAGACTAAGTTTCTCTGCGTAGTTTCTGACTGCTCTACAACTTACTCTGTAGACCACGATGGCCTCAAACTCAGAGATCTGCCTCGCTCTGTCTCCCAAGTGCTGGGATTAAAGGCATGTACCACCACTACCCCAGAAAAGTAGATTTGATGAAAGGAGTTTCAGAGTTAGAAAGGATCTTACAGAGATACTCAAATCTATGTTTGTTGTGTGTATATTTGCAGCGTGTGTGTATGCCTACACTCATGTGAGTCCATGTTGAATCTCCCTCTATCACTCTCCACCTTAGTGTTTGGGACAGATGCTCCTACTGCTGACCTCCGGATATCTAGACTGGCTGTCCAGAAAGCCTAGGTATCTGCTTGTCTCCGTCTCTGTCCCCTGCCCTACAGTCTGGATTAAAACTAAATAGAAAAGCAATTCTTTATTTAGAATAGACAAAGAATGGCAGCAGGTGATGAAGTTTAGGGATTCCTGTTCCTTTGTTCTGTGATCTCATTGGACAATCTGTTAGATGTGTTACTTAATCATTTTTCTCTCTTTTCTGTCATCTGGGAACATTTGATAACTACACCGACCATAAAACTCACCCTAAACTGAAGCTTTGTGTTGAATCTGTGTCTTTATATGACGTGCTTGCTGTCTCGCCAATTCTAAGAGTGATCATGAACTATACATCCATGTAGCACAGAAAATGAAGGCTTATGCACTTCTTATCTGTTAGAAACTGAAATCACGCTTACCGTGTGTAATGAGATATGTGGACATTAGAAAAAAAAATAAGGGCAAATTGAAATCATACCTAATGTCTGTTATATGCCAGTGTGAGTGGCACTTGGTTATTGATTAGGAAATGTGTGGCTCTTCAGGGTCAAGCATCCTACCCAATGGGACCCAGACATTTGCATTTGATCACCTCACCTCCCACCACAGTTACCAAAAACTAACTCTTCAAAGCCTAAGGCAGAACAAACAACACAGCAAATAGGGCTGTCCCAGTGGTAGAGCTCAGAAGCATAGAACATCTCCCTAAAGATACCAGTCTTGTGCCTTAGACACCTTTCCTAACAAAAGTAAGGAGGTGCATAGCTGGCCGGGGGTGAGTCTGGGTTACTTTTCAACATGCTGGTTTTAATGTCATCACACAGCTACAGTTTGCCCTGTGTTATCTGTGTGCCCACTTCCTCTAGAATGCGCAGGGAGTCTAATGGAGGGGACAGGAACCCACAAGGAGACCAGCAAAACAAAAAGATCTGAGCCCAGGGTTCCTGCAGAGACTGATGCACCAATGGGGGACCATGCGTGGAGAAGACCTAGGTCCCTTGCTCAGATGTGGCCCGTTGGCAGCTCAGTCTCCATGTGGATCTCTGAGTGAGGGGAGTGGGGGCTGCTTCTATCCTGAACTCGATTGCCTGCTCTCTGATCACTCGCCCCTGGTGATACAGCCTTGGCAGGCCACAAAAGAAGAGGATCCAAGCAGTCACGATGAGACTTAACAAGCTAAGGGCAGATGGCAATAGTGGAGAACTCCCCCTTTCAGTGGACTAAGGAAAGGGGATGAGGGAAAGAGGGAGGGAGAGCAGGACTGGGGGGAGTCGAGGGAGGGGGCTTCAGTTAGAATATATAATGATTGTGAAGAAAAACAATTAAAATAAAAAAAATCATTTAGTAGAACGTGGTAACAAGTTCAGAAATTTGATTATTAGAATGGCACCTACCGGATTATCTGAAAATGGCCCCTTCAGTCTCTGCTTACAGAGTCTGTGCTGGGGCTTAATGTAGCTTAGTTGGCAGAGTGCTTGCTTAGCAACCACAAAGCCCTGGGTTCTAGCCCTGGCATCCCATTAAAAGTTGGTGCATAGTCCTTTAATCTAAGGACTCAGGAGGATTTTGAGGCCAGCCTGGGCTACAGGATAGCCCGTCTTAAAGAAGCAAGACCCCCTCTCCAGCTGTTGCATTCCTAACTGCTCTGAAGCTCTGAGTACCTGTACAATACTGGGCTGCCCCTCAACACTTCATCGTGGAGAAGGAGGGGCTCACCAGGCCCCACAACTTCTTGAGGAGAAACAGGCAGCTAATGGCTGCTGGAGGAGGGAAAGACATTTCTCCCTTGGTATAATCGCTGGCCAATCACCCATGCTTCTGTGAATAGCCCTAATGAAGCCCAGTTAGGTGACAGGTAAAAGCAATTTCTGATAAGCCTGATGACAATCCCTGATATCCACATAATTAAAAGAGAGAAAGAGAGAGAGAGAGAGAGAAACTGGCTCCTGCAAAGTGTCCTTTGACCTCCAAATGAGCACTGGGCCTACATAACTATAGCTATAACTATGACTATATATGTGCCACACACTATATAAATATAGTTAGTTATTTTTAGAGACAACTGAGATACAGAAAACAGTTCTTACTTTAAAGCAAATAAGAGATAGTTTATTCTAGAACCAAATATGCATGGCCACGGCCTAAGAACGTGGATTCAGATTATCTGGCAGACCATGTTCCAATGTGAAAATGGTTTCTCGGGGTTTTTATACTTGTGAAGATATTAATTCAAATCACTTTTCAAGTACGTTGGTGGAAACGTCAGCTGGTTGGCTGTCCTAGTTTTATTTCTGTTGCTGTGACGAATACTCTCCCAGAAAGCAACATAGGAGAGGAAAGGGGGTTTTCTGGATTGATTTAGCTGAACCATGGTCCATTACTGCAGGGGGGTCAATGCAGGAACTGACAGCATCATATCCACAGTCAAATGCAGAGAGAGGATAAGCACATGGTTTGATTGCTTGCTTGAGAGCTCTCTTATAGTGTTTGGGATCCCCTGTCTAGGGAATGGTGCCTCCTGCAATGGCCTGGGTCTTCTACCTCAATTAATAATCAAGATCATTCATAAACATGAACACAGGCCAATCAGACCTGTGTAACTCCCCACGAAGCCTCTCTTCCCATGTGATTCTAGGTTGTGTTAAGCTGCCATTTGAACCACCATAGAGGGATATGGCAAATCAGGGGTGCTCTCTGCTCTCAGTTTCAGATGTTGTCGGATGGTGTCCTTAGCTTTTAGGTGTGGAAGTTAAGAGTCTGTTATCACATTCTGAAATAATTTGTCTAGTAGTCACAGGGTGTTAGGTTAGACTCAGAAGTGGGCAACAAGGGGCTGATAAGGGGACTAAAGATAAGCCCGAGATAATTTGTCTCTGAATCTTCAACATTCCAGCTGTCTGCAATCATGAATTCTAATCAGTCAGCCAGCCTCAGAGAATCTTTAGCATAGACATGGCTTTGTGTGGGAACTTCAGAGGGAATGTTTATCGCAACATCATTTATAGTGATGGCAAAGGAAGATAGTGGTGTTGCAATCTAGGGAGCTGACTAGAAGAATGGTAAGTGATGTAATCCAACTGTTAGAAGCACAGGACTGCATGAGCATACTGCAGTGGGAATAGACATTTTCAATACACTGGAAGGGGAAAATGTAGCGTGTGTGTGTGTGTGTGTGTGTGTGTGAGAGAGAGAGAGAGAGAGAGAGAGAGAGAGAGAGATGGAGCATACCTTAATCTCCCAGGACTTGGGGGGCAGAGACAAGTGAATCTCTGTGAGTTTGAGGCCAGCTTGGACTACAGAATGAGTTCCAGGACAGCCAGAGCTAGCCAGAGAAATCATGCCTCCAAAAATAATTTATAAAAGGGGGGGGAGGATGTGATTTTTACAGAAAAATGCTACACACGCACACCAAAACAAAAAACTATGAATTTCACAGAAGTAAGCACACATCAAAACACATCTATGAAAGTAATCATTGGGGTTGAATTGTGCTTGGAGCTAGGGTGAAGAAGGTGTGGGGGAGGAGAGAAGGGCCTTGCATGGGCTAATGGCTTCAGGGCATGTGAAACCAAAGATACAATTAATTTAGTCCTGTCTGCACTTGAGGTTAAAACGTCAAAGTTCAGGGGCCAGAGAGACAGATCAGTAGTTAAGGGAGTTTACTGCTCTTGCAGAGGACCTGGATTCAGTTCCCAGTAGCCACTTGACAGCTCACAACTGCCTGTAACCTCAGTTCCAGGGGATCTGATGCCATTTTCTAGCCTCCGCAGCTTCTTGTAAGCACATAAGTTCACCCATGCTCACATGCATACTCAAAAATAAATAAAAACATCTGGAAGATATATTATCGGTCACCATGGGGCTGGAGAGATGGCTCAGGTTAAGAAGGCCTGTTGCTGGGGCTGGAGAGATGGCTCAGTGGTTAAGAGCACTGTCTGCTCTTTGGTTCAATTCCCAGCACCCACATGGCAGCTCACAACTGTCTGTAACACCGATTCCAAGGGATCTGACACCTTCACACTAATGCACATCAAATAAAATTCAAGAAATTATTTTTTTAAAAGAAGGCCTGTTGCTCTTCTAGAAGACCCAAGTTTAGTTCTTAGCACCTGTACCTACAACTTTTGCAGATCTAACACTCTCTTCTGGCCTTTTTGGGCACCTTCATACATCATTTATAAGTGTAAGTGTCCATACACTCACACACACACATAGACCTAACACACAGATACACACACAGATATATGTACACACAGATACCCCCCACAGAAACACACACAAATAATGCATATACACACAGATACACACATACATACATTAAAAGTGTCAATATGGGTGCTAGGGAGGTGTCTCAACAGTTAAGAGCATTGGTTGCTCTTTCAGAGGACCTGGATTCAATTCCCAGCACCCATACCTTACAACTGTCTATAACTTCAGTTCCAGGGCATCTGACACCCTCACACTGACATACATGCAGGCAAACTCCATCGCACATTAAAAAAAAAATAAATTGTTAAAAAAAAGTAATAAATACATGAAACCTAACTTAATACAGAAAACGACAAAATAAGATAAGGTAAATTTAATATCAGTTGATAAAGGAGAAATGAATTTAAGGAAACAATAATTATGTACATTAGAATGAGGTCATCAATTGGAATGTATAAATATTGGGTCAAAACTGAGTCTTGAAGAATACACAGGAAGGGCTCTGGAGTTAGCTCAACTGGCAGAGCACTTACCTAGCATGCACAAAGTCCCAGTCCAGTCTGGGCTGCTTGAAGCTCTGTCTCAAAGTAAGAAAGAAAGAAAGGAAGAAAGAAAGAAAGAAAGAAAGAAAGAGAAAGACAGACAAAGGAAGGAAGGAAGGAAGGAAGGAAGGAAGGAAGGAAGGAAGGAAGGAAGGAAGGAAGAAAAAGACTCTACAGGAAACCACATGTGATGACAATAAAAGGTTAAATGTTCTTGGCGTTGGACACTCACCAGCCTCATCATCTTGTCGTCTCTACCCCTTCAGCCAGATTGTCTTTGGCTCTGCTCTCTCTGGCTCAGGTCTGTAGTCAGCACTGGCTGCTTCCTTTGGCTGCTGTCTTGGCAGGCACACTATTGATATTTCCTTTAAAGAAGCAGAGAGTTCTCGCTTTGGCCACACATAATGTAACCCCTTTCTGTTCCTTTCTCCCTCTTTTTTCTTCTTTCTTCCTCCTTCTCTGCCTCACCCTCCTCTCCTCTTCCTCATCTTCTCTCTCTCTCTCTCTCTCTCTCTCTCTCTCTCACACACACACACACACACACACACACACACACACACACACACACACACACATACACACACACATGGGGGAGAGGAGAAAGGGAGGGAAAGAAAGGTGGGGGGAGCTATTCCTATTTTGAATAAAGCCGACTCTACAATTAGTGGTCTCAGACGGAAACTTCATACAGAAGTAAAATGGGTGCCATAACTACAATGTCAACGACAGTGTTCCAGAGAATTCCAAGAAGTTACTTGTTCCATAAATAGATGGCAAGAGCCAAACTTTTTTAAAAATTTTTTTTAAGAAAAAAAAATCATTTTCTCCATTCTCACACTCCAAATCTAAGGACTTGTATTACCAAATATGGAGGGTTCAGTATTTTACTTAGATGGCTCAGTATTTTATTTAGATGGTGGCCGTTGGTCTATGACTAAATGAAGAATGATTTCTTTACAGCTTTTTGTGAGACTTTGGTGGTTGTGGGGTTTTGTTCCAGTGTTACTGGCTTGCACTTCCCCAGGGCGCTTGTTGAGAGGAGACTTGCTAGGTAGCCTGGGCTGGTTTTGAACCCGCAATCCTCCAGAATAGACTAAGTGCAATCACTTCACTTGGCTAAGCATATCCTCGAACTTGGGATCCTCCTTCCTCCATCTCCTGCATGCTGGGATTACAAATGCACACCCCCTCACCCAGTTTTATGCAGTTCTGGGGGTCCAACCCAGGGCTTTGAACACGTTAGGCAAGCCTTCTATCAACTGTGCTACACACCTTCAGCCCAGGCTTAATATGTTTTAAGGGACAAATAGCATCCAGGATGTATGATATTAGAAGCAATTGCTGTCAGCTACCAGGAGTTAGGAGGGATCTATTGATGCTGGGTTTTTCACGTGTTGCTTTTTTTGGAGAGAATATTCAGGTTCTCCATTTTCTTTTGTTAATGGCAGTCATCATGCACAGAGAATTGTAGCTGGATGCAGGATGAAGAGCTGGTGGGGCCTCTGTGGTTTTTGCCCTGAATTCTGATCCCTCGTGGATCCCGTAGTGGACTATGTGGCTTTGGTCATGCTGGCTTAGCATGCATACAGCCCTGGATTCGATCCTTGCACTGTCTGTCTGTCTTAACCCTTTATACTTTACAGAGACATTATAAGAACTGAATGAGGTAACTTTTTAAAAATCAAGACAAGCTGAGCATGGTGGCACATGCTTTTAATCCCAGCACTCAGGAGGCAGAGGCAAGCAGATCTCTGTGAGTTCAAGTCCAGCCTGGTCTACAAAGCAAGTCCAGGACAACCAGGGCTACACAAAGAAACCCTGTCTTCAAAAAAACAACATAAACAAAAAACAAAAAACAAAAATCAAAACAAAAACAGTTACATTGGAGTAGTTTTTATTTAATAAACAGATAGAAAGCCCTATGATTTTGCTCTATGAAAATAAAAGTAATGTGGCTCAGTCTGCAAAATGCTTGTTGATGACCTACTTCCAACCCCAGGCCCTAAGTTAAAAAACAAAACCATCTAAAAGAGCCGGGCCTGGTGACACATACTTGGAATGGCTGCTCTGGGGAAGCAGAAGTAAGCTGATCCCCCAGGGCTTGGTGGCCAACCAGCCTAGTTTAATTGATGGATTCCAGGTCAGTGAGAGACCCTGTCTCAAAAAACACAGTGAATGGTGTCTGAGGAATGACAACAAATGTCCTACACACACACAGAGAGAATACAAATAAATAAATAAATAAATGAAGGAAGAAAGAAAAGCAAGCAAGCAAGCAAGCAAGCAAGCAAGAAAGCAGTGCATGCCTGCTCACAGAGATCTGCCTATCCCTAGTGTTGGGATTAAAAGCATGTTCTACCACATTCGGTCAGCAAGTGTCTCTGAGGACTGTTGAGGTTCACTCTAAATTTCTTCCTCTTCCCATTACTAGGGAACCCACTTGGACACTGAGCTGCCACAGGCTACATCTGTATATGAACTCAGTGGCTGGCTCTTTGATCACCTCCTTCTGAGGGGAGAACAGCCTTACCAGGCCACAGAGGAAGACAATGCAGCCAGTTCTGATGAGACCTGATAGGCTAGGATCAGATGGAAGGGGAGGAGGTCTTCCCCTATCAGTGGGTTTGGGGAGGGGCATGGGAGGAAGGGAGGGGAAGGGGAATGAGGGAGGGGGCTACAGCTGGGATACAAAGTGAATAAACTGTAATTAATAAAACAATAAATAAATTTTAAAAATTTCTTCCTCCTCTCTTTGTGCTGACTACCCACTATGTTCATTTCTACTACCCAGTCTCACACCCCTTCATGAAATGACTATTCCCGGGGAAATGAAGAAAACAATTCATCAGAACCATGACTAAAGTCATCTAGGATGATTCAAAGTTCTCTCTGATGGCTCATGCTCATGGTCTTTAGTTTTTTGACTGAAGGGACGCCTAGCTTGATCAGAAGCAGCCCTCCCCACTCCCTGCTATCAGTCATGTTCTGAGTAACTGAGGACAATAGCTAAGATGTCTCTAGTGAAGAGAGATTTCCACCCGTCTTTTGTTTTATAAGCATCTTTCACATGAGTAGCACAGCCATTTTGTCCATTCCTTCCCTTTCCCCACAGATGCTCACATAAAGCAGCCTTTACTGTGGGACAGCAGAGGGTGTGTTGGGCAAAGGTGAGGCGGGACATCAGTACTACCTGGAGTGTGCCAACTTCAGAGAATGGTTATGAACCTTGCTCGCCTCTGGGCTAACAAGGCCTCTGCAGGCCCTGTAAACCTGATCTGTCTTTCCTCCATACAAGAAGGTAAGCAACTGTAGCTGTGACACGGAATGAGGCAGAGCTCTTTGAAGGACGTGAAATCAGCACTAGATCAATGCTCTGCTATCCTTCCTCCCTTTAAATGCCCAGTAAGTAAAGCAAGCAAGCAAGCAAGCAAAACGACCATTCAGTTTCCATTAATTTCCTTGGCCCAATAGCTAAGAGACGGTGAGTGTAAGAGAAATCTTGTAGCTGGGGATTTAGCTCAGTTGGTAGGGTACTTACTTAGCGTGCTTGAAGCCCTGGGTCCAATCCCTGGGCTGCACCAAACTGCAGTGATGCCTGTCTGTCTTCCCAGAACTCAGGAGGTATAGACAGAGTTTAAATACGCTCAGAAAGGCAGAGAGACAGAGAGAGACCACCACACCCGAATGAGTCTCACATTTGTAAAACCAGTAAAAGCAAATTGACCTCACAAAAAAACATGGGAGGCCTGGAAAGTGAATGTGACTGGGGTGCATGGTGTGAGGTTCCCAAGTAATCAATAAAAAATATTATGTGAAAGCCGGGTGTGGTGGTGCATGTCTTTAATCCCAGCACTTGGGAAGCAGAGACAGGTGGATCAGGTAGACCTCTGTGAGTTCAAGGTCAGCCTGCCTGGTCTACAAAGCAAGTTCAGGACAGCCAGGGCTACTTGGAGAAACCCTGTCTCGAAAAAAAAAATTATGTTAAAAAATTCTAGCATAAGAAAATAACGATGCAAATCAGACCTTTTTTGCTCTGATAAGGCCGTTATTATTATTATCATTATTTGTAGTGCTAGCATGGCAGTTCTGCATACTCCCTGGTGCAGACTGACTCCTTCATTTCTGCCATAATCCGTACGTGATGTGGTAACTGAAACACAGTGAGTGATTCATACACAAATAATAAACAATCCTAGCCTGAAATAAGACAAGGAAAATGAGAAATTCAACTGAGCAGTCTAGAAGGCCTAACTTCAGGCATTCCATGATCCAGGAATTAAAGTGTCAGCAGAACGTGACCTCTCTGCCTTGGCTCTGTCTAGCGTGGTTTATTCTCAAACAGATTCTTCTCTTGGATTTGAAAGGTTTGGAAGTTCTAGGCTTTGTGTCCTTTAGGCGTCATGGCTGGTAGAAAAGGCTCATTGTGTTTTCCTCTGAAGTAAACTCACTGCTGTCTCTGACTGCAAATGTATCGCAGGAGAAGAATGGCACACTGATGGGCTTTGATATGGGTCATGTATATCGAGACTTAGTATAAAGATGATCACTAAAAACTGTTAACTGTATTTCTGATAGCGTGTGCGTGCCTGCACCGGCGGGCCAGGTCAACCTTGGGCGCCATTCCATAAGACACCATCTACCTTATTTTAGGAGACAAGTTCTTCCTTCACCTTCACCTGGAACTCACTGATTTGGCTAGAATGACCCGCCAAATGACTCGCCAAATGACCCACCAAATGACCCGCCAGGGATTCTCTTGTCTCCACCTCTCAAACTCTAGGATAAGTGCTCACCAGAATGTCCAGCTCTATTTACTCCAGTTTATGGGGATCCGTCCTCAATGCTTGCACAGCAAGAAAGCGCTTTACCGGCCACACTATCTCCTCAGCGCCTCCTTTCAAGAATTTATCAACGATAATATGTGCCCCCTAATTCTGCCGGGTTGTTCTAAGAACTTTACAAATCATAAACCACTCAATTGTCTTCAGCCAAAAAGATAAGAAGTAACCTGGTTGAATCTGTAGAAACGAGGAAACCACTAATAAGCCTAATAAGCACCAGTCACACAGCGTATAGATCTAGTAGAGTAGCTCACAATCCAGCGCTGGCAGCTCTGCTCATGAATACCTGAATACCTGGCTTTCTGCTGCCTGAGATGACCATGAAACCTAAGTAGTGGGCTTACAGAGAGCTTGCTGGCAGGACCCGAGCTAAGCGGCAGTCCAGCTCAGAGTGGGGAATAATTGGCTTCCCCAGCCATCTTGGGCTTGCTTTTCTGAAGAGTGTTTTGGACTCTTGAGCTGTGTTCTCATGCACGATGTATTGGCTAATTCCTGGAACCGAGAAGACTTGCCAATCAGCTTCTTGGAGACAGATGACTTCTTAAATGTCAAATGAAACACTGAGTCGTTAAATTGTGCTGTCTTAAAATGTCAGGAAAAACCATTATTTTTGCAGGCAGAGAGCGCTTCAGTGTGGTCTGGTCTGCGAAGTTACTCTCGTCTTCAAGGAAAAAGGACTTTGTTTTACTTACTTCAAAAAGAATGCCGTTGTTTTCTTCAGAGAAGAGTCGTCCAGGAAACAGTGCTGAGCTGGGGATACTTTAATTTTTTTCTTGTCTCTTCCAAGATCTTTCTTGGCGTAGTCTAGGCTTCCAAGAAACTCCAAGACGGGTCTCCACCCTGTTCCTTCTAACTTCTTTCTCCCCCTCACTCACTCTAGTAGCATGATGGGTCACGTGCCCTTTGGGCGCTGTTTCCACTGAAAGTATTTTAAGCCACACTGCTGCGGAGCCTGGCGGGGCTTTGCGGAGTGGAGATGACCCGGCAGCTGTGGGTGGGAATGGAGTGGCCCTCAGGCCTCACCGAATACTTGCCAGTGTAGTTGGAACCTACAGAAACTTACAGTCTCAGGCTGAGTTCATGCGGGGGGTATTGTTAAGTGATCAGGAGCTGCGGTAAATTGCTACAAAGTCACCTGAAGTCATAGTGACGTGTGTAGAAGCGAAAAGAGGCGTTGAGATGGAGGGATCGGAGAGGAAGGGTTCAAACTGCTTCTGTGCAGCTGGGGGCGTGGGGTGGGGGTGGGGTCCTAGTGTTTCAAAGCGACTTTCACAACAGGCAGCTTTTCCTTTTATTGGCTTCCTCTTTCTTCATGACCCAGCTTGAGCAACTCGAAATTGTTGGGTTGTAGTTGACTCTGAAACCGTCTCCGTATCTGAAATTGCATGGTAGGGCCTTTAACCACGTAATTTACACGGAACGAACTTAATTGGGGGAGGGGTTAACCGTCTGGGCAGTGCGGCAGCCTGCTAGCTTGTGTCTTATGAAGATTTAATTTATATGTTTTAGACTATTCCATTGGTAAAGCACTCAGAATGGGACAGACACAGCCTAGAAACAACAGTTCCAAGCTGCATGTGAAAAAAAAAATAACTGCCCTGTTATTTTTAAGGGGCTGGAGAGATGGCTCAGAGGTTAAGAGCACTGGCTGCTCTTCCTGAGGACCTGAGTTCAATTCCCAGCACCCCGACGGCAGCTCACAACTATCTGTTAACTCCAGCTCTAGGGGACTGAACATGCATGCACACATGCAGGCAAAACACCAAGGTACATAAAATAAAAACAGATAATACATCACTTAACAAAACATGTACTTTTAAGTGTGTGTGTGTCTTGTATGTATGGGTATCCTTGTAGGCCTGGTAGTTGTTAGTCACCTGACATGGGTGCTAGGGATCAAACCTGAGTCTTTTGAAAGAGTGGTAAGTGCTTTTACTGCTAAGCCATCTCTCCAGCCACCCAGGTTACTGTTAAAGCACCTAAGTCACAGAGAAATTTGAATCTCGCCTCTTTTTCATTCCTTGCAGGATAGCAGCTTTGAAAACTTAATATAAGTGGCTTGGCTCTCAGATGGCTCAGCTGGGAGGGGGTGTTCAAGATGATGGCTCAAAAAGCGTCATTTGACTGACGCAAAGCATGAGTCAGCTGGGGAGAAACTTTACAGCCTTGGAGGACCTTCTCAGGGAGGGCAAGGTAACAGAAGATCTTATTCATGCCTGGACGGCCGGCATGGAAAGTCAGGGAGGGAAAGGTTTGTTTTGGACCCGTGTACAGAACAGGCAAGCAGAGAGGGAGAGTAGGCCGGTCTGGGAGTTGAAAACGGCCTTCTAGTCTGACTCTGTCAAATATGTGGTCCAGGGCCAGGTACATACCCTGTCTGGTCTCCTTCATCCACAAACTAGGGAAACAGGACTTCTCTAAGCTCTGACCGCTCTACATAGGTTCTTTCCAAAGGCTCATAGCTGAGCCAGAGGCCTCGGTCATCTTCAAAAGAAGCCCAAGGAGCAGTGGCTGGTTTCCCTCGCTATAGTCCGCATCTCTCTTTGGTCTGTGCTGTCGCTGGCTTACCAACACTTCCCTGAATGCAGCCTTCTCTCAGCCTGACCCCTATTGTGAAGATGAAATGTTCCCTTCTTTCTTCTTGTGAGTTCTTGGCAAATAGGGACCTAATCATTCCTTTTAAGGTCTCTTAAAGTGTACAGAGAGGACAGAGGGTGCAGTGCACGGGTAGAAGACAGACGTTGGATTCTGAGTTCGGATTCTGAGTTGGATCCTTAGCACTGGAGAAAAATGCTGCCTTCCTTTCTGCTTACAAGAATCTCATAACCAGGGGACTGTGACTACATAACACTTCCAGGGGCACGTTTTCTATGCTTATGGTTTAATAATTTCCTTTGTATCTTGTATGTTATGCTACTATGCAAATATACAGCTTCTTGCTCACATGTACAGTTACTGCTAATTATGTTTTTCATTAAGAGAGCAGAAATTTATAGACACTCATGATTGCATGTGCATATGATTATAGACACATACAGTTCCTTCTATATCAGTATATATTTTAGCCGTTTGAGGAAAAGAGCACATTTTTTAATACACATTTTTCATTTTTATGCTGGAGCCCCGATCATAACTCCCCCTTAGTCTTTTCTACAGCCTGTTCGTTGTGAAGCTCCTGTGCAGAATTTTAAAGCTGAAAGTGTTCTTCAAGGTCATCAGAGATCTGACTCTATTTTACAGTTGAAAAAACTAAGACCAGAGAGGTTAAGGTGTCAGTGCAGGTCACAGTCAATGCCAAGTGGTAACTGATGGGTCCCACTCCCAGTCCATTAATCACTTTCTTGCTCTAACATAATAATATTTATAGACACAGACCATGAAACATGTATGTTTATGTAAATATAACCATACAAATATTTATGTTTTGCTTACATTCCATTACGGAATGAGAGATTTAGATGTAAATTTCCCTCTTGAATGTCTTGGAGAAATACATCTTTATGGATATTATTCGTGGGTCAGAGTAAACATCATGAGGTAGGTAGAAGATATGCATCCTGTCTCCTCAGAAGCCTATTTCATGCTGTGCCAACCGGATAGAGTACAGGTGTTGGTTAATAATTTATGGCATGCATTCATCTGCATTCCTCTTCGACTGAAATATTAATTCCCCATTGATCATCATTATTTGCTTTTCGCCCAGGCAATATACAATGTACAGAGAACCTGATGAAAGGCTTATTTCCTAGACTTACTTTGCCAGTAATTTACTGATTTTATTTACTTGTGGTAATGAGCACATCACACAAAGTATGCCAGCTGTGGGATTGTCCTGAGCACCTTTTCTCTAGGGCAGGACAATGCAGAAGGAACAGCCATTTCTATTGTATTTCCAGCAAGTACCTACATTCCTATTACGGTTTTCATGAAATGACACAGGAGAATAGAGAGTATTTAAAAAAAAGAAACCCAGCCAGATACTTATCAATAAAATAAGCATATTTTAAAATGTCTTGGAAACTAGTGTGTGTGTGAATGTGTATACATGTTATAAAAACCAACAGGTTCTGAAAAGACAGGGCATGAAAGAGTTGGCTTAATGACTAAGAAAATATATGGTCAGCATAAATTTATATTTTAGGATGTATTCTATACGCATATATACATGATTTATTTAAAAAAAAAAAAAGCATCAATAGCCAGGCCATGATGGCACAGGTCTTTAATCCCAGAACTCAGGAGGCAGAGGCAGGTGGATCTCTTTGAGTCTGAGGCCAGCCTGGTCTACAGAGAGCTAATTCCAGGACAGCTAGAGCTATGCAAAGAAACCCTGTCTCAAAACAAAACAAAACAAACATGCAAAATTTCATGACTAACAGTGAGATGAAAGAAGTCTAGCGTATGAACCATCCAATGCTCTGTGTAACAGGAGAGAAAGCCTTTTCATGTTTGAGTTTGTAAAGTGCACCCTTGCTTGCTGCAAAATGCAGTCTTAAATTCTTATTTTTCTGAGGCAATTTGGCTTCCCAAATTGTGGGCATTTCTACTGAATTGTGAAGCCACGTGAAAGTCCTGACGAGGGGGAACTGGCCCTTTTCTTGCTTCCTCCTTTGGCTGCTCCTTTCTTGTTTGTGGTGTGTCTCATCTTGAGGACCGATCGCTTTGTCCGTCACACTGGTGAACCCTTATGAGCTGGCTCTTCTTGCTCTTTCTTTTTCTGTCATTTCTGACTTCCCCTTTTTTTTTTCCTAAAAATAAAAAGACTTTTAGAAAAAATTTAAATCAGACCGGGTGGTGGCGCACATCTTTCATCCCAGCACTCAGGAGGCAGAGGCAAGCAGAACTCTGTGAGTTCGAGGCCAGACTTGTCTACAGAGTGAGTTTTGGGCTACATAGTGAGACCCTGTCTCAAAAAAAAAAATTTTTTTTTTAAATCATGAGTGCAATATATGTGTTGTGTAGGTATGTGCACAAAAGTTCAAGTGCTCATGAAAACCAAAAAAAGGCCTTAGATCCCTTGGAGCTGGAATTTCGTGTGGCTATGAGCTACCCAATGTGAAAGCTGGGAACTGAACTTGGGTCCTCTGCAAGAGCAGTCAGCACTCCTAACCATTGAGACATCTCTATTCCTTCTTTCCTTCCTGACCTCCCCTCTATCCTTCTTTTAATAAAGACATTTCTTCCTTTGTTGTCTCTTCCTACCTCCTTGAACTGGTCTGTTAATTGAAACGAAGTAAGGAAGTGCACCCGTCTGTCTGCTGAGACAAATGACCACATTCTTAGAGCTTCTCCCAGGTAAGGGCAGGGCATCCTTCAAGAACAGGGATTCTGATGACAGCAGCTTGTATTTGGCTTGTATTCCTAAATCTCACCGAGAGAACTCTATTTGAATCATCATCCATGCAAGCCCTGCGTGTTGGGTTGGGGATGAGACAGGACTCGGTGTGTGTTCCATTAGTGAATAGTGCAACTGTTCTGCTTGACGAGTCACCATTTTGGCATGTCAGTTCTTCATGTATACATATATCAGGAGCAGAGTAAGAAAATCAGAAACCACTGAAGTGTCTACCAGAGAAGAAATTCAATACAAGAATTATGTACATGATGATGGAGATGTCAGGAGACAGAGGCTTTTTTTCAAGACAGGCCATCTCTGTGTAGCCTTGGCTGTCCCAGAGCTTGCTCTGTAGACCAGGCTGTCCTGCAGCTCACAGAGATCCACCTGCCTCTGCCTCCCAGAGTGCTGGAATTAAAGGCTTGGGCCACTCTCTCCTCTATAGTCTTCTGCCCACTGGCCAATCACAGAGGGTGGCTGTGGAAGGACGAACTTTTGAGATCAGCAACCCCTTGGGAGAGGTGAAGGTTGACGTGGGATAGAGAGTAGGGTAGCGAGGGAATGTACCGCAAAGGATTGCAACCACAAGACTGGAGATACACAGGTCACCTTGTCCTATCGGGGCCCCCTCGACCTGTTACTGGCAAAAATCCCGACAAAACCCGAGGGCAGGTTGGGAGAGCAAAGGCAGAGAGACCCGCGGGGGTAGGCTCATTTGAGGTACACTGCAGAGCTCTTGCAGTGTCTGCTTAAGCTTGCCTCCCTTTGGGCACTTCCTAGTTTCCTTCCTCCCCCTCCCTGCCGCTACTTCCCTGCTTAAACTTTCCCTGCTGTCCTTAGAATGCTGTGGGTTTTCTGGGGAAAGCCTCAACTCTTCTTCAGCGGAGGTTTTAACATCATTAAGGCGCAGATTAGTTCTGCGCAGGAGGCTCTGAAGCCTCAAACTTCCACAGAGGAAGCGTTCCCTGAGCACAGGTAAGCTTCAGCTCGTGAGATAAGGGTTTGAATTACTGGCTTAGTGGCTTTGTAGCTAAAAATTTCTTGAGGTTAATGACGCGTTGTGGTACCCAGAACACAGTGTTCCTGAGTATTAGGTATTTGGGGTTATGACTGAGAGCTAGAAGCCCATGCATTGATAAAGATAACGTTCTACTTCCTGCTGGCCTGGGGTAAATTAATATAAAGTCCCTTGACCTTGTTTGTTGTTTGTTTGTATCTTGAAACAGGGTCTCTTTGAGTAGCCCTAACTGTCCTGGAACTAATTCTATAGAGCAGGCTGGCCTTGAACTCAGAGATCCCCCTGCCTCTGCCTCCCAAGGGCTGGGATTAAAGGTGCTCACAACCATCACTCCTTATTTTTATGTTTTTAAAGGAAGGACTTACTTCTATGGCTTGTTCATTTGCATCTCAGGCCATGTGAGGACAGAGACAACATCTTACATTTTGATGGAAGCATCTAGCATGTCATCTTGCACAGATACAATGATCAGCACGTTTTTGTTGTTGTTGTTGTTTGTTTGTTTTGGTGGCAAGAGCTCTCACTGAGACGCTAGGAACAAGCAATATACAAAGTGATTAAACTTTTAAAAAAGGGTCTTGGGAGGGGGCTTTGAAAGGGGGCTCAGAGGTGAAGAGCACAATTCCCAGCAATCACATGGTGGCTCACAACCATACAGTGCATAATAAATACATCTTTTAAAACTTGGTTTGGAGGGTTAGAGAGATGGCCCAGTGGTTAAGAGCACTTGCTGCTCTTCGACAGGACCCTAGTTGTATTCCCAGCCTCTGTATTAGATAGTTACAACTGCCTGTAACTTCAGCTCCATAGGATCTGATGCCCTCTTCTAGCCTTCGAGGAGACCTGCACAATTTAATTAAATTAAATTGATGGGACTGGAGAGATAGCTCAGTAGTTAAGGGCACTTACTGCTCTTCCAGAGGAGCTGGGTTCAAATCTCAGCCCCCACATGGCAGCTCACCACTGTCTGTAACTCCAAGACAGATATACTCAGATATAGTTATACTCAGATAATGATATCACTCTCAGATAGATACACATGCAGACAAAACACCAATGCATGTAAAATAAAGGTAGATAAATTTAATAAAAGAAAAAAAATTAAATTGGCTTTGTTTTGACACTTCGTCATTTCCTTCCTTTTTTTCTTTTCTTCCCCTGTCCCCTGCCAGGTCTTGCATCTCTTAGGTTGGACTCCTCAGGTATACAGAGATGACAATTGAACTCCTGATGCTCCTGCGTCTACTCCTACAGGCTGAAATTACAGCTATGTGCCATCATACCTGGCAAGCTTTTTATGTATTTGCAGTAAAAGCATTTCTACTTCTGAGTGCTGTGTTTGAATAGCATAAAAAAAAAAAACCCTCTAGGAATCTACTTATCAGAGATTGTAGATTCAGGTGCCTGTCAGGAGCAAGCAAGTAAAGTGAAATGGGAATATTTAGACTGAGGAGACCTGAAAAATACTGGAGAGAAATGACAATGTTCTCTCCAAAGGACACAGCTGATGTTGTGAAGTTCTGTCTGAAACGATTTTGTTATATGACAGGGTGGCCTCAGTTATGTCAGATTCCGTGGGTTTGTGTGATAAACCTTTCGTATTTGTGACTTGGTTAGCTTGATGAGAGACTCTGTCCAACTGTCAACAAAATTAAAAAGAATCCTCTTCAGACTTCCAGGTATAAAGGACTCTTAATGGTTCTGTTCAAAGCACTTTCTAAGAAGTTCTGAGGAACATGTCATGGTTTGGGGGCTCTAACTTAGTCTGACATCCTCTCTGATTTACACTCTACCCAGGCAGTGCCTCTGTTGTACTGTTTACTTAGGTATCAGTAGGGCAAGAGGAGGTAACCTCAGGGCAAGCAAGCTGTTATCTGCGCCTGCACTTTGGCTTTCTATTGATGAAAGTCCTTACCGGGTCTGGTCTTTCCCACTTGTGTCAACAGTGGTCATTATAAAATGAGTGATGACAGCTATTCGACCAAGTGTGCCCTCCCCACCCCCAAACTGTACTTATGTGTAGAGGCCACAAAGATAATGACTGCTCCAGTGTTTAATCATGGTCTGCCCAGACAGAGCACCACGCTGTTGTCTAGGCTGAGCCCACATTCTCCAGGCAAAAGGACCAGTTAAATCCAGATGTAGCAATCCCTGGTGCTGGCGGGGTGTGACAGCTCAAGCTGAGCCACTTAAGTTTCTGGAGGCCTACTTCAATTTGCAGTCGATTCGATCCTGAGGGGAGCTAATAGAAGTAGTAAATGAGTCATTTTCCAGAGTGATAGAACTAGAATTGGTTCTTGGCTCAGAGAGACGTGAGTCAGTTTAGTCCTGACTAAGCCCCCAGTGTGATACGCAGTGACTCACTTCCCCGTGTGATGTCATGTTTGTTCCTTGTAAGGCTTGACCCCCCCCATTGTGTTTGTGGTATTAAGATTTTTTTTTAAAGAAGGAAAATATTGTATATGAGATGAACTATTCCCAGTAATGTAAAATCAGACTAATAAAGAAAGACTTTATTTTTATTTTGTCATTATGAGCTTCAAGGAGTAAATAAGCATTGAATGCCCATATCATTAGGTTTGTTAGCTTTCAAATAGCCTAGTTAGTAGCTAACATTTGAGTGAATACATGTTATATGTAAAAGAAAAAAAATGCTTCTACAGTGATTCAGTCTTTGCAGAGAAATATTTTAAAACCAACTCCATTTGAAAAAAGTAAACAATAGGAGGTTGGCAAGGTGGCTCAACAGATAAGAGCAGTTGTTCTTGCAGAGGATTAAGGGTTCAGTTCTCAGCACCCACAATGGTGGCTGATAACCTTCTGTTACTTCCAGTTCCAAGGGATCTAATGGTCTATTCTGGCCTTGTGCAGGCACTAGGCATGACACATATATGATGCACATATGTACATGAAGGCAAAACACTCATACATACATTCTCTCTCTCTCTCTCTCTCTCTCTCTCTCTCTCTCTCTCTCTCTCTATATATATATATATATATATATATATATATATAAAATTATTTTTTTTCCAAGACAGGGTTTCTCTGTGTAGTCTTGGCTGTCCTGGACTCACTTTGTGGACCAGTCTGGCCTTAAACTCACAGAGCTCTGCTTCCTCTTCCTCCCTGAGTGCAGGATCACAGGTGTGCACCATGGTGCCCGGCCAAGTCAACATTTTTAATTGAACAATATATAGTTAAATTAAAGAGGACACATAAACTTATTTTTCTAAAAAAAAGGCATATTAGGTTGAATATGGTGGTGTATACCAGTACTAGGGAGCAGAGGCAGGTGGGTCTCTTTGAGTTCATGGCTAGTCTGGTCTACAGAATGAGTTCTGGGACAGCCACATTACTGCATAGGACTTCTCTTTCTCTCTCTCTCTTTCACACACACTGGATTAGGGGGGATAGGGGTAAGCAATACGGCTCAGGGGGTACAAACACTTGCTGTACAAGCTTGGTGACCTGAGTTCAAGCCCCTGACCCGCGTGATGGCACAAGGAGAGAACAGATTCCACAAAGTTGTCCTCTGACACTCCTGCCCTCCACAACCCAAACACTGTGACATGCAAATACTAAAAAATATGTTTCTAAAGATACATCAATTTACATACAGAAAATGAGCCCAAATCAAATGTTAGGGAAAACGTCAGCATTTTCAACATGCGTAACGCAGTGTAAGAACATGGTCCAAATACTTTGTTCTGCTCTATCAGATAGGAGTGAAGCTCAGCCTGTGTTACCTGCTGTGAGAGTCAAGTCTAGGAGCTCAGAAGAAAACATATGGGTCGCCCAGCGCAGACCAAACACAGCTATTCTTAGCAGATAAGTATCCTGGGAAAGTAAAAGCTATGTAAGTTAAGGTCTCTTTGATGGTGAGCAACACAAGTTCCTTTTGATCTAACTTAAGCTAGAAAGAGGACAGAGGATGGATGAAGCAAAGCAGCTGCCAGGTACCTAGGCTTTGATCACTCAGGTGCTCCCAAATGAGGTCCTTCCGCATCTTCCAAGATTCCAAGAACCTTCCCTAACTGTTTCCCACCATTTGTGCTTCCAGTTCCCAGAGGAAGACCCATTCCTTAAGAACAATCATTTGGGGCTGGAGGAAGGGATGACTCAGCAATTAGGAGAGCTTGCTGCTCTTCAGAGAGTTCAGTTCCGGTTCCCCACACTGGGCAGCTCACAACCGTCTAACCCACCTTTAGGGGATCCCACTCTTCTGGTTTCTGTGAGCTCTTGCTACACAGACACACATAATTCAAGATAAGATAAATCTTTGTTTGTTTGTTTTTGCGGGGACAGGGTTTTTCTTGTAGTCCTGGCTGTCATCCTGGACTCGATTTGTAGACTAGGCTGGCTTCGAACTGGGAGAGATTCACCACCATGCCTGGCTCGGGTCAAATAAATCTTCAGAGACACAGACAGAAGCCCAGGCATGATGTCTTGAGTCTTTAATCTTAGAACTAGGGAGGCAGAGAGAGGCAAACTCTGTGAGTTTGAGGCTCAGGATAGCCTCTCTGTGGAGAGATCCTGAATCAAAACAAACAAACAAACAAGCAAACAAAAAACGAAACAACAGCAAAAAACCACCAAGCAACTAACCAAATAAGCAGAGAAATTGATTTATTTAAGAAAGATCTGTTCAGGGGCCAGGACAGATGGCTCAGCAGCTAAAAGTATATGCTGCTTTTTCACTTCCGTTTCCAGACCCTGCATCAGACGGCTCACAACATCCTGTAACTCTGGCTGCAGGAGATCTGCTGCCTTCTTCTGGCCTCCTCGGGCACCCAAAACTGTGTGTACATACCCACATATAATGAAAAAAATCAGATAAAACAGAAAGAAAAAGAATCCATTTATTGTCTGTCTGTGGCTGGTGGCCCTTTGTGTCGGGATAGAAGGAGCCTGTCAAGGCCTGCTAATCTATCCGGTTTATTCTACAGCCTTTTCATTATTTTTCTTTCCTCCCCAATCCCCACGGGATAGACTTAAAGGTGGGCTTTATTGTAGAAGCTGAGAAAATAAATGTCAAAAGAAGAGACATCTTCTACAATTTAGCTTATTTATTAGTCCAAGGCAAGGTATCTATTGGAATATGGCAGGTTGTGTTCCTGGGGTAGGTAGGGTTCGGCCTTCTATCACTTTCCCTATGGGGAGAGTGTGAGAAAGTTTCTCTCCAGTGAGTGTGGACAGACATTAGGGTTCTTTCTAGGCAGTCTGAGCCAGTCATTAACTGTTTTTGAGGAGTTGCCTGGGAAAGCAAGATTTGAATTTTTGGTCCTGGGGAGAATTGGGGTTCACCTGGTTGAGATGGGAAGAACCTGGTGTCCTATAGGAGTGTATATGATACTGTTTTAGTTTCGGGCAGCTCTTCCTGCTGGAAGAAGGGAAGGCCCTTGTCCTGCTTGGCTAGTTCGTGCATCCAAAGTGACCTCCAGAGTCTTTTGTGGGCAGTTTTGTCTGTCACACACATTAACTTAAATCCCTTGACCTAGGCAGTTGCTTAAGACTCCATGTGGCTCACCATTGCCTCTAGGATGAAGTTGAGGGGGTTTGTTTACACACCTAGCCTTATGTGACCTCTCAATCTAGCCCGAGTCATCCCCTTTGCTATTCTGCGCACCCCAGCTGTTCCAGGGGACCTGCTGTACTCCAAACATGCCAGGCTATCATGGAGTCTCAGCATCCGGGTGGCTTTTGCGCCTGTGCCCACTCTGCCCACTCAATTTCTCCCGTGGTCAAAGCCTTCTCATCTCTTATGTCTCAGAGCGACTGTTACTCTCCCTGGGAAACATTCCCAGATCTTTAATCCACACAGCCATTTTAGTTAATCATCCCGTCTCCCCACACTTGGTTCACACCTTTTGCATGTGCTTATCACCTTGGTAAGCGACATAGCCGCAGTCTCCCCTGAGTGGGGAGACCTTGTTTTTCTTGTCCTTACGGCTTTAGCCCGCCTGGCTGCTCTCCATGGGGCACTATCTCACTGGCCCCACTGTGGCACCCTGCTCTGTATTTCTTATCAGGGAGTATGCTAAAGACCCAGGCTTACTGAATGCCCATAGACCTTTGCCTGGTGATTAGGAGATTCTAAAGGTGGCCTTGGGGAGCTGGAGAGATGGCTCCATGGTTAAGAACTGTCTGAGGACCTGAGTTCATTTCCCAGCACCCATGTTAGGGTGCCTGCAACTCCAGCTGCCGGAAATCCAACACTCTTCTGGTCTCTGCTGGCACCCTCTTGTACGTACTCAGAGTGTGAGTGTGTGCTTATGTGACACACACATACATAACACACGCACACGCATGCTCACGCTCCAGTAAAAAAAAGACTTGTTACAGTCTGTCAGATTGCTGGGGCTTATGCTAAAGGAGGAGAGGGACTCAAAAGTCTGGGAGAAATACAATTGGGGTATAAGCCAGATCTTCCCGATCATCTCACTAAGGGTCAACGGGAACATTTACCCTGAGAAATGGCTGTGCGTGTAGAGATAATCTCCCATGTGTAAAAGGATCTTTTTTCAGAACAGATTTCCCCTTCTTTGACCTTTCCTCAGTATGATTGTACTGTTGTTAACTTTATTGCTGAGGCTTACTGCTCAAGAAACCAGGAAACACTTCTGGAAACAGCTGTGAATGTGGCCATTCACTGATTTTTGCCTCTACCATTAGGGCCTACAGAGAGGGATTTCTGTTTCCAGGGCTTGGGCGCCTGTGTTCTCCTTAGAAGTACTAATGACAGGCACTTAAATTAGACCACACAGAGTTAAGGGAAATGATTCAGTCCCCCGTTTTTCATCAGACCAATGAACTTCAGAGGGGACCGGAGCCAACTGCCCTGACCCTTGCAAGGAGTTTTAGAACAACTGTGTAATTCCCAGAAAGATAAGACGCAGGTCACTCGGTGGTTCTGAAGTCTCCTCAGTCATCCCAGGACACACCTTAGGGCAGGAGGATGCCAAAGTACACGGGGCGCTGGGTGTGAGCCTGGTGAGAGCAGAGACCGGGGGCCTAATGGAGGGCTGGCACTGTGACAGCGCACAGGCCCAGTCTGGCCTGTGCGGCAGCTGCACATGTTCCTGGGACCCGAGCCAGCTGGTGGCTCATGGCAATGCTTTCTGGGTCCTGGCTCTGTCCCAAAACAGGCTCGATCGAGCTCCTTAGTCTGATCCGGCCATGGCTTTGTTCTGACTCCAAGCTGAAGTTTGGCTCCTGAGCCAGAAGGCGAAGGCAGGTCCTTGCCCCCTGAACCCATGCTCTCCTTCCAGTCCACGGGTGTGTGTGTGTGTGTGTGTGTGTGGAGGGGTGAGGGGTAGAGGGGTGGAGGGTGGGAGGGAGCAGAGTTAAACTCTGATACCGTGTGGTGGGTGGTGGTCCCGCCCCCTTCGGGTCTCCTCAGCACACTTCAGCGTTAACCTTTGAGCACTGGGCTCCAGCTGACGCTGAGGTCACGAGGCCTAAGACAGAAATCTAGAGGTCTAGGAACACTTGGAGGTGACCCCAAACTGGGTCGCAACACCAACACACCAAGGTTCTCCAAGACATGTGACCCCCAAATCAGGGTCTCCGAAACAGGCTACCAGGAAACCCACAGAACTCTCAAGGCTCCTAATCTCCATTAAACATTTTGAGACGGTTTCCAACGCTGACGTTCCTGGACCCGAATGCTTTACTTTAAGGCATCTTTAGGACGTTTTGATATCTTTATTGATCAGGTCATGCGATCCAAGGAAGGGCGGAATGCTTGCCGTGCAGAGGGAGCTTCTAGACAAAGCTTCTAGACAAGACTGCAGTCTCCCCGGCAGCTTGCGGTCCCAGCCCCTCCCATCCGGGGCTCTGAAATCCGCTTGTAAAATATAGGCTTTATTTGTATGCTTCTCCTTCTAGTTTCAGGCTAATTCTCCCAGATCGGGAGTAACACGATAAAAGGGAGGAAAAAATTCTTTTGTTTTGTTTTGTTTGTTTGTTTGGAGTGCTTTCCTTTTTTTAAACTCTTTTTTTTTTTTTTTTTTTGAAACTGCAACCTCGGATCCGAGCAGAGGCTCCTGGGGGTTTTAAGAACATCAATCAGTTTCGCAGCTGGAGGCTGAGGCTTTCCTCAGGGAAGACTTTTTACATAAAACAGATTGTACTTTGTCCTTGCCAGGGCAGACAAAGGTTTAAATTAAATATGCAGCAAGCTCCAGTTGGCTGCCTGCCACCACCCAGAGGAGGGGAAGGGAGATCGTGTCCCCACTCGCCTGACTCACTCAGTTTTTTATTTTTTTCCCCTTCCCATTTCTGTTACTGCAGTGGAAGGCGCCTGCAGTCTCCGGCTGGGTCTTTCTGTAAATGCACTCCGTGAGAGATACCCAGCCTTCTGGGACCTTGGCTTCCTCTTCCGTGCGAGGAGGGAGGTGACCTTTGAAGGTCTTTTCTGTATTTAACCTTTTCCGTTTTCTCTGATCTCAGTGGCAGGGATTTTTCAGCAAATGGCCTAAGCTTATCTGTATGGGACTCACCCTCATCATTCCCGGGGTGACCTCATCTATAAGTGATCCGCCCTCATCATTCCCGGGGTGACTTGTGAATGAAAAAGAAAGAAAGAAATGAAAGCAGGTCGTGATGCTCCTGGGTATGGTGGAGAAGGTTTATTATAGATGTAAGGGAGAATATACACAGACATCTGGGGGAGTTCAGAGAGAACATGGTCAGCCTGAGGCAGGGCCATGTGAAAAGAAAGGGGGAGGGAGAACAAGAGAGGGGCCACCAACCAAGAGAGATGGCCTGGGCCAAGTGACCAGTGTAGCCAAAATGGCTGAATTATACAGTGTCCGAGAAGCTGGGGGAAGGGAGAGCCCAGCTCGGTCCCTGGGCTAGAGAAGTTATGGTAGGGATGGGGTATGCAGCCAGCAGGGTCCTACACCAGGTAGGGACTGAGGGATGCTGGGAGAACCTGCTGGTCAGCACCACCTTTGATATGTTAATAGGCACCTCACCTGTTCACGGGTTTGAGACAACAATTTCCTCTTTGTGGATAAACCCTCCTCACTCCTGGGGCCACCTCATGTGTGTGATCCACCCTCACCATTCCTGGGGTGACTTCTTCACCCCATCTACGTGTGATCCATTCTTGACATTCCTGGGGTGACTCAGTGCGTGAAGGTCTGGCTCCTCCCACCTCCCCCAGACCTTTTGGGCCTGCCAACCATATTATCAGGGGACATAATTAATGACATTTGACCTTCCATTCCAGTTATGGCTTACCTTCATCCTTCATGAAACAGCTCAAGCCAGTTGTCACTAGCATTGAGGGTCTCTGAGGTGGAGTGAACATCTTTTTTTTATCTTTATTTTTATGCTTTTAAGCACTGGTAAGTGCATTCCATCAATTTGATACAATCGAGGGTCATTTGAAAGCAGGGACTCTCCACTGAGGAAATGGCTCCATGAGATCCAGCTTTGACGCATTTTCTCAATTAATGATCGATGAGGGAGGGCCCAATCCCACTGTGGGTGGTGCCATTCCTGGGCTGGTGGTCCTGGGTTCTATAAAAAAGCAGGCTGAGCAAGTCATGGAGAGCAAGCCAGTAAGCAGCACCCCTCCATAGCCTCTGCGTCAGTTCCTGACTCTAGGGGCCTGCTGTGTTGGAGTTTCTGTTCTGACTTCCCTCAGTGATGAAGATTGAAAGCTGCAGCATGCTGATAGATGTATAAGCTGAATAAATCCTTTCCTCCCCAATGTACTTTTCGGTCATAGTGACTCATCAGAATAATAGCAACCCTAACCATGACAATAAGTCGTAGTAGTAGCAGTAATTAAAACAACCCTGGGACTTTGTAATAATAATAATAATAATAATAATAATAATAATAATAATAATAATGACAGCAACACCCTGTGCCTACCCAAACAGTTGAGTGGGTCTGAAGACAGAACTCAACTTACAGGTCAGTTCCTGGGGTTTCTTAGACGTTAAGGAGATTAGAATTTCTGGGGTTAGCTTGGTAACTCAGCTGGTAGGGTATATGTCGAGAGTGCATGAAACCCTGGAATATACCGCCAACATTGCATTAAACCTGGGCATGGTGGGGCACAGTAATGCCAGCACTTGGGGGGGGGGTGATGGCAGGAGGACCAGAAGTTCAAGGTCCGTCATTCATGGCTATGTAGTAGGTTTAGGGCCAATCTCATTTCGGTGGTTTGAATGAGAATGGCCCCCATAGGCTCATAGATTTGAATGCCTGGTCAGCAAGGACCGGCTCAATTTGGAAGGATTAGGGGGTGTGGCCTTGTTGGAGGAAGTGTGTCCTTGTGGTTGGGCTTTGAGGTTCAGGACCTGCTAGTGGATCAGGATATAGCTCCAAACGACTTCTCCAGCAGCATTTCTGCCAATGTGCCGCCATGCTTCCCTCCATGGTGACAATGGACCAAACCTCCGAAACTATGGACAAGCCCCAATTAAATGTTTTCCTTTTTCCCCATTTGTTTGTTTGTTTATAAAGTGCGTACATTTCTGCAGAGGAAGTGTCTTATGTTTACATCCGGGGAAGCAGCAGAAAGAAACTCCACCTCTCAGAACTGGGTCGTCCTCAGCAGCACTATACTGTGTTTCTGCCATCTTTACTGGGGACCAAAGATGTTGGGATCATGAAGAGTCAAATTAGTCATCAGTTGTTCAAAGTTCCAAGGTAGACATGACAGATTTTCAGGGCCAAGGGACGTGCTGTTAGTCGGGGGCTGATTGAAGGTGGGCAAGAGGTAAGTCTGGTACTTTGGCAGCCGAAGCAAGGCCTGATGCGGCATGACTTCCTTTGCCACCTGCTGCTTGCTAGAAAGGGACCAGGCATCTTGACAGCATCCCTTCAGGGATAAGTTTTCCAAACAGAGAGGCTGCCCAAATAACGCATGCAAGGCCCTAGCCTACCCTGCACCCTGCCAATGTCCTCACAAAGGTACCTCGCAGCCGCCTTGTCCTGCACATAGGCCTGCAGCTTCAGAAGTTCCACAATCACACTCCAGTTGGTCATGGGATGGCAGAAAACCAGTCGGAGGTCGCTCACATCAATGGCCCCAGAGGGGAGAATGGTGGAGAAGGTGCCTCCGAACAGTGGACAGCTTCTGGTGCGATCCATAGACCTCAGACTTGAGTCTGGACGTCAGCAAGATTTTTAAGACACCTACACGGGCCTTCTTTGCCTACATTGCCCTAGGGTTCCTAAAGGAACTCCACCACCTCCTCAGGGACTACTAATCTCATTCAAATGTTTTCCTTTTTAAGAGTTGCCTGGTCATGGTGTCTTTTCATAGCAATAAAACCCTAACTCAGACAGGGAGATACAGGAGACCTTGCCTCCAAACAAAACAAACACACATGTTTTAAGCTATAACAAAGAACTATGGGCAGAAAGATAGAACTTTTATAGATTGTTCAATCATATTCTTTTTTTCTCCCTTCCTTCCTTCTCTCCTTCCTTCCTTTTCCTGAGAGGCTGTCTTCGAACTTGATCAGGCTGGCCTCCAACTCACAGAGATCCAGCTGCCTCTGCCTCCCTGATTACAGGGATTACAGGTGTGCACCGCCACCCAGCTGCCATCTTTTTCAGTATAGAATTATTACACTGAAAGCTCAATTTCAAGAGAGCAACTTGACCCACATTCAGCTTCAAAATCAAGTCATGCCCTAGAAGTTACCGGTTTGCTATTTTATTAGTTAAAATAACTTAGAATTTCTAGTTTCATCTTAAACATTTTTTTTTTCCCCTCGAGACAGGGTTTCTTCGTGTAGCCTTGGACTCGCTTTATAGACCAGGCTGGCACAGTGATCTGCCTGCCTCATACTTCCCAATTGTTGGGATTATAGGCATGTGCCACTGTGCCTGGCTATAAAAAGAAATCTTAAAGTATAAGAATATACTTTAAATATATATATATATATTTAACAAAAAGCAAGAAATAAAATTTAGGGGCCAGGGAGATGGCTCAGTTGGTAAAGTGCTTGCTATGCAAGTACAAGGACCCAAGTCTGATTACTGGAGCCCACATTTTAAAAAGCCATGTGTGGTAACCCAAGTAATTGCAGCATTGAAGAGAGAGAGACAGAGGATGCCTGGGGCTCACTGGGCAGCCAGCCTAGACCACTAGGTGAGACCCATGCAGTGACACTGTTTCAAAACACCAGGGAATGGAGAGATGGCTCAGAAGTTCCTCTGCAAGAGGAACCAAGTTTGGTTCCCAGCACCCCATCACGCAGCTACCTGTAACCCCAGTATCAAGGAATCCCATGCACACTGGCTTCTGTGGATACTCATTCACATGTGACACATATACATGCACACAGGCACACACCCATATGCGTAAATGAAAGAAAATTTTTTTTTTTAAAGAACTGCTGATTTTAATTTCAGGAATGCACGTGAAATGCACTGAAATTGTTTAAGGTTTTTCCAAGTGAGATGAGAGTCCAAATAGGCATGGTCAATTTTTAGGAAACAAGACAAGCCTCTGAAGTGAAATGCTGTAAGTCAACGGAAACAAAATGGGCTGGAGAGATGGCTCAGTGGTTAAGAAAGGGCACTGGCTGCTCTTCCTTAGAGGACCTCGGTTCGATTCCCAGAACCCATGTGATGGCTCACACCTATCTGTATTCCCAGTTCCAGGGTATCCAACACCATCTTATGTACTCCTCCGGAAACCAGACACATAGAAAAACCAAAGCAAAACAAAATAATATCTATCTGTAGAAGCATTTGCTTAAACACAGACTACAATTCTCTAGTTAGTCTTTGCTCCTTCATAATAAAAATTAAGACATTAACACTACCAAATTCTCCTCCTAGAGATTGTCTCAATCTTTCCCATTACTTAAGCTTTCTGCCCCTGCCCCCTCATGTGGTGTGTGTGTGTGCTCACCATCCACCTTGGCTTTTGAGCACCACCTCTCACTGGGACCTGGGCTCCTGGTCAGCCAGCCTCCAGTTCACAGAGATCGCCTGCCTTTGCCTCCCTGAGTGCTGGAATCACAGGCATGAGCCACCACTTCTTGAGCGGGGCTGGGAATCTAGCTGAGGTCCCCTAGCTTGCTTGGTAAGCACCAGGCCAATACTGCTTCCTCCCGGGTCTCTACCTTTTTTTGCCTCTGGTAGAGAGCAAATGTCTTGGATTTTATAAATTGATGTGTTGGTTCTGTGATGGAGCTCAGGGTGTGCTACCCATGTGCAGCACGGTGTCATTTGAAAAACCAGCTCAAGTAGGAAGGACTCTGGCCTTCTCCCCATCTCCCAGGCAAGCCATGAGAGGACTCTCCGACCTTCCTCGGAAGCAGGTCATGAGAGAGGTGCTTACCCCGTACTTAGAGAAGAGGAACATTCTTATCACCGAAGGCTGAGGACAGAGAGAAGGAGCCAGACTAGCCAGTGTGACCAAATTCTTGGAAGGTTATCACAGGATCATGACAAACCTGTTTGTCTAGTCGTATCGTTCTATTGCCATTCACTTCATCAGACTTGAAAACTCACAAGTGGCCTCATTTCTTTAGATCTAGAAAACCGAGACACGGGTTGCTTGCTTTTTCTTCTCTTAACTCGACTTTGTTCTCAGCTTCTTCTGCCAGGAATAAATAGCAGTGGATGAGAAAGAGGAATCCTTCCCCCGTGAGCTGGATTCCTGGAAGTCACAGACTGTGAAGAGCAGGGTAAAGTTGCCAGTACCCTTAACCTCAGCGCTCCTATCTTGAGAGGAGCTGGGAGGCAGAGAGAGAGAGAGAGACTCACTCAGCAGCTTGCAGGCCAGCTAGCCAGGAGCAGCAGAAGCAAGCGAGGCTGCCTCAGCAGATGAGAACCGACTCCCAAAGTTGCCCTCTGACTTCCACACGCGTGCTCCAGAACAAGTGTTCCCTTTATATAAAGCAAACAAATAAAAATAAAATCTTTTCTCCCAACAGCAACTTCTACTTAAAAAAAAAACAAGTAAGACTTCTAATTATTTTATGGGCTGGAATGAAAGCTTCGCTGTGAAGGGTACTTGTGATGGTGGCATACACCTTTAGTCCCAGCACTTGGGAGGCAGAGGCAGGCGGATCTTTGAGTTCAAGGCCAGCCTGGTCTACAGATCAAGTTCCAAGACAGCCAGTGTTACACACAGAAATCCTGTCTTGAGCCAAACTTTGTGAATTTTTGGAGTGGTAGTTTTTGACTTTTTTTTTTTTTTAATATATTTTTTTTTGCCTGGGAGGGAGGCTGGCCTGGAATTCACAGGGCTCCTCCTGTCTCTGCCTCCCAGGAGCTGGGATTAAAAGTGTGTGCCACCTTTCTTAGACAACTAGGAACAGTGATTCCTCAAGACCCAGCTATACCACTCTTAGGCATATATCCAAAAGATGTTCAAGTACACAACAAGGACATTTGCTCAACCATGTTCGTGGCTGCTTTATTTGTAATAGCCAGAACCTGG
>CM053756.1:41203964-41232998 GCA_028658305.1 Pachyuromys duprasi | reverse complement strand
AGAAAACAAGCAACAGAACAGGAGCATGCCAAAGAGGACCTCTGGGGGGGGGGGTGTCAATGTAGCGATGTATCAGAACAGATATTAAGACTCGAGATCAAGCCTCTGACAGAGGGCGAGAAGTAATGATAGATCTGGGGGAGGTTGGTGAGACTTGGGGAGAACAAGAGCTCCACAAAGACCAAACTGAGCAGGGCACAGGGGTCTTGTATGAGACGGTTTCTACAATCAAGGACCATGTGTGGATGCGGCCTGGAACCCCCGCACAGATGGGGCCCATGACAGCTTGATGAGGGAAACAGGGACTGTTTCAGTCATGATCTTGATGGCTGACTCTTTGACCCTCCCCCATACAAGCTGGGGAGTGACAGACTGGCTAGATCCCAGGGGAGGACATTGCAGCCAGCCCTGAGGAGACAGGATAAGCTGGGGTTGGATGGAAGGGAAGGAGGCCCTCCCCTGTTGGTGGACTTGGAGGGGGCGGGGATGAGGGAGATGAGGGAGGGAGTGGGAGGGTAGGAGGGACTGAGGGAGGGATTCAAAGTACCTAACCCGGGATTGAGATAAAAATAAATAAATTAAAAAAAAAAAAGTGTGTGCCACACAACCCTCTGCCTGACTTAAGCCTTTAAAATTTTTTTATTAATTAGAGTATTGTTTATTTTGTGTGCATGTGGAGAGAGGGCTTACATGCACGGCACTGCATACATGGGGAGGTCAGAGGTCAGAAGTGCGGCTCGGTTCTTTCCTCTACCATGTGGGTACAAGGACTCGAAACTCAAGTGGTCAGGGCTGGTAACAAGCCCTTACCTGCTGAGCCATCACTCTGACTTCTCTGTATTCTATTCCTCTAAGCTGTTACTTGTGGTTAAGTTGAAGGGCATAGGATATGCAATGTTTCTGTAAGTAAGGCATGATGTGAAAAACTTACCCTATGAGATGTTGCAGGCGATGCCAGGGTCAGGGCAAACACTAGGTACAAACAGAAAGTTCCTGATTTACTGGTTTCTCTTTAACAACATGTGACCATGCTACCATCACGAGAATAATTACAGTATGCAAACGCTAAAGTGTTTTGGTGTTGTGTTATATAATTAACCACCAGCTGCCCCAGTGGGCCAACTCTGAACTCTCGGCTTCTAAACAGCACAGATGTATTTCTTCCTCGTACACAGTCAGCGGAGATGCTCACCCACCCAGAAACCACGGACTCTTCCATCTACATCATCTGACGTGTGACTTCCAGGGTCTCTGTGTGAGGGACTGGAGGCCTGCCAGAGGTCCATTTCACTGCCGTTGCCTTTCACTTGACCTCTCATTCACCCTCCCTGGACAGAACAGGCAACTGGCCTGCTTCACAGGACAGTGCAGCAGAGGGTCAGTCACTGAGCGAGCCTGCAGCCTGCCGGTGACCTTGGCTGTTGACTCACAGCCTGTTTGCCTTTGCTTCTCATCCTACTTGCCGCATAGCCTCTCTATCTATTTGTAGTTCAGATGTCTAAGAGGCTTGTATTGGTTTAAATGAGAAACCTCTCATGAGGGCTCTGGCATTGGAGCACTTGGCTCCCAGTTGGGGGCGCTATTTGGGGAGGTCTAGGAATCGCTGTGTTGCCAGAGGAAGTATGCCATTGTCGGGGGTGGGGTGGTTTTTGAGGTGCCAAAGGCCTTGTACTATTTCCGGTGTCTCTCTCTCTCCTTTCTGCTTCTGGCCCAAGATGTGTGCCCTCAGCACCCTGCTCTACCCGCATGCTTGCCTGCTGTCTCTTCCTGCCATCATGGAAGCCTCTGGAACCATAAACCAGTGTGAACTCTTTCTTCCTTAAGCTGCCCTGGTCATAGTGTTCTATCACAGCAACAGAAAGGGGCAACCTGATTGATTTGCTGATCGTCTTCATCTCCGCTTAGACAAGGTGTTCGCTTCAAGCTGTCTCATACACACTGTCCAGTCTATGCCCATGTGAGTCTATACCCACCACGGTCAGAACACAGGAGAATGACCCTTGGAGAACAATGCCTTGGGGGAACTGTGAGAGAGGCTCTAGGGGAAAAGGCAGAGGGCTTGTTACCTCAGGTGCATTTTGTTCCCTGGTTTGGTCTTAGATGTGATTGTGTGCCTCCTGTGACAAACATTTACATTCAATAAGACGTGTTTATTTTTGTTGGATGTCACAACATGGCTACAGAACCCACCCTGGTCAGTGTACCCTGAATCTGGAAATGGCCTTCTGCCTTGCTTTCCCAGATATAGTCTATAGTACATGCCAGGCAATTGTGTTTCAATTGGTCTGTACTGAGGAAGTTCTGAGAAAGGGCTGCTCTGTTAATATTTAGTACGTGCTTGCTGGTCTCTATTTACAAGTTTTTCTGAATACAACCTTTTGTGAATCATTACTTTTTTCATTCATAATACAAAAGCACAATGAAACTGAAGTAAAGTTGTCTATAGCATCAGACTGTAGTCCATCTCATTGTGTGTGTGTGTGTTTTTAAATTTTTTGTGTAGGAGTATTCTTTCTGCACACACACCTGCATGCCAGAAGAGGGCATCAGATCCTAGCATAGATGGTTGTGAGCCACCATGTGGTTGCTGGGAATTGAACTCTGGAAGAGCAGACAGCACTCTTAACCACTGATCCACGAGCGCCACCTGCCAAGTGCTGGGATGGCTGGCGTGCACCTCCAGGCCTGGTTTATTCAGTGCTGGGGCATCAACCCAGGACCACGTGGGTGCTAGGCAGCACACATGCTAGGGAGACCATTGTATCAACTGAGCTGCACCCCAGCCCTTTTCATCCATTCTTTAACCATCTGGAGAAAGAAGCTGGAGAATAAATTACTTAGCAATTTGGAAATAAAAAGAATAAATGTATGTGCCAGAACCTTTTTTAATACTGAAGATTTTTAAATGAAGCTGACAATGTTACTAAAATTTCACTGTTATCATAATGATTGTAAAATTAAAAATCTGTTAAGGTTTTAGAAGGGCCCGCAGCTTTATCTTGTCTCTCTCTCTCTCTCTCTCTCTATCTCTATCTATTTATTTAAAAGTATGGGTAGCTGTTACCAGTGTGAATCCACACACTCAAGGGTACAAAAATACTGCATCGCCCAATGGGTGAGGAATGGGTGCCATATGTGGGGTCCGGGTCATGGTACTAAAAGGCTCCACCAGCCCTTGCCTCTGTATTCTACGTTTTCCTTCTTCCCACGCTGGAGTGGGGATGTGACCGTGGTGAGCCACCTTAGTTTCCTAAAGGGCTCAGGGTGATATTCTGAGCTAGAGCAGTTGAAGTACCAACAAGCCGGGGTCCTGGATGAACTGGGATCCTGAAGCAGGGCAGCTTTAGCCCTTATGACAGTTAATCTTGATTGTCCACTAGTGCTCCTACGAAGAGAGATCCTCAGCTGAAGAACCGGCTCCATCAGCTCTACCTGTGGGCTTGCGGTGACTGCTGACTGGTGTAGGAGGGCCCAGGCCACTGTGGGTGGTACCATCCCTAGGCAGATGGACCTGGGCTGTGTGAGCCAGGCTCAGCACAGGCCTGTAATCCCAGCACTCGGGGAGGCAGAGGCAGGCGGATCTATGTGAGTTTCAGGGCAGCCTGGTCTACAAAGTGACTCTAGGAACAGCCAAGGCTACACAGAGAAACCCTGTCGCAAACATAATCAAACCAAACCCAAACTCAAACCCAAACCAAACCAAACCAAACAGAAAAAAAAAACAAAAAAAAAAAACAAAAAAACAAACAAAAAACAACAAAACAAAACAAACCACACCAAAAAAAAAAACAAAACAAAAAACAAAACAAAAAAGAAAGGCAGCTGACCACGAGCCTGGGAGCAAGCAGTGTTCCTCCATGGTCTCTGCTCCAGTTCTTGCTTGAGATCCTGCCTGGACTTCCCTCAGCGGTAAACTGTGACCTGAAAGTGTAAGCAGAAAGAAACCGTTTCCTTCCGCAAGTTGGTCAAGGTGTTTATGTCAGCAGCAGCAAAGCAAACTAGGCCACAGCTGGGCCCTACTGCCTTGAACTTTCAGAAATGAGCATTCCCAGCTCTGGTTCCTTTTGGAAAACAGCTGAAACCGCTTCCTGCAGGATCCACCCGCTTTCCAGGGTATTCCCAGACACGCCCGCTCTTGTTTCCCAGGGCCCAGCCTTTGCTGTTCTCTTCCACTCTGATGTGATGTCCCACGTGCTGGGAAAATTCTGTCGTTTCGAGCTGCGCCCGGCGAGGCTCAGGCTCCATGCCTTTCTGGCAGCAGTGTGCCACTTTGTGGCCTGGGGGATTTCTGTGGCTCTCTACCAGAGCCATCTGCCTTCACGCCCCATGCTGACACCCTTCTGCTCTGGAAGCCGTGGGACTCAGGGCGCCTTCAGTTTCCAGCTTCCACCTGCAGTAGGGCCGAATATTCTATTCCAGAGGCCCCGTGGGTACTTGGGAGTTTTATTATTCCTTTCTCTGAACTCAGCAGTGGGAGACAAGGGGACCCTTTCTCAAAAACGCACTGGTGCTGGAAAATAATCATGAACATTGTTTCTCTGTGCTTTTTCTTTCAGATCCCCTTGTTTTTCTCTAACAGCAAAATGTTAGTTGTTTTGGGGCAGAGGAAACTGAGAACTTTCCCTCAAAACCTATTATCTTAGTGCCCAAGCCTAAGCGCTAAAGATAACTTCCCCCGCCCCCCTGAACTTGGCTGTCATTCCTTCTCCAGGGTAGTGAGTTCCTTAGCAGCTCGAGTGGCAATAACTACTACAAAGTAGACGGCCGGCAATGTGTGCTAATGGTTCAGGCTTTCAGCTGTGCTAATACTGCGGCATGCTTGACTTGGGAGAGTTTCCCCAGTCAATAAATAAGAGTCATTTGTCGTGATGGGGGTGGAAGTTCACTGACTTCAGATTTTGCAGGCTGTATTCTAGTTTATTCTTGGAGAGGGTGTCCTTTCTGTCAACAATAAGGGCCAATTTCTACCGATAGTGTTTGCCTCTTTATCTGTGGACTTTGATTCTGCTGGTTGTGTTCCAATGCTCCAGTTTTTATTATGAATTTCCATAGTACACAGCCCCTCCGAGACAGGGAATTTAAAAAGGACTCAGTGTTTGAACCTCGTGAGTGTCCCTCCCGGTACTCCATGTATGCTAATTCATTTAAAAATGCACTAATTTTTGAGGGAGATAATGAGATACAGTTCAAAGTGGAAAGAGGATTTAAACTTATCCAATCTAGTTCCAAGGGCCCATGTGCTTAATTATTAAGCTAGATGACCTCTTATAGTCAGGACTAGTTGGAAGGAGAGGGGAAGTGAGCTGGAATAACATGGTCTATCTGTACCAATCATTCAAAATTGAAATGAATGTGCCTCATTCTATTATTTAAAATCTATGTAAGATTATGGCTAGCTGGAGGGGTGCTTATGAAGTGCGGCGATTAATATATTTCTAAGTTATTAAATTATTATTATTTGTATGCGTGTATGAGAGAGATGGGGAGAGAGAGAGAAAGAGCAGTGTTTATGGTGCATGTGTCAAGGCACACCTGTGGTCAGAGGACAGCTTTGTGAGATTGGTTCTCTACTCATATCTACGAGGGTTCCGGGGATCCAATTCAGGTCACCAAGTTTGCACAGCCTCCGATGCCCACTGAACCAGCTCACTGGCCCTAGGCCGTCCATTTTTAAGATAAATAGGGAATAGATAAAAAAACTCGCCTCTTTTAAAAAATGACCTCTGGGCACAAATCAATACATGAGATGTCATTTTAATTCCCAAATACAAACAATAATTTAAAAATTATGTCAACTAAGCAATTAAGAATTCTTTAGCCTTTTTCCCCCCAGTGACACTCATTGAAAGTATGTTAGCCAGCTGAGTGACTAATTGAATGATACAACTTTATTGCCATCTAGCGGCAGCATGGAGCACTGTGAAAATGTTGAGTCGTGTGTGTGTGTGTGGGGGGGGGGGGTGGCTTCTGTAGCCTCACTCTCATGCATTTCTTCTCAGCCACCTTCTTTGTCTCTATCAGTATTTTGTTTTTGTTTTTTTTTTTTTTTTTCTAGACAAGGTTTGTTGTGTAATCCTGGATGGCCTGGATTCCCTTTGAAGACCAGGCTGGCCTCGAACTCACAGAGATCCCCTTGTCTCTGCCTTCCCAAGTACTTGGGACTACAGGTGTGTGCTACCTTGCCTGGCTGTCTCTATCAGTATTAACCAATTCTTTGAGGTGGCATCTTTTGACTTCATTACCAGCAACCTTTGCTGTATGTTATGTTATTAATTTGATTTAGAATAGATTGTTTCTTTATGTTGCTCATTTTGAAGACGCCGTTTATCTTCAGAGTCCTCTCAGGGGAAGGCAACACTTTCCCTTTAAGAGACAAGTCTGAATGGTGCAAGTTGATCAAAGTCCATTGTCTGAGCTTCAGATGATCAACATGGGAAAATACCCTTGACATATGATTAAGTTATTATGAGATTCTTTAGAGTCAGAGGAAAGCGAAGACTAAAACATCAAATATGTATGCAGGCGCCGTCTTATGTATGGCTGTGGGTAAAAGTGTCTCAAACATGTAGCTGCGTGAACAGAAAACATTTATTATCTCACACAGTCTGTGACTGCAGAGTTTCTAGATTCAAAGCCTGGCTTCTGGCAGTTTCTATAAGTTAGGCTGGGCCACCTATCCAGAGCAGACCAATTAAAGAGACAAGCAATATTGGAAATCTGAGAAAGATTTATTCACTGTGGTCACATGGGAAAGAGGAATGAATCAAGAAGAGGTTCAACAATCCCTGAGTCTGTCTTTGTCCAGATGTGAAGTTTAGGTTTTAAGTACAGGACAACAGTTATACAGCTCCCTAAAGCATTGTCAGAACCACCTGACATCTCTTCCCGGGACACAAATTCCTCTTCTGGGTGGTATGGTAACTTTAGTTGTTCTCTTCCTGTCCTTGGAGTCTAGTGTTTCAATAATTTTGATGGCAACCTCCCCATGCTGCCCTCTCCCCCATTAGGTCTCACTATGCATTCCTGGCTGGTCTGGAATTCAATATGTAAACCTTACTGGTCTTGAACACCTGGAGATCAGCCTGCCTCTGCCTCATGAGTGCTGGGCTTAAAGGTGTGCATCAGCACACTCAGACAAGTGTCTCTCTTTTAGCGGATCTTCTGTCAGGACAGTGGTGAGGACAGGAAGCAGGACGCGACTTGGCTGGGTGTTCTGACTTGCATGGTCTCAGAGCTCTACAGGGTTGGAGGACCTTTTCCTAGACTCCCATAGAAGGCAGGTTTTAGGGTCTTGTTTGTGGCTGTCTAGAGTCTCTGTTTCTAGCATAGAAGACGGTTTTTTGGACTGGCTTCCCCAGAGCAACAGAGATCCGGGCCGTTGTAATGGGGAGCTATCCAGGCTTGCTGTAGGAGGTCCAGTTTTAAGGCTGGCTACTACATAGCCACCGAACTTTATCAAACAGTAGCAGTTTGCCCAATCTGACAGCTTCACAGTAGAGAACAGATGGGACACGACTTTCCCTTCACAGTTGCGTTGAGCCACAACGTGCCGACTCTCCCTTTATGCGGTCCTATAGGTGATCTCTCTTGTTGCTCACAGGTACCTGAAAGAACAGTGTCTGTAGTCTCCAGCTGCTTCAGGAGAGGGTTAATTAAGCCTTGCTTTGCTTTTTTTCCATATATGTAATCTATTATTATCATCTATTCTATCTATGTATCTATGCATCTATCTATCATCTATCTATTCTCTATCTCTCTCTACCTATCTATCACCAATCTATCCTATGTCTCAGGTGGGTATGTGCAGTTGTGTGAGCGTCACAGCATGTAGAAGTTGTGTTTCTCTGCCACCTTGTGGGATCCAGAATCAAATTCAGGTTGTCAGGGCTTCACTACTCTCTACATAGTATTCCCCACTCCTGACTCCTTAAAGCTGAAAAATTCTCATGTGCAAACCTCTCTCTCTCTGTCTCTTTCTCTGTCTCTGTCTCTCTTCCCCAAGGAAAAGGAGGAGAATGGAACTGAAGAATACTATACAGAGGACTTGAAAACAGAAAGTTTAAAAATTATTTTCATCTTTAACCAGAGCAAGACAGTAGGATGTTAGAAGAATGACTTTCCTTATTATTTTGTTGCCTCTGTTTCCTGTTTGGACATAGGGTCTCATGTATCCCAGGCTGGCCTTGAACTGGCTATGAAGCTAAGGATGACTTGAGCTTCTGATCCTCCTGCCTGTACCTCTCCAGGGCTGGCATTAGAAGCCTGCACCATTATGCCTGGCTTATATAATGCTTGGGATTGAAGCCAGGGTGTGGCGTGTGCTAGGCCACCTATCCACTCTGCCACATTATTAGTGCAGTATCTACCTTAAAAAGGGGTTTATTTGTTTACTTATTTACTACATGTGTGCATGTATGTGTGCCTGAGTGCATGTATGAGGTCAGAAACAGGCATCAGGAGGGCATCAGATCTCCTGGAATTAGAGTTATGGGCACTTGTGAACCATCAGATATGGGTGCCAGGAATTGAACCCAGGTCTTCTACAAGACCAGCAAATGCTCTTAACCACCAAATAATCTCTTCAATCCCAAGTTTTTAGTTTTGTTCCTTTTAGATTTATTTATTTTATGTGTATGAGTGTTTTTGTCTGCTTGCATGTCTGTGTCTGTGCAGCATGTGCAGACCTGGTGCCCACAAAAGTCACAAGAGGGTGTCGGGTCCCCTGGAAATGGAATTATTGATGGTTGTGAGCCACCATGTGAGTGCTGGGAATTAAACCTGGATTCCCTATAAGAACAATAAGTCAAGCTTTTACATTAAAAAAAACTGGGCAAAAAGTAATGGGTGTGGTGGTGTATAACTTTAATTTCAGCACGTAAGAGGCAGAGGCAGGTGGGTCTCTGCTTTCAAGGCTGTTCTGCATAGTAACTTACAGGCCAGCTAGGGTGACACAATGAGACCTTGTCCCAAAGAAGAGAAGAAGAAAGAAAACACCTGGAAAGAGTTGCAAGGCAGGATCTGTCTTGCAGAGATTCGGATCCAGAACACCACTCTCTGAAGTCAGGAGACTCTAGCAAGAAGAGGCCATGAGGAATGAAGGCCTGAATATGTGGGGCAAAAGCCGTGAGAGGGTCCCAGGATGTCACTGGACTGAGTCTGTAGTCCCTCCAGCCCCATGGGCTCTGCTGTGGCTGCTTTGATTTGATGGAGGGAATGAGGCCTGGCTGAATTATAGAAGAGGATTATATACGAGGCCTGCTGCAGATGACAACGTCTTGAACCTCTCCCTCTATTCTATCTATCTATCTATCTATCTATCTATCTATCTATCTATCTATCTATCTATCTATCTATCTATCTATCTATCTATCTATCTATCATCTATCATATCTATCTATCATATCTATCATATCTATCATATCATATCTATCTATCTATCTATCTATCTATCTATCTATCTATCTATCTATCAATCATCATTTCCTCTTCCTCCATTTATTTATTTATTGCTTGCTTGTTTGTGTGTTTTAAGACAGAGTCTGGCTACATAGCCCTGGCTATCCAGGGACTTCCTTTGTGGACCAGGCTGGCCTTGAACTCACAGAGCTCCACTTGCCTTTGCCTCCCAAGTGCTGGGATCAAAGATGTGTGGCACCACTGCCCAGCTCTCTCCACTTTTTACATTGGCCCCACACTAAAGGAATTTTTGCAAGGTAGAGGTGAGAAAGATGAACTACAAAACAAAAGAGCTGAAAACCGGGAAGAGCAGTGATGCTCTTTCCTCAGTCTGTGGTGAGAGCAGAGTGAAGGCAGGCGGGCCCGGGGACTTAGAACTCCACTTGCCTCTGCTTCCCAAGTGCTGGGGTTAAAAGCATGCGCCACCACCGCCTGGCTCACAGCACATCATTTTAAAAGAGGTCAAGAGCTGTTGCTGGCTTGAAGGACATGGTCATTTATACCTTTGGCATTTGCCATAGTGAGACCAAATGCCTTTTGCCAGTTGTCTTATACTTTTGAATTGTATTTGCAGCAGAGCATGGCGGCACCTGCCTTTAATGTGTGTTTATGTGTATATGTGCACATTTATTTGTGAGCAGGTGTGCATAGAGGACAGAGGCAAACTCAGTTATTATTCCTCAGGTGCTGTCTACATCTTACAATAATAAAAAAAGAGACTTATTTTAAATTATATGTGTGTGTGTTGGGGGTGGGGGTGGGGCAGGGCATGTGCTTGTGAAAGGCATCTTCGGAAGACAGAAGCGTCAGATCCCCCTGAGCTGGAGTTAGAGACGGTGTTAAAACATCTTACAGGAAACAACCTTAGTCCTCTATAAGATCAGTACACACTGTTAACCACTGAGCCATGTCTCCAGACGAGTCTCTCATTGGCTTGGGACTCACCACCCAGGCTAGGCTGGCTGTCCATCAAATCCCAGGGTTCTGCCTGTCTGGGATTACAAATTTGCCAGTGTTGGGGTTACAAACTTAAGCCCTCATGCTCAGGTTTTCTTTTTTTCTCTGTTTTCTTTTCCTTTCCTTTCTTTTCTTTCTCTTCTCTGCCTTTCCCTTTCCTTCCTTTCTCCTTCCTTCTTTTCTTTCTTCCTTCCTTCCTTCCTTCCTTCCTAAATAAAATCAGGCCCTCATGCTTGCAAGGCAGACACTTTACCAATGGAGGAAGGTCTTTTTTTAAGTTGAACTCCCCAGGCTGCATGGCATAGCTAGGAATTGTAAGTGGAGAATTCAGGCATCAGGGACTAATGTGGTTATTGGAAGGCCATCATATTGTTACGAAGGCTGAATTAGATCAATTGATTAGTTCTCATCCTTTCTAATGCTGCGACCCTTTAATACAGTTCTTGTGTTGTGGTGGCCTCCTCCCCCTCAACCACAAAATTATTTTTGTTGCTACCTCATAAGTATAATTTTGCTGCTTTTATGAATCATAAAGTAAATATCTGTCTTATCTGATGGTCTGAGGTGATCCCTGTAAAAGGGCTGTCTAATCCCCAAAGGGGTTGCCCAGGTTGAGAACTGCTGAATTAGATGTTATCAACACATATTCCAAACCATTTATGCAATGCAAGCTCACAGGCCAGGAAATTCAGGGCTTTAATTTTTTTTTTCCTGGGCAGAGCCTCTGAGTTTGTATCCAGAGCAGGCCACAGTGAAAATGAAAGACACCAGAGGGCCAGAGCTGCCTTTCATCTTTGTAGATTTGGTCCTCAGGTTAAAGGTACTCTTTTACTGTGTAAATAGTTTCTTCTGTTCCCGTTACTCTCTGCTTGTTTTTGCCTGTGAACTTGCAGTAGATCTTCAGTGATCTGCTGAGGTCATGGAAGTGACCTCAGCACAGAAATAGGTGTGCATGTGTCTATTTTTAGGCCTGAGTATTAGAAAGGTGGGTTACATGGTGGCTGTTGAGTAATTTGTGAGACTCGCAAAAGAAAAATTGTACTGTCTCAATTATTATTGTTTTTTGATTTGATTTTTAAAATTTTTTAATTTAATTTATTTATTTTTATATTAATCACAGAAATCTATACACCTAAAGAAGATAAACAAGAAAGAGGATCCAGGGTAAGATGATCAATCCTCATTTAGATAGACAAATGGGATGGACATTGAATGTAGGAGAAAACAAGCAACAGGACAGGAACCTACCACAGAGAGCCTCTGAAAGACTCTACCTAGCAATGTATCAAAGCAGATATTAAGACTCACAACCAAGCCTTCGGCAGAGGGCAGGCAATCATATGAATAAAGGGGGAGTTAGTAAGACTTGGGGAGAACAAGAGCTCCACAAAGACCAAATAGATCAGGGCACAGGGGTCTTTTATGAGACTGTTTCTCTAACCAAGGACCATGTATGGATATAACCTAGAACCCCTGCTTGGATATAGCTTAGTATCCAACTGGGTACCCTAGTAAGGGGAACAGGGACTATTTCTGTCTCAGTTCTTAAAACTCAAGTTCTGGCTGGAGAGGTGGCTCAGAGGTTAAGAGCACTTGCTGTTCTTCCGAAGGTCCCAAATTCAATTCCCAGCAACCACATGGTGGCTCATAACCATCTACAGTAAGATCTGGTGTACGGGCAGAATGTTGTATAAATAATAAATAAATCTTTAAAAGAAAACTCAAGTTCTATTATCAAAAAAGATCTTTCAGTCCTTATTTAAGAGCTCATTATTTTGATTTACTTGTTTATTTATTTTTTCATTTTTCGAGACAGGGTTTCTCAGTTTGTAGACTCCCTTTGTAGACCAGTCTGGCCTTGGACTCACAGAGATCCGTTTGCCTCTGCCTCAAGAGTCCTGGGATTAAAGGCATGTGCCACCACACCTGGCCAGTATTTAAATTTTTATTATATTTGCTTGGCGTGTGTGTGTGTATGTATGTGTGTGTATACATCACAGAATGTGTGTGGAGGTCAGAGGACAACTCTTGTTTCCATCTACCAGGTGGGGCTCAGGGACCAAACTCAGATTACCAGGCTCAGTGGCAAGAACCTTTACCTGCTGAGCCATCTTGATGGCCCTTCACTAGCGATTTATTGTGAACTTCTCGTATATCACCAAGTGACTTATTTATTTGTTGCAGTACTGAGGATTGATACTAGCCAAGCAGTCACTCAGCAAGGGATTTAAAAAAGCCAGTTGTCTTTTTTAAGGCAGATTTTTATTTATTTTAAAACAAGTGTATTTATTTTTATTTTATGTGTATGATTTTTTTTTTTGCCTGTATGTATGTATGTATACCACATGTGTGCCTGGTGCCTAAATCTCCTGATACCGGAGTTACAGATGGCTCTGACCTGCCACATGGGTATTGGGAATTGAACCTGGATCTTCTGGGAGAGCAGTTAGTGCTCTTAACTGCTGAGCCATTTCTCCAGCTCCCTTTCGAAAACGTCTTAAGCCATTGCCTGTGCATGCGTCTGCCACAGGGCACTTGTGGAATTGAGTTCATCCATTCACCTGTATATTGGGGCTGACTGAAGTTACCAGGCCTGTGTAACAAGTGCCTAAACCTGACAAACCATCTTACTGGCCCTCAAACATATCTTCTGTTGCCAAATTTAACATCTATCAATTTAATATTATCTTTACGCCTAGATTTTGTGTTCCTGGAACATAACTGCTTAAAGAAGTGAACAAATAATTGGGTAAACACATAGCTTACTTTTTCTTTTCTTTTCTTTTCTTTCTTTCTTTCTTTCTTTTTTTTTTTTTTGAGACAGGGTTTTTCTGTGTAGCCTTGGATGCCATGGGCTTGCTTTGTAGACCAGGCTGGCCTCAAGCTTAAAGAAATCTGCCTGCCTCTGCTTCTGGAGTGCTGGGATTAAAGGCCTGAGGCATCAAGCCTGGCTAACATAGTTTGCTCTTCTCCATCAAACTTTTGAACACTTGCAGCAGCACAGTAAGATATTCCTAAATCCCTTCTCTGTGATTTCTGGAGATGTTGTTGTTTATTAACTGTCCCATAACCCAGCTAGCAGCCTCTGAGCCTGTAGTATCAGCTCTTCCTCATTGTACCGAGGCATTTCTATTCTTGTTGTGCTGAAAGGAACTGAAAGAAAGGAAAACACGCTGGAGAGATGGCTCAGTGGTTAAGTACAGTTACTGCTCTTGCCGAGGAACTGGGTTTGCTTCCTAGCACCTATATCAAGACTGTCAACTTCCTGTAACTGTAGTTCCAGGGGACCTGATGCCCTTTTCAGGCCTCACGGGGTATCTACATGCCCACGGTACACATAAACTCATATAGGGGCACACATACATACACATCAAACCAACCAACCAGCCAATAACCTAAAACAGAAGGAGGCAGGGATGGGAACAGGGTCTGGAGAGATGCTGGCACGGCAGTTGAGATGTTTGCTTCTCTTCTAGAGGACTTGAGTTTGGTTCCCAGTACCCGCATCAGGCAGCTCACAGTAGCCTAGAATCCTAGCTCCAGGGGATCTGATAACCTCTTCTGGCTTCTGCAGGCACTCACGCACATGTGCGCACACACACATATGCAGACACTTACACACATGCATGTACACATATGTACATATACACACATACACACATGCAAATGCACAAATAAAAACAGAATCATTCCTTCAAGGAAAAAAAAAAGAAACCCAAGAAGGCAAAACACCCAGAGTGGTGACTTTATCTGGGTCATTCAAAAGCTAATGTTGACACGATCAAGACCAAAAAGGCTACATCCTCAGTGTAAAGGCAAATGCTAGGGGAGAGAAAAAAGTTCTATGCAAAGTAGTTCAAAAAGAAGCCTTGAATATTTTAACATGGCTGTGGTTGGGAGTCAGAAATGAAAACCTTCCCTGGACTGGAACCACAGACACATTCTTGTGGTTGTCGGGACCTGACTCCACCAAATGATTCAAAAAAAAAAGTCAGGGAGAGAATTTAGTCTAAGGTGGTCTCTGTATGGTTTGGAGCCATATTTAAGGAATGATCTCAGCTTCTCTCTAGAAAAACTTGACTTCAGTCCAAGCTAACAGCCGTTGATAAGACTCAGCGGACGCTAACCGCACACTAATTTCAGTCATATTAAACTACAAAAAAAATGTGCATCGTAGAAGTAGGGAGATATAATTATTGCCTGGGGAGGACAGATCTCAGAATTAAGCCTCTAGGCTTCAAGATTATAGATACGTAGGAAGCAAAGATAGGGAGGAGATCAAGACAGAGTGGTTGCCAATTGCAAGAGGGTCCGCCACGGCTGCTCTATACCCCCCTCACTGCAGGACAGGGCCAGCGGAGGTGCCACACTGTCACACATGCCACCAGCGCCAAAGCTGGCTCAGGCTCCTGTGAGGGCTGAATGCTGGGTGCCCAGTGTCCCAGCTCCTGGCACCATGGATAGTGTAGAGAGTGGATATAGACTCATAGGCTATGGATTGGCATGAAGGACAGAATCGTACCTTCATACAGTTTTACAGGCTGGGAATATACCGGGAAGGCTGGTTTTTCAGGGAGGCCTTTCTTCCTAGATTGTAGTCAGCCTTACATGTAGTGTGTGTGTGCGTGTGTAGAGGCAGAAAACTATGGTTTCTTTTTCTCTTACTGTAAACACCAATCCTCAGGCCTTCTGAATTAGGGTTCTACCCTCATGACCTCATTTAACTATAACTACCCCTTAAAAGGTCCATCTCCAAATATAGTTATCTAGGGTTAGGATTCGACCTGTGTACCTGGAGGGACAATGAACACTTGAACTTCTTGCCTCCACCTTCTAAATGTGGGCTGAGTGGAGTGTGCTCGACTTGTGGCTTATTACCCCATTTCTGAATGACACGTTCTCTGATGTGAGCTAGAGCCCATCTTTTGTCTAAATGAGCTGGTTTCATTTTCCTTCTTTGAATCCTTTCTGAAGAAGTTGACGTTTCTTGTCTCCCAAGTATTTCCCCTCTATTTGATCATCTTAGCTGTTTATGTATATAAAACATACCTGCCAGGAGAACCGAAATGGGGACAGAGAGCCCTGAGATGCAGTAGGAAGATGGAGCAGCCAGAACGCTGAGGAGAGGCCAGGAGGAGAAAGAGCATCCTGCTCCTTCTGTCACCATCAGCCAGACACATAAATCACTGTCGTTAGTAAGAGAAAGGACCTCTGTTCTCTCAGACAAAAAGTAGGCAGAACGTCACCTCAAAACAATGGTCTCTTCTTCCAACTGATGTAAGTTTGTGAAAACTCTATCTATCTATCTATCTATCTATCTATCTATCTATCTATCTATCTATCTATCTATCTATCTATCCAAATTTTTATAAGGTCTTGCTTTGTAATCCTAGCTGGCCTGGAACTCACAGGACTCCATCTGCCTCTGCCTTCTGAGTGCTGAGATTAAAGGTGTGTGCCACTATGCCTGATTCTACTCTAGTTCCATTGAGGAAAAGTATGCTTTTTTAGTTTAAATTCACTGACTAAGAATTTAATAAATTAATTTTGATCATAATTCCCCCCCCCCAGTAGCCCCCAGACCCTCCCTCGACACTCTTTACTCACCCAGCTTCATCTTCTCCTTCTCTCTTAAAAAAACAACCAAGCACAAAAATCATGGCATCTGACTTGTGTTGGTCACCGACTCCTGAGATTGAGGTCTGCCCCGGAGTGTGGTGGAAAGCGGTTTCTCTAGACTTGTTTTTTGTGTTCTCCCATTAGCTGGTAAAAAAAAATTCATCACTGTCTGATGTTTAAGAAAGAACGCTGCTATAGCTTAATCCTTGATTAACATTTTTGGTAAAGGATGGGTAAACTGAGTTCTTGGGTTTTGGCTCTGTGTGTCTATCATAGCCACTTAGCTCTGTCTTGGAGGTGTGAGGATAGTCATGGACAGTAGTGAGGAAAAAGGTGACTGATTCAACAACTTTATGTGTGGACACTGAAATGCCTACTGTTTATGGGGGTCATGACATCAAATTTCCTGTTTTGATTTCTGCCCCAATCTTTTGAAATATTAAAACTTGAATTTAAAAATAATGTTTAGTGTGTGCATGTATGTGTGTGTGTGTGTGTGTGTGTGTGTGTGTGAGAGAGAGAGAGAGAGAGAGAGAGAGAGAGAGAGCATGCATGTGGAGGTCAGAGGACAATGTGCAGGATTTGGGAATTAGCTCTTTTTTTTCCACCATCTGGGTCTTAGGGACTGAATTCACGTTTTCAGACCAGGACATGGACAAATACCCTGGCCCACTGAAGCATCTATCTGACTGAGCAAAAGACATTTTTGATTTGTAAAAGTAAGTGGTGTAAAAACAGGTGGTGGGCTAGGTGTGTCTCATGGGCACAGGTTATTACTGAGCTTCAGTCTCATGTGGTCCAGACAGGCATTTGGTAGTGAATGGCCTTGAAATCCTAACTCTCCTACTGTTGGGATTACAGGTGTCATGGGCTTGCATGGGTCCAGAGATTTTTTTTTTAAATAAGCTCTTTCTGGCTGTACAACCCTCTCACTCCCTAATGACTTCCCCTTTCCCCGGGCTCTCTCTGTTCACTTGTGGGGCTCCCTTTTCGCCGTCTCTTTAACTGGTAACCGCTGGATGCACTTCGTTCAAATAGTCCAGGAAGATCTGCTTCCCATGTTGGTTTACAGTGAATGGTTCTGACCTTTGAACTGGGGACTGTGGGCAAATTATTTAACATCTCTGGGTCTTAGGTTCCCTTCTCACCTGGAAGGAGAGGATTATACCAAGAACTGTCTCAAATTAGTGTGTGTGTACATTCATGGGTATGTGTGTTATATGTACTTACCAAGGATTTCCATTAACTATTTCCCACCTTAAAGACATGTTATTTAATGGCTTTGTATAGAAGAATTTGGTTTCTCCTTGATTTTGATGCTATCTTTGTGTGTGCATAGTAACAGTGCCTAAGTTATATTTAAAGCAGGGGCTACAAATCTTAACTAGTTAAATTCAAGAAAATTACAGTTTTCTAGGGTCACTTCTGCAGGACACAGTACCTGGCTATACCTTGTGCTGGGAGTTATGGGGTAGCTTGTACGGTGTTCTCTGTAAAATACTTGTCTATGTAGGGGAAAATTTAAATACACTCTTTGGGAGAGGCAGAGCCAGCCCAACCAGGTCTCTTGAATTTCGGGTTCTTCTACTCTAGTCCAGACTGCTCCCCCATCAAAGCAAACACAGGGTCCATCCACACTCAGACCCCTTCCACAATCTGCTGGTTACCTTCACTTACATTCTCCAACTGGCTATTACTTACCAGCCACAGGGCACACTCTTCATGGAAAGAATTTTGATAAACACAGCATCCCATCATTTGAGCATGATTTCTCTGGTATGTTGGAGCCTGCAAAACCCAGTTATAAAAGGAGCGGTGCAAACCTCAGCCCTTTGTGAATGGAAATCAGAGACCGTTAGTGTGGTTTTTTGGGATAGCCCAGGTAGAGAGAGATGGCAGCAGAGAGGACAATGTTTTGTTTATATTTTTTTTTGGGGGGGGACAGGGTTTTCCTGTATAGCCCTGGCTGTCCTGGAACTAACTTTGTAGACCTGGCTGGCCTCCAATTAAGAGAGCCGCCTTCCTTGGCCTCTTGAATGCTGGATTAAAGAAAGTGACATGGTGGCCCAGTGAAATGACAGTGTTCTAGGAGACGTTCTGTGAGCTGGTGACAATGGCTGTTGGGATAGCTTTTCTGATTGCTGTGACTAAATGCCCCATGGAAACAGTGCAGAGTGGGCAGGTTGATTTTGGTCACAGTTCCAGGGCTACTGCCTATCGTGGTGGTGGTGGTGGGGGGATGTGGAAGAAGGAGCTGAGAAGGCAGGTGGACTGTGTCTGCGGTCAGGAAGCAGAGGGAGATGCCTGCAGTGCTCAGCTCACCTTCCCTCTCTCTTCTTTTTATTCAGTCCTAGAGCGAGCCTATGGTGCCGCCTACACGCAGGCGGGCTCTTCCTCTGGAAAGACTCTCACAGGTAGTATCTTCTAGGTGAGCAGAAATCTCATCAAGTTATATCCAAGATTAAACACAGGACAGTGAGAAAGGACACAGGCAAGGGGAGAGAGGCACCCTCCTCCCCCCATAACTTTTCTGTACGGCTTTACTTCCTGAGAATTCAGAAGGGCAGAATGGAGGTGAATGACTGCAGGTTGATGGTGTCTTTGTCCAACTCTGCAGGAGAAGGTGCCCGGGCAGCATAGGAATGCAATGTGGAAGTGGATTCCTGCAAACCACTGGGGTGGAGAGCGCAGATGAGAGAGAGTGCACCCTACACAAGGCTTGGGTGTTAGGTACTGTACTACTTATTAATGATTTTGAGCCTTGTCTTCTCCTCATGCTCTCCCCCGAAACCCATCAGGGTCTCACATATCTCAGGTTGGCCTCGAACTCCCTGTGTGGCTAGGATGATGTTGAACTTCTGATCCTCCAGCCTCTACCTCCTGAGTTCTGGAATCACCTCACCTGGTTTCCTGTCCCTCTGGGAATTGCACCCAGGACATCGTACATGCTAGCTCAGCCCTTTATCAATTGAACCATGCTCCTGACCCCTTGAGTTATTTCTTCATGTGGAATACAAGAATAATGGTAATACCTACAGCGTAGGCCTGTTGAAATGATCAAGCAAGATAGTATGTACAATGTGGATACCAGAATATCAAGAAGAGACCGAATTCAGCACCAGGACCCCTTTGAACTGATAAAGAGTGATCTGACATTTAAACATATGAGCCACATGTGTTTCCATGGGCCTTGGGTGGCCATGGAATTGAGTGATTTTTTTTTTGGTTGGTTCCTCAAAAGCCCCAGTCTCTCTACAGAAACTGCAGCAAACACCATGCAGTGTGTGGAAAGGACCACTTATTTATTATCGCTCCGTGTCAGAAACCATCTGGACTGTTTCCTTAGAGCAGATGTTTGCCAAATTAACTTCGAAAACTGAGACTTCATGGAGGGTCTTTCTGTTAAGCAGAATGAATGCAAGTAGGACAGATGTAGATAAACTTTTCAAAACAATATTAAGCCACATTACAGTCAGGTGGAAAACCATGGCGACTGCACGCATCTTTCAGTTTGCTCAAGGAAGCTCAGGAAATGTCAGCAGAACGCCTCTCGCTGCCAAGGGAATGATTTAGAAACGACTTGAAGTCCAAAATAGCTTTAAAAACTCCCCAAAGAAGACTGGAAAGCCACGGAGTTCCTGTCGTCCGTGAGGATGATTGTAATTAATTAAGCCTTCTGTTTTGTGTTAAGGAGTATCTTATTCTCGCCCATCCCCAACACACTGTGCCAGACCTGAGAATAAGAACATTTTTAGCCTCTGCTCTCAGGGACTTCACAGTTTCATTGACAGGCAGGTAAACTGACCTATATACAGTGCTGTCAAGAGTTGTGTGGATACCACCTCTGTCTCCGTTATGAACCGTGTAAGCATGCCAGGTTGTGTGCTCTCCTAAACGTTGGCTTCTTGTTATTATTTGATTTACTTAGAGTCTTTTTTTTTTTTTTTGCAGGTTTTATTTTTATTTTTGAGGCTAGTGATGGATCTATGGTTAAGAGTCTTGGCTACCCTTGTAGAGGACCTACGTTTGGTTCTCAGTGCCCAGTATTTGCACACAAGTGCAGTATTCTCAGAGTCTAGAAGAAAGTGTCCAACCCCTCCAGGAGCCGGAGTTATAGGTGGTTGTGAACTGTTGACTTGGGTGCTGGGAACCAAACTCAGGTCCTCTGCAAGAGCGATAAGCACTGTTATCTGCTCAGCCATCTCTCCAGCCCTTGAGGAAGAGTCTTATGTAGCCCAGGATGGCCTCTGGCTCTCTATGTTGCTCAGGATGACCTTGAACACCTGCTCTTCCATCGTCTACCTCTCAAGCTCTGGGATCACAGGTGTGCACCACTGTGCCCAGCTAATAACTCCTTTATTGGCCCTTTATTGTTGCTCAGCTTTTTTTCACTTATCTGTGTGCCTAGTCTGATGCCTGATTCACGAAAAGGATGCTACGATTCCATTAGACGTCCTCTGTGGAGGGGATTGCAGAGTCTGCGCAGTGTTCAGTCGAGTGCAGCTCTTACGGCACCAATGCTGTCACTGTTTGCATTAAAAACACCCTTTCCTTCCTGGGCATCAATCTCACTGGCCCATGGCGGACCCAAGGCCACATAGCTGGTTCCCAGCAGGATTAAAATGAAAAGACCATTGCTCTCTCTCTTTTCTTTTTAAAAAAGTTTATGTAGTGTGTGTGTGTATGTGGGAGAGAGAGAGTTGGATGGGGCACACAGGTGCTATGGCTGGCTGTGTAAGTCAGAGGATAACTTCATGGAGTTGGTTTTCTCCTTCTGCATTTCTGGGGGTTCCAGGGATCTAATTCACATTGTCAGCTTGTTGCAATCACCTTTACCCAGCAGAGCCATCTTGCCCGTTCATACTATTTTTCTTTCTAGTTTGTTGCTTAACCTTGAGAAGTAGCATAGCCTTTTTCTTTTCTTTTTTTGTTTTTGTTTTTGAGACAGAGTTTCTCTGTGTGTAGCTTTGGCTGTCCTGGAGTCACTTTGTAGATGAGGCTGTCCTCGAACTCACAGAGATCTACCTGCCTCTGCCCTCCGGAGCGCTGGGACTACAGGCTTGCACCCCCACGCATAGGGTTTCTGTCCAGTGCAGGCTGCGTTCTAATCTCAGGCATACCACTTCCACCTTATGTGATTTTAGATTGTTTTTCCGTGAAGATAGAGCGTTAACAAATAAACTTCTCTGTGCCTGACTCCTCATTTATGAAATGGAGATACTGAAAGAATCGAAATATTTACATCCATGGCTGAGAACAGCGACTAGTGAGTGTGAAATCTTGAGCTGACTATCCTATTGGTCTGTGCTACATCTCACCTTTTATGTGTCAGACTGCATAGCTCAGTAACTGTTTGTTCATTAAACTTTTTTTTTAAGCACATTTATTTATGTGTGTATGTGTTATGTCACACATGTGGAGGTCAGAGGTCAAATGGGAGAAGTCAGTACTCTGCTTTCATTAAATGGGTCCTGGAGATTGAATTCAGGCCATCAGGCTTGGACGCACCCACCTTCTCCTGCTCAGTCTTCTTGCTGGTCCTGACTTTGTTGTTTCGATACAGGGTCTTTCTAGGAAGCCTGTCACTGAGGGTGAGCTTTGAGGTTTCAGAGGCTCAAGCCAGTGTTGCTCTCTCATCCTGCTGCTTGCCTATCAGTAGAAATCTCAGCTCCTTCTCCAGCACCATGCCTGCCTGCACATTGCCATACTTCCTGCCATGATGATAATGGATTAAGCCTTTGAACCTGTAAGCCAGTCCAATTAAATGTTTTTCTTTATAAGAGTTGCCATAGTCATGGTGTCTCTTCACAGCAATAGAACGCTAAGATATTTCTCGCTCCTCCTCTCCCCCCGGCAGTGACTCGCTGTGTTTATCAGCTAGCCATGAACTCTCCGAGATATGCCTGCCTCTTGTCTCCAGAGTGCTGGGATTGAAGACACGTGTCACCGTGCTCACCGGTTCCTCAAGTGATTGTTTTAATTTTAATCTGACTCATTCTGTTTCTTATTCATTTGTGTCTGTTAGATTGGAAGTGTTTGAAGAGGAAAGGCTTTCTTGTTTCGTACATTGTTTCAGCGCTGTGTCTATTCCTTCACCGACCCAGAGTCACCTGGGTGCCAGGAGCTATGCTAGTGCATGGGTAGGTAGTCGGGAAAGGAAGAGCTGTTTCCCATTCTAGTGTTCTAGGGAGTTGGACGTTAAACAACACAGAACAAGTGCGTATAAGAACCAGGTACAATAAAGGCAAATTTAAGAAAATTTGAGACTTAATTTTATTGGGAACGTAGGAAGACTTCTGCGGGGAAGGGCTTTTCATGCAGAGATTTGCTGGCGGAGTGAGACTTAGGTCCAGACCAGGCAGGGCTAGCACTGCAGACGCTGAGCATCTTCCCCGTGACTTTTCTGTTGCTTGTGTTAAAACACTGTCTTAGTCAGGGTCACTATTGCTGTGATGAAACACCAGTCCAAAAGCAAATTGGGAAGGAAAGGGCTTATTTGGCTTACACTTCCACGTCACTGTTCATCACTGGAGGAAGCCAGAACAGGAACTCAAGCAGGTAGGAGCAGGGGAGGCAGGAGCTGATGCAGAAGCCATGGAGGCGTGCTGCTTGCTGGCTTGCTCCTCATGGCCAGCTCAACCTGCTTTCTTATTGAACCCAGGACCACCAGCCTAGGAATGGTTCCACCCACAATGGGCTGGGCCTTCCCCCATCAATCACTAATCAAGAAAATGCCCCAAAGGCCTGCCTATAGCTAGATCTTACAGAGGCATTCCTTCTCTTTGATGACTATAGTTTGTGTCAACGTGACATAAAACTAACCAATACAAGCACCATGATCAAAACCAGCTTAGAGAAGGAAGAATTTATTTGGGTTTCTGGTTCCAGAAGGAGAGTCCGTTTAGGAGAAGCATTGCAACAGGTGTCTGGGACAAACAACTGATGGCCTTCATTCACACGCCAGAAGCAGAGAGAGTACACAAGAAGATGAAGCCACAAAACCCACCCCTGGTGAGGTGTTGCCCCTAGCAAGGCTAGACCTCCTAAATGTTCCAGGACATCTCCAAAGAGCTCTGCCAACTGAGGACTACGTCTTCAAAGACATGAGCCTATGGGAGGCATTTCTAAAACCACCCCAATACACCATGAGCTAAAAATGTTTAGTGCTAAAGAGCATGACCAGAGCATTATGGAATATAGTGGTCAGTGAGGCTGCGACACGGTGGCTGAAGAATGACATGGACAGTGGCATGAAATGGGAAGTGGTGAGAGTCTGATAGATATAGGTCCTGGAGGACTGGATATTTGAGTCTTGTCATCCTTGGAAGGATTTGTGTTCTGGTTTGCTTTGAACACCAATGCTGTAGATTCTAGATGGAGGACTGATTATAAGGGAAATACACTGGGAATTCAGTGAAAAATTTGATGGTGTATTTTGACTATCAACCTCACAGGGTCTAGAATCATTGAGGAGTCAAGGCTGTGGGCATGTCAATTAGGGATTACCTAGATTAGATTAGTTGAAGTGAGAAGAGCCACCCTAAATGTGATCTGAACCGTTCCATGGTTATGGTCAGGACAGAATAAAAGGGAGAAATGAATTGAGCATACTCATCTCTCTCTGCTTCTGACTATGAAAGCGAAGTGACCAGCTTACCTCATGCTGCGGCATGCCACACTTGCCCTGCCGTGATGGACTGAAACTTTAAACTGTGAGCAAAATCAACTTACTCTCTTCTTCAAGTTGCTTTTATCAGCTGTTTTGTTACATTGAGACAAATGAATTATATAGCAACCAGGAACAGTTGAGGCAAGAGATGACAGTGGCCCAGAAGAGGGAAGGAGCAACGGCAACACAGGAGAGAAAAGACCCTGTGGGAAGCATTAGGATTTGGTGATGTATCCTTGGACAAGAGGTGGTTGTGACAAAATGGAAGTCGCCAACTAATTCTTTCTAGTTAATTTATTCCTTTCCTCTGGCCACTTAGATGTGACAGGAAAAATTCCCTGTTTCTTTCCTTTGTAACTTTGCATTAAACAAACTTCCACTCTAAGCCAACAGACAATTCTACTCAAGTCTGGTTGGGTGAACCACGGGGTTTATTGGGGTAACTTACAGAAGAACAAGGGAGATGTGACTTAAAGGCAGCTGTACCATCAAGAAACCCATCACAGTGCAGCCAATAACTCGAAAAAGCTCTCTCTCTGGAGCTGTCTGCTCATCTTGAAGGAATCTGGGCTAGCAGGAGTGTCTCTTTTTACATATTGTGAATCTTGTAATTTTTATGAACTTCCTGAACCTTGTAAAGTTTACCTCCTGGGTTTTGTACATTCCATTTCTTGAATATTTTTTTTAAAAATATTTAGTTATTTATTATGAGTATAATGTCTGTCTGCATGTACACTTACATGCCAGAAGAAGGCACAAGATATCATTATAGATAATTGTGAGCCACCATGTGGTTGCTGGGAACTAAATTCAGGTTCTCTCTAAGAGCAGCCAGTGCTCTTAACCTCTGAGCCATCTCTCCAGCCCCGATTTCCCATTTCCTGAATATTATAAGCTCATTTTTCTCTTCAGGAAGGAATGCTTAAAACCAAAGTATTGGGCTAATGGGATTCCCTTTCCAGATTGGATTATTAACCATGGGAAGAAAATGATGCTGTTGCTTATATTTCTTGCCCAACTGAACACCCAGATCAATGCTTTTCTCCAAGAAGATACTGATGAGCATTTTTGAACTGATTTCTTTCAAACATTTTGTAAGAAGAACTCTGCTTTCTTTCTTCACTTGAGACAATAAAAACTTTTTATTTATTTTGAGATGGGTCTCACTATATAGTCTTGGCTGCCCTTGAACTTACAGAGGTCTGCTTGACTAAACCTTTCTTCTTTTCTTTCTCCTTTTCTTCTTCTCCTTGTTCTCCTTCTTCTTCTTTGTTTCTCTGTGTAGACTTGCTGTCCTGGACCAATCTGTAGACCAGGCTGGCCTCAAACTCACAAAGGTCTGCCTGCCTCTGCCTCCCTGAGAACTCTACCTTTCAAGTGCTGGCGTTAAAGGCATGGGCCAGCACATTACAAGAAATCTTTTATTTTCCTTTCAGTGTGTCTTTCAGTTTTTCAGTCATTGGTAAAATTCAGTGTGTTCAGCGTTCCCACAATGTATTCAAAAATACTTTTTTCCTTTACTCTTTGGCTCTTCTTGTCTATAATATAATTGACTTGTTGGGTCAGGAAAAACCCACTGGTTCATCCAAGTCTGGTATTCATATCTGCAAGGCAAGCTACTGACAAGAACGCTCAGACATTCTGCACATGTGTTTTTCTCCCTTGCCTTGTGGTAAGACAGTTTAAGTAGCTGTTCAGTGGATTTTTCCCATTCCAGTCTTGAAATTTCCACATGGGGTTTGGCCACTGGGTAAACTGTGCTGACTCCGTGCTTGCTCTCAGGGTCAGCCTTTGTATCAGTGTCTTTGATATGTTTGCATTTTGAGCCTGGCCTATGTCTCATCCTGTAGGCGTCTTTGCTTTCTTCCTCAGTCCTTCACGACTGTTCTTTCAGCAGCTCTCTGTCCTGGAGGAAGTGCTCCATCTTGTATTTCACACCAACTCTGATGTTTGACTGTTGTAGCTTCCCGGTTGTGAGAGTTGCAGCTTTCCTCACAGTGCCCCAGCATGGGCTATTTTTTCTCTCGTTTCGCAGGCTTCCCGTTATCTTCTGGCCTTGACATTGTTTCAGGTATAGTTTTCAATCTAGCAACCCTTTTCTCATTATTCTGTTTCTTAGATGTGAATTCCATTCCGTTTCTTTAAAATAAAAATAAAGCCAATCCTGTTAACTTCTTTCTTCCTTTCTGTTTCGATTTGGCAATGTTGAGATGGCCATGGACCCTGACAGCTGCTCTCCAATACGTCATTACTCAGCCCTACATGTAATTTTACAATGTTGTGTGCTCCTGACTGTAGAACACACTATCCCAGTGGGGGTACATGTGAAAGCGGAAACGACCCAAGGAAGAATCTGTGATATTTGCACAGTGCCTTTCAGGAACCTTTACTATGTTTAATATGGTCTTCGTTAGTGGTCACAAAGAGGCGGGCAGGGCATTATAATTTCTGGTTTTAAAGTCAACTTTCACAAAGGTGAGTGATTTCCCAGTGTTAACTAACTGAAGATGCAGGAGCCCAGGTTTACACTGAGACCTCAGCAGTGGTCCTTATCATGTGGACTCTTGTATTTTCAATATACTTTCCATTTCAGGCTGGGTAGACACCAAGAGTTTCAGGACAATGCAATAATGATCGGAGTGTCACCAAGGTACAGCTCTCTTCTCCCCTGGCTTTTTTCTCCTTGAGTCTTCGTTTTTCTCCAGGCTCTCCCTCAGAGAGCAGTGTGCCTTCCAGTTGCTCTCAACTAACACCTTCCATTCCGAGTAGAAGCCATCCTGTCCCTTCCTGCCTCCTCGTTGTCCTTAGCTGGTTGAATATCTGCCTCTGAACCAGTGACTGTAATTGGAAGGCTTGAAATTTGCTGTGTTTGGGCAGGCCTGAGTCATGTGACTTTCCTTGAAGCCAGCGATGCTGTCAGCCTTGCTTAAAAATCACAGGGCAGGAGAGCGAGAAGGCAGTTCCCAGAAGAAAATTGATCACTGTTACCAGAACGCTTGTTGGGCGGCAAGACAGGGCACCCCTCTGGGCTGGATTGCAAGTTGCAATAATAGGCTCCCCTTTTCCTTAAGCTTCCAATTGCATTTGGCCAATGGAGAGTTCTGGCAGATTAAAGTCAAGGAGAAGAGTGAGGGGAAGGCAGCACCCCCTTTCCCCCAGCCTTTTTGCTTTAAGGCTATCCCATGTCCCCAAAGCTCACAGCTCCTGCCCCACAACCCTCCGTGTGCAGTACAGCCTGTTTCCTGTTGGGAGCTCAGTGTGAAGTTCTTTGTGGCCGAAGATCTCCATGTCCAAGGAGACTAGGAATGTTTAAGCACGCTGGATGGCCTCTCCAATGGGAAAGATGAAAACCTGTTCTTCCACCCAGAAAGCTGAGGATTGGAAATGATTAATAGCCTGATGACCTGTGTTATCTGTTGGGTCAGGCCATATCAAGCTCCTACAATCAGGACCAGAGGTGGCTTGTGATCTAAAATGACCTTTATAGCCAGGGGCGCCCCAAGCTTCCACAGCCAGGATGGGAGATAACAAATACAGAGTCTAAAAGAATCTTACTTTATCTGTGTAGCCAGCAGTTTCCCCAGGCTCTCACAACCAGGACCAAAGGTGGCTAACAGCCCAATATGACCTCTATGCTTATCTGTATGACAGAGACCAGGCCAGATCCTTCCTTAGGCCCTTAAGCTAGCACAGGTAGCCTATCTCTAAAAGCCATCTTCTTGGAAGAAATGACATGTTCCATGAGTCAAGTTTTGATGTAATTATGCTTCCTTGAGCACTGGGAATTGCATTACATCAGGAAACATTTTTTCCAAATTATACTGTGTTCAAATTTGTTGGGAAAAAAACCACCTGGCACCAGACTCCCTGAACTCCTGATCTGTACTGGGAAAGGTGCAGGTGAAACTGTTTCATGTCCCCAACAAAGAGTTGACAAGATATTAAAGTACATCATCTAGGTTGAGGAAGTCAATCTGAAAAAAAAAATCATTCTCACCTCTTTGTGGTTTGCTTCTCTGCCTGCCGTGATGACCATCAGAGTCCCTCTCAGTTCCCCATGCTACTAACTGCTTTCTCTTTTGAATGAAAAAAAAAATTCTTTTAGAAAAAGAGTTTTTTCTATATAACCCTGGCTTTCCTGGAACTCACTATGTAGATCATTCTGACCTTGAACCTACAGAGATCCAGCTGCTTCTGCCTCCTGAGTGCTGGGACTGAAGGTGTGTGCCACCATGCACAGCCCTATTTGTTCCCTTTATTTTTATGCTTTGCCTGCATGTATGTCTATACAAGGAATGCCCAAAAAGTCCAGAAGACAGAAGAGGCCACCAGATCCTCTGGGATTGGAGTTAGAGCTGACTGTGGGCCACCTGGTGGGTGATGGGAATTGAACTTGAATCCTCTGGAAGAACAGCTGGTGCTCTTAACTGAGAAGCCACCTTTCCAGCCCTTACTAATAGCGTTTCTTGCTCCTTTAAGCACAGGGCAGCAGAATCTTGCAGAACTGTGCATTTCCTTTAAGTTTCCCTACACTGTACACACACTTATGTAAGCAGTCTCTTAATTAATCTGGACACAAAATGCCAAATATCCTTTCTTTTCTCCCAGGATATGATTAACACATCTATAGACAAGGAAATAAAAATCACTCATGTCACATGAAAGATGATTTAGAGCACATGGGGGAGTTAGATCAGAGGTCAAGGTGACTTGGGTAGTTTGGGATAACTTAAGTCAAGATGGATTAAACACAAGGAAGTGTGAGAAGTATGGCTTTGTCAGTACCAACGCTGAGCCTTCAGACTAGCGTGACCAGTAGCAGCCCCAGGCGTTCCCTGCTTCCTTAAGGACTTTGGCTCAGGTAAATTTGAATCCTTGACTATGCAGAAAAGGATCGCAGGATGAGTCACAATGGAAAACAAACAAACAAAAACAAACAGTAAGTTTAAATGTCCAGATATATAGTCATAGAGAGAAAGAATAGTGTACAACGCCAAGGCCTGGATGGGGCGTCTGGTGGGAGAGCCCTGCTTTTGTGTCTCTGGATTAGCTATAAATATGATCTTTGGCTTTCTAAGTTACCTTTCTCAAAGGATGTAATTTATAGCAAAATTTAAAGATAAAGCTTAAAATTCAGGTTAAGCTTTGAAAGTTAAATAAAAATGTGGGAACTGGTGAGCTTTTTCTTATCTTAGAGGTTTTTATTTTGTAAATGAAATTGCAGGGTAGAGGTGGTGTTTAAAAAATTAAGTTTATCATATGGTATATACTCACTTATATAGACCTATAGGATAGGAAGGTCAAGCTGAAATCTACACACCTAGAGATGATAA
>CM053756.1:41193008-41203864 GCA_028658305.1 Pachyuromys duprasi | reverse complement strand
GGGAGGAGGTCCTCCCCTGTTGGTGGACTTGGAGGGGGCGGGGAGGAGGGAGATAAGGGAGGGAGTGGGAGGGTAGGAGGGAATGAGGGAGGGGGCTACGCCTGGGATTCAAAGTACCTAACCTGGGATTGATATAAAAATAAATTAAAAAAAAGAAGTCTGCCAGAAATAAAAAAAAATTAAGTTTATGTTGTGATTATTTATCTGTATGTCTGCATGTCTGTGCACATGTGTGTGGGTTCCAGGGGAAGACAGAAGGAGGAATCAGATTCCCTGAAGCTGGGGTTAGAAGCAGTTGTGAGCTGCTCTCGGCGTGGGTGCTGGGAACTTGAAATGGGATCCTCCGCAAGAACAGCAAGTGCTCTTAACCACTGAGCTGTCTCTCCAGGGCCTGAGTTGGTTTTTGTAAATAAAACTGTAGGAGTCAAACCACTTAGATTTGGGATGGTAGAGGAGGCCTGATACGGTACAACAGAAGGTCGTAGGCATTCTGTTTTTTTTTTTTTTTTTTTTAACACCTTATTTGAAAATGCCTTTCAGAGAACACATATTATCTCTGTAGGCAATTTTGGCTTTATTGATGTGTTGAAGTTTCCTGACTCCCGCTCAGCCGCAAAGACAAACAAAATCTGGGGTCAGAGGCTGCTTTCTCTTTTTATGTCCCCTAATTTTCCCATCTCACCATCTTACCTCGACTTCATTCAAGTCAGCCTTTCAGGATTTCTAACTGGTATTAGCTCATTGTGAAGCGAGCTGCCTGAGAGGTAATGAGTTTACCGTCACCCAGGGAATGCAGCTTATTATCCTGAGAGTTATCCATTTGTCAGGATGTGTAGTGCTCTCCATGGTGGAGGAGATTTCTTCATAGATAACTGGCAGACTCAAGGACCACGTATAGTTCTGTACATTTTATTTCTTCCGTTGTTCAGGAGAACCGCTCCTTTTTTTTTTTTTTTTTTTTTTTTATGTCTGATGGACAGTTTGGTGTTGAGGCCTTCGGCTATGGTACATCCGCTGAGTACTGAGTCCTTGGACTGTTTTCTTTGACTTCCTGGGTCCTTCTGGCCCCTAGGTTCCCACAGTACCATCTGGCTTGGTAGGGCCCGGGTCAGAAACTGTGCTTTAATGTCTTGTCAGTTCTTGGTTGGAGACATTAAACGACTTCACCTGCACCTTTCTCGATACAGGCCAGCAAATGTTCCTAGGTAGAAGCCACGAGGCATGTGGTGGGGTTGAGGTTGGGGGCTAAGAATGTAGCATACTGTCACAAAGAAAAAAAAAGATACCAGTCTTAGAGAAATAAGGTCATACGAACAATCAGAATCCTTGGAACACCGCACTGCTTTTGAGATGGGGGTCTTATGTAGCCCAGACTTCTCTAGAACTTGCTGTACAACTGAAGATGACCTTAAGCTTGTCATGTTCCTGATCCCTCCCTTCTGTTTATGTGGTGCCGGGATCAAACCCAGGGCTTTGTGCATGTCAGGCAAGCAGCCTCCTAACTCAGCCACCTCCCCAGCATTTAAAAAGTGATTTTCTAGGGTTTATACTTTTGGTTGAGAACTTCCTCCCTGTATCCCAATTTATTCAGAAGTGTGCTTCTGAGTTCTGTTCCATCCCTCAGGGTGTCCAGGTGTCACTGGACTCTGAACCCGGAAGGATGAAGCAGAGTCTGGAATGGATGGGGTCTGCAGGATTCAGGTCCAGCTGGGAGTGCCCAGGGTAGAAGACATTCTCTAAGGATTTTAGCATCACAAATTTCCTAGCTCAGAGCTATCCCAACGAAACAGCAACTCTTAGACTATATTTAATGAAACAGCTTATGTGTATTTATTCGGAGTGGATAAGGGGTATATAAGAACCTTGGGGGATTGGGAGGGGATTCCAAGGTGGGCACATATCATTGGTTGGGCCTGGGACGCGGTATTTGCATGGGGAGGAATTCCAGGTGCCAGGCTACAGGATCACCTTGAGAACTGCAGAGGTTGGGGGCAGAAGCTGCATGCTCCAGTGTGTGTAGCCCAGAACAGGGACAGAGCAATCTCAAAAAAGAGACTGAGCATCTTACCCAGGGTGCTTCTTCTTGATTAGCTTCTTTAGGTGTACAGATTTTAGTATGTTTATCCTATCTTATAGGTCTAATATCCACTTATAGTGAGTATATACCATTTGTGCCTTTCTGCTTCTGGGCTACCTCACTCAGGATGATCTTTTCTAGTTCCCACCATTTGCCTGCAGATTTAATGACTTCCTTGTTTTTAACTGCTGAGTAGTATTCCATTGTGTAAATGTACCACAATTTCTGTATCCATTCCTCAACTGAGGGGCATCTGGGTTGTTTCCATCTTCTGGCTATTACAAATAAAGCTGCTATGAACATGGCTGAGCAAATGTCCTTGTTGTGTACTTGAACATCCTTTGGATATATGCCTAGCAGTGGTATAGCTGGGTCTTGAGGAAGCACTATTCCTAATTGTCTGAGAAAGTGCCAGATTGATTTCCAAAGTGGTTGTACATTCCCACCAGCAATGGAGGAAGGTTCCCCTTTCTCCACATCCTCTCCAGAATGTGTTGTCGCTTGAGTTTTTGGTCTTAGCCATTTAGTTTTTGATCTGATGGATGTAAGGTGAAATCTCAGGGTAATTTTGACTTGTATTTCTCTGATAGCTAAGGATGTTGAGCATTTCTTTAACTGTTTCTCTGCCATTCGATAAACAGGACAGGAAACTACCACAGAGGGCCATTGAAAGAGTCTACCCTGCAGGGTATCAAAGCAGATGCTGAGACTCATAGGCAAACTTTGGGCAGAGTGCAGGGAATCTTATGAAAGAAGGGGGAGATTGAAAGACCTGGGGAGGATAGGAGCTCCACAAGGAGAGCAACAGAACCAAAAAATCTGGACATGGTCTTTTCTGAGACTGATACTCCAATCAAGGACCATTCATGGAGATAACCTAGAATCCGTGCACAGATGTAGCCCATGGCAGCTCAGTGTCCAAGTGGGTTCCCTAGTAAGGGGGAATAGGGACTGTCTCTGACATGAACTCAGTGGCTGGTTCCTTGATCACCTCCCCCTGAGGGGGGAACAGCCTTTTCAGGACACAGAGGACAATGCAGCCAGTCCTAATGGGACCTGATAGACCAGGTTCAGATGGAAGGGGAGGAGGACCTCCCCTATCAGTGGATTTGGAGCGAGGTATGGGAGGAGAAGGGGGGGAAGTGGGAGGGGACGAGTGAGGGGGCTACAAAGTGAATAAACTGTAATTAATAAAAAGTAATAAATTAAAAAAATTAAAAAGAAAAGAAAGCACAAACCTGAAAAAAAATGTAAGAAATAAAGAGATTACCGGGATTAGGGTAGTCTCCACCTCATTCTAGCTCCCTGCCAGATTCCCTGGTGGTACAGTACATGGTCCCCACCCAGAAGGAATCAAATTATTTAGGTTTAAGCCCTCCCACCCTGGATGTTTTTTCTGGGTCAACTCTCAGGTCGATTTGGTTATAAGTGTTGACACTGGTTTAGCTAACTTAACTTTTAACAGGATTTCGAGAGGACTTCGCCCGTACCTGGATTCGAGACCAGACTTAATAAAGGCACTCTTCAGAGGAACTTCAAAGCAAGTGTCTGAAAAGACACAGTAGAGGATCCACCAGCTCTCAGGAAGTGCTCTCTGTGAGTCACTGTTCTCAAGACATGAAATTGTGGGAAGCAGTCTGAGCTGTCCCCGCCTCAAATCCTCTTTGAGAAAGGCAGGGCACTTTGACCTACAGTTCTGCTAAATTTGATTACACTCAAGGGAGTGGTCACGTCCCTGGATCCTGAGAAGTGAAAACCAATGTCCACACAGCAGCTCTTCTGGTGGCAGAGGAATCGCCACTCCAGAATGAAGATCGATACAGGGGATACTGTGACTCTGAGGTGGGATAGCATATTCTAGAGAGGAAGATGATGATAAATGTGAAAAAAGAAGTAAGCTGAAGAGATGTGTTAAGGAATATGCATCTAGAGAAATAACATGATTTCAAAGGATTAACTTTCCTCTGCTCTTCTCACACAGTGAGTCTAGCACTGTCCCAGACCAGTGTGGCTTCAAGGTCAGAGACAAACTTCCTGCCAAGGAACTAGACCTTCCTGGGCCTGGATTTCTACCCTTTCGAAGCAGAGAATGTAACAAGGAGGTTGGTTATGTTTGTTACTTGAAGAACGTAGCAATATGGAAAGCTAACAGTGTGGAGAGAATGGCGTTTGCTGAGGAAATGGTCTAATCTGCTCCTGAGGGATGAAGGCCACAAGTGGAAAAAGTGGTCTACAACAATGCATCTTCACAGGCTCAGGCCCCAGGAGCCTGTCTGTCTGTCTGTCCCATCCTCTTTTTCAAGGGACACCTATCAAATTCTTTAGGTTTTACAAACCACATGATCTCTGTTGCAGTTCTTTACTTCTACCACGGGAGTGTGAAAACCACCTCAGGCATATAGTCATAGTTGACACATGAATAACTGGGTGTGGCTGTGGTCCGGAAAGAACAGGCAGTGGTGAAATTTGACCCAGAGGCTTAACCTTGCTGAGCCTGGCCTGGGAAGGTACTTGTTGCCTGCTGTAGCTTGGTAGTCCAGGTACTCCAGGTAACTTAGTGGCTTCCTTAGGAGCCCCTAAGCATGCTTGTAATGAGCCCTGGAGATATGCAGAAGGAAGACCAATGACTCGTATGTAGGATGACTGAGTTCATAGTCTAACTTGACTACTTCACTATGAGGGACATCCGCTAGACTAGACCTTCCTGGCCTGGATCTCTATCCTTCAGAAGCAGAGAATGTAACTAGGATGTTCTTTATGTTTTCTTACTTGAAGAATGTAGCACGAGGAAAGCTAACAGAATGGAGAGAATGGTGTTTGCTGAGGAAACGATCTAATCTGCTCTTGAAGGGTGAAGGTTGAGACTGAGGAAGGGTGATCTGCAAGAACGAATCTGCACAGGGTCAGGCCTAGGGGCTGCCCAGGGGCTCTCTGTCTGTTTGTCTGTCAGTCTCTTTTAAGACAGGGTCCCTCTGTGTAGTCCTGGTTGTGCTGGGACTTCTTTTGTAGATCAGGCTGGCCTTGAATTCACCGAGAACTTCCTGTCTCTGGTTCCCCAATGCTGGGATTAAAGGTGTTCACCACCGCTGCCCAACAACATATGGCCTCATAAGTCACTTCCCAGAGCCAGGATCGAGGCAGAGGCACCCTTCCTATACTGACTTCTGCACATGCCTGGCTGCGTGGGTGGGGTGTTTCTCTTTATTCTTCCTGTAGAGATGTTATTTTAACAAAACCTTCCTTGACTGTGAACACCAAAAAGCCGAGGAGGTGGGTGGCAGAACCGATTTGCTACAGGCCTGAATTCATTCCAGTTGTGTGATTGGGAAGAAAAAAAAATAGTAATAGGAGTAATAATAATAGGGATAATAATAAATAATAACAAGAACAATTAGAATATGGATACAGAGGGTCTGGAGAGATGGGGTGGTGGTCAAGAGCATGTTCTGCTCTTTCAGCGGATCCCCTGTTCAGATCCCAGCACCCATATGGGAGGGCTTACAGCTACCTGTGATTCCTGCTTTAGGGGACCGGATGCCTTCCTCGGGTGTCCATGGGGACCTGCACATATGTGGTACACATAAATTCATCTAAGCTTACATCCGTACATGATTTTAAAGGAAAAACATCTGAGACAGAGAGACAGAGAGGGAGAGGGGTTGAGGAAAAGAGCTTTTATTTTGCAATGCGCACCATCCCTCACTAGCCGGACCACTGCCAACTCCAGCTCTGACCCGCGAGTTGGGAACGTTCTCAATCTCTGCTCTTTATCTTCAGGTCAAGTCTTTAGGCTGTGAATTCTCACTCTCCTATGCTCCTTTCCTTACAGTTGGAAACAATTTAAAAATAGTCTTTTCTATTTTTGGAGATTAGAACTCATCTAAGAAGAGGCACAATGACGTAATTCTAGACACCAAATCAGTGTGCTTTTCAAACCCCTGTTTTCCACAGAAAGGCTGCATTTCTGCATGTCTCTTGCTCCTTCTTCTATCTACACTGGCTTACTCTGGACTTTCTCACTTTCCAAAGACCAGTGTGTATTCTGGAGCTCAGCTACAGGAAGCTGGTACTATTATTGTCATCGCTAATATTTTCCATCTCTCTGTTTTTTTTTCTTCCAAAACTGAGGTAAAGTTCACGTAATATGAAACCAACCATTTTCACATGTATCATCCAGTGGCTTTTTTTAAAAAAAAGATTTATTTATTATGTGTATAAAATTCTGCCTGCACACATGAGGAGGATACCAAATCTCGTTATAGATGGTTATGAGCCACCGTGTGGTTGCTTAGAATTGAACTCAGGAACTCTGGAAGAGCAGCCAAATGATCTTAACTCCTGAGCCATCTCTCCAGCCTCATCCACTGGCTTTTAAGATCTTCACAAGTGCTGCTGTCTCACGCTGAAACCCTGTCCCCAACAAGCCCCTTCCTGTTTACCCTTTCTCTAAGCCCCAAGCAGCCACCATTCTCTCTATCTGGAATTGGCTTTCCTGCCATTTCTTACAAAATGGAATCAAAGTATGACATTTTGTGTCTGAGGTTTTTCACTTAGCATAATGTTTTGAAAGGTTCATCCATCTTGTAGCATGCATTGGTACTTCACTACTTCTTATAGTTGGAATAGTCCATTTAGTTATATGTATAGAGCTGAGCATGGCGGCATATACCTATAACCTCAGCACTGGGGACAGAAAGACAGGTGGATTTCTGTGAGTTTGAGGGAAGTCTGGTTTACATAGTGAGTAGGACAGCCAGGGCTATAGAGTAAGGCTCTCTCTCTCTCTCTCTCTCTCTCTCTCTCTCTCTCTCTCTCTATATATATATATATATATATATATATATATATATATATGATATATGCATATATATATGATGGAATTTTAGTCTGTTTCCACTTTCAGGCTTGAATGAGTAGGTATGCCATTCACATTTATGTTCAAGAACCTCTTTGAATGCCTGCTTTTAGTTGGGTAAACACACCAGAAGACAAATTACTAGGTAACATGAGAGTTCTAGGTTTCATTTCTCGAGAAACCACCTAACTGATTCCCCATAGCATAGCAGTTGCACCACGAGCCACTTGTGCTGCCTCCAAGCTCTCCGCACCCTTGCCAGCACTTATTTCTAGATAGATTCTTCAGCAGGATTCATTCAGGCTGTCATCTCGCTCTTCCCCTGCTTTTTGCTCCTGGCCACGCACTTGCGTACCAGTCACACCCTGTTCCCAGGGTCCAGCTTAGCACCTTCGTATAAAAGTGTCTTAGTGCCTCTGCTTTTTCTTAGGTGATGCTATTATTATTTTTTCACATGTTAAAAAAAAGAGTATGAAAGTCAAGATTAAAGGAGAAAAATGGCTTTCATAGTCATTCAGTCTGAGAAGCTGTACTGTTCCTTCTGGGGCTGGTGAGATTGGTAGTGACTTTTGGTTCTGTGTGGAGCTGGCTGCACCAGCTTCATTCTCTTGGACAAGCCTTTCATGAAGGGTCATACCAATTGTATTAGTTATTTGTTTTTGAAAAAAGCTACAGTGTGTGTGTGTGTGATATGTGTGTGTGAAGGGGCATATGTGTGCTACAACTTGCATTTGGATGTCCAAGACAACTTTTGAGAGCTGGTTCTCTTCTTCCATCTTTCTTCTGTCATAGGATCTGGGAGTGAATTCAGGTCATCAGACTTGCCTTTGCCATCTGAGCCATCTGGTTGACCTTAGTTACTTGTCTCACTGTAATTTGAGAAAGAAAAGGTTTACTTTGGCTTACTGTTCCAGTGAACGCTGTCCGTTGGCAAGGGAGAAATTGTGGTGGGATCTTGTGGGATTCGGCAGGATCTGGAGTTTGCTGGTCACCTTGCATCCCTGTCAGGAGGTAGATGGGTAGGTGCTCTGCTTACTTTCACTATGTTAGTCAGTCTAAGGCTCCAGCCCATTGAATGGTACTGCCGCTACTTGGCATGAGTCCTCTCCCTGGATTAATCTAATCTAAGCAATCCCTCATTGGCAGGCCCTGAGATTTGTTTCCATAGTGATCCTAAATCTCAACTGAGATTAGCTAGCACATCAGCTGTTCTAGATTCTTCTTGTCTTTCAGTGGCCCTGGAGGAGAGTCTGTGCCTTCATGCATCTGAGGATGCTCTGTTCCCGAAGGGGGATGCCTTTGAGTTTCTAACTGCCGTCATTCCCACTCCAGAAAACTCTACTCAGGTGGTTCATTTGGCCCGGAGAGGTGAGAACACCAGACTTCACTTCGACAGTCTGCAGTGCTGGGGAGATGACAGGTGGCTGAGGCTGGCAGGGGCTTCACTGTTCCCCCTTGCCATCTGCATGACCTTTCCAACCAGCCATGCCTTCTTCCCTCACATATACCACTCCTCTTTGCCAGTGGGCGAAGGCCAAGGTAAACAGGGTAAATCCAGGTCTCAAACATTCAGGAGATGCGACTCCTCCAACTTCTGCCATTGGTGAGATTTTTCCAACTTCTTTTTCAAAGTTAAAAAAAATTGAGGTAGTTGAATATATTTAAACTTGGAAATAAGTTAAAAATGGGTAATATGCTTTTTAGTATCTTATGGGGCTGGAGATATAGCTCAGTTGATAGAATACTTGTCTATCACAAAAGGGGTTGTATGTCCTAGGGGACTTCCATCATCTACTTTCCTAGGCCAGATAATTGTGGATCCATTTGGTGGCATTAGCTAAGCTTTGCAGATCCCTGGGACATGGGCTTCTGACTTTGAATCTGTGATTATGGGGTATTTTCAAGCCTTTTCTTTTTTTCGACATTGTTTTTGTCCATGTCCTTTGGCTTTGAGGAAAAGCGAGCCATGCTTGCTATTTGATCATGATTTTGCCTGAAAATTCATGTCTTGCCATTGGCTATTGATTCTTGGTCACACAAAAGCATCTTGAGTTATTGTCCCTCCTGTGTGTAGCTCTTTCTGCAGTTCAAGCCAGAATATTTTAGAAGGTAGGCTTTATTCTATGCTTCCTGCCTTTCTTTCTCACCAAAGGCCTTGATCCTTTTTCCTTTTGATTAGTGTTGGTTTACACTTTGATCTCTTTATGCTCCTGAGGTGGGAGGGGCTTGAAATTCTCTTGATTAGGTTGAGGGAAGATTATTTTCATCATCATCATTATTTTGTGTGTGTGACATACACTACACATGGCCATGTGAAGGCCATGTGAAGGACCTACATAGTAGAATGAAAGGCCCAACTTCTATAAGCTGTTCTCTGCATGCACTGGTCCCCATGTAGGTCTGTCACGCTCATGTCAGTGAGTGCTGCTGAGCTGGCTAGTAATTGAACTCCTACTGGGGAAAGAGTTCCACAGTATATACAGTGTATACAGTGTATATAGTCAATGGTGTACTCCCAACTGGAGACAGCTAACACTATTGAACTGCTCTTTGTTTATTACACACAGAAGGATAATTTTTTTTTTCTGTTGACAGTCACCCAGTGCTTCCTTCTTAGCTTAGACTGAAGCTTCTACCCCTGCGTTTTCTTTCTTCCCTCTCTGCTCCTCTGGTGGTTTCCCTAAACGGGATGACTGAAGCAGAAACAAGTGCATCCTTAGATGAGCTGCCCTGAGAGAGAACAGCTCTGGGCGTATTTCTGCCACTGGCCCATCAGCCAGAAGAGAAAGGGCAGCAGTTGGCTGGACGTACTCCACATCTTGTCTTTGTGTCCTTAGCCTCTTTCACACATATGCCACTGTCCTGTTTCAAATGAGAAAAGAAATTTAAGAAAACATTTTAGGCATGGCTTTCTTTTCTTTCCTTTTCTTTTGGAAAAGACCTTGGTCTTAAAATAAGACTTTGCATACACAGAATGTGTACAAAAGAATTTTGAATTCTTTTTAGAGGTGAAATTAGACAATCTTTTCCTTTTCCTCTTCAATACAGGGTTTCTCTGTGTAGTCCTGGCTGTCCTGGAACTCATAATGTAGACCATCTTGGCCTTGAATTCACAGAGATCCACCTATAGCTACCTCTCACATGCTGGGTTTAAAGTCATGCACCACTATGCCTGGCTGAAAATCCTTTATGGACCAAAATGATGTGCACAAATCAGCCGAGAGCGAGTGAACAGAGTTTCTCTCTGTATCTGATGGTGAGCAGCAGAGATGAAAGACAAGGATAGGTATGGTAAAGTGGAAAAAATGTTAAAGTGATAGAAGGTTTATAAAAACGCATCTCAGCTGGGCAGTGGTGGCATATGCCTTTAGTACTAGCACTTGGAAGACAGAGGCAGGCAGATCTCTGTGAGTCGGAGGCCAGTCTGTTCTACAGAGTGAGTTCCAGGACAGTCAAGGCTACACAGAGAAACCCTGCCTTGGAAAAAAAAAAACCCAAACCAAACTGAAAAGAAAAATAAAACAACAAACAAACCCTCAAACAAAGTAGGCTTCATCCCAGGCATGCAGGGGTGGTTCAATATATGGAAATCCATCAATGTGATCCATCATGTAAACAAACTGAAGGAGAAAAACCACATGATCATCTCCTTAGATGCCAAAAAAGCTTTCAACAAAGTCCAACATCCATTCATGTTTAAAGTCTTGGAGAGATCAGGAATACAAGGCACATACCTAAACATAGTAAAGGCAATACACAATAAGCCTATGGCCAACATCAAACTTAATGGAGAGAAACTTAAATCAATCCCACTGAAATCAGGGACTAGGCAAGGCTGCTCACTGTCTCCATATCTCTTCAACATAGTACTTGAAGTCCTAGCTAGAGCAATAAGACAACTAAAGGAGATCAAGGGAATACAAA
>CM053756.1:41162338-41192508 GCA_028658305.1 Pachyuromys duprasi | reverse complement strand
AGGACAAACATACTGAAATCTATATACCTAAAGAAGATAAACAAGAAAGAGGACCTGGGGTAAGAGGATTAATTCTCACTTAGAAAGTCAAATGGGATGGACATTGGATGTAGGAGAAAACAAGTAGCAGGACAAGAGCCTACCACAGAGGGCCTCGGAAAGACTCTACCTAGCAGTGTATCAAAGCAAATATTAAGACACATAACCAACCCTTTGGCAGAGTGCAGGGATTCATATAAAAGAAGGGGGAGTTAGTATGACCTGGAGAGGACAGGAGCTCTGCCAGGACCAAATATATCAGGGCACAGGGGTCTTTTATGAGACTGTCTCTCCAACCAAGGACCATGTATGGATATAACCTAGAACCCCTGCTTGAATATAGCAAACGGTAGCTCAATATCCAAGTGGGTATCCTAGTAAGGGGAACAGGGACTATTTTGGACATGAAGACAATGGCTGGCTCTTCGTCCCCCTTACCCCCGAGGGAGGAGCAGCCTTGCTAGGCCACAGAAGAGGACATTGCAGCCAGTCCTGAAGAGACCTGATAAGCTAGAGTTAGATGGAAGGGGAGGAGGTCCTCCCCTATCAGTGGACTTGGAAAGGGGCAGGGAGAAGATGAGGGAGGGATGGGGGGGGGTAGAGAGGGAATGCAGGAGGGGGCTAGGGCTAGAATATAAAGTATATAACCTGTGATTGATATAAAATAAAAATGTTAAAAAAAACACAAAAAACCTCAAACAAACCCAAACCCAAGCCTATGCCAACCAACCAACCAACCAACCAAAAATCCCCAACAAAACCCCAACAGTGCATCTTTCAGTTTGGGTGCCCACTGACATATTTGGTAAAAAGACACAAAGCCAAAACCAACCAACCAAACACAAAATAAAACAAGAAGAAAGACCATTAAAAGAAAGAATAACAGAATGACCCATAGTATGCTAAAGAGACCTCAGAGGGCATTTTGTCCTTTTTTTTTTTTTTTTAATTTCACAGAAGGAAATTGTGGTCACTGACATCCAGCAACTTAAATGACACATCCTAGTATTGAACCTCATTTCCCTCTTTAATAAACCAACATTTCCATGATGTCATGACTCCCATGGCATCCATTAACCTAACATGGATGAAGATGAGGGGTCGGGAGAATCCAGAATTCTCCAGTTGAAGAGACAGAACTACAGAGCAATCTATAACCCACGACCTTGCTTCGCTACTAAGGAGCCTGCTGCGCATTCCATTTCAAATATACTGCTCTCTAATGGATACTTCAGCAGGAGACTAAGATTTTTACAGCTTTTGTGTCATTCCACTGGAAAAGATCAAGAGCTGCCAAGGACACTGTGGTACTCCGGATATACTTTTGCTGTAATTAAAGGTAGGAGACTGTATTCTTCAGTGAGATTTGTGTGAAACAAGGCTGCTTTACCTCCCCTTAAAAAAACAAAACAAAACAGACTTGAGAATTTGGACATCTCTTTTTTTCTATCTGTGGAGAGATATCCGAGTTGCCCCACCATTTATCTGTTGTGGTGATATCTTACCTTTAATTACCTGAAAAATGCTCAGTGTGTTTTCTTCTATGTATAGACTGCGGTGGAGATGCTGGGTCATGGGGCTGATCTGTTTTAACTTCTTGAGGAATCATTGGATTCCTTCCCACTGTTGCTCTTGTACCTTTCCAGCAGCAGTTCTGCACATCCTCTTCTGTGCTTGTTAGGGTCTGGCCCAAGAGGTGTAATGTCATGTCTCCTGATTGGCATCCCCCGTGATGCTGGACACTCCGTCAAGTGCTCATCGGCTATTTGTGGTTCTGTGCAGAAACATCTCTCCAGGCACGTTGCTCATTTTCTTTATATTATGTATTCTTTGTATTATTCTTTTATCAGTGATATAATTTGTAACTACTAAGTGGATTTTTATTTTTTATTTAAATATGTTTTTAATTGAAATATGGTTCATTAATTGTGGGGTTAAAAAAAAACTGTTCGGTAGCACACAAACTTCTGCCCCCTTCCCATGAGGATGGAACCTACACCCTCCTAGTTGATATACAATCAGTTTCATAGAACTCTATCTCTAAGCCCAGAAAACCTTACAACTTGTTTTTTTTTTTTAATTGTTGTTGTTTTTTGAGTCAGGTTCTCGTGTATCCCTGGCTGACCTAAAACTTGCTATGTGGCTGAGTATTAACTTGAACTTCTGATCTTTCCAGTTTCACTCCCAGTTCTGGAATTGCAGGCACTTGCCACAATGCTGGGTTTGGGCAGTGCTGGGGACCAGCCCGGGGCTTTGTGCATGGTAGGCTAGCCCTTGCCAACTGAGTTACATCCTTAGTCCCAAACCTTTTAATTTTCATGAGACCCCATTTACTTTTTCTTTTATTGCCTGTGTAAAGCATAATGTCTTTTGAGTCTCCAGTAAGGTACTGACCTTTTCAGAGTGTGAGCTGTCAGGGGTCAGAGACCAAGGTACGTCTTCCTTTCTTGACGTAGCAACCAGCCATGGATATGAGGAGTTCTGCTTTCTGTGTGGGAGGACATCTGATCTTTAGGTCTCACATAGGACAGAAGACGGATACTCCATTCTCAGTTCAATGGCTTGTTTATACCCCTGTGCTAACCATGGCACATGGACTCGACAACGGCAAGGATGAGCAGGAAATATTGAAATGTGGATCTGGTTGAGTGTAAGACAGCTGGGAGTGAGAGGAGAAGTACAACACGAAGCCCACTAGACACTCTTGGGGCTCAGATACTGCTTTAGTTAGGGTTTCTGTTGCGATGAAGAGACGCTATGACCATGGCAGCTCTTATGAAGGGAAACGTTTAATTGGGGCTGGCTCACAGTTCAGAGGGTTAGTCCATTATTGTCACGGTGGGAAGCATGGCAATGTGCAGGTAGACACAGTGCTGGAGAAGGAGTTGCATCTGGTTTGGCAGGTAACAGGAAGAGAGCCACTAAGCCTGGCTTGAGCTTTTGAAATCTCAAAGCCCACCCACAATGACATACTCTCTCTAAAAGGGCCACACCTACTCCAACAAGGCCACACCTCCTGATGGTGCCACTCATTATGGACCTATGGGAGCCATTTTCTTTCTTTCTTTCTTTCTTTCTTTCTTTCTTTCTTTCTTTCTTTCTTTCTTTCTTTCTTTCTTTCTTTCTTTCTTTCTTTCTTTCTCTCTCTCTCTCTCTTTCTTTTCTTTTCTTTTTTTTTTTTTGAGACAGGGTTTCTCTGTGTAGCCTAGGATGTCCTGGACTCACTTTGTAGACCAGGTTGGCCTGTAACTCAAAGAGATCACCTGCCTTTGCTTCCCCGAGTGCTGGGATTATGGGTGGTGGTGTCATTTTCATTCAAAACCACTACAGATATCCATATTTATTTAGTTTGTGTATATGTTGTGGTTGTACATGTGGGCATGTCTGCGCGGCATATACCAGTCTACAGCAACTGGTGTCTTCCTTGATCATTTTCCACCTTAGTTTTTGAAACAGGGGTCTCTCCTGGATCTAGGGCTTGACATTTAGCTTATAGTCACTGGCCAATGAGCTCCAGGGAGCTTCCCATCTCTCCCAACCCCACCATTGGAGTCACAGATGTGCGTGCCAGCCATGTTGGAACACAGAACAAGAATGAGCTGTGTGAGAATTCTGATTGCTTGTAAGAAAGCCCCAAGAAAACAGGACAAGAGCCTTGTGACCTGTCACATTAAAAACATAGGATTATTCTTGTGATGTAATTGCGCCTCTCCCAGGTTAGCAAATAGGAGTGGGTGTGGTGACACTTTTGGAATTTTGGTTTCTATAAAAAAACACAGAAATATTATAAGGACATGTTTTCATCTTAATTCTAGGTGTGGGATATGGGGCTGCTTCAGACTGTCCACAGTAGCTGACTATGATTTGTCTCCTGCTCTAGCAGAGGCATAATTTTTGCCAGCTGCAGATAGTTCCTGTGATTGTGTGGTGTTTGGAATTCTGGGGACTCTTCTGAGGGTGTGTAAATGCTAGAGCCTTGAGAGGCAGTGTGGGCTGTTGGGTGTTGGTTGGTTGCAGTTTGTTAAGTAGTCCTGCATGAAGAGGAAGAAGAAAAAGGAGGAGGAGGAGGAGGAGGAGAAGAAGAAGAAGAATAATAATAAGAAGAAATTAGGTATCTTGACAGTGAAGAGCAAACTTGCCCCAAACAACTCAATGCCCCTAATCAGCGAGAAGAAGTCTAATGGTAATGGTGTCCCCTTTCCCCTCTATTTTTTCTCTCCTATCTAGTTAGGGGTTGAAAGGATAGGAAAAGGATAGAAGAAAGAATAACCCACAAAGAAGCAAGAGACCAGTTACAAGTGGGTTTGCTTCAGGTTATACATTCCCACTCACTAACGTTTTTCAGATAGTGTTTCCACACATGGCTTGTCCTTGTGACTCTGTACAGCTTGAACTCATGGGAACTTTACTCTGTGACCTTGGCTAACCCTCAGAATATAAACTGTCTGATGCTCTAAGTAAAGTTGGCTGTTGCATGAGACTTTAGTCTGCCTCATTCGTTGGCTCCATTCCCCTAGGTTCCTAGTGCCACCACACTCAGCTTTTACAGGAGTATGGGGAATACGCATCTAGGCCCTCACACTTGTATGGCAGGCAAGTTATTGACTGAGTGATCTCCACACCTTTGATTGAAGGACCCCCAGGAGGAAAATCACCCCATGCTTTCTGCGTTGGTTTTCTCACAGACAATGTGGAGGCTGGGCCGTTGAAGCATTTTGTGAGTTAATGCACATAAAGTTCTTGAAATAGTGCTTGGCATATTGTGAGCTCCTGACAAATGTTCTCTAGAGGATTAATGAATTCCAATATGCAAAGCATGTACCTGCTGCAGCCAGCATATTATTCCCAGCTCTCGACATTCAAATCCGAGCTTCTAAAAGCATTTTACAGAAACCGAGTACAGACCAAACAACATATTTCTACGGGCCAGACTCAGTTCTGGGACTGCCAGTTTGTGACTGAACTGAAACCACAGAACTTTGTCAAGCCTCCCAGACAGAACTGCCTTCAGAGTATGCTTCCTCTGGCTTTAATTGGGACCTTGGATCTCTGGTTTGGCTTCTCACACTGTCGAATCCACCCACTTACTGGGGTAGGACTGCCATGGAATAACAGCAGGGTGTGCTGGTCACAATCAGATAGGAGAGCAGTGCTAACTTCACAAATTCTGTTTTTTTTACTATTGATCATGGTGCAAGACGCGTGGTGCTTATGTTCCCTTAAGCAAATGTAGCTCTGATTTGCTTTCCATATTTTATGCAGCTCTTTCATGCATTAATATATCTCATATTGGATCATTATGGGGACAGAAAAAAATGAAAAGGGATTTTAGAGGTTTTTTTTATTCTGACTATAAAAATGATAAATACTTATCACAAACTATTCAGGAAATGTATACAAGTGCAAAGATGCAAGAAAAACATCTCTGAATCTGCAGGCCAGAGATAAATATGCCTCACATTTTGGTGAATATCCCCCTTGTTATTTATTTGCACATATATCAACATCTATCTAACAAAGCGAGGATGAAAACTACATCTTCTCCAGCACCTTTTGGAGCCTTTGAAATGCTACTGAAGCCTAATGAGCACATTGTCGATTTTTAAAGCATATATTAACCATACGTAACATACATGTACATAATGTTTTTTGATCATATTACCCGTATTACTCACTGATCTCCTTTTCCCAACCTCCCTTTGTTCTCATATCCTTAGATGCTTTTTTCTTTCTTTCCAGATAGTGTTACTCTGTTTAGCCTTGGCTCTCCTGGACTCACTCTGTAGACCAGGCTGGCCTCGAACTCACAGAGATCCACTTGCCTCTGCCTCCCTGAGTGCTGGGATCACAGGCGTGCGCCACTGTGCCCTGCCTTAGATTTTTTTTTTTTAACATTTATTTTAGCGTGTGTGTGTGTGTGTAGGTGCACTTGTGGAGGTCAGAGAACAACTTGCTGGAGTCAGTCTTCTCTCCCACCGTGTGAGTTTCTAGGGCGGAACTTATGTCAGTGCTTCGATCCTCCTGAGCCATCTTGTGTCCTTTTCCCTCTTTACTTATACAGTGAGTTTCTTTACGGTTGTTTATAGGAGGATGGCCCCTAATCAGCAGTCACACTACCAAAGAAAATCTCTCTCCCTTCTTCATCAAACATGAACTCCCAATAAGTCCTCAGGGAGGGAGGGGCCCTCATCAGCCCCTCCACTGAGCATTTTCTATATTGACCTTTATTGAAAGGGTGAAAAAGACCACTTGGCTCTCTCCCATCCCCTATTTGTATGTCTCTGTAAAAGTTGCTGCCAGGTTTATTATCGATCTGTTTTTTTAAATTCCTTAACTTCTGCCCTTTTTTTCTTATTTCATCTCTCTTTTTTAAATTAAAAAAAATCATTACTGTTATTCTTTAGGAGTATGTCTGGGCACCACATGGGTGCAGGGCCCTTGGAGACCAAAAGACAGTGTGTAATTGGAGTTTCAGATAGTTGTGAGCTGCCATGAACCCAGGTCCTCTGAAAGAACAACCAGTGTTCTTACCTCTGAGTCATCTCTCCAGCCCACCTTCCTTGTTTTCGTTAGGCTTTAGTTGTTCTTTCTCTAAGTTTAAAAAAATGATTTAATATATATATATCTATATACTGGTGTCTTTCTTGCACGTATGTCTGTGAAAGTGTAGGATCTGAAGGGACCGGAGTTACAGACAGCTGCAAGCTGCCGTGTAGGTGCTGGGAATTGAACCTGGGTCCTCTGAAAGAGCAGTCAGTGCCCTTAACCGCAGAGCTGTTTCTCTAGCCCCTTTATTTTTTTCCACTAAATTCTTGATGAAATGTGTAGTCATATGTTGAAGCAACCTAAATGGAATCCTGCTTTCTGACCCTGCTTTTGTGACCAGAAGGCGAATAAACCTCTACCACAGTTGTGTTTTTGTTAGCTGTTTTGTTAGCTTTCAGCTGGGAGGGGCAGAGGCGGTGGGGAGGCTGACGACCTTCTCCTAGGGCATCTTGGGAACAGATGGCTTAGCCCGGTTACTTTTGTTTTGGAAGCTAGAGGAGAAAAACAATGGCGTCTGGGGGGGGGGGGGAGGGATCAGTTAAAGTAAAGCTGAGTTTTCTGCTGGATGAAGACAGGGCAGACCTCTCTAAATGCTGCTACTGATGGTGCTGCCCCAAAGGGCCCGATGTTTGTTCTTTTCTTTCTTTCTTTCCTTCCTTCCTTCTCCTATTCCCGACCTCCTTCTTTCCTTCCTTTCTTCCTTTTTTTCATTTTTTTTTTTTTTTTTTTTGAGACAGGGTTTCTCTGTGTAGCCCTGGCTGTCCTGGAAGTCATTCTGTAGACCAGCCTGGACTTGAACTCACAGAGATCCACCTGCCTCTGTCTCCTAGTACTGGGATTAAAGGCATGCACCACCACCAACAGGCCTGACATTCTCAGTACACTTCTCTGACTTTTTAAAACAGGAAGTTTCTAACAGTCCTATCTCCCATGTTGAATTGCTTAGTGTGGTCAATTTATTTGGACACAGGTCTCATATTCTCCAGCGTAAAATCTACCCTTGTAGAAGGACCAGGGTCTCAGACTCTAGACCAGTGGTTGGTTGTCAACCTTCCTGAGGCTGAGACCTTTGGAATGCAGTCCCTCACGTGGTGACCTCAGCCATAAAATTATTCCGTTGCTACTTCATAACTGTACTTTGCCACTGTTATGAATTGTGAATATCTGATATGCAGGCTATCTAATGTGTGACCCCTGCAAAAGAGCTGATCAACCTACAAAGGGGTTGAGATCCACACGCTGAGAAACACTTCTCTAGACCATTGACTCTGTACCTAGCCACTGTGAGACAGGGCCTTGGTCAAGTCTTTGGCACCTTTGAGTCTTAGTTTTTTCTCCCAGAATGCAAGAATAGAATATGAAATAATGTATGACACAGAGGTGATTTTCTACATATTTAGTAGAGTCATTGACGAAGTGGAAGAGGGACAGATTAGAACACTGGAAAGGAGTCCTATAAGGGCCCTTTTGTGCCATTAGTGCATCAGGGCAGGACACACAGACGCCTCTAGAAGAGGGCATTAAGGATTCCTAAGGGAGCTCGGGGCTCCCTTAGGAGCTGGTATGCACGAGAGAATGTCGGTGGTTTCACGGGTGATAGTTAGCGTGAAGAAAGCTTGGAGCATAGTTCGTGGCACACTAGAAGCGGAGAACTGGTGTAAGTTAGTGCTTCCGTTATTATTACAGTATCGTTATTCATTTTCATCTTTGAGACAGGATTTCATGAGATCCACGCTTGCCTTCCAGCTCACTGAGGCTGTTGGACAGTTGATATTGTCAACTCGATAGAATTCGAAATCACCATGGAAATACATCTCTGAGAGGAAGTTTTTGTTTTTGAGATTGGGTTAATGGAGGCCGGAACACCTACTCTGAACGTGGGCAATGCCATCCCCTAGGCTGCGTGGGGTTTTGGCCTTCACGAAGGGGAGGAAGTGAGCTGAGCACCGGTACTCATCTCTTTCTGCTTCCTGACTGCAGAGGCAACATGAGCAGCTGTCTCACGCTCTCGCCGCCTGCCCTGCCCTCCCCACCATGTTGGACTGTGCTCCCAAACTGTATGCCAAAATAAACCCATCCTTTCCTAAGGTGCTTGTGTCAGGTGATCTGTCGCCACCAAGAGGAAACTAATGCAGCGAACTTGAAGTTTTGATCCTCTATTTCCTGAATGCTCTGACTGCAGGTCTTTGCTATCGCATGCCGGGTTCCTGCGATGCCTCAGACTGAACTCAGGGTTTTCTGTGTGCTGGGTAAGAACTCTACCAACTGACCAACATGCCAGCCCTGGCATTTTTTTTTTAGAATAGGAATACTATCTCCACCCACCAGCTTTTGCTTTCAGCTGCAGAATGGCCAGGATGCAGGTGAGGAACGCGGCCTCACCCGAGCTCTGTTCTGTTAGAGGCGTTTCCTATGCAGCCTGCTGCTTCTGTCACCATGCTCCTTTGGTCCAATTTGCTATTCCCCTGGGGTTCACTTTCCTCACTGACAAGGATCACATTCATCACGTGCTTTAGGACTGTTGAAGGGCTACTGTGGTAGCACATGGAGCCTGGTCCTTGGCCTCAGAATCCTACATGCCACTCTGATGGTTTCCCTCTGTTGTCCCAAAGTCTCCAGTGAACTCCGATTCCCCATCCAAACTGTCATCTTCATCTTCGAGTACTGATTTTTACACTCTGTGGTTTAAAGCAATGGACTACTCATTCTTCTTCTCCAAGCCCAGCAGGTAGCTTCCTCCTCCTTGTCTGTCCTATTTGTCTGCACAGCTTCCCTTTCCTTCCATCTCTACCAGTCCAGCCTTCCCTCGTCTCTTGGAAATACCCTGAAAGTCTCTGATCTTTGCTCATTCTGGCTCCCTCCCTGTGTGGAATGCCTTCCTCCACACTGCTGACATTTCTCCGCTCTCTAAACACCCCGGACCTTGTGACTACATCCTCCATAGATTCCTCAGGCTTTGGCAACTTGCCTTTATTCAAGAACTTTACATCACCTTGTGATACTCTGTGTGAGTTGGAAGATTTATCAGAGGATCTTAGAGGAGGTTCTGGCAGAGAGGATGAAGTTTTTGCCAGCTCTGTGAAGAAGTGCAGTGTGTTATACAAAGGAGGGCTTTACCACTGATAAAAAGAAGAGGGTACTGAAGGCAAGGAGGCCAGCTAAGAGTCTGATCTGGTAATTTACGCCAGGACAAGCTTAAAGCAAACAGGAATGAGAGGCAGACTGCATCTGCAAACTATCTGGAGGAGGAAAACAGCAGGCCCGGGTCCAAGGGATGACAAAGTAGAGCCAGAAATAAGTCCTGAGGTTTCGGGGCCACTGAAAACGGAAAGATTGGTGGACAACTGAGAATGTGGAAGCAGAGACAGTTTCACTTTGTATGTGAACCTGAGAAGATGTATGGATAATTAAGAGCTAGGATGCGGAGTCATGAGTCTTCAGGGGGAAGGGATAAACGGAGGGATAATTGGGGTTGCTTAAAGACGAAAGCAGGAGTCCAGGAGCCGAAACAAGAATCCATTCAAGGACTGGTCACCGGGGAGAGAACACCGGGGAGAGGGTGGGCTGCAGCGACCTAGAGAGAACGCAGTGCTGTGGAAATCATCCCGAGACGGAGCTTGAAGGCTGGATAGTGAGACCTGTGAAGATTATCAGACAGGAGAGTCATGGCAGAGCCTGGAAGAGCATGGAGACAGACTGTGTGGTTGGTAGAAACCAACCAGTATGCAAAAGGCCACAAGAAATAGCGCAGAGAGAAAGCGATTTAAGCAAGTTTTAGCCAGCAACAGAACACTGATAGTAGAAACTCCTACTTTAAACCAGAGAGGACTAAGATTAGAATTTTTACCCTGAAAGACATCTATGTGGACATACATTGACTTCAACCTCCTGGCACAGAGCAGCTATCATTGACGTGGTGTGGGATGGTTGTTGGGATCTGGGCTCTTCATCCTCCGTTCGAATCTGCCGTCATCGTTACCAGTTTCATGAAAGTATGTGTATACTTTCATATAGTTTGCATATGTTTACATACATAGTTTCATGGAAGTATGTGTATACAGGAGTTTGCTTAATCTTCCTGTCTGTAGAAAGGGTTTAACGATGTACATAACCTTTGCACTTTAGTTACTTTTCTTGTTGCTATGGTAAAAGGCCCTGACAAAAGAACTGAAGGGGGAAAGGATCTATTTTGGCTATAGTCCACCACAATGAGGAGGTCCTGGCAGCAACAACTCCAGGCAGCCGATCACCTCACATCTCTAGTCAGAAGGCAGAGAGTGTTGACTACGTGTACGCAACTCTCTCTCTGTTTTCTGTTTTACATTTCTATTTTCTATGTGTGGGCATTTCCGAACAAGGGTGTACCAGGCGTGTGCCAGGTGCCTTTAAAAGGTCGAAAAGGGTGTCAGATTCTTTGGAACTTGAGTTACGTATTGTTGTGAGTGGTCTCGTGAGTGCTGGCTCTCCTGCAAGAGCCCCAAATGCTTTTAACCACGGAGGTACCTTTGCAGTCACACACTATCTTTTTCCTTTCTCCGTATTTTTGGAATTTGTTTTAGATATTAGTTAACTATTTAACTTTTTTTGTTGAGACAGGCCTCACTCTATGGTGCTGGCTTGCCTGGAACTCGCGATGTTGCCCACGCTGACCTCAAACTCACAGAGAGCCAACTGTATCTGCCTCCTGAGTATTGGAGACGTGTGCCAATAAACCTGCTCTCATTCTCTCATTTTTGTTCGGCCTCGGAATAATGCTGTCTGTTTTGGGAAAGTCTTCCCAGCACAACTGACCTAATTAAGATAGTCTCCTATAGGCATGCCCAGAGGTTCTTTTCCTATGCACCCCCAGCTTTCATCAAATTGACAAAGAGATTAATTCTCACAACTTGTCAGGGTTGTCGGAGATCACCTGTAGTAAGAGCACACTGTGAGAAAGAGCTCGGTAAACTAATGTCAGTGTTTACCATCACGAGGCCATCCTGCTAAGGTCATGGCCTCAGGAGCTCCCTGATGCTATTATTTACTTGTTCTTTGAGTCTGTTGCTAGCTATGACTTCTCAGATTTGGTAGGTCAAAAAACAAATTACCCAGGTGAGTTTGAATTTCAAACAACATGTAAACACCTTACAGTATAAGTGTTCCCTAAACACTGCATGGAAAATGCTTACTCCAAAACTCTATGGTGTTATTTACCTGAAATTTAAATTCTTCATGTGGGCTTTTATATAGTTTATTATTTTTATTTTATGTGCATTGGTGGTTTGTCTGAGTGTTTGTCTATGTTCTGCTATGTGAAAGCATCAGATGTTGGAGTCACAGACAGTTGTGAGCTGCCATGTGGTTGCTGGGAATTGAACTCAGGTCCTCTGGAGAGCAGTCAGTTCTCTTAATCGTTGAGCCATCTCTCCAGCCCGGGCTTTTATATTTTGTCTGTCCTTCTAATGAGCCTAGTGGCTGAGTAAGCTCACACAAGTTTCTTTTCTGTTTGTCAGTTTCCTCATCAGCTAAGTAGGGGATGAAATGAAATTTTTTTATAAGCACTTATAAGCCAGTGCATAGCAGGCTGCTATGCAGTATCATTATTGATGCCATTCCAATGGGGCCCATGCTTGGGGTACATTCTGGAATCACAACATTGAAGACTGAAGAGAAATGTTTAAAATTAAACTTTCATTACTGTGCGTTTGGCATTGCATTTGGTACTGTCTTTTAAAAGGCAATATCACATAGAAATAAAGAGACTCCATTCCTAAATGCTCCCTTTGGCTTTAATAATTTTTACTCTCCCATAAATTCTTAAGACAGGATTGACAACCATCATGGAAAATTCAATTTTCACTCTTGTCTATTTTTGCAGTTTTGCCCTCTGGAGCAATGCTGAGCTAGAGCTGAAACAAATGAAATTGCCCAACTTCCTCTTTTCGCACAATGGCGAAAGTCTTTGTGGAGAGATTTTTTTTTCCCCCAGAAGTTTTAAACCAGCGCAAAACTGTTTCTGAATTATAGGCCTTTGGCACTGGGAACATTTTAGTCAAGAAATGCTAAGTTTAAGCTGTGATTGCAGTTCTGATGGGGGAGGTATGTTTACTTACTATTAATTTGAGATAGATGCATAGATAATGCCATTGTCACAAGTTAATATTTACCATCTTTTCATTCATTTACTTATTTTGCATTTGAATCTTCTGCAAAAGTCACTGAGTTGACAAATTCTTGATCTGAGAAGGCAATTTACCTAAAATCACCTGTATTTGAAGTGTTAGTCAATTTGTACAGACGACACAGAACATCATGGATGAATAACTTGCAATTAACTGAAATTTATTGCTCACAGTTCTATAGAATGGAAGACCCAAGATCAAGGTGCCTGTATGTGGTGAGGGTCTTCCTGCTCTCTCACCAGGGTCCTCATGGAACAATCATCACTCAGAGGCTCCCCTTTTGTCCTAGTTAGGGGTACTGTTGCAGTGATGAGACAAATGACCAAAACAAAGGGTTTATCTGGCTTGCACATCCACAACACTGCTCATCACTGAAGGAAGTCAGGATGGGAACTCAAACAGGGCAGGAACCTGGAAGCAAGAGCTGGGGGCCCTGGAGGGGTGCTGCTTATTTGCTGGCTCTACATGGCTTTCTCAGCCTCATTGTTTATAGAACCCAGGATCATCTGCTCAGGGGTTACCCCACCCACAATGGGCCCTCTCACATCAATAACTAGGAAAATGCCCAACAGGCTTGCCTATAAATTGATCTTATGGAGGCATTTTCTCAGTTGTGGCTTCCTCCTCTCCAGTGACTCTAGCTTGTGTCAAGGTGACATAAAACTAGCCAGCACAGCTTTCTAATGCTGTCATAGTGATAACCAAATGTCAGTATGAGTTTTGAAGGGGAAACATCTAGCCCACAGCATGAAGTACTCCCCCTCCCCTCAGTTCTCATTCTTCTACGATTTTGTTGACCAAAGTTCTATCCATCTCTAGACTCTTGTAAGTCCCTAGAGGCTATCTCAGACTACCAAGTAATCTTTAGGAGAACATATGTCATAGTCTGTCTTTGGACAGATGTCTTACCATCCCTGGGGGGAAGGTTAGACACCATCTGTAATTTATCTTTGAATTTCCCATAATGCCTTGCAGTCAATGGGTTGCTCAATAAATGTTTGTGGTATTTAGCTGAAAACATCTGAGTACTTGAGACAACATTGATGTGCCCCACCCCCCAAAAAATTCATGTTTTAAACAAATACTTACCTTTGCAATTGAGTCTGGAAAAGTTTCTTTAGAGTAGGTGAATTTCAAAAATGGAAAAAATAGAGATGAAGAAAAAAAGTCCATCAGTATTATAGTGTTTACCTTTCCATGAATAAGAGGAAGCATGTTGAAGCATGAGTAATTCCCAGTGGACATAAGAAACAAGCAGCTTTGTACAAATGTGGGAGCTACTAGCGAGTCTCCAACCATGAGAAGGATTTTGTCTCTGATATGGATAAGGACTGGCCTGAGGAGCCAAGAAAGCATCAAAGATTGGCCTTCGACTGGGTTGGTGGTTCCGGGTCTGTGGCACTGGTTTTAGCCTTTCCTACCACCCCGTGCTCTGTCATTCTCTGGGCTGTGCCAGAGGCAGACCTTTCTAATACTATCTTAACTGCTGAGTCTCTTCCATATGAGTTTGGCTAGCAAGGGCTGGGGGCATGTTCCGTTCTTAATCTGCCACTCTGGAAATGGCTTGGGTTTGGTGCCTTTTCCGTGGCAGATTTGACTCTCAGGTCCTTGGCATGGTTAACAGTGTCTTACTGTTCTGGTCTAGTTATTGGGTTCCTTGGTTTCTGAACCCTTGGTAAATTTCTTTCTTTCTTTCTTTCTTTCTTTCTTTCTTTCTTTCTTTCTTTCTTTCTTTCTTTCTTTCTTTCTTTCTTTCTTTCTTTCTTCCTTTCTTCCTTTCTTCCTTTCTTCCTTTCTTTCTCTCTCTTTCTTTCTTCTTTCCTTACTTTTTGAAATGTCTTGGGTAAGTGTCCCTGTTGCCAAGACTTTAAGACCAACCCGTCTAAAGCAAACACTTAAAGCCTTTTAAAGCAAAGGTTTAACAATTGCTTAGTAAGCCTTCTTAGGTCACCCACATCCTTCACCCTGCCTTAAGAACCAGAAGAGAAACCCTGCCACAGAAGAAAAATAAACCTTCTCTGTCTCTGGAGCTGATCACAGTCAAGTGCTGTGATTGCTCCTTGCTCCTCAGAGTCTTCTAGCAAAACTGGCTGTACAGAAATATGTTAATGTGTCTTAATAACAGAGACCTGTAGAGCCCTGCAGAATAGACCAATTGTGGCAGCAAAGGGAATTCCCCACTGTAGAGGTGCTGTGTGTGGGCAGCTTAGTGGGTAGGGTGCTTGCTCTGCAGACAGGAAGCCCTGGGCTTCACCCTTAGTATCTGCACAAAACCCGACATGGTGGCATTGGCATACAGCTGTAATTCCAGAGGCAGAAGCAGGTTTTGTAGACAGTTTGACCCTCAGCCTGGGGGTACATGAGGTCTTGTCTCTAAAAAAAACAAGAACAAACCAAGAGAGGAGACAAGAGACAGAGAAGCTGGGGAACAACAACAGAGAGGTCTCAGAAAGGGATAATTGCCTTCACTTTTTTTTTTTTTGTCAGCTGAGGAACTACTTTCCCCTCAGCTCACGTTGGGCATCCTGAAACATCAAGAACTGCTTGTGTCCGTAAGTATTGATTTTCTCTGGCTTCCCCCGTTGTCCTGGTTCTCTCTTTCCATTATGTAGATTCTGCAGATGGAATCAGGCTGTTGGGATTGGTGGCAAATGCTTTTGTCTGCTGCACACTCTCACTTTCCGTTCCTGAGAGTTGGGTCTCATGTGGTCCAGACTGGCTTCAAATCTAGTATGTTGAAGAAGACCTTGAAATTTTGGATACTCATGTCTCCGCCCCTCATCCACGCCTCCTCCTGCCTCAGTCCTAGGTTTATAATATGTGTCCCTATATCGGGTTTGCGCCCTACCTGGCTTATATACTACTGGGGTAGAACCCAGGGCTTTGTTCACTCTAGCCAAGTATTCTACCAGCTGAGCCACATCCCCAGCTGCTCTGGCTCTTTTATTCTCCCAGATGAACCACACATCCATCCCCAGAAACAAGTATTTCTAGCCTGTGAAGTAACTGGTCAAATGAACACTTTCAGAAACCGTATGAGTCAGTGTGTTAAAGCTATACCTCGAGGGCTGGAACAGTGGCTCGGTGGTTAAGAGCACTAGCTGCTCTTTCAGAGAATCTGAGTTCAGTTCTTATCCCCATGTCAGGTGGCTCGCAACTGTCTGTAACTCCAGCTCCAGGGAATCTGACACCCTCTTCCGGACTCTAGAGGCACCTGCAGTCACACGTACATAATAACGTATACACACACATATACACATATCATCAAAAATAAACGTTTAAAAATAGATGTGCCATCCTCAATTCATTTGAAGTGACTGAGAGACATGAAGATCAAAGTTTACTGAGCAAATTCTATGAGTGGTGTTTTCATGTTTGACATAGGGAATTGGTAAGACAGTGTCTTCACTGATGCCCTCTTCCTGTCCTGCCCTGCTACGTGAGATAAGAAAATCAAATGTTGAAGTGAAATAAGATGAGGACAGCTCTACCCATTTCGCCAACACTGAAGAACAATTTATCAGGGGTTTCACTAGGGACACACGCGACTCATCACTCTCACTGCACAATACAGCGTTATCTTGTTTAACTCGGGTACTATTTCTTTTTACAGATCTATAACTTTCACTTGGTGATGCTTATGTGTATGCATGTGCATTTGTGCACATCAGTGCAGGTGCCTGCTGAGGCTGAAGAGGACTTTGGAGCCTCGAGAACAGGAGTTCTAGGAGTTGTGTTCTAGGAGTTCGTCTTGTGTTGGTGCTGGGAACCCAACCCCAGTCTTCTGCTAGAGCGATACATGCTTTTAACCACTGAGCTATCTGACCATCCGCCTTCACAGTGAGTTCCTTAAAGGATGTTAATGGGAAGAGGGAGGGGGTATGAGTAGGATTATGCTCAGTGTACAATGTATACTTGTGTGAAAATGTCCTTCTATAACAGAGCACAAGTAGTTTGGATATAAGCAATCAAAATTAAAAACAAACAAACACAATTTGGGAGGCAGAGGCAGATGGATCTCTGTGGGTTTGAGGCCAGCCTAGTTCTAAGACAGCCAGGGCTACAAAGAGAAACCCTGTCTCAAAAAACTAAAAAGAAAACAACCAAAAAATGAAATAAAATAGGTTCCTAATAGCCAAAGGATTTTGCAGTGCTATGCCCATAGAGATCTTAATTTGTACCGTATTGTTGATTTCCATTTTTTTTGCATGATTTTTTTTTCTGTATGAGCCATGTGTAGTTGAATAAAGGTCTACATTTTGCATTGTGAGAAACTGCTTTTTAGTGACCTGGGTAAATGACTTGACAAGGAGTAAAAGTGTGGAAGGCCAGATAGCTGTGAGGGAAGTATGGGAGCCACATGGGAAGAGGAAGGACAGGGCTGTGTATCCCTGGAGCGGCTGAGGAGGTTACTCAGGAATGTATCTCACAGCTTTGCCTTCTCAGAGCGGTCGGAGAGACGAGGTGGAAAAGTCACTTCTGGCGAAGCCAGTGCCCAGTCCCTTGGAGGTGCGATTTCCTCTTTGTAAGATGAAGAATAGGAATGATGTTTCGAGGGGTTAAAAATAGCAGAAAGGGGCTGGAGAGGGCTTTGGGATTGGCTTATCTGGTGAAGTGCTTGCTGTGAGAGTCTGAGGAGTGTGAGACCCTGACTCCAGTGTCCGGTCCCTTCTATAAAAAGCTGGACACGCTGGTATGTGTTTGTAATCCCTGCGATGAAAGGCAGAGACAGATGGATTTCTGGGGCTTGCTAGGGGTGGGGTGGGGATGGGGCAGCATCCCGGCTGACTTGCCAAGTTCTAGGCCAATGAGAAGCCTTGTCTCAAAGGAAAAAAAAATCAAAGAAAAAAATAAAACAGAAAATGTGAATGGCATCCAAGGAACGACACTCATGGTTTTCTGGCTTTCACATGCACACATGATCACACACGCATACATATAGATGCACAAGTAAAAAGTGCTGAGTTCTACCATCTCATAGGGCCTCCCAAAATGAGAGTGATACTAGTCTTTGTGATAGAGTACTTTCTTGTCCTGTGAGACACAGCAGCTGACAGGTGTGAGACCGAAGGAGTGCTGAACTTCCTAGATCAGTAAAAGAAAGCCTCTTGGGTCCCATCAGGGAAGCCTCCCTCCACCCCCCCACCCCCCCAGGATGTTTGAGGTGCCGATCATCCCATGTATCGATAGAATAACCACACACACTCTTCCCCCTTGCTTTGAACTTTGATTTCCAAAGATCATTTGGGTTTGAAGGCTGACGCATGTGGGCATGTCTCTCTTACCAGCTCTGCAGGGGCTTACTCATTCTGACTCCTCTGTGTGTTTCAGAAGGTGGTTCAGCCTGTACCTAGCAGGCAACCAAACCTCCAGCTGTCAATGTGAGAGGCTAGCTTTCTGGATCTTCAGGTGACCATCCTCACAGGTACCTAACTGTAGGGTTCAGAGCCAAGAGCTCTGCCGCTGCTTGTGTGGGTGGTGATGTGACAGGTATCCTTTCTACACGTGCACATGGAGGTAGGATTCTAAGGTGCTTCTGGGCACGTGGGACTCAGCCATGGCCTTTCAGCAATGTTAAAATGGAAGGGGCTAGAAGATGGATCTGTGTAGGAGCCAGGCCTCCCAGTACGGCAGACAACCTTGCCCCGCGGTCCCTCTGTGTAGTACGCTGCCATGGCAATAAAATCTAACTCTGTTCTCTCTGGCTTACAAGGGGCAGCTCATTGCTGACCAAAGTGATGGGGGAGAGTAAGAACTTATAAACTGTCTTCATGGTTTCAGCCCACTAAACTCTGCTGTCCTTCCAAGTACAGCACAATCCAGGCTGAGATCATGAACCCGGCCAAGGCCAGTTATTCATTCCTTCCAGTCAACCAAAATAAACCAAAAGTACGGAAAGCCACAGACAGGGAGCAGTGTGACCGAAGCAAAAAGACTGTGACCATCTGTAGAAGTAGCCACTTCCTGAAAGACACACAGCTAGGGCCTGTTTCTTGGGGGATGGTTGTTGCCTGGGCTTGATGGGAGCATGAGTCAGGTAGGAGTGTCTGAGGCAGTGAGGTTTTCTTTCTTCTTTGTTGAGAAGACAAAAATGCTAATAAGCTGACAGAGACAGGTCTTTGGAAGGTGCTCAGGGAGGGGAAGTCAGAGTTGGATGCATCCTGTACAAAGGCTGCAGCTGGAGTCTGGTGCCTTTTCCCTTGACAGTGGTGTGATGTTTAATCATGATTGACAGGCTCTGGAATCATCTAGAAGACCAACTTCTGGCTTTTCTATGAGGAAATTTCCAGTTTAGACAAACTGAGTTAAAGGAACCTCCCAAACTGTAGGTGGCGGCATTCCATGGGCTGGTGTCCTACACTGAACCAAAAAGAGGAAGTGAGCTTAACACTAGTGTTCAGCCTTCTCTTCTTCCTGAGTGTGCATAGAATGTGATCAGCCGCCTCAAGCTCCAGCCAGCATGCCTTTCCTGCCAAGATGAGTGGTACCCTAGAACACCATGCCAAAGCCCTTCCTTTGTCAAGTATTTGGCAAACAATGGCAAACATAATATATGATATAGATGGAAAAGAACCCTAGGTTTCCCTCTGTCACATGCTGGTTGAATGAACTTGGAGTAGCAAGGCTTTTCTTAGGGAGTTCTTGTGAGACATAAATAGCACAAAGTTTGATAAACTGATACATAGGTAGAATAATTATATTTTTAAATATTTCAAATATAGAGAAAGCCCAGAGAGGATGGTATAGTATATCCACACCCAAAACTTAATTAAGAAAACATGAGTTCCTCCCTACATTCCTCTCTCTGCCCCTTCCTTTTAGGTGGACACAATCCAATATTAGCACATGGATTCCCATGGATAGCTTCCAGCTAAAAGCAATATATAGCACATTGTTTGGATGTTTTAGAACATAACAATATGCTGTAATAATAATAAAATTATTATATAACTACATTTTGTGATTCAAGATTCTGTTTGGGTTGGGCATGGTGGCACATGTCTGTGATCCCAGTATTTGGGAGATGGAGGCAGGAGGGTCATGAGTTCAAGGTCAGGCTGGGCCACATAAAATCCTATGTGGAAAACAAAAACAAAAACAAAACCAACCAAAACAAAACAAAATTTCTCCTTGTGAGGCTTATTCTAATCTCTGCAGCTCTGATTAATTTTGCTGTATTTTATTTTATATCTTTATTTATTTTATGTGTATGTCATGAATGTTTTGCCTACATGTATGCATGCAGTGCCCATGGAGGCCAGAAAAGGGAGTCAGATCCTCTGGAACTGGAGTTACAGATGGATATAACTGCCATATGGGTACTGGGAACCAAAACTGAGCCCTCTGCAAGAGTAATAAGTGCCCTTAACCACTGAGCAATCTGTCCAGCCCTCATTTTATTTTTATAGCTGATTTGCTTGTTGCTGATGGTGAATATATTGGTTGTTTCATTTTTTTTTTTCTGGGACAAGTGATATAATCACAGAAGTTTCTGTGTCTTGGTTTTCCCAATTTATAAAGCAAAATAAAAATGTTTGTGGTATACCTATGTCCCTTACCACTACCTTTTAAGAACATTTTCCAGTTTATAGAATGCTTTTAAGTTTATTATTGCTACCGCCAAAGAGGGAAATTGGACTTTTTCTGAGGTTTTCTACCCTCAACCCTCAATTCATTACAAAACTTTATGCTGTGAAACCTCAAAGACTTTCTCACCAATAACAAAGGGCACCCTCAATGCTGAAGTACCATTTTCAGGAGCTCAAAACCACTTATTCTGCATCCTTATCTTTCAAATAGGGTTTCAGATTCCACTGTTGTAGTTTCTTGAGCCAAAGTCTTGCAAAAACAAACTCAATCTCCAATTTTCCACCCAGAGGCAAAGAATAGTTTTTGGCGATAACCTTGGCATTTTCTGTCCGGTCAATGTGGCTTTTTAGTTAGTTTCCCTGTAATCAAGATTTCCATGGCTGAAGGAAAACTTCACAAGTGAGGGCTCTCACGCCTTTGCACATTTTGTTGCAATTCTTTCCACATATTGTTTATATATGTGGAACGAGCAGGAACGTCACTGCTAGTCCAGTTTCGTGTGCTCTGCACTTCCCACTTAACATTATAAAGCCTTTTCTCTGTGGAGTTTCAGTGGCCAAAACTTACCCAGAAAGGAAGTCTGTGCCTCCAAGGACGATCATTCTCAGAAACGAAGAAGAAACAACAACAAGAAAACCAACCGCTTTCATCCCAAGGTTCTGGGAAGAATGCCTCGTTAGCGCTTTAGTCTGTCCCTGCTAACTCCTTGTTAATTGCACCAGTGAACTTATTTGTTCAGTTTGGTGCCTATAAAGGTGAAGGCTGGAGTTTAAAAAAAAATGTACACGCTAAACTGGGGAAATGGCTCAGTAGTTACAAGGTCCCCTACGAGAGGACCCAGGCTCAGTTCCCAGCATCCATGTCTGGCAACGCACAGCTGCCTGTCATTCCAGCTTTGAAGGGTCATACATTCTCTTCTGGCTTCTAGGGGCATTTGCGCACATGTGGATCTCTATATATATGACAGACGCACACATGCGAACAAGTAAAATATAGCGATTAAAATTGTATAAAAGATGCGCTCACAAATATATGCAAATGTGTAAATATAAATGGGTACATGTTACTGTGTTCTTACATGCATGTGAGCACACACACACACAGACCTGTTCCTTTCGAGAAATCACCAATGAGACAAAGACAACCTATTACTATTATTATAGGATATAGAAAAGGCAACTTGACTTTACTCTGATCCTATATTATGCTCTTAGTCTCTGGCTTCTCCCCATGAAGGGGGTGAAGGGATTTCTCACAGCAGCCTGTAGCCCAAGTTCATTTGCTGTTGGAACTAATTACCCATTCCAGATGTTTCCCATCGGTGTAACAAGACAACCTGTGACAATGGCCCCTTCTGTGTCTGATGAGGCTAATTAGGATGAATTAAACAGATATGAGCTTACAATACAACTAATTACAAGTAATTAAGGTATGTGAGCTTTGTAGTATGCACAGAATAACCTTCTCAGAAACCAGAATCTAGTTGCCTCAGATTCAGTGACCATGTTCATAATATGAGCTGGGATAGAGCCAAGAAATCTGCCATGAAAAAAATTTTAATGATCCGTCATCAGCTTTTAAAATACATCATGGAAAGTTGCTTAGTATTTTAATTCATAAAGTATGTAAGGGGACAAATTTCCTCAGGCAAGGTAGAACCAATCGCGGAATCAATTAACTTTGAAGTTAGAGAGTAGATCATATTTTGGAAATGTTAAAACGCCTTTTAAGTCATATGAAGAATAAAGTTAGTCTCCACTTGACCCAAATTCATCAAAGTCTCCTTTTCCAGCTCAGAGGTGTAACAATTTCACTTCTGTAGTCACAGATTGGAAGTACAGACAGATAGACAGACAGACAATCTATTGACTCCAGTCCTTTGACAGGCCGGCTCAGGAGACAGAATCATTTTCCTTGCCCTCAGAGCAGCCTGTCTCTGGATTGTGTCAACAGGAGGCTGTATTCAGGAACATAGCCACTGTATATTTTTCCTTCTATAAAATTTCACATTATTATTAATTGTTATGACTATTTGGTTTTCTTAATATAAAGTCTATGTAGTCCTGGCTATCCTGCAACTTGCTATGTAGAGCAGGCTGGTCTTGAACTCAAAGAGCTCTACCAACCTCCGTCTCTGGAGTGCTGGGTTTAAAGATGTCCGGCACCCACCACCCCATCTCATTGTTACTTCCTGATTCAGAGCGATTAGGACTGATGGAGGAGAATTAACCTTGGGAGCTAGTCTATCTCTGCATCCAGCTTTCTGGAAAATGCTAGTTAGAGGACTATGGGGATTCCTCAAATGATTGGTGGGCCTGAGAAACTGAGGTAAACCCCAAGAGACCGTGTGAAAAGGCCAGGCATGGTGGAATCTGCTTGTAATCATAGAGTTGGAGAGGTAGAGACAGACATGTCCTCGGTGCTCAATGGCCGTCCATCTAAGCTTACTGGGCAAGTTACAAGCCAGGGAGAGATTCTGTCTCAAAACAACAACAACAAAAATTGTGCATGGTTCCTGAGGAACATCTTAGGTGACTTCAGGCCTGCAGAGGTGCACACACACACACACAAAATGGAAGTTTTGGGTTTTTTTTTTGAAACTCAGCTATGTTATGTTTTTGTTTTAATCCCATGTATGGAATTTTAATTTGGGCTTTAGTTTGTCCACAGCTGATAATTGCCTCCTGAGGGGCATGGTCTTTGGCAGCTGGTAATGGCCTGCCATGTGCAGCACAGAGAGGGGCGTGGTCTAGGACTCTGAGGGATATAAATAGGAAAGCCCAGAAAGAGAAGGTATGGCAGTTTGTTTTGTTCTGCATTCAGACAGGGTGTGGATTTTGGTGAGGCCTGGGAGGCAGCTTCTGGACCAATAATGGAGTGACCTGGGGATCTCTCAGGAATTGGCTAGAGAGCTTTAGGGAGAGGTCTGTGCACTAGGCCAGGGTGTGGAAAGAGTTTTCCATGGAGTGTTACAGTGAGTTAGCTCTTTTAGAATGAGATTTTTGGTGGCAATGGAAGCTTGGGTGGTCCAAAGCTTATGGCGGTATCAAAGTGTTACAGCTTCTCGGCACAGCAGAGGGTGCAGGTGGAAGCCCGTGCCTGGTCCATTCGGTGGACTGGAAGGCAGGTCTAGTGAGGGGCAGGGCCAGTGGGCTTAATGAAGTCTCCTTCGGTACTTTGGCCAACGTCAGTACTGACATGCCCATTGCACATGGCAGACTGACCAGCAGTCAAGTTCTGGGTGGTCTGGCAGCTCTTGGCAGCCTGGACAGGTGGCTGCCTGATTGGCAGTCAACCTTAGGGGCATCAGTGGTGATTGTCCAGGGAGGAGGGGAACCTTCCCTTCCCCAGAACAGATGACAAATCTCAGCCAGCTGTGGTGGAATGCTTGTGGTATCATGCAGCATGGAGCACCCAGGACATTTATTTCCTGTGAAATCAGGGACCTAGAAACCTTGGGAAGTGGGATGGTGAATGTGTTTGATTTTCTGGGGCCAGCGGTGCTAGGGATACTTGATTTACATGTAGTGGTCCAGTGCCCCATTGACATTCAGTAGCAGGTCCTTTCACAAGAAGGGGAACACAGTACTTAGTTATCCTATTGTGGGGGAAAATCTCCAAGTACAGTTGAAGGTCATTGCTAAAAACTAAGATTCTTTAGCAGGGTCAGGTATTTTCAGGAATTCCCAGATGCTTGCCGAGACAGTTTCCTTATCAGGAAAGGGTCCAGCCTGTAGTCTTCCCTGAGGGCTATGTGATGCTCCTTACAAGATTTAAAGTTACCAGATCGGGCAGAGAGAGAACCCCACCAAGAAAAGTGAGTCCACCTTGTTAGACCAAGCCTGAGGCTATCTGGAAATGTCAGACTTCATCCTCATCCAGCAGAATCCCACAAGTTTAGAGAGACCAGAGATGGAAGGATTGGTGGCTTGGAGGAGACAGACAGAGAGAAACCTTTCAACGCAGTGGCTTGGAGGAGACTGCTTGCTGCATTTGCTGTTGATGAAGATTGGTATAGACCTTAAACAGCCAGGAGAAGTAAAGGGGTCTGCTCCCCATCTCCCTACTATCCTCCTTCCTAATAACTAGGGTTAAAGGTTTGGTGGAAAGTAAGTGCAACACACACACACACACACACTTATCAGGTGCTTGTTGCAAGAGGCAGTGAGATCGCAAATAAGTGGCTGTGAAAACAGAGAAGGGAAATGGATGCAGCGTGATTGTAAAATAGGATTTGACAGGCTGTGGATGCGAGCTGCATTGAACACATCCTGCACAGCACTTCAAGGCCCATTGGCCTCATCTGGCATTCCAATCAGAGCACTGGCAGCTGGTTCCTCTCAGTCTAGGCTTTACACAGCCATCTGCAGTGTTCACCTGACGGGACTCCCAGGCTAGAACCTTGACATTCTCACTTCTTGCCTTGAGCTTCTGTGCCTATGAGGTGCTGTTTGACACTGGGGAGTTAATTCCCCGTGGGACAATCCTTGGCCCACTGTGTAAGAAGCCAACAGACAATTGCTTCTTTCCCTTCCCTGGGGAAGTCCTGCGGCACATGTGAGGAGGTGGTTGATGGAACTCTTGGTGGCCAACTCCGCAGCCTCTTGCTTTTGATCCTGGGATTTCATTACTAATCCCACAACCTCAGAACGGTGATCTGGCTCTATTATTGGGGTAAAGCAGCTGAAAGCCCATTTTTACAACACGTAACTGGGTCCAGATGTCTGGCAGGACCTCCCTTGGCTTTATGGATCCTTCTCATAGGTTCATGTGTGAATACTCGATCCCCTCGATCCCCAGAAGGTGGCGCTGTTTGGGGAGCGAGGTGGTGGAAGCTTTAGGAGGTGGGGCTTGCTGGAGGAGGCTGTATGGGCAGGCAGTGGTTCTGCGCTTTCTGACTAGTCCCATTATCCTGCTGTGGTGGACCCAGATGCTCTTGCTGCGGGATGGTGGAGGGTGTTCTCCGAAACCACGCGCCGAGATAAATCCTGCTTTTTTAAAGACTTATTTATGTCTACGAGGGCTCTGTCTGTTTCACGTACACCCGCATGCCTGAAGAGGGCACGGGGTCCCTTTATGAACTACACCCGCATGCCTGAAGAGGGCACGGGGTCCCTTTATGAACCACCACGTGGTTGCTGGGAATTGAACTCAGGACCTCTGGAGGAGCAGCCAGTGCTCTTAACAGCTGCGCTATCTCCACAGCCCCCTTAAGGTGTTTGGTCTCACTCACTGATGAGAACGTAGCTGAGACACTTGGGTACTACAATCTGTGGATGCTTAACTCCCATCTATCAAATGGCACCCGGGCGTCTCCTCTCCTTTAGGAGGCCTGTGAATGCTACGCGAATGCCTGTGACAGAATACTGTGTATAAAGCATGATGGAAAAAACAAAACAAACATGCTGTTCAGAGGCAGTTTGTTTCTCCTAATTTTTTTTTTCCAATCTAAATTTGGTTGAATTTATCCAAAGATGTAGGGACTTCCTCCATGACTATAATTTACTTATTTTTTTAAAGAGATTTTTAAAATTATAATTATGTGTTGTTGTGATTTGAATAGGAAAGGTCCCCGTAGACTCATGTGTTTGAAAGCTTGGTCCGTGGGGAATGGCACTGTTAGAAGGTGTGGCCTCAGTTCCCATTCTACATCTGGCAGTGCATTGCATTTTCGGTCCTGTCCTTGGCGTGATTTCCTGGATAAAGGTACTTTACTGCTTTAGGGTAAACAAGAAAAGGAGAAAGCAGGCTCCCGTCTGTCAGCTCTAGCCATGATGGAACCAGAGTCATGTTCAGTTCAAACAGTTCTGGCTTCTCTGGCCTTCAGCAACGATGAGGCTGCCTGCAGGCCCATTGGAGATTTCTGGCATTAAGGTGAAAAAGAAAGCAGTTTCTTTTCTTTTCTTTCTTTCTTTCTTCTTCCTTTTTTTTAATTTGTTTTGACCCTAAACTACCTAACCAGTTTCTCCCTCCTGTTTTCATTAATGTTGTCTCATTATTAACCTTTCAGAAAGGACTGAACAAATAACCCAGACAAGATCCCAACAGCATCAGGCAGCAAATGCATTGTGTCTTTGCAGCCAGATGTAATCACTGAAATATCCCTTGAAGGAGAAAGAAAACCTTGTTCTTCCAAATGTGTGCCCTATTTAGGGAATAATGAGGAGCTCAAACTTTGAGAAAATTCTATTCCTGTACTTATTATGTAAATAATGAAACATAAAGTAAAATTTTTAAAAAGGAGGTGTGGCCTCATTAGAGTGGGTGTGGCTTTGTTGGAGGAAGTGTGTCATTGGGGGTGTGCTTTGAGGTCTAATATGCTCAAGCCTGTGACTGTCTCTTGCTTTTGCCTGCAGATCAGGATGTAGAACTCTGAGCTCCCTCTCCAGCACTGTCTGTCAGCACACTGTCATCCCTAACGCCGTGACAATAACAGACTAAACCTCTGAACTGTAAGCCAGCCACAGTTAAATCCTTTCCTTTATAAGAGTTGCCTTGGTCATATCTCTTCACAGCAATAAAACCCTAACGAAGACATATGTATATATGTGTTTCACTGTGGGTTTGTGTGTGTGAGGGTAGTGCTGGCCAAGACTAGAGGTATTACATCCCTTGAGTCTAGAGTTCCAGGTCATTGTGAGTGTTGGGAGATGGTCTTGTGCAATGTATTCAGATGCTGATTTCCATGCCCCAAGGTCTGCTCGCAGCTCAGACATGAGCATTGTCATGATCGTTGAAGAATCTCCTGTATCAATATTATGTAAACAATGCTCCCCAGTTGTCTCTGATTGGTTAATAAAAAGCCGAACAGCCAATGACTGGGCAGAGGAGCTAGGAAGGCTGGATTTCCATTCTGAGTCAGGGGGATGAAAGAAGAGAGAAGGAAAAAGAGAAGAGAAAAAGCAAGAGAGGAGGAGATAGTTATGAGGAGTTCACCACAAGGATGGAGGGATATAGCAGAAGGCTAAGGAGAGACTGAGATGGCAAGAAACAGGCACATGGCTGGGAAATAGCCAGACTAGCACCATTAACTGGGTTAGAATAGATGACCATGTGCCCAGTTACCATGCTTAAAGCTTGTTGAACGAGTCAAATATGTCTCTGTGTCAATTATTTGGGAACTAGAGTGGATAAGAGACAAAACAATTCCATCATTTTACAGGTGAGCCAACTGACATGGGTGCTGGTAACCAAGCTTGGTTCATCTGCAAGAGCAGTACGTGCTTTTAACTAGAGTCATCTCTTCAGGCCTCCTACTTCTGCTTCTATTTCTGTTTCTCCTCCTCCTCTTCTGCTAGAGGTAAACAAGGTTTATTTGACTTTTAAAATTTTCTTTTCTGTCCCTGAGACTGAACCCAGGTTCTTTGCTTGCTGGGCAAGTGCTTGCCTCTGAGCTAAGCTGCCAACCCCAAGAGGTTTATTTTGGCTTGTGGTTCTGTGACTCTGAGAGCATGACACTTGTACCTCTGTGGCTTCTGATGAGGGGCTTGTACAGCCCCATCCTTATCGGGAGGACAAAAGAGGAGGCAGATGAATTTGGAAGGAACACTGTGTTAAAGACACTGCCTGCTTCCAGGACTCTCCAGAATGAACTCATTCCCCAAGGAACCAATCTAGTCTTGAAAGAAGGTCACAAATCTCTCTGTCTCTCTTTTTAAAATTTTTTTTAGAAGATTTATTTTTATTTATTACATATACAGTGTTCTGCCTGAACGCCAGCAGAGGGCACTAGATCTCATTATAGATGGTTGTGAACCACCATGTGGTTGCTGGAGATATCTCCAACGATCCCCCCGACTCCCCGCCCATCTCTATTAAAAGAACCACCCCCATATCTGGGCTGGAGAGATGGCTCAGGTTAAGAGCACTGGCAGCTCTTCCAGAGGCCCTGAGTTCAATCCCCAGTGTCGCTCACAACCACCTATAGTACGATCTGGTGCCCTCTTCTGGCAGGTGGGGAGGTGTACATGTAGCCAGAACACTGTACACATAATAAACAAAATCTTAAAAAAAAAAAAAAAGTCCCAACATGACGACATTGGGGATTAAGAGCCAATGTGAGCCTTGTTGGGACCAGCCATATCCAAACCACAGCCGACATCTGAGCCCCGGGAGAGTTGGAGGCTGTGGGGGCGGGGCATAAAGAGGAATAGAAAGCTGCGGGTGAGAGGCCATCTGATTCTTTCAGATTGTTTTCTGAGTCACTGAAAGCACAAGTAACTGCTCAGAGGCGTTGGTACCCAGAGCTTTCCCGAGATTAGAACCTGGGCTTTTCAGTTCCTGCTTTCGGTTTCTGAGTGTTGCAGAGATGGGTTCTCAGTTGCTTTTCTTTCTCTTGGGAGTCCAGACTGTATTTGTGGCTTATCGCCGCATGAGAAATTAGTCCACAGCTTAAAAAGCTGGGCCTAACAAGCATCTGTGACGTGAATTTCTGACGACTGGGATTCAGCAGTGGTTCGGGAAGGCGGCTCTCACACTTGCTGCCCGGGCAAGGTGGTTTTTTATGTAAGAGGAACCCAGCAACATTTTCTGCACCTATATGACTTACCGCTCTTTTTTATCTGAAAAAAAAAATTGTTACATTTTAACTTATTTACTGTGTGTGTGTGTGTGTGTAAGAGTTGGTGCAGATGTATTTCAGTGTGTTCCTGAGGAAGTCAGAGGTCAGCGTGTGGGAGTCAGTTTTCTCCTTCCTCCACGTGGGTCCCAAGGGGTTGATCTCAAGTTATCAATCTTGGCATCCTGCAAGGACCTCTACCCACCGAGTCATCTTGCTAGACCTACCTCCTTCTTTTTCCTTTACTTTTTTGGGTTTTTGTTTGTTTTGTTTTGTTTTGTTTTGTTTTGAGACAGGGTTTTTCTGTGTAGCCTTGACTGTCCTGGACCTCGAACTCACAGAGATCCTCCTGATCTCTACCTCTCTGAGTGCCGAGATTACAGGCATGCACCACTGCGCTGGCCTTGCTTTTTTATTTTTTCAACATTAATTAATTCATTTACTCTACAGCCTGATGGAAGCTCCTCTCCTTCCTCTCCTCCCTGTCCCAGCTTCACACCTCCTCCCCATTATTACTTCCTCCCCACTCTCAGAGAAGGGGAGCCCCCCCCCCCGTGGGTACCAACCCACTCTGGTACATCAAGTCACAGCAGGACTAATCACATCCCACTGCGGCCAGACAAGGCAGCACAAATATGGGAAGGGGATCCAAAGGCAGGCAACAGAGTCAGAGACAGCCCCTGCTCTGTGAGGGGACCCCCATGAAGAACAAGCTACCTATCTGCTATACATGTGTAGGTAGTGTAGGTCCAGCACATACATGCTCTTGAGTTGGTGGTTCAGTCTCTGTGAGCCCCCACGGGCCCAAGTTAGTTGGCTTTGTACGTCTTCTTATGGTGTCCTTTACCCCTCCCTCAGTCCTTCCCCCTACTCTTCCACAGCCTACCTCCTCCTCATTTTTAATTTCTGTCCGCTATATCTTTCCTTTAATCTTACAAAGTTAATAATTACATTTTGTTCTATAAGTTAAAAAAAAAGATAGACTGTTCAAAGTTGTTTCCTCAGCAACTAACTTCCTTGTATAATAGTTCAGCTTCATTTATTCCTGGTGTTGTAAACTCATTTTTCTTTTGTGTGTTATGTATAAGAAAGACATAATGCCTTCATGTTATCTTTAAGGATGTTTTGTTTCTTTTCTTCTTTCTGGCTTTCTTTCTGGCTTTCTTTCTTTCTTTCTTTCTTTCTTTCTTTCTTTCTTTCTTTCTTTCTTTCTTTCTTTCTTTCTTTCTTTCTTTCTTTCTTTCTTTCTTTCTTTCTTTCTTTCTTTCTTTCTTTCT
>CM053756.1:41092850-41162238 GCA_028658305.1 Pachyuromys duprasi | reverse complement strand
AGGCATGCACCATCACTCCTTGTTAGAATGATCTTCTTCTTTCTCTCATGTTGATGAAGTGGAATTCTCTATCAGTCTTATTGGCACCTTTTACAGAACCATGATCTGCTTTCCTCTGGAATAATTTATTTTCTATCCACATGCATAGAATCTCCTCAGTCCTTTGGGGCTGGCCATCTCTCCTCACTTTTGGATTCCCTTTGTAGAATGTTGTTGTTTTAATATCTCATAAGACAGCTTGCGAATGGGCTTCCAGGAGTTCAAACTTCCCGAGCTCTCACCTGGCTGTCTATTTTGAATTCATATTTGATGGATAGTTTTTTATTTATAAGGGAATTTTAAGTTTAAAATACTTTCTTTAGAATTAACAAAACAAAACCAGGAAACCCCCCACAAGGTTTTGAAACCCCCCCCCCCACAAGGGGTTGAAGAGATGAGTTAGCAGTTAAGAGCACTGGCTGCTATTCGAGAGCACCCTGGTCTGTTTCTCAGCACTCACATGGCAGCTTAAGGCCATCTGTAACTCTACTCCAAGGGGTTCATGCACCCTCTTTTGTCCTCTATGAATACTGCATGAATGAGATGCACAGGCATACATGAAGGCAAAATACCCAGACACATAAAATAAAAACAGACAAATCTTTAAAAAATTAACAACCCCACAAAATACTGTTTTTGCTTGTCTTCTAACATCTAATAATGCTATAGGACATCTGATACTGTTGAGATATTTGGTTTTTTTTTTTTAAAGGTATATCTTTCATGGAAGACTGCACAATTCCTTTGAAATCTTTTATTTTTAATTTCTAGTGGGCTTGAGTGGTATGTATGTATGCATCTATGTATGCATAGGTAGGATCTCACTATGTAACCACAGGATGTCCTTGAACTTACTATGTAGCCCAGGCTGACCTCCAATTTGCCTTCCTCCTTCCTCAGCCTTCCCAGTGCTGAAGTTCAGATGCTGGCCTCTGTGCCTAGCCAGGTTCTCCCATGCAGGTATGATCTTGATAGATACATGCATGGATCCTCCAAGTTTCTTGTCTTTATTCTCTGGGCTTTTGTTTTTGAATTTTCACTCTGCATCTGGGGAAACAGTCTTGGCTATGTCTTTTCCATCAAGTGTATTATTTTTATTAAATTTAAATTATTTTTTTTATTGTGTGTGGGGGGTATATGTGTCAAGGTGTGAGTGTGCAGGTGAGAGGTCAATCTGCAAGACTCAGTTATTTCTTTTCATGAGGTGGGCCCAGAGTATTGAACTCATGTCATCAGGCTTGGCCGCAAGCACCTTTACTTGTGAGCTAACTTGATCGTCCCTCAGGTACATAATGTTTTTCAAGATTTTATTTTGTTTTAAAATGTCTGTGTCTCTGTATTTGTGTGCATGCAGTTCACATGTGTGAGTGTTGATAGAGGCCAGAAGAGAGCGTCAGATCACCTGGTACTAGAGTTACTGGTGATTACGGGCCACCTGCCTGATGTGGGTGCTGGGAACTGAACTCAGGTCCTCTGAAAGAGCAGTCCGTGCTCTAAATCACTGGGGCATCACTCCAGCCTTTCAAGCATATTCTTTCTCTTCTTTTCTCTTTTTCTTTTCCTTTCTCTCTCTCTCCTTCCTTCTTTCTTTCCTTCTTTCTTTCTTGGCAGGATTTCTCTGTGTAGCCCTGGCTTTCCTGGAACTGGCTCTGTAAATCAGGATGGCCTTGGCTTCAGAGATCCACCTGCCTCCTGAATGCTGGGGCTAACAGTGCTCACCACCACCACCTCGCTTCAAGTGTGTTCTTAAAAGAACAGATTGACTTCAATTCCCACGTTGAGGTTCTGTTCTCTGATTACTCTCCCCCCTTTCTGTCTGCCTGCCTGTCTATCTGTATGTGCGTACTTGCGTGCATCAGAGTCACCCAGTCACCTGGATCTGCTTTCTGTCTTCTCTGTGGATACCCACGAGCATTAAAGCAAAACCGTCTTTTCATCACTGTTTCTGTGTCTCTCAGAGTTTGTGGTTGGCTCATTTTGATCTGTCATTTTCATCTTTTCAGTCTTTGTTCTGTTTCCAGCTCTAGCACACATTCTCTTTAGCCTAATCTTCCCCTGCAACTAGACAGCAGTTTTTCAGCTCTCTGGTGGTAGTGATGTTAGAGCCCGCTCTCTGCATCCTCCAGGGAGGAGTGGCCAAATGTTCACTGCTTCTGAACTCTGAACTTCATAGAAAAGACCTATGACCATCTGTACAATGGGGGTATGTTGACTGAGTCACCTTTTTTTCAGGAGTTGGGTGTGTGTGTGTCTCTGTCCATGATGAGCATCGGCTTCAGTTTCCTGATGAAGAATAGCAATTTACTAGGCATTTGTCTATATGACGTAGACATAATCTGCTCTTTTCTTTCCCCCTCAAACAACTCAGAAAGTCAGTTACATGTTACTGAGTTCCATGTTATAAAGGAAGATCATCAACAACTTAGGATAATTCCCCTACAGGGAGGTTCCAACATTCCTATCTGAACCTAACATTTTTGGGGTTGCTTTTCAAGGCATTCTATAGGGCTTCACCCCTCCCCCACCTCCCTGTGCCTTGAAAATAGATGAATAACTACTGCAGCATTTCAGAGAGCATCAGTTCTTAAAAAATTGTTTTCTCAGTTATGTAAAAAAAAAAAGTGCTTTCAAAAGCAGCATTTGGTGTGCTCTGTGCTTCAACCCTCATGTCCAATACTATTTTAGGAGCCCGAAACCTGCTGGTTATTGGGAGAAAAGCTGGTGCAGAGTTTCGAAGGACTCTGTTGAAAAAAAAAAATAGATGGATTTGTAACTTGTAGACAGAGCAAGGAGTCTTTTCTTTTATAAAAGTGAGATTGAAGTTTGACTATCGAGGGAAAGGAATCTATACGTGATTAATAGAGTACAACATTATGTTTCACTTATGAGGAAAAAATTAAAAGATTTGGGCAGCAAAAGCGTTTTTTACTTCTGAAAGAGCAGGGGTGGGCATGCAGCTCAGTTGGTAGAGTGCCTGTGTGGAGCATGCGCAAAGCCCTGGGTTCCATCCGCAGGACCATATAACCACGGTGAAGCCTGCAATCCAAACACTTGCGCACTTTGGAGGTGAAGGCAGGAGGACTAGAAATTCAGGTCGTTCTTGGAAGCTATCCTACCATATATGACACCTTGTCTCCACACGAGAAAAGCAAAGTCGCACTTGAGTTAATGACTTACTACAACATGGTGGGTGGGGCAGGAGACAGAGGCTAAAGAGTTCCAGGAATGGCGAAACTCTGATCAGGTGTGCGGGAGAAATGAGGGACGTGCTTACTAGCTGGTGTTTTAGACAGACCCCCAGCATTACGTAAAAAGCAAAGCAAAACAAACAAACAAAAGCAAAAACGGCGTGTAGAAATAAGAGAATAAATAATGACACAGACGTTAGGCAGATTGTCTTGCTTTTCCTTCCACGGGCTATGGAAGTTTCTCTTGAGCATTTTGAGGTCTGTGCTCTTGCAGGGACCTGAATATTTGACTTTGCTCTTCATTTTTGTGTGTTGCCTAATCTATTCCTTCCATAAACTCATTTCTGAAGGAAGCGCTTTGCTAAATTGTGTTTGCGCGCCCCCTACTGGCAGACTCGATTATTATTCTCACTTGCATTTGGTGCATTTCAACATTGCCCAAATAAGAACCAAGGAAACTCTGTCTTTCATTTGATATTCTGTTGGGACATTCAGAGACTGAAAAAAAAAAAAAAGAGAAGGTTTCCATTAACAAGCCACTCAACCCACAAAAAGAAATCTCCTGAGAGGATGATTTTTCTGCATACGGGTTTGTTTCATGTTTGTTCATAGTAACAATGCCCTGGAGGGCAAATAAAAATGAACTTAAAAAAAAAATTAACTGCTCTGTCTTCTTGAATACAAATGACCTCTCTTCCTACTTTAAGAGATTTTTTTTGTTTGTTTAAGGTTTGCTTGGTGCAAAATTTAAAGTAGATTTAAAAAAAACCCAAATATATTAAAATTTATTTCACAGCCTTCTCCAAGTCTGTCTTCAGATGTTAGTCTGTAAACACATATGACATCATTGGCTGTGCTGGGGAGCGAGGAGGAAGCGTTTTCTATTTCTATCTTCGTGTTCTTTTAACCATTTGAGTAGGTCATGAGTTGGTTTGTAGACAGCAATTCTCCTTTTGCACCTGTCCTGGAAGAAATAAAGGCTTGGGGTTCCCCTTTGGCTATCAGACTGTCGAATCAATGTATACCCTCCCCATTGGAATTTCCCCAGAAGGCTCATGCTGGGAAGATACCAGAACACACACACACACACACACACACACACACACACACACACACACACACTGAATATCACTGGGAGCCTGGTGTCAGCCAGAGGTGAGGTTTGTCTTCCTGAAAGAGATTTAACACAGTTTTGACAGTTTGTCAGACCACCTCCCAGGAGGGACTGAATCTGAGCTGATGGAACCTGGACCATGTCCTGACCAGCTCTGTACACCTCTAGCCCCTAACTTAAACAAATCTGGCTAGGACCTGTTTATGGCTGTCTGCGCTTACAGTCGGAAGTGGGAATTGCTCTGTTCTCTTTGTTGCTCTATGCAGGTTGAAAACTAAGCTAAATGTCATTATCAGAAGTGAATATCAGGCGCTGGAGAAACGGCTTAGTCAGTGAGGTGCTTGCTATCCAAGCATGATGGCCAGAGTTTGACCTCCAACAGAAATGCACCCTATGAAACTGGTATTTCCCTGGGAACCTCAAGATGAGTGAGTGCTTATAATCTCAGTGCCAGGGAGAGACCTGTGTGAAAGAAAAAGTGCATGGCTCTTGATAAGTGACACCAGAACACACACACACACACACACACACACACACACACACACACACACACAGAGGATATCACATGTCACAATCTCCATCAGTTTTTCCTTTATCAGGGAATATGATTTCTCATCAGAACTTCATTTTTTTGCATAATAAAATATATCAAGTAAATAAAGATCACATACCATATGCCTTCAACCTGGAGCGCAAATGACTGTGAGGCCAATTTCATAAAAATGAATGTAGGAGAAGATCCTGCTTCAAAATTGTTTTTCTTCTTTCATTCTTTGTTGCAGAATTGTAATGTTTGCAAAGAAATCAAGAAGCAAATAACTAAATCCAAGCTAGGGCCTGGGGAGATGACTTAGCAGTTAAAAACGCTTGCTACTCATCTGGAGGAGCCGGGTACTGTTCCCAGCGCCCACATTCAGCACCTCATAGCTGCCAGTAACTCCAGCTCTGGGAATCTGGTGCCCTCTTCTGGCCTCCTCAGGCTCCCGTGAACACATGGCATCCACGCATATAAACACACATACACATGTATTAAAAAAAAATCTTAAAAAAGAACTCTAAACCTCAAGGTTAGTTGGAGAGATGGCTCAGCAGTTAGGAACATTTGTTGATCTTTCAGAGGACAGGGGTTCAGTTCCCTGCACCTACACAGTGGCTTGCTTATCCACAAGCCTGTGTTCTAACATCTGGGAATTAGAGTGATTTATCACTGAAAGAAAAAAAAATTTGTAATCGGTTGTAACAATAGTTCTGCTCCTGGAGGCATTTTGGCCCCCTAGGAGACGTGAGGCAACATGTGTTGATGTTTTGGGTTGTCACAGTTGGGTTGGGGATAATCTTGTTTGCATCTCGGGAGTGGAGGGGATATTCTAAATTTTCTAAGGTAGAGTAACTGTCTCCTGCCACAAAGCATCGTTCCGTCTAAATGTCAGAAATGGTGCTGAGACTGCGGAACTCTGAGCAGGACAGACATGGGAGGGGATGCAGGGCTGGAGGTGAGGGAAGAACGAGAGGGGGTTGATGCAATCCAGACCACGTGACTTACTCCCGATCAGGAGATTAAGTCTCAGTTTTGACCAGCTGAAGTCTGACCTGCTTGAGTCGCTCGGGACCCCAGCTCACACACCTGAAGAAATCAGAAGGCCTTGACTTCACTCGACATCGTGAACATTTTAGACACAAACCAGTCACAGGGCTTCGGCATGTAAGAGCAGAGAAGGTCTGAATCCAAAGTGGCGTCTCCCTGTGCCTGGGCAGACACGAACATAGCCTGTGAGTCATGCAGCCATCATGGGCCAGGGGATGGAGGACTCATTGTGCCTCTGAACTCTTCACCCATGACTGTTGTTCTACTCAGGCCTCAGCTGAGAGTCCTCACCTCACATTTTCCCTCAAATCACACCCAACCTTTGGCTGTTCTCCCTTCTCATGTTACACTCAGCCAGCCCTGTGTGTCACTTCATCCTCGGTCTCATTTGTCTCTGAGCATTGATTTCCTGTCCTCCGAGGTGTCTCCAGAAGGATTGATGCTACTTGTATGCTAACACTATGAAAAACAGCTAACACTGTTGACCTGGTGCTGTCTTCTAGGTTCTTTATTGAATAGTTTATTTAACCCCATGAGGCACACAGGTGTCAAGTAACTTAAGTTCAAACTACTAGTACATGGCAGGTCTGGGAAGGAACTCTCAAATGCATCAGGTCTCATAGGTTGCTGGTGGATCAGCATCTCTCTTACACAGTCTCCCTAAAACGATAGGTGTTATCATAGAGGTGTTCCCACTGACCTGCCTAGCAACCTCTGACGTCATCACCTGCCGTGGCCAGGTGTGGGCCAGGTGTGCGCCACCAGTAGAAAGGACACACTTGTCATTAATCTCCCCATGCTACTCTTTTTCTCTTAATTCTGTCTTGTTCTGCCCTCCCTCTCTCTGTCTGTTTCTCTTGGTCTCTCTCTCTCTCTCTCTCTCTCTCTCCCCTCATGGCTCCTTCAGGCTCTATTTCCTCTCTCCTCCCCTTCTCTCAAATAAACCTTCTGTGTTAGACCTGTTGTGTGGTGTGCAATTCCTCATATATATTATAAAAATATGTCGCACAAACTAGACTAAATGTTGTTGTTTGTTTTGAGACAGGGTCCGATGCAGCCCAGGTTGGCTTTGAACTCTTGAACCCTGTAGCTAGAACTGATCCTCCTGCCTCCACTTCCTGAGAGCTCTGGTGACAGGCTTGTGCCATCATACCCACCTGACCTTATACAGTTCTGGGGATCAAACCCAGGGTTTGGTGCATGCTAGGTAAGCACTCTATGAGCTGAGCTGCTTCCCGGCCCTGGACCAGAATTCTCAAACCATTTGACCACACCTTTCTATCTATAGCATTTTTCTAGAATTTTACCATTAAATCCATCTTTTCTTTCCAAACCATCCTTACTATCCTTGACCCTACTGCGGACCTTCAACACCCTCCATTTGACGCGTGGCGTCAAATGTTTGCCTTCTAACAAAAAGATCCGTTCCCAAGCCCTCCCTATCATGCATTCTATCACCATTCCCTCAACCCCAGATGCTTCCTTCCGGTCTCAAAGCCCTTCTCTGCCTGCGGAATGAAGCCTGGCGTCGCCTGGTGTTCTCTACTTTCCGTGGCCAAGGCTAAGCATGGAGTCAGACCTCATATTCACCACACACGTTTTCATCATTTCTCCTTACATCATGCGTTTTTACAACTTGAACTTCTTGAGAATTTTATTAGCCAGTGTTTTCCATTGGAACCAAACCAAAAGTACGCATACAATCTTAAGACAGGATCAAAAGCTGGGTAGTTTCCCAGCAGCCATCCACAGGCTGGGGAGTCGGCGCATCCTTTAGCTGCTCAGTCCAAGAATCTGGAGGCTTCTGAACCAAAAGGGACCCGTGATGGAGTGAGCACGCTGGTATTACAGCAGGCCACACTGCCTCTGACTTCTTTTTTTTTTTTTTCTTTTTAAGCTGGGTCTTTCTATGCAGCTCTGGCTGTCCTGTCCTGCATCCAGCTGGCCTTGAATTCGCAGAGATCCACTTGTCTCTGACTTGGGAGGCAAGGGATTGCAAGCTTGTACCACCACGTTCTACCCTGATTCTGACTTGTTGGGTGGGTTCTGGAGATTGAACTGAGGTCATCGAGTTTGAGAGACAAGCGCTTTTACCTGATGAACCATCCTAACGGCCTGAGTGCAGAAGAGTTCGACAACTCACCCTAGTGCTCAGTTCGTAAGTTTTGAATTCAGACCTCCGGATGAGCTGTTGTCAAAGTTCAAGTACTTCCTGATTACTTCCAGGATTGTAACTTCTTTCCTAATTGTAAGTTACTTCCTCACCTTCTTCCTCCCTCTTTCTCTCCTCTTCTCCTCCCTCCCTCCCTTTCTTTCTCCTTTTATTTCTTTCTGTTTTGAGACTTAGTCTCACTAGGTAGCCCTTGCTGTCCTGGAACTCACTATGTAGACCAGGCTACCTTTAAACTAACAGAGATTCACCTGCCTCTGCCTCCCAAGTGCTGGGGATGAAGTGTACACCATCATATGAGGCAACAGTAACTTTCTAAACGGTAAGGTGAACTCACTCTGAGGTACTATGTGGATCTTCTTCTTCTTTTACATCCTGACCAAAGTTTCCCCTCTCTTCTCTCCTCCCAGTGACCCACCCAACCCCAAAGTGGATATTTTAGAGGTATGTGGAAGGCTGTCTTCTGGGAATTTTCTTGGGCTTTATAAAAACCTTTTTTTAAAGTAGAATGGAAATTTCTAGTTCACGGGACTTGCTTTCTTTTAAATTTTTGAGCGTTGAATTTACAATGTACTTATTTATTTATAACATTTGTGCATACTCTCATGCATATATGGACATGTGCCAAGGGAGTGTGTGGAGATCAAAGGATGATGGTGAGAGTTGTTTTTTTCCTTCCACATGAGTGCAAGGGACTGAGCTCAGGTTGTCAGTCTTAACTGCAATTGCCTCTGTCCACTGAGCCATCTTGTCATCCCTTTCTTTTTATGTTAGCCATATGTTGGGCATAGAGTAGGCTTAGGCACAAACTCCTGTTAGGATTGAGGAATGTCGATGAGATCCATACGTTGAGATTTAAGAGTGGCAAGGGCAAAGAGCAGTTAATAAGTTAATGAAGTAAATTCATTTGCATGTTCCCTGGGAAAGACTGTTGGGTAAGCTAAGGCTGTCCTCCTTGCCCATGAAGTTATGAACTGAGCCTGGCTCTTTCCCATGGGCAGCAAGTTTTAGAGCCCTGGGTTAACTCATCCATCATTTTCTTTATTCCTCCGGGAGCCATGATTTCAATGAAGATAAAACAGCAGTTCAAACAATTTTTTTCTTGATAATAGAAAAAAATCCAACCAAGGCTTTAATTAATGGTCTAGAAAATTATTTTGCTATTCTCTGTTAAAGGTGTTACCTGGTGTTGCTTGCTTTGGGGAGCACTTAATTATCTTTTTATTTGAGAGGTAGAAGATCTGCAGATTCTTCAGGGCTCCCTAGAGGCATGACTGATTCCAGCTGAGGCCGGGAGGAAGGCTGAATGAATGGTTGGGTTGTTGAGCAGGAGAACCAGGGCAGTGTTCACACTTAATTGAAGGGTTCTTACTGGCCAATGGGGGGGGAACTATATGAACTTAAAAAAAGCAATGACTGTGTCTGAACATTACTCTAAAGTTGGGCACCTGAAGGGAAGTATTGGACACCTTCCCTGCACTTCTAGGAAGACCGATGGTTTTCAGCTACAGAGGAAAACCCCTCCTTTAAAAAAGAGTGCCAGGTCATGGTGTGATAACAGTACAAACAGAACTCATTTGTGAACTTTGAAGGAATCCTTGATTAGAGCAAAGGCCACCAGTATCTGGTTAAAAATCTTTAAATTGAACGTTCTGGCAGATAGGATATTGTTATGCTATGGTGTGTCAACTTTCATCCGTGTTAATTGCAAAAAGGAAATGGGCTTAAAATTTTTTATTATGTTTATTCATTTTAAGTTAATGTTTTGCTTGTATGCATGCATGTGTCTATACCTGTGTGTGTGCGTGTGTGTGTGTTATAGCCCTTTTATACAGGAAATGTCTGTCACACAACAAAGTCTTGCAGTTTTAGGAAAACTTCATGGAAAAAAAAATCCACATCAGCAAACCTTCACAGAGTAAGTGGTACAGTAGATGCAAGGGGGCTGAAGAGATGGCTCAGTGGTTGAGTACTCGCTGCTCTTGCAGAGGGCCAGGGTTCAATTCCCAGCACTCATGTGGAGATTCACAATTAGGCTATAACTCCAACTTCAGACAGGATGGCCAGAGAACAGAAGATCTGAGAATGAGACGAACATCTTCCTAACAGCGTGGGCAGAGTAGAGAGGCCAGAGGTCCTCAGAGATTCTTTTTCCTGCTAGAATATTAGTTTTTGCGAAGAACAAGAACCTAGACTGTGATGGAAATCTATTGAGCTCTCAGTGGTGGTCCTCCCTGACATAAATGATACACGTGGAAATGCTGACCAGGAAGCTGATGGTGCGTTTGGAAGCAGATAGAATGCCCAGCAGCCTAAAATACGGTGGCCTTGTTCTCTGTGTGAGCAGCAGTGTTGTTGGGGGTTTGTGGGAGGGCAGAAGACACAAACCAGCCTCTGAAGCAGCTCTCCAAAGGTTCCTGGGAAATGGAGCCTAAATAATGTAACCAGGTTCACAGGCAGACGGTTTGACTTTGAGCCCTGGGTACAGGTGAAAGCTGCAACCTGGGAGCTCTCTGCATTGCTGGCCTGCAGCTCAACAGGCCCAAGCGATTTCCCCTCCTCAGTGAAGCTGGGAAGTGTCTCCTCCTCCACCAGTTCTTTCTTTTCTCTTATAAAACTTGGGTGGAGCCTTCCAGAGCTTTCCAAGTTTCTGCTTTGCCACATAGAGTGTTCTGTTTACCTCTGGAATCTTAGCCCCCCTCCCCGAAGTCGCTGTACACATTCCTAGGGGCGATAATTTAAAAAAGATGTGCCCATAAACTGAGGTGGGAAGAAAGAGGAGGCAAGGCTGTCTGCCAAGAGGAGCTGGGGCTGTTTCTTTGGGGGCCTGGAAAAAAGCCAAGAAGCTGAGCCTGGGGACGGTCACCCAGAATGGCGCTCCCACAGGAAGAGGGCAGAGGGGACTGGCCAGGAGGCAGAAGTTGCTGGAGCCAGAGCTGGGTGTGGTGTTCTGGTATGTTTCCAGCCTGAAATTATCCCCAAGGCACCGAGGACGCACAGTTCAGGACGTGGGTGGGTAATTGGAGAAATAGCAACTCCATTACAGGAAAAAGCACAATAATTTATAAAGTTTACTTCTTGCTTCTTCATATTTAGGTTTGAATGATGGTATAAATTGCTGATGTCCTACTCAGTGTTTCACTGTGGCTAATAATACTGATAAAGACAGTAAGGTGTGGTGGTCTGAGTGAAAATGGCTTCCATTGACATACTAAGTGGCATTATTGGAGGTGTGGCCTGGTTGGAGGAAGTGCCTCAGTGGGAGATGGGCTTTGAGGTTTCAGAAGCTCAAGCCAGGTTCCATGTCTCCATGTCTCCCTCTCCTCCTGCTCCTTGCTGTACGGATGTAGAATTCTCAAGTCCTTCTCCATCACCATGTGTGCCTTCATTCTGCCATACTTCCCACCAATGAAACATTTCTTTATAAGGGTTTCTGTGATCATGGTTACCTTGGTTAGGGTAATAGAAACGCTCACTAAGACAAGAGGTATAAAAGGTTATTCACAAACATTTCCCAGAGTGCTGATTTCAAGTTCAAATTCCTTCCTTCATGCTAGACAAGTGCTCTACGACTGAGCTACATCTCTTGCCCAATCTTGCTTTCTTTCTTTATTCACATGTTAGTGTGAACAGAGGCCAATGAAGGTATTATCTAGGTCTCGGACTCTTTGAAAAGGAGAAGGTCAAAGGGTGGAGGGGGGTACCTTCCACTTTTTTTTTAAAGACAGGGGCTGCCTGTTGTTCACAGCTGTGTGCCACAGGCCAGCTGGCATTCAGGCTCCTAGGGGATTCTGGTTGTCATCTCTCATCTTGTCCTAGGGGTGCTGGTACCCTACAGTGCTGATCTAAGTGAGTTCTGGAGACCCAAACTCTGGTCCTCACACTCTTACAGCAGGCCTGTTGCTCTCTGAGCCATCTTCCTAGCTCTGGGTTATACACTGAAAAGAAGTTCTTGTTTCTTTTCTCTCTCTCTCTCTCTCTTTTAAAAAAATATTTTTATTGATTTTTTTTGTGCATTTCATATCATGTAGCCCAATCCTGCTCATCTTCCTGTTCCTCCATATCTGCCCTCTGCCCTTGCAAACTTCCCCCGAAATTTACTTGCAAATGTTCATTTCGATGAGTCATGGCTCCTGTTTCTTTTTAGCCCCGGGTTTTCTACACAGAGGTGGATTTCTAGTTAGAAGAAGAAGGATGTTGTGTGGGTGGGAAGGAAGCTGAAGGTATGTTTGCAAGCAGTGTTACTTGAGAAAAACATTATTTTTCTTATTAGAGATTGGCTAAAAGAGAAGGTGGGCACAAGAGTTCTACTCTTTAGTATCATCACTGGATACATAACCTGCTTCTACAGTTTACCAGCTGGTGTGGACTTTGCAAAGCGCTGATAAAAAGAAAAGGGGCTACCAGACCAAATACACAGCAGCGCCAAAAGTGTTAGCGTGAGCTCTGCTGCAGAGAGCTAGCTGCAAAATACACTGGGAAACACTGTTTCTCCCAGGATCACACTGCAAGAGTAGAATGCTGGGGTAGGTCCTCTCTCCTGAATGAGCACTGCCTCCCTATCAGTTAATAGAAGGCAGGTCCTAGCTTAGACATAAGGACTTTCACTTGACCCCTAGCCCCTACTTTAGGACTCGAGTGCTTCGGAGTTAAAAGCATTAGAACAAACAGATGGACAAACAAGGTTTCATAAGAACCCACTTCTCTCTCCCCCCAGCCAATGCTTTCTTACTGTCGTGACTATTTTTTTTTTCCCTCATAGTTCCTGACTGCATTGGGAAACATGACTATTGATAACACAAGAAGTATTTGACAACTTTTATTCTCAGGAAAGGCTGGAGTTTTTCGCTGTCAGCCAGGAAGACCCCGGAGATGATGTGCTGGTTGGTTTGGGTTAGACCAGGTGTCTCGCACTCCTGGATCTTATATGGGCATAAGTCCAGCAGAACATGGAAGAGCCTACTTCAATCATGTGGTAGAGAGGGGAGGAGCATTTTCTGAAGGTTTTTTCATTGTTTTCTTTTACCCCTTGAGTGCTGAGATTATAGGTGTGCATCGTCTTGCTTGGGGTAAGCCGCCCTATGCATTGAAACCAGGGCTTGGGGCATCCTACTTAGGTTCCCGACTAACTGGGCTTCATTCTCTACCCCTACATTTTCCAAATGTGGAGATAGGGTTACTGTTCCCAGAAGGGCAAGATTCTAGGTGGATAATAATTCAGGTTTTCTCTTCTGCTATGTGAAATACGACTGGGTTTTATTTGACTTGTGCCTTCAGGCCCAACGCAGGTACCAGCACCTGAAGGGCTGCCAGAGCAGACTTGTTGAATGGGAGGATGCAGTTGTAAGCAGTCACTTGGCTGCTGCTTTCAGTGAGCATTCTCGTTCAGAGGATTAGGGGTGTGGTCATAAACCACCAGAGACAGGCATCAGGCTGCAGGAGGTCCAGGTCTAACTACTATCCTGTGACACCCCTGTGGTGAGGGGAAGTAAGAGAACAGAGTTCATATAGGAGTGATTTCTTCTTTGACTGGATGTGCGTGCATGTGTAAAGGTTTTAGAGGGCTCTCTATAATTTAACTTAAATGATGTATTTGCCTTCAGTTTTCCTACTCTATCAGTTCATAAATAGTGGCTGACCTATCCTAGCATTCCGTGGATCATCTGTATTTCTGCTATCTACTTACCGCCTTCCAGACATGTGCTTAATTACTCTGCCCTCTTCTTAGCCATTGTTCAGTAAGAGCTGCATTACTGCAAGATGCCCTCACTTCCATGGCATGCTTTTCATACTTTGATTCTAAAAGCATCCCATGTAGGAAACGCTATGTCTTAAAAGCAGACCCTGTAGGTATGCTTCTATCTTGCAAGATCTGAGAGGTTAATTTCAAGTTAGCTAGTCTCCCGGTGTCTCATTAATGAGGTCAGTCCCTTTTTAGACTGATGAACTTTAATATGTTTCTGAATGTCTGTGGGGTTCATGCTGAGTTAAAAGAAATGTCATGCCGCCATTCATCCAACCCACTTTAGTTTCCATTTTTTATTTAATGTAGCAGAAAAGGAGCAGAATTTTTCAATCATGAAAACCGAAGACATCAAAGGGTATTTGATATTCATGGTTTGAATTTTGTGATTTCAGAGGAACCTCTTCACTAATGAAAACGATCCAGAATGGAATCATTTCCCACAAACACTTTATTCTGGTTTTGAATTTACAGCCAAGATTTTATTTAAACGGTGGTTTGGGGGTGCTATCATCTATAAATCTTTATCTGGACTGCAAAGAAAGCTGAGGACGTTCTCATCAGAATCACCAAAGATGCGATGAAGTCAACTCTCCCTGGGAGGTGGCTGTCAAAGGTCATCAGTTGAGATGTGAAGAAAAACAAGAACCATGGCTGAGGATATTTTCCATTACACATGCCTCTAAACAGGAGAACAAACAGAGAGGGACCAGGATTCTGCCCTTTGTGCCTAATTGCCTGTTGCCAAGTTGGAACCAGCTCTGTCTCTGTGTGGTCTCTTTAGCAGGGCACAGAGGACAGGTTTCCCAGAGTCTTTTTCCCCCTCCTGTTAGAAGCCGAGTTGCCCTCTGCTCTGTCAAAGAGGAGACTGGAAGGCTGTGGCTTTTCTCAGGAGACTTGAGGGCAGATAAAGATGGCCGAAGCAACTTTCAGTGAGTGTCTTGTAAGGGATGCAAATCTGTGCTGTAGGCTGAAGGTTTAAACAATGACCTACGACTTTTATTCCCACAGATCCTGCAGTCACCGTAACTCCCTGTGTTAAACTATCAGTACTTTAAAACATGGGATGGCTTTTGCTCCATACTTGACCTTGACTGACATTCCTTTTATCCAGTGACACTTTGGCCCCCCCACAGCCACAGTGTTTGTCCACGTGGTTGTCAGGATGCCCAAGGAGAACTTAGCTTGCTGCTGGAAGTGGAAGTGGAAAAGAGAGAGAGAATTGGGAGTTGGCAGCTTAAAGAGGATCAAGGGTGATATGGAGCTGGCTGTTTATGTTTTATGTCTCTATGTCACCCACACTGTGACTTCCAGAACACCTGCCTCCTTTAGATGGAAATTGTGAGAGTAGAATTTTCAGCCCTAATACAAATGCTACTGAGAGAGGTTCTGGAAGCTTCTTAGGCCCTACACTATCCTAGATGGGGTTTCCTGGGGAAACAGAAGTGATTGAATTTTATAAAAGGCGACTTACACGTTCAGGGTTGAATAATCTGACAGTGGTTACAGAGCCTAAGAACCTAGTTGCTGCTTTACCCATAAATATTCCTCAGCAGTCTCAAATATAAGGCTAAAGGAGCTGAACCCTGATACTAGTGAAAGATGCAGCAGCAGTAGCAGGAGAGCCTGAGCATCATTATCATCATCATCATCATCAGCAGGACAGATGCATTCACCAATAAGCAGTGAAGGCAGACAAGCAAACAACATCCATTTTCCCTCAGAGACCATTAGACCTCAGCCACATGCTTGGAGGTCACCCATTTGGGTTAGGGTCTTCTTCCCTCATTTCATCCTTCCTGGAGATGTTTCTGTATCTTGCTATGTTTCTCAGTTGATTTCAGATCCTGGTGAAGTTGGCAATCAAGACGAACCACCACTCACATTGTAGACAGCCAACAGTCTCTCTTTCGTCTGAGGTATTTTTGATTCAGGCTTCAGGGAGGCTTTTTGATGTGTTTGACATGCAGACAAGCACAGTTTTGGAGGCTTTGGATAGGGAGAGGGAACTGGGAATGGTAATGGAATCTTAAATTTCCCCCCCCCTAGAGCTCTTCCACTAAAGAAAGCTTGTAATCTACTGTCTAGGTCATTGGTTCTCTACCTGTGGGTCTCGATCCCCTTTGGGGGCTGCATATCATATATCCTGCATATCAAATACTTACATTATGGTTTATAACACTAGCAAAATTGCAGTTATGATGTAGCAGCAAAATAATCTTATGATTAGGAATCCCCACAAAATGTATTAAAGGGTCACAGCATTTGGATATTTGGTCTATCTCCATCAAAGAGTTTTATTCAGCTGTAGAGACTGTGCAAGCACGAGGCCTGGGGCTAGGGTCCCCAGCACCCGTGTAAAATAGTGGGTGTGGCCTGTGCACAGTTAATCCCAGCTCTGTGGAGGGCAGGGACAGGAGGATTGCTGGAGCTTGCTGGCTGCCAGCTTAGCTCCAGGTTCTGTGACAGACCCTGTTTCAAAGGAACGCTGCAGAAAAGTAGTTGAGGACACTCCCTCTGGTGTCTGCACACACATGTGACATGAAAGTCGGGGGACAGGAGGCAGCAATGTGAGGAGTCGGGGGGGGGAGGGACAAGGAAAGATAATGCGGAGTGGACATGAGCAAAGCACCACGATAAGGTCATAATGAAAAACCACTGTTTTGTAAATAATAATATATATAAAAAATAATCACGAGACTACTGTCAATGAGTTTCTTTTTAGTACTGTGAAATAGAGGAAGAGTGGTCTGGAGACCATAGTAACTTACTCTGTGTCCAGGGAGGACCAGTGTGTGTGGGGTAGAGGTCGGAGCTCCCGCTAGGATGTGTCTTGGTGGTACTGGGAAGCAGTTCTGGCAATGGCTTCCCTATTGTGTTAGTACAGGCTGCGTGTCCCTCCGTGGCCTATTTGTTTTCTGCTTTGCTTTGATAAGTAATATTGGACGGTGACTGCGAGAGTGCACGTGAATCTAACTTTAAAAAGATTAGATTCTGCCCATTATGATTTCCTCACTGCTGGCAGTTTGATCAAAATGGAATTCTCAGCAGAGAATGGGAAGCGGAGATGCTCCCCTGGCTAAAATCATTCATGCTAAATGCTTATGTAAGGCAGAACCAGGAAGCTTTATAAGATAAAAGTGCTCTCTCCTTAGTTAGCTTTCTCTTTTGCCTCCTCTCTTATCTCGAACTGAGGTCTTTTGAAATAAAAATGTATCTCGTCTGCAATGGTAAGTCACTTCCTAGACTCAAAGCTTTAAAACCCCCTCCCCTTTAGAAATACATCTCATCCTATCTCTGTAGTTCTGTCGTGGCGTTTGCAGAAACCAGAGAAGGCTAGATCTGAAGTCTAGCTTTGTAAGAGCTGGAGCCTACTGCAAGGCGCAATTCATTTTTAATCTTACCGCAGACAATCAATGCCCCTCCCACTGGGACTTCACCAGATTTCATCTCTGAGTGCACATGTACTAAGCTACTAATGTGTCATAATCACTGGACCCACATGGTGTGCTGAACATCTTCAGTCTCTCTCTCCCTTTCCTTTTTCTTTTTTCCTTTCTCCTCTCTCTAGTGAAGATGGTAAACTTTTTTTCTGTCAGCTCTTAATTTAGTGAAAGAGATAAATCAAACAAGACAAAGATGATGTGCAACGGTTGAGGAAACATGGCAGGTCTGTTGTAGCCCAGAAGGTTTGCACGTCAAGGGTGTTGGGAGTTGTTCTAATGCTGACCTTCAAGATCTGGTTACCCCTATCCATGATTTGTAAACCTGCCTTAGTCATTCTATCTGATTGATGGATTAAACAGTCTATACTTGGGCAGGGCAGAAGGCAATCGCATGGCTAAGGTTCAAGGGCTTTGGAGAGAATCACAGGAGAGAATGAAGGAGGATGCCAGGATGGGTGCCTGGAGAAGACACCATGTGGGGCCAGGAGGAAGGACTCCAATAACGGAGTGAAAAGGCCCAGATGAAGAATATAAGCAAGGATTTATAAGATTATGAATGGAGGAGAGGATGGCTAAGGAGGATGGCACTGGATGGGGCTGGGAGATGGATGGTGAGGTGATTCAGACAGTGTAGGCAGGAATGTCTGCCCCGCCCAAGGTAAGTAAAGCAATTCAAAAAAAATCTAACAGGTGTCTGTGTCTTATTATTTGTGATAGCAGGTTAAATAATACCTCCGTGATAATCTTAGGGTTAATAGTAAACATTATCTAGCCCAACACTTTTAAAATTTACTGCAACACAAGGGCGTTCTGTAGGTGGGACTGCACACAGACTGACGATTAATAGTTTGTTTGCTCTGAGTTAACCTTCAGTTTTGATGGCATCCAAATGCTCAGGTGGTTTTAGTGTTCACAAGCTCTCCCCTAGACACACACACACACACACACACACACACACACACACACACACACACACACACACACACACACACACACACACGGGGGAGAGGGGATAGAGAACACAATATTGTAAGTCCCAGAGGCAAGGCTGGCTTCAAGATTCAGTTCTTGATTTGATTTAGAAGTACGTGACAGGAAGACATAAGTCTCTTTCAGAAACAGTACACACAAGAGGGAGGCTAGGGGGAAAGGCGAGAGGGTCAGACGGTGGCCTTTGGCTATGCAAACTTTCTCCATATTGTTTTTGGGTTGGTGGGAAGCCGAAGAGTGAATTTAACCAGATGAGTGACAGGTTTTAGAAAAATCACGCTGGTTGCAGAGAGAAGAATGAACTGGAAAGGCACAGAAGCTAGTGTGCAAGGGTTGCTGGGGCCGGCAAGGATAGCCGCATGCAAGGCTCAATACTTGTCTATCTTTGGAAATGGTTTTGTTGGTGTTGCTCTCCTAGCACAGTGGGAGTGACTTAACAAAAGCTTACTAAGTACATAATTCTTCCTTTCTTTTTTATTTTACGTGCATGGGGGTTTTGCCTGCGTGCATGTATGTGCCTCACATGCATGCAATACCCAGGGCATCAGATCTCCCAGAACTGAATTTATAGATGGTTGTGAGTCACCACGTGGGTGCTGGGAATCAAACCATGATCCTCTGAAAGAACAGCCAGTGCTCTTAACTGGCTAGCCATCTTTCCAGCCCCACTCTTCCTTTTATTGTGAAACAAAAGCATATTTTTTCTTTTTTAAATTACATTTTTAGTTTTTATATTACAGTTTATTCACCTTGTATCCCAGCTGTAGGCCCCTCTCTCATGCCCTCTGTATCCCACCCTTCCTCCCTCATTGCCCCCCATGCCTCTCTCCAAGTCCACTGATAGGGGACGTCCTCCTCCTCTTCCATCTGACCCTAGCTTATCAGGTCTCATTATGTATACAGTATTCTGCCTGCCAGAACACTGGGCACCAGATCTCAACACAGATGGCTGTGAGCCACCATGTGGTTGCTGGGAATTGAACTCAGGATCTCTGGAAGAGCAGCCAAGGCAAGGGCAAGTGGCAAGGGCAAGCACCCACGAAGAACATTTTAAACTACCATCCTCATGATAAGTACCGTTGAGTACTTTGCACAAATGTGGCAATGATACTCTCGACAGCCTGGGCACAACTCACTGCCCTATTGTACCCTGTTGCACAAGACCTCTAGGTTAGGACTGGTGAGATAGCACAGTGGGTAAAGTGCTTGCCTGTGCAAGTATAAGGACTCGGTTTCAGAATCCACCATCCACATAAAAAGCCAGGAATGAGCTGGCTGATAGTGGCATATGCCTTTAATCCTTGCACCTGGGAGGCAGAGGCAGGTGGACCTCTTTGAGTTTGAGGCCAGTCTGGTGTACAGAATGAGGTTATAAGGATAGCTAAGGCTACACAGAAAAGCCCTGCCTCAGAACACAAAACCAACCAACCAACCAACCGAACAAACAAAGGAAAGGAAGGAAGGAAGGAAAGGAAGGAAGGAGGAAACAACCCAGATGTTCTTCAACTGAGGAATGGATATAGAAATTGTGGTACATTTACACATAGAATATTACTCAGCAATTAAAAACAAGGAAATCATGAAATTTGCAGGCAAATGGATGGAACTAGAAAAGATCATTCTGAGTGAGGTATCCCAGAAGCAGAAAGACACACATGCTATATACTCACTTATAAATGGATATTAGACATCTAATATAGGATAAACATACTAAAATCTATACTCCTAAAGAAGCTAAGTAAGAGGGAGGACCCTGGGTAAGATGACCAATCCTCATTCAGAGAGGCAAATGAGATAGACATTAGAAGAGGGAAAAAATAGGGAACAGCTCAGGAGCTTACCACAGAGGGCCTCTGAAAGACTACTGATCAGGGTATCAAAGCAGATGCTGAGACTCATAGCCAAACTTTGGGCGGAGTGCAGGGAATCCTATGGAATAAGGGGGAGATAGACCTGGAGAATCCAGGAGCTCCACAAGGAGACCAACAGAACCAAAAAATTTGGGCCCAGGGGTCTTTGCAGAGACTGATACTCCAACCAAGGACCATGCACGGAGATGACCTAGACCCCTGCTCAGATGTAGCCCATGGCAGCTCAGTCTCCAAGTGGGTACACTAGTAAGGGGAACAGGGACCATCTTTGACATGAACTCAGTGGCTAGCTCTCTGATCACCTCCCCCTGGGGGGTGCAGCCTGACCAGGCCACAGAAGAAGACAATGAAGCCAGTCCTGATGAGACCTGATAGGCTAGGGTCAGCTAGAAGGGGAGGAAAACCTCCCCTACCAGTGGACTAGGGGAGGGGCATAGGAGAAGAAGAGGGAGGAAGGGTGGGACTGGAAGGAGATGAGGGAGGGGGGCTACAGCTGGGATACAAAGTGAATAAATTGTAATAAATAATAAATAAAATAAAAAAGAAAGAAAGAAAAGAAAGTAATCCCAGCACTGGGAGATGAGGGGGCTGAGAAAAGCAGCCTGTCAGGCTAGCTAATCAGTGAGCCCTGGGCTCAGAGGGAGAGCCTGTTTCAGAAAAATAAGGTGGACAGCGATTGCGGAAGACCCCGATATTGACATACGGCCTCTCTGGCATGCACACAAACATGCACACATATTTTCACGTACTCAGAAGCACGTGTACACATAATTCCCAGTCCTCCCCTCTTTATTCACACAAAGACTTAAAGGGCTCCACATTTGCCAGAGTGCTCTACTGTTAATTATAAAATCATCCTGATTTTTGAGCAACGAGCCTATTACTACTAGATTGTTAGTAATTCCTCATTTTGTACTGAACTCTGCAGAAGTCCTCTCTAGAAGACTGCCGTTTTCATCCTTATTTCATTTGAGATGAGTTCAAGGTTAGAGAATTTAAACAAGTTATCTGTATTTGCACTGTTGATAGATAACAGGAAGTGTTGCCTCCAGAGCCCTGGGTTTTCCTCTGTCCTTGTGTAACTCTGTCTGAAAGGGATGTGGGATTCGCCTACTCACTATTGTAGTGATATTCCTCTTGCTAGTTTACTGTCTTCTGTTGGTAGCACAACAAAGTATACACGTTGAGCCTTTTGAGTCAAATGTTGTGCCACTGGACATTTCTGCATCATGGCTCTGATTCCCACAGGAGTGGCATGGTGCTGTTGGAAGCTACTGAGAAGCTTTCTCTGGCTTTGATGGGTGGGCATTGTCACAATTTCTTTTATTGCTGGGATAGGATACCCTGACCAAATAAACTTATGGGAGAAGGGGCTTGTTGTGGCTCACAGTTCCAGGTTATAGTACATCATGGCAGGGAAATCACAGTAAGGAACATGCAGGAGCTGGCCCCATTGCACCAACCATCAAAAGCCACACATGAAGGGGAGGTCAGGTCCCCTTGGGGATGGACTCAACTACAACACCAGAAAGTTTTAAAATTAACCTTCCTCTACACAGTCCTAGGTTGCCGGCTGGCAAATGATCCCACTCACAATGGAGATGTGTCTTTTCTTATCAGTGATCACAATCAAGATAATCCCTTACGGACATTCTCAGAAGCTCACCTCCCAGGTGGTTCTACACTTTTGTGGATCAGTGCTCTTAACTTCAGATGAACCGGGAATTATCTGGAAAACACGGCTGCCCTGATCCAACAGCCTTGTCTGGTGTATTTATCTTCCCATGTAGTAGGCTGACCACAGGGGGAGTTGCTCTTCGGGGGGGGGGAGACAGCCTTTACTGTGTGGGCTTGCTTCTTGCTACTTCTTTCTGGAGGCTGGGACTCTTGTCGACAGGTGTGTCATCCTTTCTTCTTTCCATTGTTTCCTACAGTTGTCTGTTCTGACCTTCCAATTATGAACTGTGGGTGAAGATGAAAGCAGTCTCCAGTAGTCAACGTGGATGGCTGGCTATCTCTCTGCCGTGTGTTCACTTTCAATTCATATAATGAAACTGGGATCTTGCCATTCCTTCTCATCTTTTTGGTTCAGAATGGCCTTGATAACTGTCCCTACCCTAACTTTTTTATCTCAACAATTCCCCTGTCCTTGCTTCCCCGTGAAACCAGATGTATACTTTAATTTTACTCATATCTCTTTTATGCATAGTGAACTCGACTTTCTCAAAAAAAAAAAACTCATTATTTTTCTCTCTGAATACAAGTAGTAGTTTTAGACTAGAGTGTTTAGGAGTGACGCAGTCTTGGCTGTTCACTTTACCTGGTGATCTCTTCTAACTAACTCGTCTGCTTAGGATCCAAGCTTGGTCAACTCGAAGTTCAGATTTCCTATTGTTAGGACCCTTATCCCATCTCCCAGGCCTCCAATGGCCAACGGAATTACTATTCTCAATAATTCATTTCCTCTTCTGGGGAAAGAGGATCATGCACTCTTCTTTGTGCCCTGAGACTTGGGCAGCCGCCCCCATCCCAGGGATGTCAGACTAAACCATGGTTTTATTTTTTGGCCAATAAAATATGAGTGGATGTGTCAGTGTGGAGTTAGGAGCAGAAAATTAAGAGCCATAATGTGCTCTGCCCTTGCTCTTGAGGCTGCCCTCTATTACAAACAGGGAGAACTCAATCACAGCTGCCTGAATTCCCAGGAGGAATGAGACTACTGGGTAAGAACCCAGCAGCGCCACTCCATAGTCAGCAGCAGAGGGCTTACGAACCTCTCATTCTGTCCAACACCATAGAATGAGACCCAGGGAAGAACTATGTATTGTAAATAGTTGATGGCGTCTTCTGTGTGTGTGTGGTTGGAGAGCTAATGCAGCCTTCTCTACTCTGGTAAAAGCTTCTTGGCATATCTCTCTTCCCAGGAGGATAGCTGGGGGCCATGGGAGGGAGGCTTAGATATCAGCACATTTCCAGAGAAGTATGTCTAGTTTCCTGAATTTGCAACCTTGGCATTTAACCTGATGAAATCATGCCCTGGTCTCTTGCTTGTAATTTCCAGTCTCTACCTCCCACTCTCTCTTGATGCCATTTGCCTTTGAATGCCAGGCTTATCCATCACATGGGCTATTTGGGTTGCTGCACCCATTCTCTGGTATGGTAGTTCCCTTACCTCACAGCAATAACAACTTCTTGGAAGACACCTACCCTGCTCCCGCCAAACTGGAGCAATTTTCAGTGGCACCTTTGCCTAAGTGTGTTGCATTCTCATCTTGCCTCATTTGCTGTCAGCTTTCGGCACTGGATACGAGAAACCACGTGGTCCCCTGTCTAAGTCACTGTTCTGTTGCTATGAGGAGATCCCATGACCAAGGCGACTTATAAAATAAAGCATTTAATTTGGGCTTGTGTACAGTTTCTGAGGGTGAGTCCCTGACCACCATGGTGGGGAGCCTGGCAGCAGACAGGAAGAGATGGTGCTAGAGTAAATACAGAGAACTCACACCTGATCTGAAAGTTGGAGGCAGACAGAGGAGACTGGGCCTGGGGTGGGCTTTGAAAACCCTAAAGCCCACCCCCCAGTGACAGCTGGGCTCCTCCAACAGAGCCAGACATCCTAATCCTTCCTCAACAGTTCCATCAAATGGGAAACAAACCTTCAAATATGGGAGCCTATGGACCACTCACATTCAAACTACCACATCTATCTGTGATTTTGATCTAACTGGCTGTGCTGACCAATACCTGCAATCCTAGCACTCACGATTATGGAAATTTAAGGTCATCCTTGACTACATATTGAGTTTGAGGTCAGCCTGAGGTACACGAGACCCTGTCTTAAAAAAAAAAGAAAGAGAAATCAAGAGTGCACTTGAAAATGTAGAAAACATTGATGAAGAAACCTTTACTGTGACTCTCCATCCCATCCATATCTTTATTTTAAACCTGACCACTTCCAAAATTTACTCACTGTGCACATGACCTTCTCATTCAGATGTAAGCACAAAGTAGCTCTCTCTCTCTCATCTATCTGTCTATCATCAATCTATCTATCTATCTATCATCAATCAATCAATCAATCTATCTATCTATCTATCTATCTATCTATCTATCTATCTATCTATCTATCTATCTGTCTATCATCAATCTATCTATCATCTATCTACCCTTTATCTAACTATTCCCCCATCTATTTCTATCTATTTATTATTTCATGATTGTTAGATTTAAGCCTACCAGCATGGTTTTCAAAGCCTTATCTCCTTGAAATTGGATTGTCCGGCCTGAAAAAGACACACTTTCTCTCAGTTGCCTCAGACTGGAAGGGACAGGTCATATTCACTCATATACTAGGTGAGACTGTGTCACACAGTCTTATCTGCATATACGGGGAGACTTAGACTTTGCAATGCCTGGTCCTGCTTTGGCCATGTGTCTGTCATGCAAGAGCAAAGTGTGTCTGAAAACATGTTAGACATGCATATTAGAGTCAGGGAGATGGTTGACTGGGTAAAGGCTTTTAGGGCTAAGCCTAATGCCCTGAGTTCAGTCCCTGGGTCCCACATCATAGAGGAAGAAAACCATCTTCTATAGGTTGTCCTATGATGTGCATAGCATGTCCACATACATATGCACACACACACACATACACACACACTCTACATAAATATAAATATAATAATAATAATAATAATAATAATAATAATAAATGCAGGTCAGAAACCTTGCATGCTAAATCTTGAGAAGCAGAGCTGGAGAAATGGCTTTCCATTTTTAAGCAGATGAAGAGCACTGGCTATATGTATTAGTCACCAAGAGTACCCCTCACACTGTTCTACTGGAGGGTCCCAGTTCAGTTCTAACACCCATGTCAAGCAGCTCACATTGCCTGTGACTCTAGTTCCAAAGGATCTGAAATGGCTGGTCTCTATGAACACCTACGCCATGTGCCCCTGCCCACAGAGATACATAATTAAAATAAATCTTAGAAAAAGTCTGAGGACTGGAGATTAGCACAGGGCTACATACTAGGCTTATTAGGGAACACTAAAGCAAAGCAGATCCAAGCTCCCTGCAGCTTACCCAGGGCCAGTAAAACCAGAGTCATGGGATCACATGCTGAGGTATTCTGTGGTCAGGGTCAGGGTCAGGAGTGCTTGCCCTCAGTGGGGAAAAACTGCAGATTCTGTTTCTTTTGTTGAACAGTACAACATTCAGCCATTATCTGATTAACTTTAGATTAGTCAGTTACTGTCTCTGAACTTCTGTTTTCTCATTCTTAGCGTGGGCATAATTCTAGAATCTGTTGAGTTTTGAGGATTAGAAGATGCCGTGTTTGCTTACAGAGCAGCCGGTGCACTCTCCATGCATATACAGAACTGTTTTAAAATTTTAATTTTGATTGCTCTTTCTGGAAACTATAAAGAGAGAATACGCTTGCTCAATTTAAATCCAGGAGGGTCTTTGTCTCATTCCTTACATTAAAAAAAAAAATCCCAGAAAACCCCATATGTGGTGGTTTGAATAAGAAGGCTGCCATAAGTTCAGAGATTTGAATTCTTGGTCACCAGGAAGTGATGCTATTTAAATGGGTTAAGGGGTGTGGTCTTGTTGGAGGAAGTGTACCACCGGTTTTGAGGTTTTCAAAAGCCCAAGCCAGGCTTTGTGATTCTTTCTCTTCCTGCGGCGTGTGCATGCAGATGTAGAACTCTCAGCCATTTCTCCAGCACCGTGTCTGCCTGGGTGCCGCCTTGCTTCCCGCCATGATGACAACAGGTGGAGCCTCTGAAACTGTAAGCCAACCCCAATGGCATGCTTTCTTTTGTAAGAGTTGCCCTGGCCATGGTGTCTCTTCACAGCAATAGAACACTGACTAAGACAGCACATTTGTTTGTTTTTAATTTGTGCATGTATTTACTTATTGTTCCTGTGAATGTGTGTATGGGTATAGACTCAGTGCACTTGTAGAGGTCAGAGGACAGCTTTCTGCCATCATTTATCTCCTTCTACCACACGGGAACCTAACTCAAGTCATGAGGCTTCTTACCAGATCCTTCCTTACATTTTTTAGCCTCACCTCCTCTCTTGGCATTGGGACTGGGAATTATTCACCATATGGGATAATAATTTATTATCCTTTTTTATCATGGTGCTTACCTTCCCATTGCTTCCAATCATGAATTTGAATTTGGGGTGGTATTTTGCAACCAGTTTGTGAAGGTAACCCCCACCCTCCACCCCCAGCTATCTGCCTGGTGATCTTGTTGTGTGATTGGTACTAGAGAGGCCTGCTCAGCATGTGTGAGTGACACTGTTCTAGCATCTGAAAATGAAAGGACACTTGCCCCTCTGTAATTGGTTTGCTGCTGGGAAAGAGAAAAGAAATACATTAGTTGCATAGACTTTCATTACATTACATTAGTTGCATGAATTTTGCTAGGAATGTGAAATTTTCATGGAGTCGGGATTAGCTTAGATGTTTCAAGCCAAAAGAGCTCCTGGGCAGAGCTAAATACTTGCCCTTATCTTCAGAGAATTAGATCAGATTCTGTGTCTCCTAAAATGAAATGCTTTCTGTGTCTGAAAAGTTAAAGAGTTAGATAAAAGCTTGTGTTGACCAGTGAAACTCTCTTTGATTTCGAGTTTGTGCTTCAACGGCTCTGGATGACAGCTGTGATACACCAAATCCGGAACAAGACAGAAATTGGTACTTCATTTGATGGAGCCTGTGAATTACACCAGGGTTAATGCTTTGACATCAGAACACCTGTATTTAAACTTTGGAATGGATATAGATGGTTCAGTCCATTCAGGCACTCTGACAGAAGGGAATTTAGGACGAGGTGAGGATGCTGGCTGGCCATGAGCATAATTTTCAAGGAAGTAATAACAAAGCTGGCTGTTGACAGCCTTGAGTTCAAATTTCAGACTCTCCCTGTAGTATGTTATAAATCAGTTCTCGCTGGATCTTCTTTACTGCCTGTAAAATATGATTTGCTGTGTTTCTCTTCACACATAGCTCATTGTGCTTCTCAAATACGCATCTCCAGGATTAGGAAGTAATTAAAAATAATTTCATGCTAAATTGTAGTCATTTAGAGGGCACACTTTTTTTTTTCTAAGAAGTTCTTTACTCCCTGGGTCTGTTTTGGGAGTGGGGGTTAACTAATTAGCTCCTGGAGGCAATCTGGAAAATGAGTTCATCATCAGCCCTGAGCCAAGCCCTGCCATCAGAACACCGGATGCCAGGCGTGGTGGTGGTGCTCACCAGCCTCTCATCGTTTCTGTGGGGAAAATCTGACTTTTGTAGGCTCAGTTTGCTCCATGGGTTTGTTGCTTTGGCTGACAGATGGCGAGAGAAGCTGACAGCGACGCCTCAGCCAAGAAGGGCGAGTATGTTTGCCACCACGGGGAGATGGAATGCTTCCTTCCTAAGGCTGCCACCCTTTAGTACAGTCCTAGGGTTCTGGTGACTGTCAGCCATAAAATTATTCTCATTGCTACGTCATAACTGTAGCCCTGCTATTGTTAGGAGTCGGAAATGATGTACATATCTGAAATGCAGGATATCTGGTATGGGACTCCCCACGAAAGGGTCATTCAAAACCCCCAAAGGGGTTACGACCAACAGTTTGAGAACCACTGCAGTAGGATATCTTTTTAGTTTCCATGCCCCAGTTTTATTTAGTTATTTATTTATTTTAAAGATGAACTCTATTTTTTTTTACTAAGTAAAGCTAGGGAACTGGGGTGTTCCTGAGGATAGGGCTCTGCCATGGCAGTCACAAGCGTGTGGGAGGGAATCTGGCTTGGGCAGTGATTCAGGCCTGTGAGCCTGAATGAGTTCCTCTGTTATTTTCACCTACCTTCTAGGCTTGTGAGGATCACCTAAGACAACATGTGGTGAATAACTGGCAAGCTCAAGGTTTGGCAGCTAGCAGATGGCAGGCAGCATTCCAGTCACGTTTTCCTGCCTGGTCCCACACGTAAATGACAATTACAAGTCACTGTTGGGAGGCTAAGGAGATGGCTCAGGGGTTAAGAGCACACACCGCTCTTCCTGAGGACCCAAGTTCCATTCCCAGCATATGTGTCACTTTATAACTGCCTGTAACCCAACTCCAGGGGATCTGAGTCCCTCATGTGGCCTCTACAGGCATCTGAATTAACTTCCCATAGCATAATTTTAAGTTAAATATAGCCAAAATACATCATATAAAATTCTCAAAGAATATTAAAAACAAACAAACAAACAACCTTGTTTGAACAATAAGGGAGTAGACTACCACTTATTTGAGTAGTCTTGATGGTGATGGTATCAGGGTGGTGTCTTTTCACAAGTGTTCCAGGAGAGGGGGATAGGGTAACAGCTCCGTAGTAGCATAACGAGACATTCAGGACTTCGCTGCTTCACCACAAGGCCTCCTGTGTCTTGTGTGAAATCGCACAGCTGTGGCACCATTTGGACGCTTTGGCTGGAGTGACTGTAAGGAATTAAAGCTAGATGCAAAAATCCTTCGCCGTTTCCATCATCCTTCAACTTGCTTTGACTCACCGGATGTGACAAAACATTGGCATGTAACTTGAGAGTCTGGGCTTCAGGATGACCTTCAACCTCCAAGGGTGCTGCTTGGAACATCCCTCTTGGAATCCAGCCCTCATGCTGTGTGACAGCCCAAGCATCTATAGAGAGACAAGAACCAGGGCTGTCGGTTGACCACTGGTACAATCACGAGGGACACCATTTTGGACAAAGCTGTCTGCCTATTCCACATGGTAACATACGGAACAAGAGAACCACACACAGTCAAACCACGGAATGATTGCAAGTAGTGAACTCGCCATAGTTTCTGCAACCAGTGGCTTCTTATAGACACAATGATCGGTCAGATAATTAGGGTGGTAGTGGATCTTAGGGAGTAATCAAAAGGGCTGGTTTAGAGAATGCACAAGAGACTCTCAGAGGATTCCCAGAACCATGAGGAAGAAACATTTTCTGGGGAACTGGACTGAGGGACTTCTCATCTGCACAAAGGAGATGGTAAGAGTAGCTCTTCGGGATCAGAAGTAGGACAATGTGTGGAACAAGGTATGAGCACATCTACAGTCAGTAGGAGCCATTACTGTGCCTCTTCTATGAAGCTGGCTTTCTAGTTTGACCTTCAGTAGCAAACAACTACATTGGTTTGCATGCATCTTATTTTCATTGTAGGCGGAATTGCTCTTAAGGGAAAATGTAACTTGTACTCTCTGTGAGGTGTAGGCTTCTTAATTGGCTAGAAATGGTGCTAAGTCTGTTAGACGTTTTTAAGGATTCTAGCCTTTGGTATTGGCTTGTAACCTTAGCTAAATTTCTAAAGCTGAACGGTAAAAACAAACAACAACAACAACAAAAACCAAACAAAACCAACCAAACAAAAAACCAATCTGACTTCAATGAACATTGGTATTTACAGGATACTGGAGGGGGTGGTCTCATGTGTGTATTTCAGGTGATACTGTGAAGCTCAGGACTCTTTTTGTCAAGGGGTCCAGTCTACTTGTTTGTTCTTGGCTGTTAGGGTCAAAGCCTGAGACTTTGGCCATCCTAATGACCTGGCCTCACTACCCATCTTCAAGAGGACAGTTAAAGAAGTACCAGAGAAAGCAAGATCTTCCTAAGGTTGGCGCCAGCCTTTCCTTATTCCACTAGGAGGTTTCCAGAGAAATTCTAATTTGGGGATAAGGTGATGATAACCTGATGGCCAATGGAAGGGCAGGGCTGTCTCCTTAGATACCTTCCTTCCCGCCAGGAAGGCTACCTTAGCCACACACCTGCTGTGAGCATCAGGTTGTCCTCTCTGGCCATATGAACAGTGTTGCTCAGTCAAGGGCAGGCACTTGAACAGACCTATGGCAACTAACGGAACAGTTTCAACAGACACTGCACCGAGGAGGCCCTGTGACTAGCCCAGTAGTCTCTGACTGTTTTTTAAAGCCCACGTAAAGCCACTAGAACCTTTTCAATTGGTACTGTCAGCTGGGGGTGATGTAGCTTTGGGCCATATTGGCAACAGCAGGTGTGTGGGGGCAGTGTCTATACCCCAGGCATGTGTTGCTCACAGGTGCCAAGCATAACACAGTTCGCTGACTCATATAGCTCATTCTAATTTCTTTTTAGGATCTGGTCACTTGTATCTATTCACTCATAAGGTATTAAATTCCATGTGTGTGAGGCAGCTGGGATTTTTATCATTTTCTGAAGGAATAAATGATTAAAATATCAGTTTACACAAAGCGTCTAGCTTTTTCTGAAGCACTCTCTGTAACTCGACAAGGTCTCCTGATTTATGAAGAATGAGAAGACGAGAAACTGGTAAACAGCTTCTATAAATAGAACGGGGAGCGAATGAGCTGCGGTTTTCAGCACACGATAGACAGGAGTGAATTCCGTAAAGTCTTCCGATGAAATTCAGGTTAATGAATGGCTTTATATTTAGACACTGTGCCTCTTCCAGGAGCTTAAAGAGGCTGGGCTCTAAATTTAATACAAAATTATTTATGTGTTGTGATTTGTGAAGAAGTGAGTAGAATTCTATGCTTCGATATAGTTTTCTTTTTTTTTTTCCACCCTAAATAATTCAGGCTTTGAAATTCTACCTTCAGAGAGATTCATTCTCTTACGTTAAGTGCTACCCCTTAAATAAACCCTTCGTTGTGGTTTGCTTGTGAAAATGTCCCCCATTTTCTCTTGTGTTTGAATACTTGGCCCCTAGCTGGTGATGCTCTTTGGAGAGGATGCAGAACCCTTAGGAGATGGAATTTACTGGAGGAAATGGGCCACTGGGGGGCGGGGCTCGAGGCTCTGTAGCCTGGCCCACTTCCTGTTCACAGCAGTTCTTGAGGGCTTAGAACTGTGAGTCAAACAAACCCTTTGTCCCTTAAGTTGCTCCTCAGGGTATTTTATCACAGAGAGGAGAATTCTTTTATTCAGTATTTCCCCTGAAAAATTGTGTGTGTGTTTGAGGTAGTCATAGAGGGCCTGCTATATACATATAAAACTGGAAGGGTGCTGGTTAGGAAGCGTTTTAAGACGTACTTCAAAAATATCTTATACATGTCCTTACCTTGAGCCTTTGACGTGACAGTCTGTAATTACTGATATGAAATAGAGATTCTTTCAGTGATCATATTTTAAAAACCTGATAGTGAATTCTGAATCTCTAAGGTATTACCAGATGTGGGACCAATCACTGAGGCTCTCGGTTTAAAGACATGTGATTGGTCAACTTAGGTCATATGACTCAGTTACTCTGGAAACCTGGGCCTGGTGAGACCTTGTGATTGGCAGCCTCACCAGAACCACTCGGGGTTAGGAAAGAGAGTTTCCCAAAGGCAGTTGGGATTACAGTCTGCTAGAAAAGGTTGGGTGGAAGTGACGCCAATCCCTGCACTCATGGTTCAGGATCATCTGTGCGCTTCCGGCGTCTGTGATGTAAGAAGATTCTTTCTTACCTGAGGCAGTGTGAGGCAGTGGACAAAGGATATCTATTTGAATTCCTGAAAACAGACCCGAGACTTGGAGGCAGCTCATCTTGTCTCTGTGCGGAAACAGACACACATCTTGATCTTTCCTCATCTCAGTTTATCAACAGTGATTTGTTTTGCAGTCAGTTCCCCTCCCGAGCATTGGTCTCAGGTAAACACTTACTTGCTCTCTGTTATCACCCTTTCCCAGGGTTTCTCATGAACAGAATCATGCCGTGTAAAGCCCTTTGCGTGTCTGACGTTTTCTTTGGAGACAGACATCCCTGGCTGGCTTGGAACTCCCTAAGTAGACCTGGCTAGCCTTGAACTCACAGAGATCTGCTTACCTTGTTCTCCTGTGTTCTGGGATTAAAAGGATGCCACACTTGTGCCTGATTTATTATTATTATTATCATTATTATTATTATTATAAACCTTTGAGGTTTGTCTACAGTGTAGCGGGATTTGTCTCCTTTTTAGTGCTTCGTTGTAGATCTGTTGGGTGGTGGTTCAGCTATTTCTAGCTGTGGCTGCTCCAACTTCTACTTGCTGTGAACATTTGTGTGTGAACGCACAGGCCTAACTTTCTGAGGGTTTCCCCACATTTTTGTTGTTGTTGTTACGAAATAGTAGATAAGCTATGTGGTTAGCATAGAACTAATGGAAGGCAAAATAAAAATAAAATCTTTCTTAAATTAGGGACAAAGTGTGGTAGGTCATATTGGTTATTAAAAAGCCCTTTAACTTATGGCCATTGATTTACTGCCTGTAGAACGGAATTTGGGAGCTAGTTTTTTGTTGTGGGGGTGGGTATATACGTGTGTGTATGTGAGTGAGTGCACAAATTCCATGATGTATATGTGGAAGTCAGGGGAGAGCTCTCGGGGATCAGTTCTCGTGTTCCACTACGTGGGTACCGGAGATAGAACTCAGGTCGCCTTTAGCCACTGAGCTATCTCACCAGCCCGAGGGCTAGTTTTGCCATTCCTCAATAGAACGATGTTAGTTTCGGTGTCCTCTCCCCTCCACTGGTTGTGAAGGAAGAGAAGGGGTGTCCTGGAGACACAGCAACACTCATCCAGACTGTGACAAGAGGTGAAAGTTAAGGGGGAGCTGAGGGTAACGCATGTTAGCTGAAGGTCTATGCGCTGGGTGGGTCCGTGAGTGTAGGTGGGAAGCTTCCGCAAGACGCCTGAAGAAATTGAAGAATTTGCTAGGCACGATGGGTAATGGTGGTCGTCAGCTTGGCTGGATTTGGAGTCACGTGGGAGACAGTCCTCTGAGGAACTGCGTGAGGGATTTTCCAGACAGGTTTAACGGAGGAAGGAGGAGCCACCCAGAATGTGGCCGGCACCATCCCACGGACCGGGGTCCAGCACTGAATGAAAAGGATCGGTTGTGCTGAGAACCAGCATCTCTCTCTCTCTCTCTCTCTGCTTCCTGACTGCAGAGGCGATGGGACCTGCTGCCTCATGCTCTTGTCGTTGTGGCCGGAAATGCTGTCACCATTAGCCTTCCCCCATGAGAGAACGTACTCCCAAACTGCGAGCCAAAATAAACCCGGACTTCCTCAAGTTCTTTTGTCAGGTGTCTTGGCAGAGCTCCGTGTCAGGAATGGATTAAAAAATAATAATAAAAAAGCGAAAGCCCTGTGTGTGAGGGTGAGGGGAAACTGGATGGAGTGAGCACGGCTTCCTAGAAGAGGCTCTTTGGCTGCACCTCAGAGCCTCGGAGGGACTTTTCCGAAGTACAGATGCTCCGGATAGTGCTGCCGCACACCGCGTTTCCCACCTAAGCGTGAGGAAGCGTTAGCCCTGAGGACTCTGAGGTCAGGGAGAGCAAGGTGGAAGAGTCAGAAACGGGGGAGAGGGCCTCAAGTTAGGTGCCGTTAGGCTCTGGCTGGACTAAAGAGAACACTGATTGAGGACGAGGGGGTGTGGGTTTCCGCGAGCACAGACTAAGGATTCAGGAGTGAGCTGAAGAAGAGGGACATGTGTGCTGGGGCTTATCGTGGTGGCTCGCCAGTCAGGCCATCCTGTGTGTGTGTGAACCTGTAACTGGCTCCAAGAAACTAACAAGGTCAAAAGCCCCCCAAAAGGAAAACCATACGTTCCGAAAGAGAAGACGCAAAGCGTGGGATTCTATCTTGACGTTTTAAAAACGGGAGTTGCCTAAATAGCATCGACTCCCCTCCTGGATGGCGCAGCTGTCAATTCTTGGCTAGATGCCCGGTGAGAGGCTGCGGCGCCCTGGGTGGCAGAAACCTAGCATATTCTTCGGCAAGCCTGTCCTGTAATGTGGCCCGGCAGCCTCTAGATGGCGATAAGTCTCCAAAGACCGCCAAGCCTTTCTGCCTGGCATCAGGAGATTTAAAAAGAAGGGGGGGGGGGAAGAGAAGGGGAGAGAGCGAGAGAAAGAGATTCTTCCCTGGTTCCTCCTTCAGGTTTCTGCCAGAGTTACTGCTCTGACTCCCCTCTGGGACGGACTCTGACCTGAAACTGTAACCCAGATAAACCCTTTCCTCCCCTCTGTTGCTTTTGCTCTGAGTATTTTCTCACGTTAGCAGAAAGGATGCAGAACAGAGGATCCGTGAGCACACATGTGTGGGTGCAGGTGTAGTCGGAGGACAACCTCAGATGTCCCTTGGGGTCCATCCCTCCCTCCTTCCTCTTTGAGCCAGGGTCTCTCACTGGGACCTGTGCTTCACCGATTCTCCAACAAACCCCATGGGCCCAAGCTTGGGATTAAAAGTGTATACCATCACTCCCGTTTTAAAATGTGGGTTCTGGACATCAAAATCAGGTCTCACGAGCAGGGCAAGCACTTTGCCAACTGAGTTACCTCCTGCCTCTCTCCCCCCCCCCCCATGTTTTGTCCTTATTTAAATAAAGAAAATTTGTCCAAAGACACGGGATCTGAGATTTGACTCAAAAGACTGGGTTCTGAGTCATCACATTAAGGACAAGGACATATTCTTGAACATAGCCTGAACATATTCTCTGGTTCTGGACAAGGATCCCCGTGATGAACTGTGAGTCGGTTGAATGTCTCTCTGGTCAATGCTCAGGACACAAGAGAATGAGGTGAATGGAGGGCGGCGTGGGCGGGCTTTCTGAGGCAGGAATAAGAACACACTGAAGAGAGGGGTGTGGGACTTTGGATGGGATGCTTCTCCCTTAGCTTCATGTGTATTTGCAACTGGACTGCTAAGCAGCAGAGGGACTCTGCCTTTTTAATGATGGCCAATGTCTCAGAGGGCAGCCAGTCAGAGAACTTATTTAGAGCTGGGAGTAAGTGCAGATCTGGTCTGGAAACCATTGGCAGCTGCTGGCCTGCTGGGTCTCTGGGTGACACTGGTATCTCTCAGACATAGGCCCCATCTGATGTATGAGGCTCTGAGGTCAAGCATGGGGCTTCTGTCCGCTCGGCGAACTTCTGACAAGGGGTCGCTAGGATGAAGGAGCAGGGGCTGCTTTGGAGAATGAAGGTGGCAGATGCAAAGTCATGTTCCTTTCTTTTCTCTTTGTTGGTCTTTGGGGTGTTTTCAAGTTCTGAGTCTTAGGGTTACTATTGCTGTGATGAAACACCATGATCAAAGCAACTTGGGGAGGAAAGGGTTTGTTTGGCTTACACTTCCACATTGCTGACCATCACTGAAAGAAGTCAGGATAGGAGCTCAAGCAGGGCAGGAACCTGGAGTCAGGAGCTGATGCAGAGGCCGTGGAGGGGTTCATTAGCTTGCCGCCTGTGGCTTGTTGCTCAGCCTGTTTTTTTTTTCTTTTTAACTTTTTATCAATTCTTTGTGAATTTCACATCATGCGCCTCAATTCTGTTCTTCTCCTCCTCCCTTCGTATTTACCCTCCACCCTTGCAACCTCCCTCCCCCCAAAGAAAATGAAACAAACAAACTCTTCCTCATCCTGGCAGGTGCAGTGCGTCGCACAGTGTGCCCTTTTGTGAAAACATCGTTATTTGCAAATGTGCATTGACAGTGAGTTGCACTGGCCTGGCTGCAGGCCTCTGGCTGCTGCTACACCATCAATCCTGGATCCTCACCAGGGCTCCTCTCAGATATCCTGTTTGTCGCCCTGTGTCGTGGAGATCCTGAAACTTTGGATCTGCAGAACTGACCCTTTCACGAACTCCAGAAGTTCGAAGGGTACATGTTGGGGTCTGCCAAATCAAAACCCTGGATCTGGGCTTGGGTGCCTAGCTGAGTTGGTCAGCTCCCCTGCACTTACACCACCAGGGCCAGCTCTCCAGTACTGCCCCAACTTTCTTACTCAAGTGCCACAGCTAGCGAGGGGCAGGGACAACTCTCGGGCCCTCACGCCCATGCCACCAGGGCCAACTCTACTGTGTTGCTAAGGCAAGGTGCAGGGTCCACTCTCTAGTGCTGCAGCCAGTGAGGGGTGGGGCCAGCTCTCCCATCGGCCTGCTTTCTTACAGAACCAGGACCACCAGCCCAGGGATGGCACCACCCACAACGGACTGGGCCCTCCCCCATCAGTCACTAATTAATAAAATGCCCTACAGCTGGTTCTTTTCTCAGCTGAGGTTCCCTCCTTTCAGATAGCTCTAACTTGTGTCAAGCTGACATAAAACTAGCCAGGCTGCAGCCAATGGAGGGCCAGCTGGAGAGGCTTCAGAGGGGAAAAGTATTAGCAACGTTTGTTGTGTTTGTCAATGAGCTGCTTGCTGGTCTGTGGGGGATCTGAGAAGCTCTGAGGAGCTGGGGCGAGGTGTTGAGTGAGTGACGGATTACTGCACAGGCCAGGAGGCTGGGAAATCTCAGCCCCGCCTCCCTCCCTCCGTGAGGGACTGACACCATCCCATCCATCTCCAAGCAAGTCTCTTTGTGAAGAGGCCTGAGTTGTAGCGCATTTCCCAGAGTAACCAGCGGATGGCAGCAAAGGTAAGGCTTACGTGCTGCAGGAGCCCAGCTCACTTCGCTGCTCAGTTCAAAACAGCGTTAATATCGCCTTGATTTTGGTGTCCGCACACACAACAGCGTGTGCTCTCCACCGCCCTCTTCTTTCTCAGGAAGTAATAGTCTCTAAACCTTCGGGCTAAGACCCGATGTGTCATTTGTGTCAGTTCTCTTTTCTGAATGGTGTTGCTCTAGGTGGGTCTGCTTCTCTGTGGCTGTGGTGCCGCAGTGGTAAGCTGAACTTACAGCCAGGCACGTGGCATGAAGGGAAACAGGAGACACCTTAAAGGTGCCGACCGGGAGAAAGGAGAAAAGCCAGTACTGCGGAGTGGTGGGCCAGAAGCCCACCTGCTTATCATGGTTCGGAGACACAGGCAGGCAGGCAAGCTTCCTCCCCAAGAAGATGCCTCGCCACTGCCCCTGACTCCATAGTTCCTTCCCGTGCTAGCTCACGTCAGGGAACAAGTTTCCTTCACGGTACCTTGCACGGTATAATAGTAGAATGACCATTTGATCTTACATTTAATTGGTGTATCTGCCGCTTACCTGACAGTCAGCCTCACCAAGGCAGGGCCAGGTCTACTCTGGCCAGTTTCGTGTGTGTCACAGGCTTGGCCTAGAGCCTGGTGCAGTTGTGGTATGGTGTATTGTACCATAATAATTTCGTCATTATCCGATACGTAGATACTTCCCCCATGATGTTCTTGCCATGTCCTTAGTCCTCGGTCACTTATGGAGAAGAGTAGAGTGTAGTGTAGCGGCAGGGATGGGTGCAGATGCTGGGTCTTTGACTGGTGTGGTTGGTTTTAATGTCAACTCGTCACAAATTAGGATCCCCTGAGTAGGGGGCCTCACCTGAAGAAAGTCCTGATGGTGATAATCATTGCAAGAAGATTCACCTTGACTGTGAACCTCACTTTCTCCAGATGAAAAGGGCCTGTTCGAGGGAGGGGGCATTTCTCCCCCTCTCTTGCTTGGTCTCCCTCTTGCCTCTGTACTTCTTTGCTGATAGCAGAACCAGCCTTTCCGAGCTTCCGCCATAGACTAGGGACCCGTGGCTCTCCACGAAGCTTCAGTCTTCCAGAGGCCGATTGGGACTGCTGAGGTACCCAGCCTTTGGACTGGGCAACTAACCACCCATTGCTGAGCCTGCCCCAGGGAAGGACAGCCTCTGTGAGGCCACCAGGACTCTGAGGTGTTAGCCTTAAAGACCGAGTGGCTGCCAGATTCTTAGCTCTCAGGTGTGATTCTTTTGTTGTTATTGTTTCGAAGCTGCTGACTCAAGTTTTTATATATATGTGTGTGTGTGTATGTATGTATAAGTATACATATGTATATAAGTATATATACATATAAGTATACATATGTATATAAGTATATATGTATGTAAGTATAGATATAGCTTCAACCTACACAATGACTTCCTTGACCTCCTTACTTGGCTGTGTTGTATCATATGATCCAAACTTCAGTTTGTTTAATCTGTAAAACGAGGATCAGAGAATCTCCTGCAGGGGGAATCACATGCATGCTATGAGGTCGTCTCTGTGAGGTTTGCAAATGAGTAAGTCAAGAAACGTGGTTGCTCTGTGTGTTGGAGGCTCCTGGAGGCACATTCCCTGTGGGCTTTTGTAGGGATGATAGGATTAGCGTAAGAGCTTGGTGGCACAGTGAGGAGAGGAAGGGAAGGCTGTTGGAGGCAGTGGCTCCATCAACAGCCAGTGCTTCAGAATCCTTCACGTTGCTGAGCTGCTCTGTGAGGAGAGGGAGGCACTGCCCTGAGTCAGAATAAATGGTAAGCCGGGCTGCTGAGGTGGCTCAGTGGCTAAAGATGCTTGGCCCGAGGAGGACCCGCATGGTTGAAGGAGGGAATGGACTCCCCAAAGTTGTTCTCTGAGACCTCCACACATATGTGAGGCATGTGGATATCCCCCACTTCCCAAATAAACAAGACAAGACACAAAAGTCAAAAACGAAAATAAGCCAACTAGGTGAAGCCGCATCCTGGTTGTGAAAAGAACAGAGTGAGGTCGTTGGCAGATGTGTTAAGGACATGCAGCTGAGCAAAACAACTAGATGCTTGTGTGCCCTGAAGACAGTTCAGAACCATTCAGTCTGGGAACAGTGAGGTAACAGGAACTGATGGAGAGAAGGATGTCCTTCGCCTGTGGTATATGCTTGTAACTGATCGCCAGTTTGAGGGCAGCCAGAATTACATAATTAGATCCAATCTCTAAAACCAAACCAAACAAGGCCCAGACAAGATACTGGTTTTTTTGGACATATGTTTAAATCACTGAGATATCACAATAGCCAAAGAGTGGAAGTAAGCCACTAAGGCAACCGGGCAAAAACAACAACCGCAAAATAGCAAAGCCACTCTGCGACCCCATCTGCAGCCAGTGGCCTCAGGGTGTGAGGGTGGGATGGGCCCTGGGTCCTTAGGATGAAAAGCTGGAGAGGTGGTTTAGCTGCTGACTGAAGGGAGGTTTTCACAGTTAGGAAACTTTCACTGGGCAATTTTTTTTGTATTGCCTTTAATGACATAAATCTATACATCTGAAGCCATTTCTCTTTAGTTTTTCTTGAAGCCGGAAGAATGGGTGAACTGTATGACCTTACAAGCTTCTTTTCCAGCATGGGACTGTATAATTCTATTATTGGTTGCAAAAGTCATTAAAAGATTCAAGAATTTGTTTTAGTCACCTCTGGAGGTTGAATACAATTAGATGCCCCCCACCCCCGCCCCGAGTTTTGTTGAGGTATATATTTGGCAAATAACTTTACATTGTTTTTTAGAGATTACAACATGGTGATTTTATGTGTGTGTGCATTGTAAAATGATAACTGTAGCTAAACTAATCAATGCATTAGTTATATCTCATAGTCATATGATACAAGTTCAAACTAGGAGGAAAGGGAGAGGATGATCAGAAGTTTAAGGTCATCTAGGATATATAGAAAATTTGAAATCAGGCCATGTCTTAAAATATATATATATATAAATTAAAGATTAACTTGGGGGGACAATATATACACATATACATATATAAAAATATGTACTGCATACCATATATACATATATATGTTGTTATAAAAAAATGAAAATCCCAGCCATTCTATTTTAGCAATAAAGACTCAGGAGCCAGATGCTGGGGTCAAAACCTACTATCTCAGAGAGGTGGAGAAAGGACCTAGCTGATTTTCCTATTCAGCTCATGTCCCAGAAGGAAAAGGCTAAAAGCCCAAAGCTAAAAGCTTGCTAGGTCAGCTGACAGCCCAGGAGGAAAAAGCCTGCTAGCTCACCTAATAGCCCAGGAGGAAAAGCCAACAGCTAAAAGCCCAAGAGCTAGAGAGCTAAAGCGCTAAAGAACCAAAGCTTAAAAAGCAGCTTCTTCTCCAAGCTATCTTAAACACCCTTCCCTCAAAGTCCCTCATTTTTGTTAATCCCTGTCAGCTGGTTACTCTGCCTCTTTACCTAGGGTTAACTTTATTAAATCCTGTGTACAGAAAGTTCTAGGATTAAAGGTATGTGTCAGGGCTGAACCACACCAAACAAAAGACAGGTTTTTTTTTTTTTTTTTTTTTTTTTACAGCCTTCTCTACTGTTTTCTATTTCCATCACAGCTGTGCCAACTTATATTGGCACCAATTCACACTGACAGATGTGAACCCTCCCTTTCCTCTGCACATATCTTTCCTACTTTTAATCATAGTTGTTCCATCGGGAATGGTATGATATTTCACTGGAGTTTTGATTTGTGTTTCCTTGAACAACAGTGATTTTTAGCACCTTTTCCACAAACTCCTTGGCTGTTGTCTCGTGAGATATTTCTATTCATATTACTTTTAAAGACAGGATCTTTAGTCTGCTCTGGCCTCAAATTTTCTACATAGCCAAGGATGACCTTGAACTTCTAGTCCTTCTGGTTGACCTCCTGGGTGCTAGGGATCACACACACATGCTGCTGCACTAGGCTTGTGCACTCGGCACGGAACCCAGGGATCTGCGCGTGGCAGGTAAGTAATCTGTGCTATACCTCTTCTGCACCTTTTCAGCATTTTGGATATATGATCCCATTTCTACTAGGCTCTTCTCAGGTTGCTTGGTGGATAATGGTAGTGGGAAGAGCAAACCTGGCTCTAGACAAGTCCATAGGGTGATGGAGAAATAGTCATGCCTGTGATGTGGTCAGTGAAGGGCTCTCCGACAGACCCAAGCCATGGCCAACATGGCCCCGGCAGGTCTTGCCTACTTCCCTGTCCCTTCCTAAACCATTGGGTTACATTCCTAAAGCTAGCTGCCAAGGTCTATTCCTTATTTGGCCGCTTCCTTACCCATGACTGAAACCCCAAGCTCCATTCCTTTATTTGGCCACAGACACATTCCTGAGGCTGAACTCATTCCAAGTCCAGTTAACAAAACACTAAAGTCTATTAATCAAAATCCATTATTTGGCTATGTTGACTAACCTGTCTAGTCAGGGCTTACCAACTCACCTGTTGCAGGATATTTGATCCCTTCGTGAACCCTGTGATTATGAACTGGAAAAACCTGTTTCTAATTGTATATGGCTCAGTCTTTGATCCTAGAGCTTTCTGTTAACTTCAATCAAGTATTTGTGGTGTGGCTCATCCCTAGAACACACCTTTAATCCAAGAGCTAAATAAAGTCAACCACAGGTCAGGAGGTGGAGCAAGTAACCAGCAAGTTAGCAGACAGATATGAACATAAGCAGAGAGATAGGAGGGACATTGAGGAGGAAGGTATTTAGGGCAGCATGGAGAAGGAGAAAAGACCTTTTCCTTCTGGGACATGAGCTGAAGGGAAGGTCAGCTGGGTGCTTTTTCTGCCTCTCTGAGCTAGCATCTGGCTCCTGAGTCTTCATTAGATTGGGATTTGCTTTCTTTATCACAACACTCACCCTAGCAAAGACTAAATAATAATAACTAATGTGAACATTTGCGTGCCAAACCTGTACTTCCCAAATTAAAGCAATCGATTAGGAAGATGTGTTTATTTCATTGCTGTTGCTGTCATCACCGGGATGCTGACCAAGAGTGCAACTAACTGCCCATCATAGCGTTGTGCCCTGGAGGGATCATTTACACCTACCACGGTGCAGCCGCCATCAGACAGTTAGCTGTTCACTTTCCCTGGAAAGCTGGCAGGAATTTGTTTACATCACCACAACTATATGGAGAATGGAGTGGGTCACTATAGTTTTCATCACCAAGATGGATATTGGAAACCTTTGAAATGACTGTGTTAGAATAGAGGGTGCCGCCCTTTAAATCAAATGTTGTGAGGAAAACTGTAGAAGCATAAGAGGAACAGAGTTTCTACTATGACTCAGATCCAAAGATGGATGCCACGATGCAACACTGTGAATCTCTCCATTGGATCCCACCGTCTTGAGCGCAGACCCTTTCCCCCTCCCCCTTCCCCCATCCTGATTTGCCTCATTGTTTCTGTAATAAAGCATTGGCAGTGAGGGCAGGGCAGGTGTGTTTGGCTTACAGGTCACACAGTCCATTATGGAGGGAAGTCAAGGCGGGAATACAAGGAAGGAACTGAAGCAGAGACCTTGAGGTGGGGGCCGGGGTGCTGCTTACTGGCTGGCTTCACCTAGGTGAGAAGACAACATTCCTTTTGAGAAAATTTATATCTTGATGTGTATGGGTGTTTTGCATAGATGTCTATGTACTACGTGCATGCCCGGTACTCTTAGAGGCCAGAAATGGCATCAGATCCCCTGGAAGTAGAGCTTTACAGAGAGTTGTAGCCCACTACCTAGGCGCTAGGAATCGAACCTGTTTTTTATTTTATTTATTTATTTATTTATTTATTTATTTATTTATTTTGGAAGAGCAGGCAGTGCTCTTAAGCACTGAGCCATCTCACCAGCCCTCAGCCAACTTTCTTATACAAGCCAAAATAATCCACCAGGGAAATGGCACTTTCCACAGTGAGCTGGGCACACCCGTATTCGTCCTCAGTCAAGGCAAGGTCCCACAGGCCAGTCTGATAGGGGCAACTCCTCAGTCGAGGTTCCCTCTTCCGAGGAGCGTTTTCCTGATGACCAGGAGTAGACATCACACTTCTGCCTCCTCCTCCTGACTGCTAGGGTTGTAGGCATGCATTACCAACCCCGTGCTGTTGAGGATAGACTTTCAGGGCTTGGTGCATGAGAGGCAAGCCCTCTACCAGCATTGTCCTTAAAAGTTGATTCTAGTTGATGGGATAAGGCCAAGGAGGCCACTCCGTTTCCATTGATTCCACATTCATAAACGGTTGGCCCAGTAGTTATTCTACTATCCCGTTATGTAACAAAAGGCCAGCAGCTTTGTGCTTCCGAGTTTTGTGAGAGGAAACAAAATAAAACAAACCCCCTAAACCCACTGATCTTTCAAAGTTCCCAGTTTCAAGGTTGGTGTGTTCTTGGGCAAATCGTGGTCCCACCACCTGTCTTCCTGATTCCTGGTGAAATGTTTGCCTCGTAAGGGGTTGTGAAGAAGCAAACAGGCTAATGTAGGTGTTGGTGTTTAGGGACTCTTCAACGCCGCACAGATGGGGCAAATACTAGCCCAGTGACTTTGGCTTTTTGGTTTCCAAGTCATGGAGTTACTGACATGGAGAGAGTAATTTAGTTCCCTAAAACTCCAACCTCCTAATTCTTCCTTCCGTCCTCCCTTCTTCTCTTCCTTCATTTTTTCCCTCCCTTCTTCACCTCCTTCTTCCTTCCCTTCCTCTCCCCTTCCCTCCCTCCTTACTTTTGACAAAGTCTTGCTATGTACTCAGGCTAGCCTTGATCTCACTCTTATCATCCAGACAGACCTTGAGCCCAAGAGCCGCTGCCTTCAGTGTCTTGGGTGCTGGGATTACAGGTGTGTGTCATCGAGGTGAGCTTTCTAATCACTCACTTTCTTCACTCTGATCAGGGGCCAGGCAAGAAATTTCAGGATGGAGGGAGAAGCAGCCCCAAAGCTTTTGTCTTTCCAGGCAGGTATTTTGTTTTTTCAAAAGAATTATTTGCCCAGCTTGAGTTCCTTTAGAAACTCATTAGTTTATAATGGAGACATACAAAGCACCTGCTTTTTGCTTGGTGCCCCGGGGAACGGGGAACGTATCTGCCCTGGAGCAGGATGCAGGGGGCGAATCATCACACACAAGGCAACAGAACCAAACAAGACGGTATTCATTTTTAAAAAATAACCTCTGCATGGCACTCAGAGTTCCAGATGTAGAAATATTCCCCTCCCCGCCTCCCACCTATGTGCTTCTCTAGTTGTTTTCCCTCATCGTCAGTATCTTAGAAACTCTACGGAAAGTCGATATGCGGACATATGTCTAGGTATGGCTGCTTCTTTTTAATCAAAATGCTAAACGAGATACGCTGTACTTCTCTCCTATACTCTGCCTTTTAACATTCATAAACTGTCAGGGATACCATCGTGTAGGCGCACGCTGCTCTCCGTCTCTCTCTGTAATGGAATTCTCTCATGTGAATGCGCCACACTTTATTTAATAGCCCCTTATCAAGGGCCTTTTAGGTTGTTACCAGGCTCTTGCTACCTGAACAATGCTGCAATAAGTCCCTCTGACAAAGCCATAATTAAGGACCGGATTGTGGGGCTCAGACTGTGAGTGATTCCAATTTTCAAGTGTGTGTTCTAATGGTGTTTTTTTTTTTTTGGTAGGGGTGAAGGGGGGAGTGGGGTGGGGTGGGTGGGTGAGACAGGTTTTTATTGTGCTGGGATAGCTTGCTCACTGCATAAAATCATGCTCCCAAGATTCAGGACATTCTCACGCCAGCACCAACCCCCTTTCCCCACACCTATGAATACCATTTATGGGAGTGAATGATGTGGGTGAGACTGGAAACCCTGCAAGTGTAGGCAGGTGGAATCAGTGGTGCCCCAGGGAGACTCGGGTACTGCTCATGTGTTGGTCTGAATGACTATCAGCTATTCAAATTCATATTGGATCTTTTAAACGTGTATGTATGTGTGTGTGTGTGTGTGTTGACAGGTGTGTGTACACCTAAGATGTCATTCCGAGAAACACCATCCACCTCCTGAAACAGGGCTTCTCTTTGGCTTCAAGCTCACCAAGCGGGCTAGGATGATTGGCTGGGAAGTCCCAGGATCCTCCATTCCCTTACTGCTGGGACTACAAGTGTGCGTTGCCGCACCAGGCACCTTCATGTGGGTTTTTGGGATTAAGCATAGGTCCTCTTACATTTTACTGGGTTATTTCATCAGCCCTTGGGTAGAATCTTTATCCCCAACATAGCAGTTTGGAGAGGCAGGGCCTATAGGAAGTAGGTCACGTAGGTCCTAACCTCATGATATATTAGCATCCTTAGAGGGAGGGGATTTGGTGAGGACATTGTTTGTCCACATCGCAAGAATCAGCCACAGGGTACTTCTTGGAGACAGAAGGGAACTCTTTCTCATCAGGCGACCAATCAGCCCACAATTCGATCTTGGACTTCTCAGCCTCCAGAACCACGAGCCATCACCTTCTGTAGCTCACCCCACGTCTCAGTCTCTGGTGTTTCACTGTGGCGGCACACAGAACAGGACTTTGGTATCCAGAATGAGAAATGCCCCTAGGCATATATGCATGTGTGTCCGCCTCATTAGTATGCAAATTTACTCTAGACTTCAGTCAATAGTAAAAATACTTATATGCCAAAGAATAGTTTTAAAATACATTTCTTTGCAGTTCATTATCAGCAAATATTTGATTGGCAGAACTATGTATATATCTATATTCAAGGTGACATAAAAATTTCTCAGATGAAAAGGAGTCATGGGTGGAAAATATTTAAGAATCCCTAGTCTAGACTTAAAGGTAAGAATGGCCCATGGTCCTCTTCTGTTTGTGGCTATACAGAGTATCAGCTCTAAATATGGAATTCCTTATCTTTCTAAGGCTGTTGGTCGAAACCTGAAACTACCCAGCCAGCCAGCTCTTCAGGTCCCAGAAGAGCTGGTCAGTGACTTTCCTCACACTGACATTCCACATCTGGAACACAAGGACCCACAAGTTGTTCTGTCTTCTCTAATTCTCATCCTTAAAACCAAATAAATATCTCCCTTTTGCAAACTAGAAATCCCCAGCTAATCACACTGTTTTGCTCTGATTAACCTTTGAAACAGGCATTCAGGTTTTTTTTCCCCCTCTTTCTGACTGTTTGAGTCTAGGCTTTCCTTAAAGGTCACTGAGCCTCACACCTAATCTGACTTCTAATTACTTCTGTAAACATTTCAGAAGGAATAAAAGCCAACGTGATTAAGCACATCCCCTATTATCTGCTCAATCCCTTGCCAACAGGGCAGAGAGCCTGCACAGTTGGCACTCCATGCTCCCTACACTTACTTGTAACCACTTAATTGTTTAATCTATTTAAATCAGCTTCCCAAGCTTGATTGACAGCTGTGGCAAGTGAAGAATCTCCTGAAAATTGCAGGTAAGTGTTCTCAAGCCTCGTCAGAGATTCTGAGTTCTTCCTTGGAGGTGAATGTTGGAACCAATGCTTTTGTTCCTCTTCCAAGTAACTCCGATACAAAACCCAGTTTAAAAACCAATAGTTGAGCTGGTGAGATGGTTCGGTGGATAAGGGTGAAAACCTGAGTTTTATCCTCAAAAGCCCTGTGGTAGAAAGGGAAAACCAAATGACTACTACACGTGGTTCTCTGACCTCTACACAGGCAACATGGCATATACAAAAAAACCCCAAAAAACAAAAACCTTGAATGTTGGGGTTTCGGAGATGCTTGTCAGTTGAAGTGTTTGTCACAAGAGCATGAAGACCTGAGTTTGAGTCACAGAACCCGTGTCACTGAAGCTGGGTGGGCTGGAGAGATGGCACAGTGGCTAAGTGCATGTACTATTCTCCTAGGAACTGAATTCAGCTCCTAGCACCCACGTCAGGTGGCTCTCGACTGCCTGCCACTGCAGTTCTGGGGGAAATAGCACGTCTGGCCTCTGCAGGCACCTGCAGGTATGTTTGCGTATACCTCGGCCCCCACATACGTACTCATGACTAAAAATAATAAAAATAAATCTTCAAAAGTAAAAGAGACCCGGAGAGATGGCTTAGCGGTTAAGAGCACTCATTGCTCTTGCAGAAGATAGGGGTTTGGATCCATGTGCTGGTTCATAAGCATCCATAAACCCAGCTCTAGATATCCAGTGTGACTTTCTGACCCCCCGCAGGCAGCAGGCATGCACGTGGTACATAGACACTCATGCAGGCAGAACACTCGCTCATATAAAACCTAAAAAGAAGTCGGGTCTCACGGGTACTTGTCCACTGTTATGAACATCACACGCACACAAGTGGTCGCAGAACGTAGACAAAACAAACGGACACTGAGCGGGAGGCTTCTTCCGTGCTGGATAGCTTTCGTAGTGCTGGGAGGTGCTATGAGAGCTGCTGGGGGGCGGGGAAGCCATCAACAGTCTCACCCAGATGTGCGCCTTGGGAGCTACAGTAACGACTGGCTTGGCAAGATGTGTCCGCGGGCGCAATAGTGGAATCAATGTTATGGGGGTAGTCAGCTGCCCTCTGATTGGATTTGAGGCCTGCTCCACAGGAGGGAATGGGTGCCTGGTACTGTTTGTTAGTCTGGTTAAGAACCCGTGGCTGTGGAGCTCAGAGGCACCCAAGGTGAGTCATTTTGCTAAGTGGGCGGTAATGTCAAATTACCTCTAAATTTGTATGTCTCTCTTTGCCCATAGATTAGCGTCACAGAAGTTTGCTCATACAGTGTACAGGGTTTAATGCAGAAACTCAACAACTGGTTCAAGCGCAGCGAGTAAACGTCTGTGGAGTTGTAGGCCACAAACTTCTCCTCAAGGCCCAGACCATCAGTGGAAGAGAGGGCAGAAAAATTGTAAGGGCCTGAGTTCAGGGAGGGGAAGGGCAAATAGTGTCTTTTGGACGTGGCAGGATCCCAGCAGTATGGACTCACATTGTGGTTGCTTGCACAAGAGCTGCAGAAGATCAGCCTGTCGGCGTTACAGCGTGGAGTGGGGAGAGGATTACCAGCTCCCGATAGATGAGGGGCTATTGACAGTTCATGACTTCTGTGGGAGGGGGAGCCATCTTTAAGTATATGCTCTTGGTAGGTTGAGCACACTTCAGTGGTTGGTCCCACATCCAGGAGTTCATGAATAGCACCAACTGGACCAGAGGTAGATTTGAAAGAGAGAGAGAGAGTGTGTAGAAAGTTATGAAGGAGGAGTTGGGATAATATGAGTACCATGAAATGCATATATGTGATTCTCAAATAATGCAACATTTTCGTTGTAGCTCAGTGAATATTTTTTATTATATTTTAATGAAAATGTTGTATTGTGAGAAAGAACCTGGCATAGTGACACACACTTGAAATACAGTGTTTGGGGGGCAGAGATAGGCAGATCCGTAAAGCTGGCTTACTAGCCGTTCTAGCTAAATTGGTGAACTACAGGTAAAAGCGAGAGACCCTATCTGAAAAACAGAGTGGGTAATGACTGAGGAATTATAAGGTCAACAATAAGGTTGTTTGGGATCAACATGCACCTCTCACACATGTGTACCCATTTCCTCTCTCATGAGCATACAAACACACAGACAACACACACACACACACAGAATTAAAATTTGGATGACTATTTGATGTTGCCAGACATAAGCATCTTCAAAATTTCTTAGAGTAGGTTGATATTTTGATTTTATAATTGTCACTGAGAACCCCATTTTGTAGAACCATGTCATGGCAATGCATTATCATAAAAAGAACTCTTGCTGGACCACACAGCAGGGTTACTAGTACACCTTGAGGTCACTTAAGGTTCAAGACTGCTATCCTGCTATGTACTGAGCCTGCCTGTTTAACCTGCCTTTCAGAGAACAAGGTAACAATCAACTTGCCGTGCCTTGGATTTCCCATGTAGTCAGCTTTTACAGCCTAAGCTCAGGCATAGCTGCCACCTTAAGTTATGTTCTCCTCTACATCCCTGACCCAGAACAGGCCACATGTATCATTTACTGAGAGCTGCAAATACAGACATTAAAGCAACCTTCTAAAATGAATGCACACTTATGGATACTGGTTGATAAACTACGTTGTTTGTCATAGTGTTTGTTGTCTGGGTCGGTTGGGTTCGGTTGGAAGTGGCAACGTATTCCATAGCAAAACTCTGTTCAAAGATTTCCCATTCCTTCCTCATGTGATGTTGTCTGTGCAGTTTAATAAATACAGAACAAAGCCCTTTGTTGGGGACGGACACACAGACAGGAGAGAAAAACACGTGGACAGATTTACAAGACAACCTCCAGGCAGGAACAGTTCAGACTCAACACAACATACAGAGGACAGAGGGCACAGGGAAGCAGGGAATTCAAATCCGCACTCTTGATTGAATGACTCTAAAGGGAAGTGCTTTTATTTCTCTCCTTCAAGCGACACTGATGTGCTTTTGGTGACCCAGCGTTAACAGCTAATGGGTTTAATCCACACTTGTAGTACAAAATGACAGAAACAGGTTTACAACCATTTTGGAAATTCTGTCCTAATCCTAAACCAAAATTAATTTAATGACTTTAAAAAAAAAAAAAGAAACTCAAGCCAGTAATTCAAGTAGCAATTTTTGAATTTAAATATCAATGCAGTGTAATCCTAGGATATACACATGGAGTACTAACACTAGGGAAATAGTAAAAGTCATTATTACTATTTTAAAAATTATATTATTTTGTATTTTTGGGGGGACAGGTTTTCTCCGTGTAGCTCTGGCTGCTCTAGAACTCACTCTGTAGATCAGGCTGGGCTTGAACTCAGAGATCCACCTGCCTCTGCCTCCCAAGTACTGATTGGGATTAAAAGCATGCACCACTACTGTGTAGCATTTATTTTTATATTTACTTTTATTTTTAAGTTTAGCTTACAGAGTAGTAGGCTTTATTTTATTTTTCCTTTATTTTCTTCTTTTGGTTTTTTCAAGACAGGGTTTCTTTATGTAGCCTTGGATGTCTTTGTAGACCAGGCTGGCCTTGAACTCACAAAGATCTGCCTGCCTCTGCCTCCCAGAGTCCTGGGATTACAGGTGTGTGCCACCACACCCAGCTGAGTAGTAGGCTTTCATATGAGGTTTTCATATTTTATTTTGATTCTCTCTTCACCTCTGTGTTCCCTCCTTCCCACTGTACACTTTGGCCTGGGATATTTCTCCTTTCCCTCTGTTTATTGATGTTTCTTCTCTCCTCCCCCCTACCCCCATCCCCAATCGTTTCCTGGCCTTTACCCATATTTGCTTCCACTGACTGATACACTTTTTTTTTTTGGTAGCAGTTAGAGGTTAGAATCTACATATTAGATAGAATGTACTGTCTTTTTCTTGACCAACGTTACTTTGCTTAACATAATGTGTTCTAATCTCATTTTTCTTTACGGCTGGATAAAATTTTAGCACACGCTCACATATATCTCATAACTTTATTATCTACTCATCTATTGCTGGACATTTAGCAGCCTGCTAGATCTCCTTGGTATTGTGAAAAGAGCAGCCATAAGCATGGGTGTGGGGGAGTGTCTCTTTGGGAAGACATAGCCTCCTTGGTGTGCACGCCCAGGAGTGGACTAGGTGGGCAGTACGGCAGATCTAGTTTCCGTCGGTAGCAAAGCCTGCTCACTGACTTCCACAGCGGCGGCATCAGTGCACACTCCCACCAACGCGGGACTAGCGTTCCTCCTCCCCCTCATCCTCGCCAGCAGTTCTCATTTAGTGTGGCATATGGCCGGCCGCCTGGCTTTTGCACTGACTGTATTATCCAGGCGAGAACTCGTCTGCAGGGAGGAAGGGGTGTTCCGCAGATGGCAGCACACTGGAGTCATCTGTCAGAAAGGGAAAAGATGGCATCAGGCTCACGTCGAATCGAACGTCCAGTTAGGGATTACTCCGAGATCATTTCCCCATGCAGCCACGAGAATTTTAATATTTCCAGCCGGCTGGTACACGTGACTGGTGGGCCTCTTTCAAAGGGCGGTCTCTGAGGGCCCCAAGATAGAACTAATAAAAAGTGGCCTTAGAGTGTAGCAGGGGGGAGGCAGCTTGCTAGGGACCAATAAGCTGCTGGTGGGCTCCTGGCCCAGGATGCAAAGGAGACAGGAGAGACTAATGTGCCTCCTTTGCCCTGCCTGTTAGTATACCTGTGCTTCCCAGACAACCGAGGGAAGCTTGAAGAGTCCCAGTACGAGGGCCATTGCCACAGAAGCCGTTATCTTAAAAAAGAAAGAAAGAAACTGCAACAGTTTTATTAAGACGTAACTCACACACCACACAGTCCACTCATTTAGAGCGTACAGTTGGGGACTGGAGGGGACAGCTCGGCTGTTCTGAGCGCTTGTTGTTCTTGAAGAGGACCCAAGTTCAGTTCCCAGAACACACACAGTAGCTCAAAACCATCGGTGACTCCAGTTTCAGGGCGTTGACCTTCTTCAGACATCTGAGAGCAGCAGACATGCACATGGTATACATAGACACGCGCACGCATGCACGCTCGTACGCACACACGTACACATACACGTACAAATAAAAGAAAGCATACAATCAGGACTGGAACTCAGTGGTAAAACACTTGCCTGTGAGCCACAAGGCCCTGAACTTAATCCCCAGCACTTAAAAATAACAACAAAAATAAATGTACATCTCAGTACTTTTTCTATTTCTATTTTTTATTTTATTATTTCAGTTTTTCTGCATGGTTGTATATCCATTAGCACAGTCAATTTTAGGATGTGTTCATTACTCTCTCAAGATACCTCAACCCACCTTCCCCTAGATCCAAGCCTAGGAAACTACGAATTTACTTTCTCTCTCTAACGAATTTACATATTTCATCCTTTGGTCTTCATTGTGTGTGTGTGTGTGTGTGTGTGTGTATGTGATGTTGTAAACATTCTTGTTTGTGTGTATTCATGAACAGGGAAGGCACAAGTTGATGTCAGATGCTTTTATATATTGTTCTCCACTTTATTGTTGTTCCAATATTTAATTTATTAGCTTGTATCAATGCATTACTTTTGCATGTGTCCAGTGTGTGTGTGTGTGTGAAGACAGTCTCTCACAGAAGTTGGGGCTCACTGAGTTGGCTGAACTGGCTGGCCAGCAAGCTCCAAGGGTCCTCCTGTCTCCCTGCCATCTGAGCATTGGAGTTAAAAGAGAATGCTGCTGTGCCTAGCCTTTTACACGGGGGCTTGGGATCTGGACTGAGGTCCTCAGCCTTGTGTGGCAAGCATTCTTGCTGACTGAGCTGCCCTCCAAGCTTCCTGAGTTTTCTTTGTTAAATTTAGCATGTCATCATCAAGATCCACACGTCACAGCAAGTGTCAATGGCGTCATTAAATGGTACCATTTATTTACCATCCTCTGTTGTTTGTACAATCACCTGCTGATGCACGTTTGTGGTTTCCAGTCTAGGCAGGAGTATGAATAATGTCACAGAAATGTTCAAGGATGGGCCATTCTCATTTTAAGCACTAATCCGTTCATCAGCTCAAATGTTGCCTGCCCTGGGAATTGCATTTGCCATGATCCCCCTTTCTTTGTTCCTGTCCCTTGTGTTTTCTCTCTCCTTCTCACAGTTATAGGCTGTGTGTGTCACTGGTGCTTGTTCTCTGTGGTGATGGCCGTTCTGTTATTTGTCCCTCACTGCTGCGTGAGGACTGTGCCTTACTTTACTGTCTTTCTATCCCCAGCAACTCTTTGTATTAAGTTTACACTGAATTTTCAGGTATGGCCTGAAAAATCAGATACTTTTATTACCTTACTCTTTAAGGAATTTCAGATTTTTAGTTTAGGCCAAAGTTTTTGCACTACTTTCTTTGGTCCTTCATATCTTTTATGGTCCCTGGCTAAACCCAAAGGCAGCTAATGATCTCTCTACCCTGGTCACTTACGTTGAACTGGAGGCACCAAGGGAATTCAGAAAATCAGATAGCAAAACAAAACAAAAAAACCCCCTATATTTAAGGTTTGAAAAATTTTAAATTTGCCCTTTTTGTATGCTAAAGAAGGAGGACACTCACTGGGGTCCCTTGTGTGGTGTTAATGCCCCGGTGAGGTGTTAGGGCAGATGGATAGCAACACTTCCATAAACCTGGGGCTGTAGCCAGGTTCGAATGTGAAATGCCCCCACAGGTTCAATAAGTTTGAACTCCTGGTTTTCTGCTGATGGTCCTCACTGAGGGAGTGTGGAGTCTGCGTCTGCGGCTGAGCTAGACGTTGGGGTATCTGTTTTTTTCTATTTTGTTGGGTTTTTATATCTGTCACCCTTCTCTACCTCAACCCCTTCCAACACCCCAACACCAGGAGGAGAGACAAAAGGTTAGAAGGGGAAGGGAGTGTAGGTCTCTTTACTACTCTCTGCTCATTAGGGCCATGGGGTTCCTTAGAGCAAGTCTAATCTTCCTTGTCAGGGTATCTCCAGCTTCTTGTCAAATCACAATAGCAACCAGGAACAGCAAGGGGGAGCAGCCTCCTCCTCCTTCCTCCTCCTCCTTCCTACTTCTTCCTCCTCTTCCATCCCCTTCTTCCTCCTCCTTCCTTCTCCTTCTTCTTCCTCTTCCTTCTTCCTCCTCCCCCTCCTCTTTCTTTTTCAGAGCTCATGCCCATCCCTGTCTGTGCTCTGATATTTATACTCTCCAAAGTTCCCAGAATTTCAAATGTAAACTATCTGCAGCTGGCAAACAAACAAACAAACAAACAAACAAGATCATGCCGCAGATAGAGCACGAGGCAAATCATAGTTAGCAGCTGTGGGCAATCTAAAGCAGCCCCATACATCACACCTGAGATTAAAACAAAAGCATATTCACTTTCCATAACTGGGCTTTTAATGACACCAATTATCAGCATAAAAGTAGGCTGTGTGTGTGGTGTGTGTGTGTCTCAGAGGCGATATCTACATCTGGTTCTGGTTTGAGCTGTCTGCTTCTGGAGCCACCAACATTTGAGGCATCTACAGCACATGCTGCCAGTGATGTGAATTTCTGCTACGCCTTTCTCACCATGATGGACAGTTCACTTTAAAACGAGGAGCTGGAATAAAGTGCTCGTCCCTTCAATTGTTTCAGTTGCGTGCTTGGTCACAGTGACTGCAGAAGTAACTAGGGCAGGAGGCTTCCTGAACCTGACAGAGGATGCTGCTTCGTTGCTGAGTCCTCACGAGAGGCTTCTCTTGAACATCCCCTTAGCAGAAGCTGCCACTCTCTGTGTGTTTTACTGGAAATTTCCAGCCGTGTTTCCTTTGAATTAGCAGGGTTCTGTGTGCCTGCCACGGCTTTTGGAGTCGATGTAGACCTTCACAGCCAAGAGAAATGTCACGCGGACAGACTGGCTTCTGAGTTACCCTGGCCAGAACTGCTGCTTTTCACTAGTGACTCATCAGTGTCCTTAGTGAGTGCTCTGGTTGCCACTGTCACCCTACCATGCCATTTACCCGTGTTCCAAGATTGCTCCTTTGCAATGAGGCCCTTAGCCTCACTAGAATTAATGGAATGCTCTTGGTATTTACAGAGCTGAGCACTGCGCATGCGTCCTTGGTGTGCTGAGTGGGCCACCTCCTGGCATCCCTCTGGAGCTCGATGGATAGGTAGGTGCAAGAGGTAGGTTCTGCAGGTTTGGAAAACTCATCTGAGGAAATGAGACTGGGGACTTGAGCCCTGTTTTGAGTAGGGAGAGCCAGTGCTGGAATTTACATTTTTGTTTTGGCAAAGCTTGTCTAAACGGCCTGCGTGCCTTTCTGGTCTGTACCCGTTCTTGCACAGAAACGGTTTTCAGCTCTGAACTTTGAGAAAATGGGACCGCAAAGTACTTTTATTTTCTGACCTAAATCTTTTCAGGTTGCTGAAACCCCTCACCTCATCTTAACAATACACCCCAGGGCATATGTATGAAGTACCTTATTCCTTCCCCCAGCACTTTCAATGAATTTTTTTCCACGGGACCCACACAGGCTCTCCAGCATGGCTGGTACCCTATTTTTTATTTTTTGTAACTGTAGTAGATTTTAACAAATTCCATATACATATATATATATATATATATATATATGTATGTATGTATGTGTGTGTATATATATATCTCCTGTCCACCTGTCTCTGCCTCTTCGAGTGCCTGGATTACAGTCATGCACCACCCGGCTGCCAATTTATTTTTATAAGAACATATCCACCCAACTCTCAAGCTAAGTCTTCCTTCAGCCTTCTCTCTCTTACGTTGTTGGGGCAATTTAACTGATCCCTTAATGTATATATGTGCATGTGTATGCAAATATGTGTAGGAGGGTGGGTATGCCCATTCAGTGATGCATGTGTGGAGGCCAGAGGACAGTGGGTGTTGATCCTTGCCTTCCACCTTGTTTGGTTCAGGATCTCTTGTTCGGTGGTGGACGCAGCAGGCTAGCTGTCCTTTGAGCTTCTGTGGGGTCTGCCGTCTTCATCTTCCACCTCACTGGAGGAACCCTGGGACTATAGACGGGCACTGTGGAGATCTGACTGCCTCTGTCTCCCAAGTATCAGTCCTAGCCTTTAAAAAGGATCTATTTTACTTTTAGCTACGTGTAGGTATGACTGCATGTGGACATGTGTTCATGAGTGCTGGTACTAGAAGAGGCCAGAGGAGGGCGTTAGGTCCTCCTAGAGCTGGATTACAGAAATTTGTGAGCCATATGATGCGGGTGCTGGGAACTGAACACCGCCTCTCTGGAAGAGCACTGAGTGCTTTTAACTGTTGAGCCATCTCTCCAGTCTGTCCCCCACGTGTATTAAAATAGTTTTTAAAAATTGATGGAAGACTACTATGTAAGACATGAAGTTATATAAAATTTTAATTTAATTTTAATTTACAAAATTAGAATTTCGGTGTCCATGATTACAGTTGTATTGGAGCACAGTATGCTCATTTATTTTTGTATTGTCAAGGACAGTTCTTACTTTGTAATCATAAGTTAGGTAATAGAGGCAGCTTGTCAAGCTCATATACTAAAAAGATTTACTGTCCAGAGTCACAGAAAAAAAAATCTTATCTATTTGAAATAGTATAAGATAGGCATGTGGAGGGGCTGGAGAGATGGCTCAGTGGTTAAGAGCACTGACTGTCCTTCCAGAGGACCAGGGTTCAGCTCCCAGCACCCACATGGCAGCTCACAACTGTCTGTGATTCCAAGAGCTGACATCCTCACACAGACGAACACGCTGGCTAAGCACCAATGCATGTAAAATAAAAATAAATAAATTTTAAAAAGATAGGCATGTGCTGTGTAACATATATATATAGATTTATGTAAATAAAAACAATATACATATATATGTGCATGTATATATTTATATATTTATTTGAACAATCAGCCTTCCTCCAACTTAGGTTTAATTTGGAGTTAAGACACACTAGGTTCATTCCTGTTTATTATTAAATCTCTGTTTCTCAAGGATTGGGCTATGCCCCACCTGTAACCTTAATTACAAATGGTTTACACTGTCTGTTGGAACGGAAATCACATCTTTGTTTCAAAAGTTAATAACCACCATGCAGCCCTATCTTCCAAAAGGGTTGTTACGGCGACCTTGTTACAACTACCTGCTATTAAGATAACCTTGAAATCATGTCTTTGTACCAGGAGGTCATTATGACTGACTTGTTATGAGGTTCTGTTCCTGTAACCCCACCTATTTGGCCCTCTACCCCTGAGCTGTAAAAACCTTGTCTTCCTCATATCCATGGCTGACCTCTTGTACCCTGCCTTAGGGGAGGCAGCCCATGTACACAGATTAAAAAAAGTTTTCTTTAATTAATTGCTTACTTTAATTAATTTGGCCATGATGACTTGGGTCACCGGTCTTTCTCCTCCCATCTTTGGTATTAACAGTATCTCAGTTTACAAGCTTCCAAGGAGGGTTCTGCTGACTTGGGCTGTGAAATTAGATTTTGTCTGCTATCACTCACAGAAGGTTTTCTGCTGTGATAGAAATAGTGTCTCTCCACAGAAACCTCACACTATTATAAACCCAGACATTGGTGGGAAGGAATGTGGAACCACCTGGTGTTAGGTTCAAGCCCCGCCTCCATCGAGTGCTGGTGGTAAGGATAAACATCAAATTTTTTTTTCTATAGCTCTGTCCTTCCTATGGCTTCCCTGTGCTGGGCCTTGGGGTGGGGTGGGGGGAGTAGGGGGCTGGAGAAGTGACTTATTCTACTGATGAGCTCCCTGGCTTTCAAGTTCCTGATGGATTTGGCCAGTTGGCTCTTTATCCCCCTAGTTTCCTCCTTAGCAGTTTGCTGTGTTTGGCTGCCTCTCCTGAAGGTCACAGCTCTGGCTGAAGGCCTTTTCTGTACAGATGGTCTCTCTGCAGGGTACTGGCAGCATTTCCCTTCTGTGTGCCTTTGGCTTAGGTGTATAATAGGTTTGGGTGTCGGCTGCCTTAGGCGATGGCTCTGGTTGGGTTTTAAAATGTGACTTTAGCCTTCATAAAGAGTTGGAATGAGTTTCAGCTTCCTCATCTGTAGAATCAGGACACCGTATGAGCTGTGATCACAGCACACATGGTACCTAGAACAGCGCTTGGGTGAGCAGAAGGGCTCTGGGAATGCCGTGTGCTTTGTTTCCCTTAAGCACTTTTTGCTTCCTGGTTGGGGAGCAAGTCAAAGGGCTGCAGAACAGTCAAGAGTCAAGTTAGTGTAGTGTTTAGGGAAAGAAACAATTTGCAAGCAAAACTATCAGGGTCTTTGATGCCTGGGTTAAAGGAGAGGAAGGAACCAGAGTAAGTGTAAGTTACATGCTCAATGTTTGGATTCTGTGTTCATCACCAGAAAATGCAGGAAGGGTACCCAGATGACAGAAGAGGCATTGGGTTTCCTTAGAATAAGCAAAATTGAAATGCCCATGCAGTAGCCAGGTGAAAATGTGTATTTTTAATTAATTTATTTACTTTACATCCTGGTCATAGCCCCATCCCTCTTCACCTCCCAGTTCCACCCTTCCCCTCTCTCCCCCACTCCCTCCCCTATTCCTCAGAAAAGGGGAGCCCCCATTCCCATCCAGCCTACCTTAGCAGGGCTTTTCTTATGGCCTGACAAGGCAGTCCCTCCGGGAAGAAGTAATTGAAAAACTGGCAAGAGAGTCCATGTCAAGAGATGCCCTGTTCCCCTTACTAGGGAACCCACAAGATGGGCCTAAGCTGCCCATCAGCTACATCTTTGTAGGGGGCCTAGGTCCAGTCCATTTAGGATCCTTGGTTAGTGCTTCAGGTCCTTTTCTCCTTCTCCCCTACTTTTCTACAAGGCTCCCCATGACTCACCCAATATTTAGCTGTGAGTCTCAGCATCTGTTTCAAGGTGCTGCTGGGTGGAGCCTCTCAGTGGACAGCTCTGCTTGACTCCTGTCTGCAAGCATAGCAGAGTATTGTTAGTAGTGTCAGGGGTTGGTTCTTTCCCAAGGGGTGGGTCTTGGGTTGGGCCAGGCATTGGTTGGAACTTCCCCCAGTCTCTGCTATATCTGCTCTATCCCTGCACATCTTGTAGGTAGAGTAAATTTTGAATTGAAGTTTTTGTGGGTGGGTTGGTGTTCCCCTCCCTCTACTAGGGGACTTGTCTAGTTAGAGGGTGTCCTATTCTGTCTCTATGGCCCCTGTTATTAGGAGTCTCTGCTAGATTCCCTCTCATATCCCTCCAGGAGCCTACCCTGATTTAGTTCTGGAGATTTTCAGAGAGCTGCCCTAGCCCACAGTTTCTCTTTTCTCTACAGGCCTTTTGTCTTCCTGTCTCCACTCTTCCCAGGTCTGATCTCCACCCTCATATCTCTCTGTGTTTCCTGTGTTTATTCTGTACTAATGGCTAAAATCCACTCATGTGTATATAATATGCCTGTCTTTTTTGGGTCTGGGTTGTCAATGGTTGGCTGGGAGGCAGAGGTATGGAAGGGTTTGGGCAGAAGAGGAACATTTGAGAATGTTTCCAGAATTTTAAACTGGAAAATGAACAAAGTCATGAAGACCTCAGTGTCCCATGGGGCTGGTGGGAAGATAAGATGCTCTTGCTTCTTGACCTGGTTTGCCGCTCTCAGCCTGGTTAATGCTGGAGACATAACAGTCATTACTTAACTGTGCTGAAGTTCTGTTTTTTTTTTTTTCTTCTTCTTCCAGCAAATGAGAAGGTCACAGTAGGTAATACCCATGGTGCTATAGGAGTTAAAATCTAATTGAGACATCAACCGTGAAATAACCTGAGATTAATGATCACAACCTTAATGGCTAAATGAACACCGAACCCCCAGAACTCTTAAGCAATGTCTATTTTTTCAGTGAGAAGATACAAAAAACTGTGTGAGGTAGAATTCCAGGGAACAACCAAAGCAGCAAAATGACAAATGTTCACCAGATGCTGTGATAGAAGCAATCTCTGTCCACAGAAATACCACAATCTCCCAAATCCAGAAATTTATAGAAGGGAACACGTGTGAGATTCAAACCCACCTTCACTGAGTGCTGCCTGTACAGATAATTCCAATTTTGCTCTCAAAGTCTATTCTTCCTGGTGTCCTGTCAGTCCGAGCCTGGGGAGGGAGACTCCTGTTTAGTCCTTACAACAACCTTATAAAATAGATATTATTACGAGCCTCCATTTTACACACAAACAAGGGAGATAATAAGGTCAGTTACTCCATTTGAAATTACAAAAGAGGGAAGGATTCAAACCTGTTTCCAGAGCCTAGACATATAGTTCCAGCCTGTGGGCTCCTGAGGAAATCTCTGGGAATATAGAGAAATCAGCAGAGACATGCACATTACAATCAGTAGCAACTTGAGATCCTCTGTAGTTTTCAGAGACACAGGGTCAGGAAATGGAGCCATCAGTAATGATTTTATGTATTAATTGTAGTATCATTGAAATAGTAGAATGGCTTATTTTATTTTATTTTTCTAGACAGGGTCTCTTTGTGTAGCCTTGGCAGTCATGCACTCGCTTTGTAGACCAGGCTGGCCTTGAACTCACAGAGATCCACTTGCCTCTGCCTCCCCAAGTGCTAGGATTACAGGCGAGTGCTTCTGTACCCAGCTCAATAGCGGAGTGTTCTTAATTAGTATGTTTTGGTAACAATTTAAAAATTCACAGGCTGGGGAGATGGCTCAGTAGGCAAAGCATCTGCCATGTAATAGTGAGAGCCTAAAGTTCTGGTCCCCATTGTTGGGCTTCAGACCCAGGACAAGAGGTGCTTTCTAACAAAAGTGGACCTCGATTCCTAGTTCTCCCAGCATCCCTCAGTCCCTACCTGTGCAGGGCATGGCTGGCATACCCAGCCCTCTGCCCTGAACGTTCTGGTCCAGGGGCTTCCCTTCCCCCAGAGGATCTTTACTACATAACCCAGACATTTTGGTTCCCATGCTCTGCTTCTCTCTCTCTCTCTTTCTGTCTCTGTCTCTCTCTCCTCTCTCTGTGTGTGCACTTGCTCTCTCTGCACATCCCACTTTCCTGTCTCCCCCTGCATGGCAGCTTCCCTGGCACAATAAACCTGCATTTAAATACTCTAATGTGTCTTGTATTAGCTCATTTCACGGTGGAAGAAAGAATCCTTATCGCCCAGAATCCATATAAAGCAGGGAGCAGGAGCACACATCTGTATCCTTAACACTCCTATGGAGAGATGGGAGGTTTTGATGCTTAGTTGTTAGGTATCAACTTAACACAATCCAGAAACAACTGAAGAAGAGAGTCTTGGTGAAGGTTATGTACATCATGTTGGCTCATGGGCATGCGTATGGAGGACTGTCTTAGTATTATTGATTGAGGTGGGGTGGTTATTATTAATTGTGGGGTGTTCTCTCTAAGCTTGGATCTTGGGCTGCTGTATAAGTGGAGGGAAGAAACGAGCATGTGTGTATACATTTCTCCCTCTCTTGACTGCAGATGTGACTTGATATAAGTAGCTGCTTCAAGTACTTCTCCTGACCTTGATGGATTGTAACCTGGAACTGTGAGACAAATCTCTCCCCAAGTTTTTTTTTTCAAGGTATTTTTATTACAGAAGCAGAAATTGAGCTATGACAAAGATGAAGATAGATAATCCTTGGTGGCTCACTGGCCAGCTAGCCTAGTGTACACAACATTGAACTGGAGGCCCTCATCTCAAGAAAGGTGGATGGCAACACCAAAATTGTCTTTCTGACCTTTGCACGTATGCAAATGCCCACAGTCATACATGTGAACATGAAAATACATATACACACAGAATAAGGGAAAATTTGCATATAACATATACTCCCATATTAATGACTTATTTTTATGTGTGTGTGTGTGTATGTGCATATATGTACAGGTGTCTTCAGAGGCCAAGAGAGGGCATTACATTCCCTGGAGCTGGAGCTACAGATGGTCCAGAGCTGCCTGACATGGGTGCTGGGAATGAAACTTGGGTTCTCTGGAAAAGCAGCAAGGGGTTTTAATTGCTCATGTGTTTCTTCTGTCTCTGAACATATTTAAGTTCATTTAAAAATGTTTTTCATAATAATCCCTCCTCTATTTGCCTCAAGAATCACTTTTTCTGTGTTGTGCCAGTTGTGGGACAGACTTTTCCTGGGGAAAAGCAACGCACATACATCTACTCACTCCAGAAAGGGAACCCGTCATGGACCAAAGTAATTATTACACCAGCATCTGACTTGGTGAATGGGCTGGCTGATATCACGTCAGCTTGACAAGTCATCTGAGAGGAGGGAACCCCTACTGAGAAAATGCCTCCATAAGACTGGGCTGTAGGCAAGCCTGTACAGCATTTTCTTACTTAGTGATTGATGGGCCCAAGCCCACTGTGGGTGGGGTCACCTGGGCTAGTGGTCCTGGGTTCTGTAAGAAAGTAGGTTGAGCAAGCCACTAAGCACACCCCTCCATGGCCTCTGCATCAGGTCCTGACTCCAGGTTCCTGCCCTGATTGAGTTTCTGTCCTGACTTCTTTTGACGATGAACAGTGATGTGGAAGTGTAAGCCTCCCAAAGTTGCTTCGGGTATTGTGTTTCATTAAAGTAGCAGTAACCCTAAGACAGTGAACGAATGGGATTTATTGGGGTTATGTATAGGAATATGGGTGATGGATTACTTACAAAGAGAACAATATCACCAAAACCAACTCCAGCATGGGTGACAGTTCATAACCTGGGAACCTGGAACATACCGCACAGCCTGCAGGCAGCTCATCAGGTTGCAAACATGGGGCTCCGTTGCCTTGAACTGCTTCCAGGCAGACTGGCTGATCTCTGCTTCTTCTGGGCTTCAGTCTGATAGGAGAATGACTCTCAGCAGCCTTTACTCTTTCTATCTCTTGGAGAAGAAAAAGGCCCAGTGAATCCGATCTGTTTCAAGGACTTCCTGAAGCCATTTTGAGTTGTTTACTTCCTCTTCCAAGGCTTCTTTGCAGGATGGAGTGTTTCACCCTTCTCAGAACATCCTATTTCACTGCCTTGTGAACATCCTATTTCACTGCCTTGTGAACATCCTAAAATACCCCATTGTTTCACTTCCCCTTGACATCCTCTGTCTTAACAGGTTTGCCTCCAAGATGAAAGGCTTTCCCTTCAGAGGAAACATTACATAATAGTGCCTGGCTCTGTTACCAGCATCTGCAATGAAGGCTGATTCATCTTACTCTGGTGAATGTTCTGAGGGTGCTATTGGCCACCTTCAGTACATGTACACATGCACTTTCTGCTTTATTCTTGGTCCAAGTATCAATTTCTCTTTTTTTTTGTTTATATTTTCTTTTTTTTTTCATCTGCATTTCTTGTTATAGAATCTTGCCCTGTTATTTAATCATAACAGAGACAAGGTGGAATTTGAATCGATACCTGTTTGGGTGTAAGCTTGATTATGTTCAAGGCCTTTGGGAGGTTGATGCTGTCTTGCCTGCACAGGAACTACTACTGTCTGTAATTGCTCACCATCCTTCCTGATAGCAAGGAGGTCACGGAAAAGAAAAAGAAATTCCTCATTAGGAGGATTACCACAGCTTTCAGTTTCCCCTCCCTTTGATAAGTATTGGCTGCACTTGAGGACTCATTGAAAATAGAGACACACTCTCAGAAATAACTCGAACTTAATAAGCGCTAGTGTGACGAAGACAATGAGTAAACAATCATCTTTGTAATGATAACAGTTTGGTCCAGGCAGGAGGGAAAGTATTCCTGGCTAGGCTTGTTTGACTGTTAACAGGAGATTGGGTTGTATGGGGGTTCTGAAGAGGGAGGGACAAGGCTGGGGGTGGGCCAGAAATTATCAGTGAAATTAGCTCAGGAGACATCGTGCTTGATTGTGTGTGTGCGCGCGCATGCTCATTTGTGGGTTGGTGCATGTGTTTGTGTGCATGTGTGCGAGTGTGCCTGAGCATGTAGGATTGAAAATACACCACTCTTGGTTCATAGAAAGAGAGAGAGAGAAGCAATATATTCTTGTGTGTGGGGTGTGTGTCTAATGGCTAGCTCTGCTGCTGTCAAGCAGCGTGACCTTGGACAAATCGTCTGATCTCTGCGTGTCTCAGTTTTCTCAGCTGGAAAAGTAGGATGAAGACAAGATAACCACCCCACAAGGATGGTGAGAGGCAAAGTGCACATGCTGGGCTTTGCTGTGTGCTGGGTGCGTTGGTGTGGGGTACGGATGTGTACTACGCCACTACTAGAATGCAGAGTAGGCTGCAAAGATTCAAACCTCAGACTTCCAAGAGGGTTGCATGCAGTGGATGTTTTCGTTAAAATCTCAGTTATGTTATGTAAATATGGTATGGATATAAACATGTTTTTGTGTTGGTCCCAGGTGTGGGATGTGGGGCTGACTCACATGGTCCACAGCAGCAGACTATTTGCCTCATGCCGGCTCTGAGAGGAGCTCTTTGCCAGCTGCAGATAGTTTGAATCTGAGGACTCTGGAGAGAGAATAAGTGCCAGAGCCCGGAGAGTGTGGAAAAGTGAAAGAACAAGGCTGCTCCTGCTTCCCCCTTGCTGCTCCTGGTTGCTGCTGTGAGACAAGAATTTGGAGATCTCCTGAAATGAGGATTGAACTGGCTCCAATGAACCTGATGACCCCAACCAGCAGGAAGCCGCTAAGAAAGAACTATGCCCTCCTCTCCCACTAACCCTTTCTCTCTCCTACCTGGTGTTGGGGTGTTGGAAGGGATTGGGGTGGAGTAGGGAGAAAAAGATAAGAAACATAAACAAAAGAGTTAAAAAAAAAACCTAGTGCCAACATACACATGTTTTTGTTTTAATCCCAGGTGTGGGATGTGGGTCTGCTTTAGTTTGTCCACAGCTGTTCACTATGATCTTCTCTTGCTCTGAGAGGGACATGATCTTTACCAGCTGCAGATAGTTTAATTCTGAGGACTCGGAGAGGGTATAAATGCCGGAGGCCAGAGAGGGACAGGGGAGGGGAGAGGGAAGTAGTCATCAAAGAAAGAAGGCAGCTGCTGCCCATGGCTGCTGCTGGTTTGTGCTGCTACTGTGTTTGCTGTTTTGCTGTTTTGCTGGAGTGTTGGATATCCTGACTATGAAGATGGGCCTTCCCCTAAGAAACTAAGTCTAAAGAGGTCTACACCTCCTTTCCCCTCTAACCTTCTCTCTCTCAACAGTTGTGCAGCATTTTGAAGGGGGACTGTTATTTTGGGAACCATCTGCCTACAGAGTATGACTCCATGTGCCATACCATTGGTTTCACCAGTCACTTCACTAATATGTTATCATCTCATCTCCTTATGGGTTTCTTTGTATTCACATATAAGCTTGGGTGCCCAAATGATGTTGAAAAATATTTACTGAGTTAATCAAGGGTTGTACTTAATAGTTAATAATTTGAGAACATTTGAAACTGTGAATGACACCACCACCCTGAAAATTAACAGCAATGACAAGTGTGAGCCTATTTTGGATTTTGTGCTGTTTTCAACCCTTTCATGAATATTGGCATCTTCATGAGTTGGACATGATACTACTGTGAGCTTAATTTTACTGATATGGAAATGCAATGTAGGGCTTAGAGAAGTTCCTTGTTGTGTCTTGATGCCACAGCCTGCCAAGCGTGGAGCTAAAGTGAGACTTCAGGTTGCCTGGACAGCTCAGTCAACAAAGGGATTTATTGTTCAGAGGCAGAGGATTCTCACCTGTGAAGACATTTACACATACAAGGGCCAAATTAAACAAATGTGAGGCCTGGGGATGTGTCCTCAGTAGAGTGCTTGCCTAGCACCCATGCAGCGCTGAGTTGGATCCCCTGGCACCATGTAAAAACCAGGTATGGTGGTATACACCTGCAGTTATGGAACTTGAGAGGAGAGGATTCAGGATAATCTGGAAGTTGAGGTCATTCGTAACTGCGTACGGACTTTGAGGCCAGTCTGCAATGCAAAAGGCCAGCAGCTTCCCGTGGGGCGCCTGGAAACGCTGATCTCCATTCATGATGAGACTCATCATGTGTCCCATCAGAGACAGTCTGCCTGTACCACTGAGAACCGTATCCAGGCCTCCAGGTGCTCCCTGTGCACGGGAGCTGGAAGCCCAAGCATACCACCATGACTGACAGCTGTAGATGCAGGGGATGTCGGGGAGGGGCAGATCTGGGTTAATTATGTAAATCTATGGCTGTACTTCAATGAGGCACCACAATAAAACTGTCATAACTGCCAAGTTTGAGAAACAGGATGAGTGAGGTTTTTATTTCTGGTATTATATTTGTGAAGGAAAAAAAAATAAGAAGGGAAATGTAGGAGAGCTGGCTCATCTTTGAAACCCTGCAGGAACGTGTTAGAGGCGCCTGCGGGAGGCGTTCGTGGTGATGCCGGTGTGAAACCCCAGCAGCCCACACAGGGCTCCAGGAAAGGAGAAAGCTGACGGCTCAAGGTTGATGCTTCATAATGAGCGCTCAGAGAGACGGGGCTTCCTATCAGCACCTGCCAATTTCTCTTCAAATCGGTCAGCCCACTCTTTGCCTCACAACCTTGCTATGCTGCCTGCTGCCAGGATTTGACAAAAGGTGACCGGAGCTTAGCCGTGTCTAAAAGCTGGCTGTGGCTGGCCTGGTAGTTGTAGTGGGTACTGTCCTCCCCAACAGGTGGGGCGGGAGGAGGGCAGCTCCCTGGGCTTCAACTACCCGAATAGGTGTGTGAGTGAAAAATAAAAAGAGAAAGGAAAAGAGAGAGAGAGAGGACACCAGCGCTCCTAGGAATGGTAGAGGCGAAAGTTTATTGTAGAGTATAGCCAGAGGCAGACATCTGGGAGAGTCCAGAGTGGATCTGACCCTGAGCCATGTGAAGGGGCCAGGGAGGAGAGAGAAGGAAGGAGCTGCCCACCAAGAGAGGCAGCCTGAGCCTAGAGTCTGGCCAAAACAGCAGAAGAAAAAGACCAGGTAACTAAAATGGTTGGATTATACAGGGAATGGCAGCTGGGGGAAGGGCAGCCCAGCCCCTGGACTGGAGAAGTTTGGGGTAGGGGATGGGGAATACCAGCCAGGAGGACCCTGTACCAGGTGAGTACTGAAAGGAGGCTCCAATGCTCCTTTGATATGTTAGTGGGCACCACAATTAGCTGTTTCCCCCGGGTTTGAGACCCAACAGTGTGTGCTTTGATCTCAGCATTAGAAATATCTCATCTTCATTTCACAGGGCTAGTCCCTTCCCCGGCAGGGCTGTATTGGTCATGAGCATCTTGATGACCATTGAAAGGAGTTTATACTTTACTAAGGAAAGAGCTAGCATGTTACGAGAAACAGGTTACAGCCTTCCCTAGAAAAGAAAACTGACATGGACATGCCTTTAGCCATTTCTTTCAACCAATAACCAAATAACTTGTGTGGGAAGAAAGAAAGAAGTAGAAGGGGAGAAGACAGAATGAGAGTGCGCACGCGAGATCAAGTAAATGATGAAATGTTTGTAGACTGTATTTGCATCTCTAACTAAACAGAGACAGTGGGAGAAGTGGTTAAACAGGAGAGCCAAGTGAAGATCAAGCAGAGACTGGACCTCTGAAACTGTGAGCCAAAAGATGCTGGGAGGCTCAGATGCTGGGAGCAGCAAGGGAGAGTCCTTGTTCAGAGCCGGGGTGGGCTCTGGAGCTATGGTATTCAGGACTTCCGGCCTCACATGGAGAGAGCTGAATGTTGTTTTAAATCATCGACTTTATAGTAGCCCCAGGGAAGTATACACAGTCCAAGTTACACCTCCCCAAAGTGCTTTCCGGGAACCAGGCCTGGCACATTTCTTTTTCAGTTTCAGATCAAAGATAAATTCATTCATTACTCCTCTCCTCTCTCCCTCCCTCCCCCATCCCTCCCTATTTCTCTTCTTCCCTCCTTCCCTTCCTCCCTCCTTCCCCACCCTTTTGAGATATAGCACCGATAGCACAAATTAGCTTTGAACTTGCTATGAACTTCCCAATCCTCCTGCCGCTAGCTCCTAAGTCCTGGGATTCCCGGATTAAATATCATTACATCCAGTTTGAGCTTTGTCCAGCAATCCAAGTTCCCCTTTCTGTGTCCATTCTCCTCATCACTCCAAGGCTCCCCCAGACCTCTGTTCTCTGGGTCAGCTGGCCTTTCCAAGGCAGATCTCAGCTGCTCCTCCCAGCTTCTGATCCACTCTGCACTTTATTCTGCCTCGTCTCTCCTTTCCTGGTGATTTGTGTTCATGCAGCACAATGCACTCTTTATTTGCGTCCAGTCTCTCTGCACCCCCTGCTTAGTCTTGTGTATAATGAGTCTCAACTTTGTACTGGACCTTGCTGAGTTCAACAACTCTCTTGCTTTAGGTTTTGCCACCAGCTTTGAAGTACCATGTTGGACACAGAGTAGATTAATGAGTAAAGTGACTACAAGGCGAGATGCGTGCTTGGAATGGCAAGGGCAGCTTGTCTTTCTTTCTCCTTGTTCATATCTACTTCTGTCTACAGCTTACCCCCTCCCGCCACGTCTGCAGCTAGAGTACATCAGATGGGTAAAGGATAGTAGGTACAAATTTTGGATAAACTCTTCTTTAAAAAAATGCATTTTGTTCAGTTCAGTGAATTCTTTCCTATTTATTTGTGTGTGCTTGTGGGGTGTGTGTGTGTATGTGACTTTTTTTTTCCCAGACCTTTCTTGATTTTACTGCCCTGGAACCAAGAGAGTCTGTCTTTGATAACATTTGCTTTGCTCACCTAGCTCTGATTCTTTTAAGGAGGATGGTAGAGAACAAGATGGGTTTCTATGTTCTAAATTTATATCAGGGTTTTTTTTTTCCTCTTTAGCTAGATAAACAGCTAGAAGAGAAGAGTGATGGACAAACAGATAGATAAGTAGTATGAAATGTGAGCTTTTTCCTCTCTCTCTCTCCCTTCCCCCCTCTTTCAAGACAAGATATCTCATCGCTCAGGATGGTCTTGAATTTACTCTGTAACTGAAAATGACTTTGGACTCCTGATCTGAAGTCTCCAATTCCTGATTTCCAGGATTATAGGTACTACCCATATGTCAGTCTACATGGCCCTAGGGGAGGAAGCCAGGGCTTTGTGAATTCTTGCCAAGCATTCTACTAAGTAAGCTCTGGAATGCTGAACCTATGAAATGATTTTCTGTTGCCTCTGTGTTCAAGCTCAAGGACATGATACCTTGCATAAACAGCCTTAGAGTTTGGTGCATATATGTTTAGGATAGTAATGTCTTCTTGGTTAACTGTTATCTTGCTTAGAGTGAAATGTTCACCTTTATCTCTTCTGATTAATTTTAGTTTGAAGTCTGTTTTGTCATATATTAGGATAGCTATTGTATGCTTGCTTCTTGATCTCATTTGATTGGAATGCGTCTGTTTAACCTTTTACTCTAAGATGGTGCCTATCTTTAAAGCTAAGATGTGTTTCTTGTAGACAAAAAAAAAAAAAGATTTTGTTTCTTGATCCAGTCTATATTTTTTTATTAGAAAATAAAATCCGTTGCTACTTTAGTTTTGTTTTGTTTTAGGCAGGGTTTCTCTGTGTGACAATCTGAGTTGATCTGCATTTGTAAACCAGGCTGGTGTCAAACTTAGAGAGATCCTCTGCCTCTGCCTCTGCCTCCCAAGTGCTGGGACTAAAGGCATGTGCCACCATGCCTAGCTGAAGCCATTGGTATTTAAAAGTATTATTGAAATGTGTGTGTTAATTGTGGCCATTTTGTTGTTGGTTTTTGGTGTTGTTGTTTGTGTCCTCAGTGGTTCTTTGTGTTTTAATAATTATGTCTTTCCCCAGTCTCTCTTTTGTGCTCTCTTCAGCCTGAAATATTACTTCATGTATTTTCCTTAGGTTTTGTTTGTTGAATATAAACTTTTTAAATGCTCTTTATATTGTGGAATTTTTTTTTCTTTCTCTTAACCATGATGGATAGTTTTGCTGGGTATATTGGTCTAGGCTGGTCTTCATAGTCTTTTAGGACTTTGAATGTATTGCTCCAGGATCTTCTGTCTTTCAAAGTTTCTATTGAGAAATTTACTGTTATTCTGATAGATTTTTCATTATATGTGACTTGCCTTTTTTTTTCTCTTGCAGCTTTCAATATACTTTCATTGTTATGTATGTTTAGAATTTTAATTATGATATGCCATGGGGATTTTCTTTTCTGATCTGGTTTATGGTGTTCTGTGTGCTTCTTGTATCTGAATGGGTATGCCATTCTTCTGTTTGGAGAAGTTTTATTCCAAGATCTTTTTTTTTTTTTTAATTTATTTATTTTTATCTCAATCACAGGTTGGGTACTTTGAATCCCAGGCGTAGCCCCC
>CM053756.1:41077974-41092750 GCA_028658305.1 Pachyuromys duprasi | reverse complement strand
ATCTATGCCTGTTAAGGTTTGGCTTTTTCATGGTGTCATACATTTCCTGTATGTTTCTTTCCCGTGTGTGTGTGTGTGTGTGTATGTGTGTGTGTTTAAATCCTCATATTCCTTGCTCATTTGGTCTAGATCCTCTACTGTATCTTCAAGTCCTGATATTCTGACTTTTGCTTGATTCATTCTGCTTGTAGAACTTTTTCTTTTTGGGTTTTCTAGTTGAGTTATTAATTTTTCAATTTCATTTTCTTTTCAGCTTGAGACCCCATCAGTGTTTCTATCTCCTATTTAGTTCCATTCTCAAGTCCTTCAATGTATAAAACTTCCTGGAACTAAATGACAAGGAAAACATAGAACAACAAGAACAACTAACATCTGGGACATTGAAAGTACTCATGTGATGGCAATGTGGGTCCAAGCCTGGAATGTGGGGGTAGATCTGGCTGGGTAGAAAGGTTGGATATGGCTGGTGAGTACTCCACAGCAGTGGGACCAGGGCTCTGGGTTGAAGATAGGTAGGGTGGTCCCTGGTAGAAGCCTAGAAATTGGTTGTGGTGTAGGCAGGGGTGGCCAGGCTAGGTCTAGGCCTTAGCCTGGATTTGGCAGGTTGTGGAGGACGCATGGAGGAGAGCATCAGGCTACTCACCTGGCTACACCCTCGAGAAGGGTGTGCCTAATCTAGCAGGGTAGGTATGTTAGATGTGCCTGTGTGTTGGTGGCAGATAGGGTGGGGCTTGATAGAAGCCCAGAGATTGGTTGTGGCACTTGCAGAGCTGACAAGACTAGTCCTGGGCACTGGATGTGGGATCTGAGCTACAGTTGTTTGCTTAGGAAGAATGCATGGTTGGGGAGGATCAGTGAGACTCACAGGACTAGACCCTGGAGAAGAATGTGGTAGAGAGCTTTGCTGGGTGGAGAGGTTGAATGGAACGTTGTGAGAGACCTTGGTTTCTTTATTACCTTCCTCTATTTCCCCTCTCTCCCTAGCCAGAACTCTTCTTCTCAAGTTACCTCCTGACTTTCACACCTGCTTTTTGCGTGTAGCCCATTGGGTGTAGTGCTGAGTAGGAGGTTAATTCGTGGAACAAAGGCAGCATATCAGAGGCTACACCACGGAGGAAGATCCGTTTTGGTTTCTTTGTAAACTCAGATTATGTCAGTAGGTTTTCGTTTTAATCCCAAGTGTGAGATTTTTAGTTTGATCTTTAGTTTGTCCACAGCTGTTAACTGTCTGGTCCGGGCCATGGCTTTTGCCAGCTGGTAACTGCTTACCACTTGCCTTGAGGCATGGAGGGCCATGGTTTAGGCCTCTGAGGATATAAATGAATGCCCAGAAAGGGAAGGTGTGGCCTGTGGACACAGCAGTTTCTGTTGTGTGCACAACAGTTTGGAGAGATCAGAGAGATGATGGCGTGGCAGTTTGGAGCAGATAGACAGACAAGAGAAACGTTGGGGGTGGGGGTGGGGTGAGGCGCAGTGGCTTGGAGGAGACTGCTGGCTGTGTTTGCTGTTGATGGAGATTGGTATAGAGCCCTAAAAGAATCTATTGGCCCTAAACAGCAGGGAGAAGTAAAGGGGTCTGTGCCCCTTGCCCCACCAACCTTCTCTCTCCTATTTAGGGTTGGGGGGTTGGAAGGGAGGGGTTTTAAGGAGCCCCAAAGAAAATAGAGTTTAAAAACAAGCTCTACAGGAGATGACACTGCTTCTCCCAACAACTGTGAATTGCCAGGAGTCTCACTAGAAAGGGAGGGGGTCATGATCCCTTCCCCCATCCACAATCAAATGCTGAAGAGTCCCATCTTGCTTGCGTCTTTGAATGCTGTGTCAGAGAATTCAAACACACAGTTCCCTTTCCTCATAATCAGTTTAGGTTTCACTTCCTCCGAGGAAGTATCATGATTATTACCCATCAAGTTAGAGCCATGGCATGCTTAAGTCTCAGATGTAATTGTTAAGCTAAATGGAAGTGGCAGGAGCTGGGAGGAAGCTTTTCTGGTTGGAGCTCAGTTCACTTCATGAGCAGAGCCGGCCTCTTGGTCTCCTCCAAATAACAGATGTGGCGTGTGTGGACGGAGAGTTCCATCTCACTCTGTGGTTTTGAGGGAGATGCTGCTTGTCAGGTCGCAGCTATTTCTTTTGACTCTCGGTTCAGAGGGAAACTATTACAGTGATGTTTTCCTGTATTCGACATCCCGTGTTTCCTTAAGTGACTTGTATCATCCCGGCACTAAGGGGTTAGAGGAGCTGTCAGAAATTTCATACCAGCAGAGAATGGAAGGCCTTGCGGCTTCTTATTTCTTATCACTAAATTCCATTACACGTTGGTAACAAGTCTCAGGGCAGGACGTTTTGAGGTTTTATTGCTTTCTCTGAGTTGTCAGCCAACTGACCTTTAGTCTCCAGCATTCTTGTTTCTCACAAGTTAGTGTTTGCCATCCTCTCAGAGACATTTTGTAATTTCCAAATGGACTTGTTTTGATCCTTTGAGAACAGAGTCTCATATAGCCCAGGCTGGCCTTGAACTTGCTGTGCAGCCAAGAACGGTTTTGAACTTCCCATCCTCCTGTCTTTACCTCCCAAGTGCAGGGATTGTAGGTGGGCACTGCCACCTGCTCTACTTGGTGGTGCTGGAGGTCAAATCCAAACCTTATGAATGCCAGGCAGGTTGAAATCTAAGTCCATTTTTTTTTCTCATTTAAAAAAAGTGCTCAGAGATGGTCTCATCCTTTCTTCCCACAGGCTGAGTCGGAACATGCAGCATCGTGACAAGAGGAACATGCTTTCAGTCAACACCATTGTCTGCATCCTGCTGTTGTGTGTGTGTGTGGCGTTCCCTCAGGGGCTTACAGTCGGGTGAGGTCCTAGTTTGAAAGGAACACTTCTGTCTGGCCAACCTGCTCTGACTGCCTGTGAGTGGCAGCCCACAGGTTAAGCACCTCCCTTAAGAAAATGTGAGGGGGTATTTGGGCTTAGTTGCTGTCCAAAAGCTAAATGAGTCAATTGAGAATGACTCTAGTGGGTGAGCTAATTGGTCTGTTTATATTTAATGTATTACTATTGTGTGTGTGTGTGCATATTTGTAGAGTTCAGAGGACAACTTTTGGGAGTTTGTTCTCAGCTTTCATTGTGGGTTCTGGGGATCAAACTCAGGTTTATTAGCCTTTATTGGCAAGTGCTTTTTACCCACTGAGCCATCCTGTTAGCCTTTATTTATTTACTTATCATCTATCTATCTATCTATCTATCTATCTATCTATCTATCTATCTATCTATCTATCTATCTATCTATCTATCTATCTATCTATCTATCTATCTATCTATCTATCTATCTATCTATCTATCTATCTATTTGACACTACTAGATATTGAATCCGGGACATTGTCCATTCTACATGGTCTATGGCTTTGGATGCTGTAATCTATATGGGAACCAAGGGCTCCTCATCTTGTACAATCTGTGTAAGGTGTGAGTAAGAGTCATTCCTAGACCTCTGGAAACATTTATCCCTCTTGGATTGTCACAGGCACCTTTGGCACTGTCTTTTCTGGTGTTAGAGGATTCCTAGTCTCTTTGGGTTTAATCCTTGTCTTTTCTCTGCTCCAGATGTGAGACTAGTTAATTTCCTTCACACACACACATACACAGAGAGGGGAGGGGGAGGAAGAAGGGAGGAGAGGGAGAGAGAGAGAGACAGAGTGAAACACTTGCAAGGGTTTATAAAGACGTTACTTTCCCCTTAGGCCGCTGTTACTTTCCAAGAACTACAACTCCCAGTATCCCCCGCGGTTACCGGGTCCTTGGGCAGGTGGCGTTTACTGGTTAATTTTGGGTTTTACAGCCACCCATACTGAGGGTGTGTTTTCCTGCCTCAGTTAAACATCTCTAGATATGCTCTCACAGGCAGCCTCATATTTTTCCTAGGTGACCCTTGATTCCCTTGATAATCAAGATCACCCACCGTGTGATGTTGTCACCTGCATGGCTTATGCACTGAGTGTCTCTGCTTTTGTACACGGGGTGGGAACAGTCGAGGAGACACATGTAGATCAGAACCATGAAAACAGCTTCAAACTGAGTATTAAAGGCCCCTGCTCTCATGTTCAGACACCCTCCTTGTCTTTTTTTTTTAACGTGTAGCTTAGGCTAGCCTTGAACTCATGATCCTCCTGCTTCTACATCTTTCTTGCTTCCTACTTGCTTCCTTACTGCTCTTTTGCATAGGATCTCACTGATCCTGTGAGATTCTACTGAAGAGTAATTTACTGACCTCACTTGCTTAATCTCTGTTTAGTCCAGGCACTGTTGACATATTGGGCCCATGAGCATGATGTTAGCCCAATTCTTTGTTGTGGGTGGCAATTCTGTGTGCCACAAGGTGCTGAGATCCCTGGCTTCTGCATATGAGATGCCACCAGCTTCCACGTTCCACAACCAAGCATCTCCAAGGATTGTCAAGTGTCTCACGGAGGGGCATTGCTCTAAGCAAGGGAACTTCCTGCCCCTAAAGACATTCTGAAACTGGCTAAGATACCCTTTCCCACCTTCCTCGTTAAAGTAAGACTTCTGATGAGCTCTGTTTGACAGGAACTGAGACAATTGTTTAATATACATTGAATCATTTAGCCACATTCAGTTATCAAAAACTATTTAAAATACTTATTTTTATATGTTTTGAAAATATTTGCTATCCACACATATGTGGAAACTCAAGTGTTCTCTCCCACCCTGGCCTCACGGAAACACCCTTTCTTGTGACAGAATGGGTTTAAATAAGTGCGACGGCACCCGGTCACCGCAGAGCTGCTGACAGTTGATGAATGCTGGCAGCAGGAGAATCAGTTCTTAAAAGGTGTAGCCTCTGGTAGGTCTACATGCTCCAGGGTGACCCCACACCCATGGGTATATGGTAGCACAAACTGGGCTCAGTGGGTTATAAAAATAAGAAGACATGAACTTGGGCAGGGGAGGAGTTAGGGTGGAAACAATCGGAATGCATTGTACACATGTAGGCAGCTCTCAGTTAATACCATATATTGCTTCCATGGGGAGCCAGCAGAACTCCTCCTAGTGCATCGGAGGGTTGCTGAGGTGGAGTCTGCAATTTCAGTTAGCCACTACTGCCAAGGCCGCTGTCATCAGCTTCTCTGCAGGTGCCAGCTTCATCCTTGGCTTGTGTTCCTGTGTTCAGAGCCTCCTGCTTTGCAGCAGGCTGGACAGCAATTCTCCTCCCGTGCTTCTTGTCCTTAGCTTCGGAAAGCAGAATCAACACAAATCATAGTTATAACAGACAAGAACACATTCCAGATCAGGTCAGGTCAGGGAGCAGCTTACAGCTGAATATCCACTATTGCTGACCTTTTAACACATTGTTCTCGTGTCCAAAGGAAACACACCAGTTCCCCAAATTTCAAAAGGCAGTCCAAATATCCAGAAATGAGCTCATACCTGGCCATGCGAGGATTTCTGGTGTTTAGATAAAGGCCAACATTCCTCAAGAAAACTCATGAAGCTATTTCCACCCTACCAAAAGGAAACACTTTTCTTACCTCTGGCACAAGGGGCAGATGGTTACCTGTGATGCCTGTCAGCAAATCAAAGCTCATGCTGGCCCCCAGGCTCCCTTAGTATCACAAGTACCAGTTATACATTTCAAAGTCTATCCTAGCACCCCAGCCCTTCTCCCCTTTTCCCCTATCCTAAACTCCATCCAGCTCAAAGACTTCCCTCTCCCTCAGCTTTTCATTCTCCTTAAAAAAAAAAAAAGTTTTATTATGTATACACTGTTCTGTCTGCATGTACACCCACATGCCAGAGGAGGGCACCAGATCTCATAGATGGTTGTAAGCCTGTGGTTGCTGGGACTCGAACTCAGGACCTTTGGAAGAGCAGCCAGTGATCTTAACCTCTGAGCCATTTCTTCAGCCCTCATTCTCCTTTTAACAGTGCTGATTTTTCTATATGCTCTGCTCTTGTTTCTCTCATTATGTTTTCTCTGTTCTCTATCCCCTGCTATTCTTCTCTCTCTTGCAGATAGTGCTGGCCAGGTCAAGGCTGCTGGCCAGGTTCTCTCTCATAGCTACAATAAAAACCTTCCCCGTAATCATACCATGGAGATGTCATGTAGTTAGAGTATACAGTCGTGGGTCCTGTGGCTGGGAACTCATCACTAGCTGCTCTCACAGAGAATAAAGTTGTTCTCCGAGAGGTGGCTTTGAATCTTGGCTTGTACAGCATCTTTAACTAAGTCGGTACATTTCTAGACAGCCGATGGGGCAAAGGAGAAGGGCTTTGAGTCTCTGGGGAGACCCTGGGGAGAGCAAATTGCTGGCAGACTTCAGGAATGACAGCTCATTCTTGCCAGGGCAAGGCTGTGATAAAGAATCCCTGAGACCTTTTACGTACTAAGAATTAGCTGGTGACACGTAGGGCAGATCCTTTTTGTATCTATAGTATACAGGTGATGTGGGTCCCAAGTCGTGCTCAGTGGTAAACTTTTGTTCTCCCCTGGCGGCAGGTGGAGGAGGACAGCAAGTGAGGGAGGCCAGGCCAATTTTTGCTTTTGTAAATCTGCTTTTAGGCAAATGGAAGGCAGAATTCTTCTTCTTCTTTTTCTTCTTCTGTATTTTTTGATTGCCCTTACCTGTCCCATGGAGAACGTGAACCTCAGTCACTCAGTCTACCAAGTGATCCTTCTGTTCTCCTATCTGCCAGGCTCAGCCTGTAAACCTGTAAATCATGTATAATCCAGCCATTCCAACACTGCCTGCCTCATTGGTTGCACAACAGCACGCTGAGCTGTTGTATCACCCTCTAACTGCAGGTCCTGCTGCTTCTCCTGTCATTGTTTGCTCGACACTGTCATTAATGCTTCAGTTTCCCCTGGCCCCTCACTGCCAGGCTCCAGTTTTCTTCTATTCTTGTGGGTAGACAGCATCTGAGGGCTTGGGGCTAGGGTCTGCGTGCCTGCAAAGTGTTTCTGAAGGTTTGGGCTAGCTGAAGCTGCAAGGCTGCATGAAAACATTTGAAGGAGTCTCAAAGACCCGTTTGGGTTTTGGTTGGAAGAGAAGTGTGTTGGCTGTCTTATCTGATAAGCCAGGAGGCTCTTATTCAGTTGATTTTTCCTGCCACAGTATCAGACACTGTGGAAGAGGTGGGCTGTTCCTGCTCTTCCACAACAACCTTGAGTGAGAGAAATCATAGTCTCATAAATTTATTAATGGAGGAGAAACAACAGAAAGCAACTCTTTATGAGTCACTGCCTTCATTCCATCCTCGACACTATCCATTTTCCTCAGTGAGCCGCATACTGAAATTTACCTACAACCAACAATTTATAGTTTACAGATGAGGGAAATGATTTTTAAGACAGCTAAGTGCCTTGACTTAAAGGAAGTGATGGAGAAAGTTAGGCATGGAGGACAACATATCTGATTCTAGCATTTGAGAAGCAGGGGCAGGTGGATCTCTGTGGGTTTGGAGCCAGGGTGACAAAATGAGACTGTCTCAAACACGCACACACACACACACACACACACACACACACGACAGAGGCCATAGAATACAGTGTGTGTTGAAGATAGATTTTTGGGTACCACTCCTGTCTTTCTGTGAGACTTAAAGAAGTGTACTGACAATCAGATTAGATTTGGTTATAGATTTAACAAACATGTAGTTAGGGGTCAGGGATGAGTCAGGTACTTGAAAATGCCTGTCAAAGGGATGAATGAACTGTGCCCTATAATTTTCACAGACTCCTTAGGTGGTAGCGTTTCCAGATCTGAAAGCAAAGTTCAGAGATGGAAAATGATCTGCTTCAGGTTCTACAACCAAAAGGCAGCTTCAACCAGGACTCAAAAGCAAATATTTGTTGTGGTACCTTTAATTCCTTGGATTTTTCCAGATCATTTTCTTGTTTGCGTCAAGCATGTGCTTCTTAACCCACAGCTATTTGCTGAAAGTATTTTGCTATAGCAACAACTATGGTATAGACACCTTCTACTCTATTGTGTTCTGGATAATCCACACCCAACTGCTCGAATCCAGTTAGGGTTTTAGAAAGGGAGGACATTTTAAGGTGAAATTGTGCAGATGTGGCTTGAAAGCTTAGCACCTTCTATAGCATCCAGGATGGTCCCCAGTGACTCCTGCCTCCTGGAATACAATTCCTTGTATTCTTTTATACCAAGCTGTTTTCTGTGACCAATAGTATACAGTGGAAGTGATGTTCAGCCTTTTTACAAAATGAGGTTCTAAAAAAAGACTATGGCTTCTAGCTTGGGCACCCTGAGCAGAATCCTGTGGCTAGGAACTAAGGCCACTGGGGACTAACCAGAGAGAAACTTGAGCCTGCCAAAACCCACATGAGTGAGTTTGGAAGGGGATTCTTTAGCACAAGTTGGGCCTTTACCCAACTGCAATCTTTTGAGGGTCTCTGAACGGAATGACCCAGTTAAGCTGTTGTCAGATTTCGGATATGTTCACTGACTTGGCTCTTTCTAGCATTTCCCTCAGGTTCAACTTTGTGCCTGAAAAACCGTTGACCTATTACTACTTGTTTCATTCTTGTACCAGAATTTCTTCTCTTTCAGGGAAAACTGTAATTTTAAATCTGATAATTTTTCTCTTTATTTATTTATTTATTTATTTATTTATTTATTTATTTATTTATTTATTTAGGTTTGGGTGCACAACACATGTATAGAAGGGAAGTACCTGCTGCCTGGATGAAACTCAGCAGCATGCCGCACTACGGGCTTAACAGCGGTGGGATGGACTGGACACTGATTTGACTTGGCCGTGCCACAGTTAACTCCAGGCATGTGGTAAAGACTCAGTTAAAGTTAGCTTTGCGACTAACCACCCTGAAACTTTTCAGTGAGATCCTGAAGAATAATGTATGGCTTGTCTGTGTTACGTGGGCTCAGAGCACTAGTTACTTAGGCTAATGGTAGATGACTGACTAACAGAAAGCTAATTAGCTCAGGAGACAGTCCCAGAGCCTTTCAATGGGTTTTCCTGAGAGTCTAGGTTGTTAGCAGAATGAGGTTGAGCCACTTCCCTGCATGAGTGCCTGGACTGTGAGCTTTGACGGACCTCACTTTTCCACACTGTCTAACACGGGTTCCTACACAGAGCAGATGGGCAGAACCTCAATGTTGTCTCAAGAACTCATGTTTGTTGGTTCGCCCCAACATCTACCTCATCAATGAACTGCTGGGGAATGTGAAGGAGTTGGTCCTGCAGATCCAAAGCCGCAGGATCTCCATGATATAGGGCAACAACAGAATATCCTAGAGGAGTTCCAGTGAGGACTGAGTATTGATGGTATAGAAGAAGCCAGAGGCCTTGAAACAGACCAATGGCTCATTGCAATGAACATTTGCAAAACTGTGACACACTACAGCTTCCATGATGATGAGATATTTTGTTTTGTTTATTTGATTTATTTTTATTTTTTTGAGGGGCATGGATTGCAGGTTTGGAGGACAGATATGAAGGGATGGGGGATGAGTGAGATTGGGGTACATGATGTGATATTCACAAAGAATCTGTCAAAAAGAAAAAAAAAAGTCATGCTTACTCTGGAAGCCTGACCCATGTACTTTAAAGATAGCAGAGAAGAACAAGGCATTCTCTTTTTTATTTTTTTAGTTAAATTTTTATTTTTTATATTAATTATAGTTTATTTACTTTGTATCCCAGCTGTAGCCCCCTCTCTCATTCCCTCCCAATCCCACCCTCCCTCCCTCATCTCCTCTCTGCCCCTCTCCAAGTCCACTGATAGGGGAGGTCCACCTCCCCTTCCATCTGACCCTAGCCTATCAGGTCTCATCAGGACTGGCTGCATTGTCTTTCTCTGTGGCCTAGCAAGGCTGCTCCCCCCTCGGGGGAGGTAGTCAAAGAGCCACAGAGTTCATGTCACAGACAGTCCCTGTTCCCCTTACTAGGGAACCCACTTGGAAATTGAGCTACCATGGGCTACATCTGAGCAGGGGTTCTAGGTTATATCCATGAATGGTCCTTGGTTGGAGTATCAGTCTCAGAAAAGAGCCCTGTGCCCAGATATTTTGGTTCTGTTGCTCTCCTTGTGGAACTCCTGTCTGCTCCAAGTCTTACTATCTCCCACTTCTTTCATATGATTCCCTGCACTCTGCCCAAAGTTTGCTTATGAGTCTCAGCATCTGCTTTGATACCCTGCTGGGTAGAGTCTTTCAGAGGCCCTCTGTGGCAGGGCATTCTTTTAAGGCTGTTATTTCTTGGCCATAGGCTAAGCTATTCATTGGAGAAAAAAACTCAGTCTAACCTGCTGTTGGGAGATCGGCATCATCATAGTAACATGAGAATTCCACAATAGAAGAATGGTAAAGAAAACAAGTAGGAGACAGGCTCTTCATACTAGAACTTCTGGATCAGGAAGACCCAAAGTTCTCAGCTAAGTATGGCTTGCTGTCAGAGCAGATTAGGTTTATGACAACTAAGACACTTAAGATAGGGCTGTCACTGTTTGCGCCAGGGGTTTCTTTAAGTATGAGCTCGCCTAAATATTGACTCAGGAAAATTTCCTGCTTGCCATTCAACAAAAACATTTGAATTCCTTCCAAGCCTGTAATGAGTAGACATACGTCTCCCCCACACCCAACTCAGCCAAACACATTTACGTTTGCTTTTCTAGTCACTTCCCCTACAACTTTTCCCTTTGTTCCTCTTTTGGTTTCTAAAGTAGTTCACCCAAGTTTAATTGCTCAGTGCATTGTTAAGTGTGGGAATTCTCACGGGGGCACTTATGGGTTCCCTTGTGTGGCGCTGAATCTGGATGAGGTCCAAGCAAGTAGATGATGTGGCCTGGCAAAGAATGAGGGAAGCGTTTCATTCTTTGAAGGGACCAGGACAATACCACTCTCAGATCAGCAAATCTGAATTGTTCTGGAACCCTGGGGAATAGGTAGCGACTTGCTGATGATCTGGGTAACACTGCAGATAAGTGATAATTACTAAAACATTTTAAGTTTCTGAAGCATTGAAAAATCATTCTTTTGGGCATTCATTGGGAAAAAAACGGGAGAATTATAGATTCTATAATATCTGCTGCAATAGAAATGTAGAGCTAGCAGGACAACGGAGAGGCAATGCTCCTCACTTTACTTATGGTAGTAATATTGTGCTATTCCTACCACCATCGCAGGCACAGGCACCTCTGCTACCAGCTAAAACTTACTGGGTACTTCCCATGCTTTTGTGTGTATTAACTGCGTTACATATTTATCCTTCTTTTTGCTCTCTTAGTTTTTGTGGTTCTTGTTGTTGACTCCAGAGCCACATACAGAGTAGGCAAGCTCTCTGCCACGGAGTTATAATCCAAGCCCTCATGCCATTTGCGGTCCACTAAGCTCACATCAGTCTTGTGCAGTGCGTATTATTCAGGAAAGCAAATGCCTAGAGAGATGAGCCAATTTGCCTTAAAATTCCTAGTATTGCTGGCTGAAGCTGAGAGTTAAAACTGTGTTTATCTGCTCAAAGTTCAAGTTAGTAATTGATCTGCTAATATATATATATATATGTATATATATACATATATATACACATACATATAGTCACTGTGAGAGACTTTTGCACATCAACATTTATTGCAGCGCTATTCCTGACAGGGAAGTTATAGAACCAAACTGATGTCTGCCATCAGAGAAATGAATGAAGAAGATGTGATCTAGCAATACGAAGGGGTTTTATTTAGCCACAGAGAAGAATGGAATCGTGGCCTTTGCAGGAAAGTGCATGCAACTAGGTACATGCAACTTATCTTAGTAAGTGACCAGTCTTAGAAAGATGAGAGCACATGTTTTCTCCCATTCATGTATCCTTTATATAAAGAGACCAATAATGGGGGGGGGGGGAAAGAAGATGTCAAGGAGGAATTGTGTGTGTGTGTGTGTGTGTGTGTGGAGACAGCCAAAGTATATTCATATATGGAGATGCCCTTATAAACCCAGGACCATACATAATAAATATGTGCCACTGTGAGCTCATGTGTTGACTCATTCTTGAAAATGGCAGGGGCTATACGGCTTCACTTTCTTCAGCATCATCCATAGACATCTTGTGCAGGTGTGTGTCCTGAGTGCTGTGTGCTCTGAACTGGTGACAGAATGATGTACAGAAACCGCACTAACAATTCGAGCTTGGAAAGGCGTATTCCATCCGTCCGTGGGGATCAAGAATGGCTCTCCCCACCAAGCTGAGAATGAACTGCACAGTGGTATTCCCAAACCAGAAAAAAAAAAAAACAACAACCAAGGCTGAAAGGGAAAATACTATTAATGAGCCTAAGGTATTTGTAGTGAGATGCTGAGCTGGAATGTGGCCCTGAGGTAAGGGGCAGGGTAAGTCTCTGTGTGGTGGGTTGCCAGAAACTAAAAATAGCCTTCAATCATGTGTCTGTGACTGACAGGCTAGCAAGCTGCTGCAGAAGGCTGGTTGTTGGTGGTGGCTCAGAGGATGATTTCATGTGTAAATGGTAAAATAATATTCTCTGTTTATTTTCTACACTTAGATTTTTGTTTACTTTTGCTAATTTTCTCTCTTTCTTTAAGAAAAAAATAGTTTTTGTCTATTCATGTTAGTTCTGCTGAGAGAGACAGATAGATGGAGAGAGAGAGAGAGAGAGAGAGAGAGAGAACCCTTAGACCCGACAAGAACCCAACTAAGGAGCCTTTTCATGCCTGGGGACTAGAGTTGTTAGGGATTAAAAATGTGGGTACCCCACAGAGTCGGGGGACTCTCACCATATAGAATGTCCTTTGTTACCATAGCAGGCAGAAGGAGGCTTGCAGATCACTCATTGGCTCTGTCTGAGGATGCCAGGGATTAAATCTAGGGCATTGAATCACACATGCCGGGCAGTGTCTCTTCCACAGAGCTCGAAGATTGAAGAGGACACCTATCACTTCTATTCACATTTTACTGGCCAAGGCAGGATACATGATCTAGTCTCACAGGAAGAAGTGTGATCCTGGCCCTGTGCACAGAAGGTGCGAACTTAGAGCATTAGGGAATGGCTTGCTGATTACCATAGAGGTGAAACCTTCCACCTCTGCAGATCTTACCCCTTTGCCTTCAGTGATCACAAGAAGGTGGAAGGTGAGGCTCACAGGCCAGACGTGTCCGATCCACGGGCCACCAGGGTAGTGTCTGCATCTGAACACTACCTTCGTGTCTGCTCTGGACACCAAGGCTATAAACTCTCGTCTCAGATAACAGGAGGCTCTGCTGAAATCTACCTGACTCCTGACTTGTAAACCCAGTGGGGGACAGAAGTGAGCTCAGTAAGAGTTTCCAGCAGCCTCTGAGGCCACCCTCTGCTCAAGTCAGCAGGGGAAGACAGACAGACATATTCAGCTGTCCAACAGGCAGCCTCATTGTCTACAGAGCTAATACAGGGCAAGTTTTTAAGCCTGGCTGTCAGTACAACCCTCGCCAACTCCATCCGTGGAGTTTCAAGTTCATTACTGAATGTGTTCAGGGCAGAGCTTCTGTGCCTTTGTAGGAAAAATCAGCATAGACTCAAAGTTCAGAGTTCTTTAAGCAGAACAGGGCTATGTAGTAATGCGTGCTATAGCCCTGTGGAATCAATCTTTCTCTCTTCCTTCTTCCCTTCATTTCTCCCCTTTCCTTTTTCTGTATTCATGTGCTACCTGCTGACACTATGTCAGCACTGGACTGCATAAGCAATGGTGGTCCTTCCCAACATTATAGTTTAGGAGTAAAGCAGGCCATATCATCCAGACCCAGGAAACTACATTCTTTAACATTAAAGAATAATGACCTATAGCTCAGAAGGTATTCCATTCTTACATGACACAAGACTACATATAAATGTGTGTTGAATGTATCCAAGAATATGCTAATATGTATCTAGTAATACTGGATCCTGGTTCTCCAGAAAACAAAAATTTTGCTTGTAGTTGTTGTCGGTGTTGAAGTGTAAACATTTCCACTGTGCTAAAATCTGGTGATGAGTGTTATCACTGAAGAGTGCAGGCTCAGAAAGGGATGCTGAGAATTGCTTCTCTTGAGGCATCAAGAGCTGGCTCTGTCACACCAGTGATGGTATTAGATGGGAGGAAAAGACACTTCATAGGTCAAAGTTGAAAAGAAAATAGGCTTCAGAGTACAGACAGCTGCCCTGAAATGTCTATGCCATCACATCCAAGCAAGAACATGGGAAGTGTTTCAGTGAGTTGCATTTCTAGTAGTTCCTCTGAGTTGTGGAACTGGGTGGTTATCTGGCGGATTGACTACAGCTGTCAGAGGGACCTGCCACTTTGAAGGATGTCAACTCTGGGGTAGACGGGATGGCTCCATGTGTAAAAAAGCTCACTACACAGGCCTGATGATCTGACTTTGATTCCAAGGACCAGTGTTGGAAGGACAGAACTGATTCCTGTAAGTTGTCCTCTGACTTCTACATGTGCGGGTGCACGGGAGTGCACACACACACATGGACATACACACATACACACAGACACATACACAGATACCCACAAAATATTCTAACAGGTACATAAAGAAAACTCTAGAGTTCTGGAAGGGATCCAAGATGGCTGCCACGAGAGAACACTGTGTCTGAGGAGTAGGAGAGCAGAAACAACGCAGCGACCAGGAGACTGAACTCTGGGACCTAAAACGCCAGCATTGTGAGTGCCAGGTGAGCGGAACTCCTACGGTGAGAAAATCAAGTGGGAAAACCCTAGGGACACCCAGTTATTACCTGGAGAAATTTCC
>CM053756.1:41040473-41077474 GCA_028658305.1 Pachyuromys duprasi | reverse complement strand
AGGTCCTCCCCTGTTGGTGGACTTGGAGGGGGCGGGGAAGAAGGAGATGTGGGAGGGTGGGAGGGAATGGGGGAGGGGGCTACGCCTGGGATTCAAAGTACCCAACCTGTGATTGAGATTAAAATAAATAAATTAAAAAAAAAAAAAAAGAAAACTCTAAACTCTGAAAAGGTAGGTCTAGGCTGGAGACTCTGGAATCAGGAGCGTTGATTACTCCAAGAGGTGAAGACATGCATCATTCATCAGATTAGCACTTTGAGGCGCTAAGAGTTGTGATTTGAGGTCCAGTGAAATGGTATGGTAAAACGAACCCAAGACACATCAGTCGAAATGGACAGAGAATGGAGAAATAGGAAAAAAACAAAACACAACAACCAGTGAGGGTGTGTGGGAGAGAGAGCTGGAATGAAGAGGGAAACCGGCATTCAAGAACCTGCGAGGCGCCAGCGATTATGAGATTTTGACTGTGATTACGTGAAACACTTCGTTTGTTTGTTCATGCTTTCTAATTCAATCTCCACATAGACCTCATGAGACAGTAATGATTTTCTCTATTTCACAGAAGAGGAAAATGAGTCTCGAGTACAATTAGCCACTCTCAGGCACTCTCCCAGCAGTGGGCGGAGCTGGGGTTTTAAGCAGGCTGCACCCAACTGCAGCCTTGCTGCCTTGTGGGTGGTGGTCAGGAGGGTATTTGAACTGTGATCCTGTGTGACTCCAGTGAATCGTCCTTGCTGTCCTATACCTGCTCAGACCTTCAAATCATCAAGGGGTAGCTACCCAACTAGGATAGGATGACTTAAGCAAAAATTATCTAAGGGGATGATGGAGCCATCCCCAGAATGGTAGAACTCTAGGACTGGGTAGAGGTTGTCTTTGGATTTGCTCTAGACAAAAGTGAAAGGACCCAGGTACCTGCTAGACCTGGATTTAAACATCCAGTGTGGGCAACAGGGTCAGGAGATCTGAGGTAGGTGGGAGGAGAGACAGAGGGAGGAAGAGAGAGAGAGAGAGACAGACAGACACACACAGGCGGAGGGAGCGAGACGAAGAGATGAAAAGAGAGACAGATACAGAGAGGGAGAGACAAACAGGGAGAGGGAGAAGGAAAAGAGAGAGAATGAAATAGATGGGTTTTATTGCCTAGTAAAGACTACAGGCTCAGAACATTGGTTTTTACTCCCAGAGTCGGGCTTAAAAGCAGAAGCTGAGCCAGGCATCTGCCTTAATGAGTAAGAAAATATTGATTAAAAGCGTCAGACTCCCTCAGCTCCCCAGCTCTGGAATCTCGCTGCTTTGACAGCACAAATCGATAGCCTCTGGTGAAGGTTTAAGCTCTGATTTGTGAAGTAGGAACTGCATCAGGGTCCAATAAGAGATGCTCTCCAGCAGAGAAACGGCAGCAGGCCCTGGCTCAGGGGAGACACATTAACCGTTCGGGAAGCTTTTATTCAGGGCACGGAGCCCTGGGCCTGGGCTCTGTGAAGCTTCTCTGGTGACCTCCTGCCTCAGACTGCCCAGGGAGGGACCAGACTCTGCCTTCATCGGTGGAGAGATACAGAGTGAGCACTGTGTAACTGAAGGACAGGACGGTCTTCGAGCGCACTTACTGTGTTTACTGCTGAAGCATTTGCGCCTCTTTCTGCTCAGCCTTTTTGAAGGCCCTTGGAACATGTTCTGACAATAGATGTGCACACAGCCTCTTTGCTCAAAACTGGAGTGTAAGGCGAACTCATTTATCGTATGGAGAATGAGCGACATCCTGGAGTTAGCGCAGACCCGTTGACCGAGAAGGGCTCATTTGACTATGAAAACATGGATAAGATTCCAGCTGCTGTCGCTGTTGCAGGGATTCAACAAGGCTTGCCGTGGAGTGCTAGGTCAGTTCTCCCAAAGCTCTATACTATGACAGTATAATCCTTTCCCTGGGTTACCGGTGAACTTATCCAAATAGATGTCGAGGCATCTGATTGGGGCCTGAAGAAATGAAGGAATAAGCATTTAGAGTCCCTGTTCCCTGTAAGGGGGAAGCATGCTGTCACATGCTCCTGAAATACCAGCACTTGAGTCAGAAGTTCAAAGTCATCCTCAGAAGTCCTAGGCAAGCCTGAGATACATGATGCTCTGTCTTTAAAAACTTGAGTTAAAAATCCTAAACCACACACACACACACACACAAAACCACAAAAAACTTGTGAAATGATAAGACCTTGCTTATCTGCTTGATTTTAATCAAAGGTGGGGAAATTGGGTACACAGATGAACAAACATGCCTGGGCCCATGCTGATTCTCCGTAAGGCTGGGAGATGGCTATGTGGTGGCAGTATTATTCTCTTTGTATGTAGAAAAGCTTTAAAATTCTATGTCCAGCCAGAGAGAAACGGGTGAACAGAGGACACAGATTGAAGGTTCATGAATAAGTTTTGACAAAGGGGAAATCCAGGCACTCATGTGTGGCCTTCCCTGCACCTGGTGCCTTTAGTTTAGTGACAGCAGCTAGTGTCTTCTCTAAGAGAGAGGACAGTGAGGTTCAACAGTGGTTGCCAGCCACCTTTCTTCTATTTCCTCTTTAAGTCAGTACCAACACTTACCTTTCTCAAACACCATGGCGTTTCTCTTGCTTCCATATATGTAGATAGCTACACAGCCTCTACCCTGAAATGCTCGGTAAGTCTTACTGTTGTTCACAGTCTACCGTTGGCACTCCGAAGGAACACACAAGATGCCCTGAAAGAGGAGGAACACATAGCAGGGTTGGGGGTGCATTAGATGAGTCAGACTTAAAGAGCCACTGGCTATTATTTAGAGACTAGACAGGAATGTGAAGAGTGGGAACTGAAAAGGGAGGAAGCAGGAGACATCAGTTAAGCTCTTTAAGGGAAAAAGAGCCCAGAGTACATCGTAAAGGATAAAATGTGGGCGTTTATATCTTCATTAAGACGTTTATTAATTAGAGTTGAGTTGTTAACTAGTTTATAGCTCCCTGAGACTTGAGCAGGCCTCTAAGAGGAGCCCACACAGAGAGCAGCCATCCTGGATAATCGCCAGGCCTTGCCGGGGTGGTCTGCTGTAGCCTGGCAGACAATTTAATATTTGGCAGGTAGCTGAAGAAGCCTGAGGTGCTCTGCCCAGGAGGCAGAGCAAATTCCCAGGCTCCCGGCCAATTGTCCACGGGGCTCTTCTCCTCTTTCTCAGGAACTGAGGCCAAGGTCTGTGGCCTTACATGGTAATGGCTAAGGATCCCCCATGCCTCCCCTCCCCCCCCGCAGGCTTCTGTTGTCTCCGGACTGAGGAGTTCACAGGGATGTTGAGTCTTCCAGACATTGGATGAAACCAGGGGCATTATCCGTGTGGTCTCTGACGGAAGAGTGTCTTTCTCGGCGTCACACAGTGCTTGCGATGGTGGAGTGGACCCCTTCCACTTTGAGTTGCTCTTTTTTTTTTTTTTTTTAAAGTTTGTTTACCATGTGCGATCCTTTACTTGCCCACTGGGTTTGATGATGTTGTCCGTCAAAATTTTTGAGATGTGAGCCAGTGCTAGCCTCGAACTTGCTGTGTATCTGAGGGTGAGCTTGATCTTTCTGGCTGGGTCCTGAAAATACATGTAGGCTTGTCCTATCTCGCAGAGTTGACATGGTGAGTAGGAACGGAACCCAGGACTCTGTGCCTGTTAAGTAAGTGCTCTACCAACTAGTTACCTCCCTGGCCCCCACTGGGTCTTTAAAAAGATAATGTATTTGTATTTTTCACTGCTGCCCATGTGTGGCTGCAGGTGCTATAGACTTCAGAAGAGGCTGTCAGATGCTGTGGAATTAGAGGAAATTATGAGCTTCCTGGTGTGGGGGCTGAGAACTGAACTTGGGTCTTCAGTAATAAAAGTGAGTGCTTTAAATTGCCAGGCCATCTCTCCAGTCCGACTCCCACCCCACAGAAGCAAAAAAGGACAGTCCACAGATGTCCAGTATAGAAAATGGCTAGAGAGAAAATAATGCCGGTGTGAGAGAGAAAACATATAAACGTGAAGACACAGGTCCCACGTACTGATGACTGGATTTCAATTTCTCAGCCAACCCTGGCTGAAGACATCATGCCACAATGGGTTTCTCCTATGCATCGGTTTGGAATGGCTGTCACTGTGTGGCCTGTGCTTTTGCTGAAATATCATTCCTTAGCTGGCACATCCCTTGTACTTGTGTGGAGGGAGTGTAATGTCCCCATGCAAGGGGACACTTGCATTTCAGATCTTGGCTGCTACATTGGCCTAACCCTTCATGGTAAAGGAATATATCATATGTTAATATATCCTATTTCCTTGGTTCGAAATCTACTTGTCTCCTATATGAGGTTTGTTGCGTTTGGACTCTACAAATTGATTACACTCACTGATCCCACCCACTTACCCAGGGCTAAAAGTTGTTCTTGCTCCACAAAATGTTTTTGCGGCTCCTGGCAAGGTCAAAGATTAGCCTTAGATAGATTCCCATGTAGTTTCACACGAGAGAAACAAATACATTTTGAGAACTTTGTGGAAGTCATACGACAAATTCTTTTGGTTGTTTTACTCACCTTTCCATTTTTTTAAAACTTTCTTTTATGTAGGGGTTAAAAAGCTAAAAACTACATTTCCAATACTACTTTACAACAGGAGCTCTGGGTATGAAATTGTTTTTTTTTTTTCTTCTTCTTCTTGAATTAGATGTTCTTGTTCCAAGTTATACAAGGTGGGAGGCAGGTAGAAGCCATTTTCCTGCTTCATTTTTTCCTTCTTGCTGGCGAGGAAAATGAAAACGGGTGTTGTTCGGGCACTTGCATTGGAAAACTCAACCTCTAGCTTTCAGAGGACCAAGGCCACCGTGACAGCCAGCTCTTGGCATCTGTGTTCCAGAGTCCATTCCAGCTTCCAAAGGATTAGGGCCAGGTCTTCCAGACTCTACTTCCTGAGTTTTGGGGCCCAGTGACATGGGTGAGTTAGCGTGTGTACCTTTGGTGGCAGCCTGAGAGAAGGTCACTTTGCCAGTGTTCGGGGAGTCAGATGCCTCTTTAGCCCTTCCGTGGATCTTGTTTACTGAAATGACCCCACATGTAGTCTTTGCCTCCCCAAAATACCTTGAGTGGGATCTGGGGAGATGGTTTAGCCAGTCAAGTGTTTACCCTGTAAGCAGGAAGACCAGAGTTCCATCCCCTAGAATCTATGTTAAAAAAAAAAGTCAGTTATGAGCTGCCAGCCCACCAAGCCCCTGACCTGTGAGGGGAGGCCCCCTCCTACTAGCCAAGAGGGGAAGAAAGAACTGGGGTGATGTGGCCCCATGGATGCAGTCCTTCAGGTAGACCAGAATGTGATGGGGGGGGAGGGGGTAGAAACCAAGAGAAGAGAGGATGGGATGGGGTGTGTCACAGGGAAGATGTCAGGTAGGTGCCTGGTTAAGCAGGAAGTGGTAAAGCAAGGCTTCCCTGAGGAGCACAAAGCTCAGGGACCTTGGGGAGAAAAACTTGGACTGTCCTGAACTTATTTTTGAGTTTTTTTTTTTTTTTAAGTATGCAATGATCAAAAAGGGTGAAAATAACAAACCCACTGTAGCTCTGTCGCTGTTAAGAGACACCGTGGCCATGGCAACTCTTATAAGAGTTCTACATCGGGATTGGCAGATGGCAGGAAGAGAGAGGGCCACACTGGCTTGAGCATCTGAAAGCTACCCCTCCTCCACCCCACCTCCTGTGAAGTACTTCCTCCAACAAAGCCACACCCACTCCTACAAGGCCACAGTGCCACTCCTTAGCCTGTGGGGGCCATTTTTTATTCAAACCACTACAGCCAGAGAGAAGTCAGAAGGTAACGAGAGGAGATCCAATTTCTTGAAGAAGGCTGATCATATTAAATTGAAGAAAAGGAGGTTGGGAGCAATGATACCACCTAGGGCTTTGAGAGGGGGACTGGACCTAGAAAATATCACTGGGGAGACAGACTCCTGTGGTGACTTAATGTTCCTAATGAAATGGGGTGACGCCTGGGAAGCCGACCCGGTTCTTGCAAAAGAAGCTAATGTGAAATGTCCACAGATTGTGATTGCATTCATGAGGAGACACAGTTGTGGCATGCATATCCGAAGGATGGGGGGTGGGGGCAGGAAACATAAAAAAAAAAATGTGCCAAGAGCTAAGGGACAGGGTGCTCTCTTGTCATTTCTCTTTGTACACAATAAATCACATTTCTGCCTCCTCTTCCTTCCCCCACATGCTTGTCTCTGTGTTCCATAGGAGAATAGCAGCAGTGGCAGCCACAATTAACAAGTCAGGTGCGCTGTGTGCTGACCCAGCTCTGGTGAGGCAGAGATGGGGCAGTCCCTCCGGCTTGCTGACCAGTCAGCCTACTCTAGGTGGACGGCCCCGGGACAATGAAAGGCCCTGTCTCATAAAACGAGGTGCGTAGTTCCTGAAGAATGGACTCGAGCTGGACCCCTGCCCTCTGCGTGTCCGTGCACACACATGAATGTGGACACACACACTGTACATTTCTGTGTTCACATTGATTAGCGTAGATCCCTCAACTTACTCCCAAAGCCAGCTCTCTTTCTAATCCCTGTATCTGAAATTTGACATGATGTTGTGGACCTTTTGGGTTATGATATGTAAACATGTTTTTGTTATAATTCCAAGCTGGGGGCTTTAGTTTGTCCACACCTGTTAAGTGTTCCATGCAGAGCGTGGTCTTTGCCAGGTAGAATTTTAGTTGAATTCTGAGGACTTTGAGGGGTATAAATATGACAGCCCAGAGGAAGAAGGCGCGGCTGCTTGGAGGAGGACTGCTTGCTGCTGGTTCATCCTGCTGCTGCATTTGCTGTATGCTGATTTGCTGGTTACCTGGACTTCCGGATTTCTTGACTGGAATTGGTATTGCCCCCAAAAGAATCCTACGACCCTACCCAGCGGGAAGTAGCAGAGAGAACTCTGCCCCCCTGTCTCCACTAACCTCCTTTCCCTCCTACCTGGGGTTGAGGGATTGGAAAGGAGGTAGACGCGTTTAACAACCCTAAATAAAGTAAGTTTGTTAAAGAAGTCAAGGTCAACAACATGGAAATAAAGATGGAAGATAAGCCTTGCTTTTCCTCATGATGCTGGATGTTAGGGTACCTTTCTTAAGCGAATGCACATGTGTGAATTACATACATAAACTGGAGTGTTGACTTCAGGCAGGTGCTCTGCCTAGTTTCTTACCAGATCTGATGCTGACAAAGGTATTTTGAAGAGGATTTAGGTCTTTGGAGACTGTACTGGCAGCCAGGCTTCCCCACCTTTATCTATCTATCTATCTATCTATCTATCTATCTATCTATCTATCTATCTATCTATCTATCTATCTATCTATCCATCCATCCATCCATCCATCCATCCATCCATCCATCCATCCATCCATCCATCTATCTAATTTTTAAAGAGTTTTTGAAAAGCAGACAGGGTAGCATAAGCCATTGGTATGTGAGCATGCCTGGTTCCCTAGCCTTCTTTCATTGTTAAGATAGATCACTGTGGGTAACGCAGTTAGCTTTCCCAGTGGGGAATGCTTTTTAAATTTTTTTTTATTTTTTTATTTTGTTTTTGCTGTGGGAATAATTGAATTGGTAATGGGAAGGTGGAAGTGTTGTTTTGTGTCAAAATATTCATTTCTCCCATAACTGTTGAGTAAATGTAGCCATTAGCGTCTGCACACAACCTTCCTTTAATCCTTTGAGTATTCAAGCGGCAGGCACACATCTCCCGCTGAGAAACAGATTTGGGCGAGATGAGCATTTTCAGAAAGAGCCAGAATCCGTTCAACATCTGGGGAGGGCACAGTTCCCCTCCGCATTCAGCATGGATTCAGGTGACTCAGGGTGGGCTTGGGGGAGGAAGAACAAGGATGTGTCTCTGAATTCTGCCTACTGACTGAAGCCAGCTTTTCCCACAGCTGCTGAAACTGAAGACATCCTGGAGGCAGAGCATCCTGCATGTGCCGCTGAGGTCATTCTAACAGAGGCGACATCGGTTTTTGCACTAAAGGCACGACTCACTAAGATGGCTCTGACACCCTTTTGGATTCATTTTTTTTTTCTCTTCCCAGCCATTTGTGGCAATGATATTATTTGACTTGAAAGGACAAGAATAGGTTGTTCTCATAGGACTTCAAACACATTGATTCTTAAGTGTTCTAATTTCAAAATATTACATAGTGTTTATTAATGGTATTTATTTGCTTATTATTATTTATTACAATTTATTCACTTTGTATCTTGGCTGTAGTCCCCCATCTCCTCCCAGTTGCACCCACCCTCCCTCTTCTCCCTCTATGCCCCTCTCCTAGTCCACTGATAGGAGAGGACCTCCTTCCCTTTTATCTGACCATAGCCTATCAGGTCTCATCAGGGGTTGATTTTTTTCAATAGAAATGTTTTCTTAAATGTTTGTTCGCTTCATTGCAAACAACCTGCCTTGCCTCCTGTGGAGTAAGCATTCCCCACTCTAACCTCTTGTTTTATCTCAATTAATCCTTTCCTGAAAGGTGATTACTTGTACTAAATATTAATCTCCATGACAACCATGTTAAGGCAGATAATATTGCTAGTGTTTTGTAAATGGAAGACCCAAAAGACAGACAAAGAATTTACCCACGAGCTGGGTAATGGTGGTGCTCACCTTTAATTCCAGCATTTGGGAGGCAGAGACAGGCAGATCTCTGTGAGTTCATGGTCAGCGTGGTCTACCGAAGAGTTCCAGGACAGCCAGGGCTACACAGAGAAACCTTGTCTTGAGGAACAAAAAACAAAAAATGAACGACAATAAAAAAAGAACATACCCACCACCATGTAACTAGCAAGCCACAAGGTTCCAAGGTTGCAGTGTGATGTGCAACCAACCTGCCCACCATTGCCATTTTCATCTTGGGGCACTTTCTGTCTTCTCACTAAGCAAGGGCTGTCATGTATTGGCTGAGTCCAGGGGCTTGGGAACTGCATTCTAGTAGCCAGTGTGCCCAATGTTTTGGTATTGGGATACAACACTGTGGTCTACACAGTTCATGTTCGAAAAAAAAAAAAAAACCACATAATGGAGTGACAATAGGAAAATCTGAAAAGAAACAAATCTCACTGTTTTCAAGTCAGCATTGTTCATAGCTATCCAGGATGTATGTGGACACACAGGTCATGATTTGGGCGTGCCTGGAGCCTCTGTTCACTGGCTCTCTGGTTTTTGACCAGCAGCTAGAAGTTGAGTAGTTTCTATTTAGGTTGGATGCAGGCAGTTTATGGGTTGGTAGCAACTTGCTCTAGACATTGCTCCTCTATCTCAGCACTGGGTCTACCCTCTCTACCCCTTATAGCTTCATTGATTTCTGAAGCATAAACAACAACAACAAAAATCTACCCGATGAAAGACTGTATCTCTTGAGGTCTGATCATTGTCTGCATAGGAGATTTATTATATTTGAAAATTGCTTTTTTTGCCTTGTTTTTACCATAAAACTATTATTTAAAACCTCTTGCTATCTGGGAATCTTAAAAAACATTGTTTGTTATTATTGCCATCATCATCATCATTGTGTGGTGTTTTGGTTTTCTTTCCTCAGCCAGGGTCATGCTGGCCTGGTGCCACAGGTTGGCTTTGAAATCATGGCAATGTCCTGTCTTGGCCCCCTGAGTGTTGGCATCGTAGGTAAGAGCCTGCATGCCTGGCTTTTTCTGGAACTCTTTTTGAAGTATGCTGCGTCTGTCTTCACTGCAACTCTGTTGAAGGTTGAAAATATGAGCTGCCACGGAAGTTCCACTATGGTATTTAAATCATACTGTGACACTCAGCTGCATTTTATGGCCTTGCTGCTGTGGGAAAGCTTGTTTCTGGTTTTACTTCGTGGTGTCTGGTGAGCCTTGCCCGTGATCCTCAGGGTTGATGGTGTCAGTAGGAACGTGTGTGGGGTTTGGTGTGGCAGTGAGGGTGTGTGTGACCGGAATGACCTTTTACAGAAGATACTCATGGGGGAACAATTTTTTTTTTTTCTGGTCTGCCCTTCCAAATATGCTTTTGCCTTGTGTAGTACTTTCTTCCTCTTTTCCTCCCTTCTTCTTCCCCCTCTCTCTTTCCCTCCCTCTCTCCCCTCTTTGTGTGTGCACATACACATGCCTGCTATGAGAGTAGCAGTGTGTGGATTTACACATGTATTATGTATGTGCACATACATGCGTGTGTCTGTAGGGCCAGAGGACACCCTTGGTACAGATGCTATCTACCTGTTTTGGAGGCAGGGGTCTGTTGCTGGCTTGAAATTTATCAAATAGGCTGGACTCTAGGGGTCTCCCTTCTTGGCCTCAACGGTACTGGGATTACGTACATGGCTGTGTCACCATACCAGCCTTTTCCACATAGGTTTTGGGGATCAAAGCCAAGTTGTCATGCCTGCAAGGCAAAGAGCTTCCTTTCCAAAGCCTTTTCCAGGACATGTTGCCACTGGTAGCCTGGCTAATCTTTACTAGGGCGATGACACGCCTCTTCAAATAGCCCTTGGGTAGCTTCTAGTTGCTGCTGGGACAAGACCTTTAATATGTCTGTAATGCAACTTGCCGCTGTCCTGCTCTTCCTCCACATCTCCAGTTGTCTCCTCCCTCACATCATTTGTAGCCACTGTGGTCCTTCCTTCCTTCCTTCCTTCCTTCCTTCCTTCTTTTTTTTTTTTGGAGTTCTCTCTCACTAAGGTTCTTCTCATCTGTCGTTTTCATTTACCTGAAATAGTTGACTACATCTCTTCCTGCGAGGCCAACCGTCACTTGTCTCGTTTAGAGCTTCAGCAGACATATGCCTTCCCCAGGAAAGCAGAAAACAACCTCTGTATTGAAGACAGGGTGTAGTGTTCCTTTGTAGTGCCAATTGCAGATTAAAACCAAATGTACCTCATGTCTGTCTTCCTAGGTCCATCCCTAGATAGGCAGGGGCCATATTTACTTTACTTTCGTCTTCTGGCCTTTAGTAAGCACTCAGTGATTATCTGTTCAATGGATCAGCAAGTAAGTGAACTAGTGAATGATTTAACCACATGTGACTATTTTCTTTCCCCACCAAGACTTCAAATTTCACGGAGCAAGGAAGCCTATTAGTAATTTTCTCAGCTACCAGCTATCTAGCCTGGGGCTTTGCAAGCCGTGAATCTTGGTATTTATTTATTTTTTTCCTTTCTTCTTTCTTTTTTTTTTCTGAGATAGAGTTTCTCTTTGTAACTGTCTTGGCCATCCTGGAACTTAACTCTGTACACCAGGCTACCTCTGCCTCTTGAGTGCTGTGATTAAAGGTATTCACCATCACTGCCTGGCTCTTTTTCTTTCTTTTCTCTACTTACATTTCAACCCACAGAAGAAAGATTTCACATTTTCTTGCTTTCTAAATTATGAGCATCACCCTCATTAGAATTTTATTATTACCGTGTTTGTATGGTGTGTGTGAGTGGGGGCATGCTCATGCCTCAGGCCTACAAACAAAATCAGAGAACAACTTTCAGGAGTTGCTTCTCTTTCCATTGTGGATGCTCAGGATTTAGCTCAGATTGTCCGGCTTGAGCAGCAAATACTTTTATTTACTGAGCCTTTTCACTGGCCCCAATACTATCTTCACCTTCATTGCGTTCTCGAAGTCTCTTCTACCCTGTAGCATATTCTCCAAGCCCCTTTATGCTCCTCTTCTGTTGTCCAACTTGCAGTTCAAGAATTTTGGATTCACAGAAGTCAAGTGTCTGAGCCAGCCTTTTATAGACACTTTTTTTTTTTTTTTAGTAAAACATTTTCTAGGACTCTTTTTGAGTGTAAGAAGCAAACCCCATTTTATTCAGTTCCTGGATCTCAAGAATATATTGCAAAGAGTTTGGGAGCACCTGGGAGAATGGAAGGAAGGCTTATAGGAGGTAGGCCAACTTTGGAGAATTTGGGGGCTACAGTCAAAATTCTGGAGCATGTGAAAATTTGTCCTTGCAGTGTCTGCTTCTGTGACTTGCTAGGTCTAACTTCCCCAATTACTTGGGGGACACAGTAGATATGCTGTTTAAGATGTCCAGTGCTCCATCTAGGGACACAAATCAGACTGATCCACAATATGTGCACCTGCTATAGAAAAGTGGCAGAAGACAGTCCTCAAGTGTCCTTTCTAATTAAAGCCACTGGGTTTGACAAACAGTGGCATTTTCCATTTTCCTCAAAAGTGTCTTAGGGGGTCCATATGACCCTGTCTTCCTAGAGTTCTGAGGTTGTATATTCTTATGGCCAAAGAAGAAAGGAACTTTTTCTGCAAGTTCCATCAAAGATTACCTAGTTAACATCTTTGATGGACCTGCCATGGCCTGCATCTTGGCCCAGTTTCTGTGGCTGACATGAACATCTGTGATTTAACTCCCCAAACCTCACAGTTCATACTTTTCTTCCCATTTATAAAAATTCTACTGCTGCCCGCAAAACTCAGCGAATCCATATATGATCGTCTGTGTGCCTTCTTTGAGAGAGTTGTGCTCTGCCATCATCCAACTGTTGTGTCCATTACCAAGGACAATGGTGTAAGCCTGCTCCAGTTTAAATGTCTTCTCTAGAGTCTGGCTGTTCCCAGTGTCACAGTATCAAGAGCCCCCACGAGCTGATTAGGTGACCAGGGCCCCTCTCCTCATGAGTTGATTTAAGTCCTTAGGAAAGGGGCTTCACACAGAATTTCAACAGTTCTGCCTTTCTTCCATCTTCCATGTGAACACATGGTATTCTTTTACACCGGAGGACACAGCAGTGGGGGCTACCTTGGGACAGCACTCGACCCTCACCAGAGAGTGGACCTAACAACCCTTTGTGGTGATGCAATGTTATCAAAACATCTCTTACCTTTTAAGAGCCTGGAACTTTGCTGGACCTCACGGCCACCTTGAAGTCACTTAAGACTCAAGACTGCTATCCTACTGTGCCCCCAAACTGCTTGTTTAACCTGCCTTCAAGAGAACAATGTGCCAATCGACTTTACTTACCTTGATTTCCCATGTAATCAGCTTTCACAATCCAAGCTCATGCACAGCTGCAATCTTAAATTGTATACTCTTTTGTGCCCTTGACCCACACTATGCATGTGTACCATTTGCTGAAAGCAGCAAACACCAAAGTTGGAAGCAGCTTCTTAAGATCTGCCATAAAGGTTGAAAGCAACCTTGGTTGATAAACAGTGAGGTGTGTTATTTGGGTCAGTTAGAAGCAGTAGCTTAATCCTTTGTAAAACTCTGTTAAAGATTTCTGTAAAGTGTCCCATTCCTTCCCCATGTGATGCTGTCTATGCTGTTCAATAAATAGAGCAAAGTCCTTTGATAAACAACTCATACAGCTGAGAGACAGAGATGCACAATCACACAGAGACAGACAACAGGAACAAACAGATTCATAAGACAGCTTTCAGGTAGGCACAGATTCAGACTCATCTGACTGAGGTTGAAGAGCCCAAAGAGCATGAGGTTGAGAATTCAAATGTGGACTTGGTTAACCTACTTCAAGGGAAAATGGTTTTTCTTTTCTTAATGCAACACTGATGTTTCACTGGTAACTTGGAGTTAATCACTAATGCACTCCTTGTACTCCTTGACCTTGGACTTGCCAGCTTCCGGAGCTGTAACGAATAAATTTCTATTCGTATAGTGTTCACTGCATTTTTTTTTTTTTTTTGCAGCAGAAATGGCAGTGCTGTTCTCAGGTAAAGTTGAGATGTTGCTAGGCACTGGGGCCAATTTAGCCATTTCCAACCCATCTGTGATACAATAATACAGGGAAAACAGATTGCCCACAGTAAAATTACCTGCTTGTGTTAATCCTGAGACTCGACGGAGAAAAAGCAGTTCCATCAGCTGGGGCCAGATTTGAAACAAGCTTTATTAAACATTAAACACTGACCAAGAGATGGTCTTAGGTCAGCTTCCACTCCCTGGAATTTCCCAGCTGAGTGGCACTGAGACACTGTTGCAGGGATTTATAAAGACAAACTCATAGGCCACTTTACTTTTCCCATGAGGCTCTGTTAATTTTCCAGGAACTACAACTCCCAGCATTCCTCGAAAGTTACCTGGTCCTTGGGCAGGTGGGGCTTACGCCTTAATTTTGAGTTTATACCTGGCAAAGAGGGAAAGAATAAGCAAGATAAAATGGAAAACTTTGGAGTGGAGATCAGGCCATGCTCTGCCCACAGGCTCAGTGAGGGGCCTGGGTGCTTTACTTTGCATTGGCTGCTTGGCCCTGTCCTTTCCTCCGTGGCTCTGACAGGCCCAGGGAAGGCTGGATTCTATGAGAAGCTGCGAGGATTTCATTGTGTAGGGGACTATCTAGACACTGGGAAATTATGGGTTTCCAGATTAGGTGTTCCTCACACATGGCAGCTCACAGCTATCTGTAATTCCAGTTTCATGGGGACCTGCTGCTCTCTCCTGGCTTGCGCAGTCTCCAGCACACATGTGGTACACAAACTCATGGAAGCCCACAAACATACAAAAACGATGAAATGTTTAAAGGAAAATAACCCTTAAAAAATCTAGTTGGATATCAATTTTGAGCTCATAAAAAGCTTTCTCGGTCAATGTTTACTTCCTATGGTCGTGGAATCGCAGAAGCACATTTTTCATGACTAAACTGAAGGCCCTTTGGCAATTTGCACACATTCACACAGCAAATAAAAAGGTAAATTAAAATCAGATCGTCCCTTTTCGGATCTTGTGTCCTTCAGACCTTGATAGGCGTTTGAGTGTCCGCTGCCACGATCTGCTGTGGCTTTAGTCATTTCTTCCTAATGTTTCTGGAGTTCAGAGTTTGAGCGCCACCATTTTCCCCAAGCCGAGAAACAGAACCGGCCTGGCTAGCAACAGATGATGGATAATGGAAATGTGGTATGGATATGCAAAGGAATTTTATCCAGCCACGAAGGAGAACGAAATCATGACATTTGAACGGAGAGGTATGGAACTGAAGACCATGCTGAGGCGTCTCCGACTTTCTGGAAGCCAGGGATCTTCCAGGACCATAGTTTGTGACTGGATGCTGCCTTTGAAGCTCCTCGTTTCTAGAAACAAATCTATAGGGCTTTATCTGGCCTTCCATGGTCTCAGTTTAATAGCTTTTCCTTGACCTCTGCCTCAGGGCAACTGAAACAAGAGTCAGAGTTGGTAAAACAGAGCATAGCTCTGGCTCCTGGCTAGATCCCAATTATTTGTACTTCGCGATGGGAAAATGACTTTTTTTCCCCTCAGGTAGTAGTACACAGAGGTGTACTCTCGGTGTTCAGTCTCACTCCGTTCCTAGGTCGTTCCTGGGCGCCCCCTTCTCCTTGTGACAAAACTTTACTGTGGGGCGGATGATCCCTCTTTGGTTGGACTGTGTGTGAGTGTATTTGCTCACACGCGTGTATGTGCGCATGTGCGCACTTGTAGAGGTCAGTGGTCAGCGCTTGAGCCTCTATTTCTCCCCTTAATTTTTTTTGAGACAGGGTCTCTCACTGGGTCAGGAGCTCACTGGTTTGGCTAGAGTGGCTAGTCGGCGAGCCCCTGAGATGCTCCTGGCTCCACGCCCCTAGCGCTGAGGTTACACGCACCATCATGGCCAGCGTTCTTGTGGGTTCCGGACGTCCTCATGTTGCAGCAGCCTGTTCCTGGCCCTCTTTGGTGGTGAAGATTGGGTGGTTGTCTGACCCTCAGTGACTTGGGTTATTAATTACAGACAGGAAGAGCCAGTGCTTGCTCTTACCCGTTTGAGCAAACGCCAGCTTGGGTGGCGGCTTATTTTTATCTTCTGGGCCCAGACTGAAGGCTACAAGAAGAATGCTCTTTATTTTTCTAAATATTTTCAGACTAAGCAATCATCTTCTCATGCTCCGTGCTCCAAGGTACAACAGGTAGTGAGAGGTACCCAGTGTCTGCCTTCCCAGCTAGATGTGGGGTGCTCCCGGCCGCCTCTGCCTTGTGTCGTTCTGTTTTAGGGCGTGTCTCTTGGATCATCTACAAATACTAATTTGTATTAGTCGTCTTCCTACTGTTAATGTAACTCAGATGTCACTGGCCCAAGGGGAAATAAAAGGAGAAAGTCATCAGAAGGTTCTGCGCAACTAACAAGAGAGCTACCGAAAAGAGGCGGTCCTGGAAACTTCTGTGACCTTGCGTGTACTTTCCTGTGTGTTGGCTTCATTTTCTCGGACTTCTCCACACCGCTGTTGGAAGTCCCGAGTTTCATCCTAAGGCTTTACGGCTCAGGCAGAGAGGAATCCTTTCCATCTGGCTTCAGGTGGGAAATGCTGGATCAGGGCTTTAATAAATCTGCCCTGGGCAGGTTATTGGAGCTGAGGGACGGGGCACCGGGGGTGTTAATCAGCTCAGCCTAGGCCAGCTGCCTTCCCACAATGCCCCTGGATAGATGGGCCGCTGGGCAGGCAGACTAGACAACTTCCATAGGAGATTACCGCTCTGAGCCTAGACCGTTGCCACTTTACCTTGCTGACTCCTGACGTCGTTTAATTCTATGATCTATTTTTCAGTTACTAGGAGTCTGCCATCCTCTGCTATAGTGTGGTTGTTGAACTCTTGGTTAGCATCATGCTTGTTTTATTTATTCATTTTAAAAAGAATGGCCAGGGCCTGCAAGATGGCAAGCAAAGACACCTGATGCAAGCCTGATGACCTGAGTTCGATTCCCAGCACACACACACACACACACACGCACGCACGCACGCACGCACGCACGCACGCACGCACACACACACACACACACACACACAAAGTGGTTAAACAAAAATACTTCAGGGATTTTGAAAATACCTATAAAGAATGGACAATTTTCTCTCAATAATAGTAAAAATAAAAAGAAATATTTCCATTATTCCCTCAACTTTAAAGACACTGCCTTTTCTTTTTTTTTTTTTTTCTTTTTTTGGCAAGGCCATCCCTCTGACTGTGGAAAAACACTCACATTCTGCCCAAAAATGCAAGATGGCAAGCAAAGACACCTGATGCAAGCCTGATGACCCGAGTTCGATTCCCAGCACACACACACACACACACACACAAAGTGGTTAAACAAAAATACTTCAGGGATTTTGAAAATACCTATAAAGAATGGACAATTTTCTCTTAATAATAGTAAAAAATATTTCCATTATTCCCTCAACTTTAAAGACACTGCCTTTTCTTTCTTTCTTTTTTCTTTTTTTTTGGCAAGGCCATCCCTCTGACTGTGGAAAAACACGTTCTGCCCAAATTATGCTTTTGATGAAGACAGCCTCTGGCTCTTCAGCTGGGACAGTGATCTCTGGCGACAGGGATTGAAGTGGCCAATCACAGGGGCTTCTTCATGATGCCCGAGTGCCAGGTGTTTGATTAGCAGCAGGTGCTGGAGATGCCAGCGCAGGAAATTACAGCCTTCCCGCCGTCTCCTCACCTTCCAGAGGCTTTACATTTCCTTCGAACTGAAATTTCCACAAAATGATAAACTCAGTCTCAAACAGCTGCTCACTGTGCCCGTAGGACAGGCTGCTTCACACAGGGGAGTCACGTTTTTAAAGGGTACAAGCCGGAGAGACGGTGCAGTGGCTAGAGAACTTGGGAGGCAACTGTAAGGATAGGAGCTTGGACCCCCCCAGAACTCATGTAAATGTTAGATGGGCCATTTCACACACACACACACACACACACACACACACACACACACACACACACACACACTCACTCACAGTGAACACCTAGGAAACAGAAATCAGCTTCATATGTACACTTAAAAATAGTTTTTTTTTCTTTACTTTTAATTATGTGTGGGTTTGTGCAAGTGAATGCAGTGCTAAATGGTGAAAGGGTTAGGTAGGGAAAATAGCTCAGCAGTTAAGGACACTGGCTACTTTTGCAGAGAACCTGGGGTTTGATATCCAGCACCCACCTGGTAGCTTACAACTGTAACTCCAGTCCCGGAGGATCTGATGCCATCTTCTGGCTTCCATTTGCACCAGGCATGAATGTGGTGTACGGTACATCCCATATGTATAAAAATGTCCAACACATAATACCCATACACATAAACATAAATTAGAGTTAAACCAACAAATAAAACCCAACCAAGTGTACAATAAGTACTTACTGAAGGGTATTTTAGCCATTGTCCTCTGGGTTTTAAAGAGAAATTTTGAATGCTTTTCTTAGTTCTAGTCATCTGATTTCTGTGATCCCATTTTATTCTTCTTTAAAAAGAAAAGGAAACCCCTTGGATTACTTCCCAGGTTCCAAAGGCTTTCAGGGAAGTTTAAGTTGGGTAATTTCTACTTAACTTTGCAATGTTCTGAGCTGAGTGTCTTTAAATACGAAGGAACAGGCATAAATCTTACAAAATTCAAAATTCATTACCTAGGGATATAGTTAATGCCTTCCATCTCAAAGTATAATTATCTTTTTAAGAGAAAAGCTGGCTAAAGAAAGGCTTGGCTGTTAAAACAACAGCAAATCAACTTTTACATCAACAGTTGCTCTAATTGAATTTATTGCATAGGGTCTCAGGTGTGAATACGGGGGGAAAAAAAACCCGAATCCCGGGGACTGCCAAAATTGGCCTGGGAAAATCACTGTCGCAGGCCATGCTGGGAACTCTGTACACAGATTTGTACCACTGCATCAGGCTTGAATAAGTGAGATTTTGAATCTCCCGAGAGACGCTCGCCGCCATGTTGGTTTTGGGAGGAAATGAATGGAGCCATAGCTTCAATGCCGTCTCCATGTGGCTTCATGGCCATTTTGACTTAGGGCAACCTCTACAAGATCTCTGCCTTGCCATGTGCTCACTCCTCCCGCACTCCTGCAAAAATATTTTCTTCCTGATTTCTGTACACTCTGATGTACATATATATTTTTAAGTGCTTTAAATTCTTATCTAACGATTTATATAATTTTCTCATTGGATTTTCATTTACAAGACTTCCTTAATCATAACTATTTTATCTCCTTTTAGACTAGGACAACAACGAGCCACATTTTAAATTGGTATGGATTTTTATAAAAATTCAGAGTTACGTTTTCCTATCTATAATTCAACCCTACTTCAAAATAAGTTTTATATAATAATAAATTTTCAAAGTTATAAATGTCTATTCAAATTAAGTTAATTTAAAATGTACGTCTAAATGCCTATGTCCTTTTCGATTCCTAAATTAATAAATGCTTTTGCTGTGTCTCCTGCCATGTGCTGCCTATGATCCAGATTCACCACTAGGCTTTCTAGCTAATAGGTTTGCTGTAATACATTCAAATGTAATTTTAAAATTGCTTTATACTTTTCTACTACATTGTTGGTTTTAAAACTTATAGCTCAGGGGTTCGTTACTACATACAGGTTTTTTACCAATATTCAAAATGAAGACCTATTAATTTAAAAAGTATTTATGTTGAAACTTGGTCGTTATGCTATACCTCTACTATCAAAAGTTTATGCTTGGTCTTGTTTTCCAAAAATGGTATTATTATTAATATATAATATAGCCTTAGACTTTTATAAACTATAAACTTCTTATATACTAAATCATACAGAAAAATGTTGTGCTTTCACTTTAATGGACTATATTTATGACTTTTAAGGCTCCAACTTAACAGAGAAAAAAACCTAGAGTCCTAATATTTAATGGTTAACAAATGCAAGTTAATAGTCATCTCATGGATGTCCAAACATATATTTATAGTCCTACAGATATAAACATGGTCTCACTGAAATCTTTAATAAACAGTTGAGGATGGTCATTGAGTCACCATATAGGAGTTGGTTAAAAAAACAATAAAAAAGAACCTTCCCAACAGGCTCATCCATAGCAAAAGCTATGTTCCAGACTGTAGCCGCTGCTCTGAGGCTGCTGGCATTTTTACACAAGAAAACAAGAGGTCTGTGGTGCTCCATCCCGCTGGGGTATAGCCAAAAGTCAGTTCTGCCAGGGGACTGTTTCAAATGCAGCCAAAGGGGACGCTGGTCCCGCTGCTGCCTCAAAAAGCCATAGCTGCCTGCTGGCAGACTGGCCTCTGGAAGTCAAAATGCTCCCAAGCAGGCTTGTTCTCTGTGCTCAGTCATGGAGGCTCAACCAGCACAAGAGCCATAGACACTTCCAGCCTTCCAGCTCCTTGGCTTGGCAGAGGACAAATGGCTCCTTTATTCAGTGACCTCCACCACCCTTGCCCAGCCCAGGGTAACATTACAGGTCTGTTTTGGCATCACAATGGGGTCCCATGGATATGTCAACTTCTGTGTTGGGAGACTTCAGATGCCTTCTCAGTTTTCTTTATATGCAGGAGACCAGGCCTTATGCCTGAGTCCTAGAATTGCTATTGTCAGGCCTAAATACAATATGCCTTGTTCCCAGGCTCAAGAAACAGGCCTAAATGAAACTTTTTACCATCCCTTTATTTAGCTAAAGTACAATAAATGTTCATAGCAGTCTCACCTATGTCTTATGGTAAATAGCTAGATACACAGCCCCTCCCCCCAAATATTGTTTGAGAGTCTAAAAAATGCCTTAAGATTGGTAAACACCAGTTATACATGTTCAAAAGTCTAAAAGTGTCTTAAGATTGGTAAACACAAGTTATACACGTTTGAGGGTCTAAAAAAATGTTTTAAGGTCAGTAAATGCAAGTTATAAAGGTTGCAAGGTCTAAGGTGATTTAAGATATCGTAAATGTAAATAGGTAAAAAGGCTTAAGGGTTTCTCCTGTTGCTATGCTACTGTTATATTGACTGTCTAAAGCTTTGACCTTATCAATAGAGCTCTGATTAATCTAAGTCTAATACAAAAGCATTCCACTATACCACCCACTATCATGGTTACAAGCTCAGGATTTTAAATCTCCATACTGTGTACTTATACTAATGGTTAAGATCAAGTGAGCTTCCACTTCTACTTCATGAAAGGCTTCTGCCTTTTCAGAGCTCACCTTAAAAAAATGCTTATGCTGTTAGCACAAATGTGTATGTTTACTGCCTTTTCTACAATGTATATTTCAGTACAGATTACAATTATGATGCTAACATGTCTAAAGTTTTATCTCCTTCATAAAACTTAAAAGTAATTCTTGTAAGCTGCAAAAAAAAAAAAAAAAAATCTACCTAAATCCACCTCTCAGGCCAATTGGGCTCCAGATAAGTACTGCACTTACTGCCTATCTCAGAAGGTGGGATTTCTCCCATTTCCCGGGTTTCGGCACCAATGGATAGGGTAATTTAAATAATGTTCATTAGGCATACAACAGATCTTATATGAAAGAGGTTTATTAGATGGAGATGGAGAGAGAGAGAAGGGAGAGCAGGACATGAGAGGGGAAAGAGAGGGGGTGCCCCGACAGAGAATGGGGAGAGGGCGAGAACCAAGAGAGGCCAAGAGAGAAGAGACCAAGAGAAGAGGAGCAAGGGAGGGACCACGAGTCGGGTTCCTTTAAGGGGCAAGGTAACCACGCCTTCTAGGTGTGGCCACCTGGTAGGTTGACACAATGACATCATAAGTTGCTAGGCAACCCAGGAGCAGGTTTAGTTCCAAAATCTTAACAGCGAGCACCATTTAAAAACAGACAACCCATTGTGTAGTTATACCACAATTTCTGTATCTATTCTTCTGCTGAGGGACATCTGTGTTATCTCCAGATCCTGGCTATTACAAATTAAAGCTGCTATGAACATAGCTGAGCAACTGTCTTTACTGAATGGTTGGGCATTTTTTGGGTATATGCCCAGGAGCGATATAGTTGGATCTTGAGGTAATACTACTCCCAATTTTCTGAGAAAGCACCAGATTGATTTCCAAAGTGGTTGTATGAGTTTGCACTCCCACCAGCAATGAAGGAGAGTTCCCCTTCTCTATATCATCTCCAACATGTGTAGTCCCTTGAGTTTTTGATCTTAGCAATTTTGATTCATGTAAGATGGAACTCAGGGTTGTTTTGATTTGCATTTCTCTGAGGACTAAAGATGTTGAGCATTTCTTTAAGTGTTTCTCTGCCATTCTATATTCCTACTTTGAGAAATTCTCTGCTTAGCTCTTTATTCCATTTTTCAATTGGATTATTTGGTTTGCTAGTGTCTAATTTCTTGAGTTCTTTGCATATTCTGGGATATTAACCTTCTATAAGATATAGGGTTGTTGAAGATCTTTTTCCAGTCGTTTTGTTCTACTAGTCAGCTATTAAAAACAAGGAAATAATAAAATTTGCAGGCAAATGGAACTAGAAGAGATCATCCTGAGTGAGGTAGCCCAGAAACAGAAAGACAGGCATGGTATACACTCACTTATAAGTGGATATTAGCCGTATAATATAGGATAGCCATATACAGATGTAAAGAAGCTTAACGCTGTTGTACCCAGATTGTGAGACCCCAAAAGACCACCAGAAGTTGAGTCTGTTGCAAAACACATGAGGGTTTGTTTAATACAAGCTTGAGCCCAGATCGCAGCAACGTCCCTGGTGAAGAGGAAGAGTGCAACCAGGAGGTCTAGGGGAACAAGTTTTTAAAGGGAAAAACCACAAGCAGGGAGTTACATGTCTTGGCATTACATGATTAGGTAAGGAAAATTGACTTTTGAAATGATGGGTTTACTTTGGGCACCAAGTCCATAAACAGTTCTGGTCTGGCCATCTGGGTGGGTTGCTAGGAGACAGTATCTCTTTAAGTGGTTTGGGCCATCTGGGCCAGTTTCCTAGTAACTGTATCTCTAGCGGACAGGAAAAGAATGCAGTAAGGCTAGTTCCTCCCCTCCAGGTGGCTGGACATGTCTTCCGCCTGGCTGGCCTTTGTTCAGGCTTGTGCTTTAAACTTTAACCAATACAACAACAACAAAAAAACCCACAAAAATCAAAACAAAACAACCTCAAGTTTTAAATCTTTGGTCTCTCAATGCTAAGGAGAACCCCAGGGAGAATGCTTAAATCTCATTCAGAATGGCAAACAGGATAGACACCAGAGGCAGTACAAGAAACAGGAAGGGAGCCTATTAAAGAGGGTCCTCTGAAAGGATCCACCTAATAGGGGATTGAAGAGTTTACCCATGGGCAAACTCATGGGCAGAGGGCAGGAAATCTTATGGAAGAAGGGAGGCTTGGGGATAGAGGGACTTGGAGGGGACAGGATCTGAGCACAGGGTATCACATAAGACACTAATGCACCAACAAAGGACCACGCATGGAGAGGGCCTAGACCCCCTACTCAGATGTGGCCCATTGGCAGCTCAGTCTTCATGTGTATCTCACTTGGAGATACACATGCCTCTATCATGAACTCAGTCGACTCTCTTTGATCACTCTCCCCTGGTGATGTGGCCTTGCCAGGCCTTGGAGGAAGAGGATCCAGGAAGTCCTGATGAGACTTAACAAGCTATGGGCAGATGGCAATGGTGGAGAACTCCCTCTTTCAGTGGACTAGGGGAAGGGGATGAGGGGAAGAGGGAGGGTAGGTGGGACTGGGGAGGGTTCAACTGGAATATAGAATGAATAAATTGTGAAGAAAAAAAAATCAAAACTAAAACCAAACCAAAACAAAACAAAAAACAAACAACCCAAGCCGGACAAGCTGAGTTGCTTTCCTTGGTTGCCTAATCACTCCAAGTCCCATCCTGTTGACAGTTGACTCTGTTATTTGGAACCGATGCCACAAGTCCAAGCTGGGCTTTGCAGTCCTTCCACACTTGCCAAATTGACATCAGCATGGGGCCAATTAGGGCTGGTATGATATGCCCACTTACCCAGCAGCCATGGGCTTGGAAGCTGGGGGAAATGGCCACTCTCCATCACTATGACAAATTACTGTAGAGAGAGTTTTATTTGGGCTTATGATTTTGGAGCTTTCCATCCCACATTGGGCAGACCTATTGCTTTGAACCTTTGGTAGGCATGCCAGGTTACAGTAGCCTGGTGGGGGCATGGAGGTGTGTGTGTGTGTGTGCGTGCGTGTGTGGTGGCGAAGGAGTTGAAGGTATTGTGCAGAACAATGCTGCTTACATCAGGAGCAAAAAAGCAAGAAGAAGGAAAGAAAGAAAGAAAGCGACCATCACTTTAAGGGTTGGCGTCCCAGGGACTGCTCCTTAAAAGTTCTACGGCCCCCTAAATCTGGGAACCAAGCTTTAAAAACTTGGAGAATGAGTATTCACCATCGATGTGGCAGTAGGTAAAATGAGAGAAAGGAGGAGCCTTCATCTAGCCACCTACTGATTCATGGAATCACTGATGGAAGGCTGCCTGTTCTGTGTCCTCTGTGTTCTAGGTGCTTACACCTTCCCTTAGCCCATGGCTAAGCGCCTCACCGTTGGTATGCCAACTGGGTTTGTCACCTAGCGTCCATATGCCGGAGCTGTATTCAGCTCACAGGGACTAGTGTCCTCTAGTTCTCAAACCAGGGCTGTTGGAGGTTTAAATTCAAGGAGGTGAACGGGTACTTCCTGGGCCCATCATTCTCCTCTAATGCACATGCCTCCTGATCGCATGCCTTCGGCTTCTTGATGTGAACTCCAAAAGCAGTAGTGGGTGTGCATGGGGAGTGGAGAGGGAGGGTTCTTGTCTGATCACATCGTCTTCCTATGGCAATCTTAGTTGCCCTAACCCAAAGTTGCGATTTATATGAGAGCTTCTGTGCCCCTCAAACTATGCAGAACATGCAGTGGACAGGACGCCCCGCCTGTCAAAAAAGAAAAAGAAAAGAAAAGAAAAAATCCTGGCTGCATTCATCTCTACTGCTTGACTCTGTCCCCGCCCTGACTGTGGAGAAAACACCTCAGTCCCATAACGCGTTCCTAGCAGAAGGAAAAATGCTCTCAGTACGATGGTAATTAATTTACTGTGCTGAGGTCCAAAGGATGTTCAGAGCAGAGGGATAGGCGCTTCCTGTATTTGAAAGGCTGTGATTTAGAGAGGGATTGCCATGCTCCAAAGGGTGACGACAGCTTGAGTGGAGGCAGACCGCGCTGTTAGCCGGGTTGACTTAAACAGCGACTGGGCTTGAAGAGGTGTCCGAAGTGAAGAGCCTATTTGCTGCGAGCGCCCCCTTGTGCCAGGTTGAACTAACGACTTCCAGGAGTCCCTTCTCAGGGGAAGTCTAACGGTCCTTCACCCCAGCTATCTCTTAACGCTCAAGGCCTGGAGAAAAAGACTCAGCAAAGCTTCAGACTTCTCTCTGTTTGCAGGAGGATTTGTATTTTATTTACTTAAGAGATTTAGTTTGTGAGAATGAATGTTTGCCTGCGTGTATGTCTGCGTACCACGTGTGCCCGACTCCTGTGGAGGTCAGAAGAGAATGCCAGATCCTACGGAACTGGAGTGACAGGTGGTTATGACCCACCGTATGGGTGCTGAGAACTGAACCCAGCTCCTCTGGAAGGGCAGGGAGTGCTCTTAACTGTTGAGCCGTCTCTCCAGCTGTCTACTGTAATAAACAAGTTAAAAATTCTAAAGTTTTATCTTTAACTAATGAATAATTATATCTAGTTTTGAAATGCAATTTCATGTCTCAATACATACATTTGAAATGATAACATTGGGCTAATTAGTATATATATTATATCTTAACTATTTGTCATTGCTTTGTGGTTTTAAAAATTATTTTAGCTACTTTGAAATGCACATCATGCTATTATTAGGCACAGTCACAGTTCTAGACACTAGAATAGCTCCTATCTACCTGTAACACGGTGGTTTGAATGTGATGTCTGATATGTTCTTCGGCATTTGAGTACTTTATCCCCAGTTGGTGATGCTGTTGGTAGGTTTAGGAGGTATGGCCTGGCTGGACCAAGCTCTTCACTGGGACCAGGTTTGGAAAGCTTAAAGACTTGATGCCATTTTCAGTCTGTTCTCTGCTTCCTGTGTGTGGTTTGACATGTGAGCTCTCAGCTGATCTGGCTGCCATGTCCAGTGCTTGACAACACACTTCCTGCCATGATAGGCATGGGCTGTTATCCCAATAATAAGCCCCACATAAATGCCCCCTTCTCTAAGCTGTCTTGTGTGGTGGTTTGAATAGGTACCCCTCCCCCCCAACTCACATGTTTGAATGCTTGGCCCATAGGGAGTGGCACTGTTAGGAGGTGTGGCCTTGTTGGAGGAGGTGTGTCACTGTGGGGGCGGGCTTTGAGTTCTCTTCTGCCCAGGCTCCTTTCAGTGTGGCACAGTCTCCTCCTGGCTGCCTTCAGATCAAGATGTAGAACTCTTGGCTCCTCTAGCACTATGCCTGCCTGCACGCTACCATGATGATAATGGACCGAACCTCTGAAACTATAAGCAGCTTCAGTTAAATGTCGTCCTTTATAGGAGTTGCCACAGTCATGGTGTCTCTTCACAGCAATAGAACAGTTAACTAAGAAGATGGTACCAGGGACTGGGGTATTGATTTGATAGGCCTGACCATGTGTTTCTTCGGAGGAAAATGGAACTTGAGACTGTAGATTAGAAAAGAGCTTGCAAGCTTCAGGTGGTGCTTAATGGTTCATCCTAGTAGGAACATGGAAGACAGTTGTACTGAGAGCGATTTGAACTGTGGGGGCCTGGTTTGAGAGGTTTCAGAGGAGAAGAGTTTTAGGATGTTGCCTAGAGATTGTTCTCTTGACATTTTGGTGAACAATGTGGCTGCTTTTTGCCCTTGTCCAAAGAGTGTGCCTGAGGCTAAGGTAAAGAGATTTAGATTTGTTGCATTGACAAAGGAAATCTCAAAATAGCCTAGCATACCCTCTGTCCTGTGGTTCACTCTTGTGAAGAATGTTTTGATCAAAGGAAGCAAGCTGAGAAAGGAAAACTAGAGAATGTATGGTTCAGGGATTAAAGGGGCACTGGGAAGTGGAATGGAGCTCGATCCTGTGTTCAAGGAGATAAACAAATTAAAGATATTAAATGGAATTAAGAGTGACTGTAGGCAAAAGTTGTTGTGCAATTCAAATGCTCTTTTCTGTACCCTCCCCCTCTAGGTCTGGTTGCAATCCTTGTTCTGATAATCTCCTGTCTCAATGTTGTGTTAACACTGCTCCTGAATTGTCCCCTAATATGCCAATAAAGCTGCTTATAGCCGGTTGCTGAGCAGGGGATTTCCTGCCAGCCAGGGGAGGAGGAGTTAGCAAAGAAAGGAGGGATTCAGTCACAGGAGAGGTCCAAAAGGGTGCAACAGTTAGGCATCGTGACCTGGCTATTGTTCTCATTTGGTTGTTAAGTGTGCCTATAGCTGGAATGAAGTACAATTAAGAAATGGAGGGCACACCTGATCTGGATGTTGAGGCAGGAAGGCGACATGCCTTTGGTCTTGAGGTGGGATGACACAAGGCTTTTGGGCCTGATTGACACATGCCTTTAATCCAGATCTTGAAACATACTGGCAAAGTTTATAAACATTTATAATGAAAAAGAATGAAAGAAAAAATCTTAGGTCCAGATTTCCTGGTACATGCCGTTAATCCTAGCACTCAGAAGACAGAGGCGTGTAGATCTCAGAGTTGAAGGGCAATCTACAGAGCAAGTTCTAGAACAGCCAAGCGTAGGCATCCAGTGAGATCACTGAAAACAGAAAGCTGGTTATTGAACAAGGGTGTGTGTGTGGGGGGGGGGGCGATGTTCCAGTCCCAGCAAGCGCAGAACTTGACAGCTTTGGCCACATGGTTCTGACTTTAGAATCAAGGACGGAATTTCCCTCCGAGACTAAGGAAAGCCACCGAGGCTAGGAATGTTCTGGGAGTGTCACCGCACGGAGACCTAAAGAGGCCATTCATTGTGTGAAGCTGTGAAGGGGAAGCCTGGATTGCCTCGGAGATCCCAAGATGTCAGAGGCCTGGGATACCTACTGAAGAGCGCTGCTAACAGGGAGTGGACCCAGCCCAAGAGAAAGAAGTGTGCTACAGTCAACAAAGATGAAGGGAGTTGGAGAGCCGAAGAGCATTTTGACATCAGACATAGAAATGCAGAGTTTGGGGTTTGTCCAGCTGGCTTTCAGTCTTGCGTTGTTCCAGTATTTTCTCATTATGCTCCCTTCCCTACATTTTGGCATGGTAATGTATATCCTGTGCCATGGTATGTTGGAAGTATGTGATATGATTTTGATTTTTTAAGTAGAGGATTATAATAGTTAAGAGAATGCACGAATCTCAAAAGAGACTTTGGACTTTGAAGCAAGTTTGGGATTGTTATAGACTATGGAGACTTTTGAGTTGGACTGAATGCAGTTCAACGTTATGGTACGGCACTAAGCCTATAGGGGCCAGTGGGATGTGGTAGTTTGAATAGATATGGCTCCCACAGACTCGTGTGTTCGAGTGCTTGGGGAGGGACACTATTAGGAGGTGAGGCTTGAAGTAGGTGTGGCCTTGTGTCTCTGTGGCAGCAGGCTTTGAGGTCTCGTATGCTCAAGCCCTTCTGGGTGCAACACAATGCCGTCCTTGCTGTCTGGAGATCACAATGTAGAACTCTCAGTTCCTTCTCTAGCACCATGGCTGCCTGGTTCCAGCCATGATGATAATGGATTAAACCTCTGAAACTGTAAACCAGCCCAAAGTAAATGTTTGCCTTTATAAGAATTGTCTTGGTCATGGTTCTCTTCACAGCAACAAAATTCTAACTAATACATCTTGGATGTGGCTGTTTATTCCAGCAATCGAAAAGTAACTATTTTACTAATAGACCAATATTCTGCTGTTTGCCCTGTCACCATTTCACCTACATCCTCTGGTAAAAACGGTCTCATTCTCTACCGTCATGCTTAGTTAGAGGTGAACCAATTCCCAGAGGCCCTGGCTATGTTAGGAAAAATGAAGAAAGACATTGACAAACCAGCAGATATCTTGTTCAGTAGATGTCTCATGATTGCAAGGTTATTAGAAATGTGTCATTGCAGCATAGTCTGATTTATGGTTTACTTTTTTCAGTAAACTTTCCACTTGTAAAGTTTATGCTGGGGGGGGCACACAGGTGTTAAATATTAAATATGTGCTTTGATGGAGTGTCTTAAAATGAGCACAGGTATGTAATTTCCTGTTAGGCAAAAGCCTATTACCCCAAGAACAGAGTGGCACCTCCAAACCCCTCTCACATTCCACCTGGACTCACTCTCTGTCTCCCTCTCCATATGTGGCCATGTTGTGGTTTCTAGGATCAGGGGTAACTTGCTGGGGCTGTGTGTGTTCACATCAGTCTGCAATTCTTTGCAGCATTACAATTCTGTACAGCATCACGGGGTCTTCTTACTTTTGCCATTTTTGAGGGATTAATTTACCTGATGGACTAACCAAGTAGAAAGCCTTTGCTAATGTCTTTTTCAAAGCAGTTTAGATCTTCTTGTTGAAAAGTAGCTGCTTTTGTTTTTTTTTAATAAAAAGTTGATTGTGTGTGCGTGTGTGTGTATGTGCATTATGTGTGAATTGTTATATATGTGCAAGTGTCTGTGGCCATGCCGGTGTGTGGAAAGACCAGAAGTCAGTGTTCAGTGTCTTCCTCCTTTGGTCTCTTGTCTTATTTTTTTGGACAGGGCCTCTCTTTGAACCTAGAGCTCACTGATTGGCTGGACTGGCTGGCTGTTGCTCCTCCAGGGTCCTCCTGTCTGACTGGCGGCTCTGGGGTGGCAGGTGGGTGCTGGGCATCTAACTCCGGTGTTCACGCTTCCACGGCCGGTCCTTCACCACTCGGCCACCTCTCCATCTTTGGGCTGGTTTGTGCCTTTGACTCAACTTTTCTACTGTGTCACTCGCCATGTAGAACTTCTTTACATATGTTGACTATGAATCCCTTCTTGTTTTGTACATTTTTGTGTAGTCTTTTTTTTTCTGACGTTTTTGCATCTCATATTTTGGGGGAAAATAATTTTTTCTATTTGTGTTTTTTTATTTCAATATAGCTTAATCATAAATCATTCTCTCCAAGTGCCTTTTATAGTCTGCATATGACTTAAACTCTATCCAAACCTTCAGGGTTTGCTCCTGCAAATTGTGTGGTCATCTAGAGTCTTTCAACTTTTAAATGTAAATCTGCAGTTTACGACATAGAGCTAAGGATATTTCTTCCTTCATCATGAGAAATCAAGTCTCTCCATCATCACCACCACCACCACCAACACTATCATTAGTTTTCTTTTTTGAGACAGGGTTTCTCGGTGTAGCCCTGACTGTCCTGGAGCTCACTCTATAAACCACGCTGACCACGAACTCACAGAGATCTGCCTGCCTCTGCCTCCTGAGAGCTGGGACTAATGGCGTGCACCACCACAGCCAGGCTTTATCCAGCTTTGTTTTTAAAAATCAGCTTCTATCTCCTGAAACAATTCACCTCATGAAATTGTGAGCTGTTTTCTAGGCTTTCTCTGTTATTTCCGAAGTCTGGTTCTACTCTATCCTCATTATTAGCTTTGTAAATCTTGACATCCTGTCTGTGATTGTGGTTTGAATGTAAATTGTCCCTGGTAGACTCATGTATTTGAACATACTTGGTCTCTGGTAGGTGGTGCTTTTGGTAATGTGATGGAACCTTTAGGAGGTGGGCCTTGCTGCAAGAAGGGCATCCTAAGGGCAGGCTTGGAGGCTTTATAGCTTGAGGTCATTTGCTGCTCACTCTCTCTGTCTCTGTCTTTCTCTCTGCTTCCTGTGTGAATGAAATATAATCTCTTGGATTTCTGACTTCCAGGTCAGCCTAACATTTCTCCTGCCAGGATAGACTTTATTCCCTCTGTGGGTCAAACCCTGTCTCCCCGAAGTGATAAGATTTTGAATGAGTCGTGAATTTCCATAACTAAAAGAACCTTGCTGATATTAGGAAACAATTGACATCATTCTTCCAATCTGTTTTATAGGCTTCTATGTATATATCTGCATGTTTTTATTAGATATATTCTCAGGTATTTATGCTTTTTAAATGTACATACAATAATATAATATTACTTAAAATACTAGTCCTGTTTACTTGATAAAATAGAATTATTACAATTAAATTTTCTTTTATCCCTCTCTCTAGGAAACGTGTTAAACTCACTCGATGTGATGGCTGATATTGTTAGTCAGTTTGATTGAGAGAAGCCAAGGGAATCAGCAGAGCATTGCCCTGGCTGTGTCTATGGAAGCATCTCCTGATGTCACTAAGTAAATGTGGACAACTCTGGGGTCCTGGGTGGAAGAGGGAAAGAGGGGGCTTGCTGGCTCAGGCCTTCTCTCCACTTTCTGCCCTGCCCCATGCTCCCTGCCAGGATGGAGGGAGACTCCTGCCTTGTTTCTTCCCAGGTGTTTGTGCACAGTCACTCAGCCCTCTCCCCACCTGCCAGCGGCCAGCAGTAACAGTAGCTTCATTTCCCTTTCAGCAGCCTTCCTCCTCTCCCTTTCTCCTGGATGCCTCCTTCCCCCCTTTCTCCCTTATTATTCTGGTGACCCCTCATCCCTAGTTCTGTGTTAAATATGAGCAGTCGCCTCATTTTCAATTTTAGAAAAACTTTCAATATTTCACCATTAAGTGAATATTGTTAAGTTTTGGTTTTTTAATTCTAATTCTATTTTTAAGTAGAAATCCTTTTTTTTTTTTTTTGGTTAAAATATTCTTTTTCTAGTTTCTCTTTACTCTGAATGCTGTTGAGTTTTATTAAATGTGTTTCCTGTAATGATATTGAGTCGGTCATTGATTTTTTGTGCTCTATTCTGCTAATACGGCGAGTTACAATGCATTTCTGGAATAAATCCAATTTGGTCTTAATGTATTCTTTCTACACTTCATTGGTTTTGATTTGGATTATACATCAAGGATTTACACTAAAAAATGACAAAATTCTTTTTTAAAAATACTTTTCATTTCACTTCATGCTCATGAAAACCATTTCCTTCTTCTTAGATTAAACATTTTCTCTACAGTCAATTTTTATATGGATAACACTGTCAGGTATATTTGTATTAGTTACTTTTCTGGTTGCTGCCATGAAAATATACCTGCCAAGAAACAACTTAAGAACTTATTTTGCTTTACACTGTTGAGGGATGTAGCCTGTCATGATGGGAAAGCCATGTGACCTTGCTTATTTTCTGTTGCAGTGACAAGCACTGGGACCGAAAGTGAGGTGGGGAGGTTTGTTTCATCTTACAGTCTACCGGCTAGAGAAGCCAAGGTAGGGACGCAAAGCTTGAATCAGAAAGCACAGAGGAGAAAAGGCTGCTTACTGACCTGCTTTCGCTGAGGTTCACACCTAGCTAGGTCTCTTCTGTAGTCCAGCTAATCTTGGGATGATGCCACCCACTACATCAGTTAGTAATATAATGTCTCACAGATGTGGTCACTGGCCAGTTTGATGGAGGCAATTTGGTCGGGGGTTCCCTTTTTCTAGTTGCGTCAAGTTGACAACCAAGATTAAACTACCATGGTACGGCAGCAGGGATGTGAGATGGCTGGTCTCACAACAACGCACAACTGGGGTAGCTTTTGAGATGGATTTTAGGCAATAAGAATTATGTATTTCAAAGTAAAAGTAAATTTCAAACACCCACAGAAGATGTCAGGTGAGATGATGGATATGTTAATTGGCTTGATTCAGTAATTCTACATGGCTTACATGTGTCAAAATATCACGTTGTATCTCATAGATATAGCAAACTATGCATGGTCAATTAAAAATAGCATTAGTAGGGCCAACCAGATGGCTCAGTGGGTAAAGGTGCTTGCCACCAAAGCTGATGGGTATGAGTTTGATCTCAGAAGCTACCAGATTGGAGAGAATGGACTCCTGAAAATTGTACTCTTACCTCTGCGCACATGTGATAGCACACCTCCCCCAAACAATAAATATAGAATTATTAAAACAATATCAAACATTATAAGGTCTTATACTGAAACTAAAGGGCTGATGGTTTAAAAATTATTGTTCTTTCCTTCTTTATTGTAACCAAGGCTTAGTGAAAATGCTGGTCTTGGAATTCCACTGACTGAGGCCCTTCAGTGCTTTTGTCTGTGTTCTGTACAATAGTAGAGCTTTTGAGATGGGCCCAGTGTCATTAGGCCTGTGTCTCAGAATATAAGAGCTTGAGAGATTTTTGAGGCCATAGAACATAGGAACACAGGGAGTTTTAAACTGATTTTTAGAAACACTTATGTGGATGTTTGTATGTGCACTTCATGTGTGCCTGGTACCCACAGAGGTCAGAAGAGGGCACTGGATTCCCTGGAACTGGAGTTACAGATGGGTGTGAACATCTGTGTAGGTGCTGGGAACCAAACTTGGGTTCTCCAAAGGTGCAGTATGTACTTTTAACCACTGAGACATCTCTCCAGCACCCACAGGCAATGTTTATATTGTGAATTAGTCAGGATAGAGATGAGGCTGGGTTGACTCAATTACAGAGGCTGTCAAGTTCCACGAAAAGTTGTATACAAACTTTAGAACCAGGAATGCTAGCTCTGTCTCTGTCCAAAGGCCCCAAAGTCAGGAAAATAGATGGTGAAATTCAGTCTGAGGCTGAGGGCCTGAGACCGAGGGCCTGAGACCCTTAGGAGGAGCTTGGAGAGCTGCTCATGTGAATTTTCGAGTCTGGAAAGCCTGGGTTCTGACAGCCATGTGCAGGAGAAGGGTGTTCTCGCCTGGGAAGAGGAGGAAGGGAAGAATTCATCCTCCTTCCATCAGGCCCCGAGATGATCAGATGGTATGTACCCACACTAAGGGTGGATCTTTCCATTCAGTTCCCTTACCCAAGCAGAAGGTGCCACCCAGGCACAGCTGGGCAACCCAGTCTTTCTAATCCAATCAACTGTAAACTACATAAGTTCTGCCTTGAAAGCGCACAAGACTAGCCCGGGGTGCTGGGCATAATTAGGAAACCATCAGGGAGTCCTTTCATTCACTCTGGCTGACATCCAATTTCAGCCATCGTAGAGAAAACAGCCGTTGTTATTTTATTTTGGTTTGGGGATTGACACAGGCATTGTCCTCCTCTGTGGTCTGGTAAGGCTGCTCCCTCCTCAGGGGGAGGTGACCAAAGATCCTGCCACTGGGTTCATGTCAGAGACAGTCCCTCTTCCCCTTATTAGGGAAATGTAAGGATAGAAAATTTTAACTTGGCCCTAACCATGAAAACTTAAACCTGTAAAAGAAACACCCTTCTTTGTTCCTGGACAGAGAAGTGCAAACAGTCCCTAACCGTCCCCTAGTCACCACACCTGGGCACAGCCAATCACTGACTGCCCCCCGTTAGAAAAATCCCTTACCCCTAGACCCCCTTCTGTTTTGCGCTTTTTGCCTTTATAAACTCTGTGATTCTGCTGCTCAGAGCTCGGCACCACCCCCATGCATGGGAGCTGTGTGCAGAGCCCTGGTGTGCTGGCTAATGAGTAAAGCCTCTGGCTGTTGCATCAAACTCTTGTCTTCGTTGGTTATTGGGGTCTGGCGTCTATCTCAAGGAACGGAGGGTCTCCCCACCCCCACTAGGGGTCCAACAGAACACACTTGGAGACTGAGCTGCCATGAGCTACATCTGAGCAAATGTTCTATGTTATCTCCATGAATGGCTCTTGGTTGGAGTCTTGACACAGAATTTAGCAGGCTTCTCTGGAGCCCGGCCCTCTGGTAGTATGTGAGGTAGAACAGTGGTTGCTTCTCTGGGTCATCCCAGATACTCAGGTGGCTGCAAGCTATGGAGCGAAGGGCTCTGCTAACGCTTGCCATTGTCCTTCATGTCCAGATCAGGGACTCTGAGGACTTCTTTAATAATGAGATTTTCACTTTTATATGTGTGTGTTCACAAGCATATGCCATGGGGTATATGTGGAGGCTTAGAGCTTGTAGGAGTCAGATCTCCCCTTCTACTTTGTGGGCTCTGGGGATTGAATTCAGGCAGAAAGGCTTGGTGGCAGTCGCCTTTGCATGCTGAGCCATCTCACCCGTCTGTGAAGATGGACTTGACATTGTGATTAAAAGCTAGAATCAGCAGTGGGGGCAAATTCCGAGGTTCCCCCTCCAGCCTAGTTTTTCTGAAAATTTGACTTTTATGGAATTTCCACTTCTCTGTTCTAAGCATCATTTGGCATTTGACAAGCTTTAGCAATTGAGGAGAGTGATGGAGGAAGGAGGCAGCATCAGTAACTGCAGCTCTGGACACTGTCTGCCCCTGCTTAATGGGCTACGTGTGGCCTGCCTTCATTTCTGAAATCCTGCCTCAGTTCTCACACATGCTCACACACAATTCCAAAAGCTTGTACCACCTCCTTTGCCTAGATTTGGTATCTGCGCTTAAAAAAAAAATCCTCTTTATTTTCTGAAAGGCTGGAGGGATCTTTTATCTGTTGTCTAGAGTGTTCAGATCCCGGAGAATGGAGTCCATCAAAGCACAGGTGAGTGTTGAGCTGAGCTCAAGGCTGAGGTTCAGTGGTACTCTGCCTGGAGACATGGTCCCTGGTGAGTCCAATTCTTTTGCTTTTCAGGGGTTTATAGTACATTAAATGTATATCTAAAATAAATAAAATCAACAATTTTGAGTTGCTCTTTATTATTATTTTTTGCATTATCCCTCCAGTCTCTACTGTAACTTGCTAAAACTGATAGGGTTTTCTTTATAAATGATAACCCTTTCATACAAACAGCCCCAGCTTTTCAATGGATGAGGGGCTTTTCCTTGCTTCGGACAGTCATAGCAATGAGAGGCAGGTGGCTGCTTCTTCTGGTCCAGGTGTTTGTGGTGTGAATTATTTCATCTTGATTTTTCACTCCAGGGCTTTGAGAATTAGGTATGGATGGGTGGACTAAACTTTGACTTAATGCTTGTATGCATTACAGGTGTGTGTGTGTGTGTGTGTGTTGGATCTTAGTAACCCAGAAGTCATTGGTGCACAGGCAAACTAAAGCTATCCAGCTACATAAATCCATTTTCAATTATCAGCAACACAGTGATGGTTTTTAAATGCAAGTTGGCGTAGTAGAAGTTGAGAGAAAAATAATCTTTCATATACATCATATATCCCTTGACTCAAGGGGTACCCTTAGATTTACAAATATTTTGTATCTTCTTATTGAAAAGACACTTCATTAACCTTGATAGCTGAAGCAAGGGACTAATGGGTCCAATGACATCAGTTTAAGTGGTGAGTAGAGAATGGTGTTTCTTCATTTCCTGACCTCAGAATAATGAATTTTCAGTATTGAATTAGTTCTTGACTTTGGCAAAGCAGAAATTTTGCTCTAATTTGACAATGTAATTTTAAGTTTCTGGGCCACCAGTTAAGCCAAGGGTAAGAGTGCCATTGCCAAAGGGGTCTGTAGGTTTAGGGGAACATTGCCTGCTTTCACCCTGTTGGATGTTTGCGTAGGGATAGCAACCTTAGGGCACAGCAATGGCAGTCCCTGCCTTGTCACCAATTAAAAAGTATGGCAACAACTTTCTGGGCCTAGGTTTTCTAATCTGTAAAACAGGGTCGAGGGCCTGTTAAAAATGGCTCTGTAGATAAAGAAGCTTGCAGCAGAGTGAGGCTATCTGAGTCCAATTCCAGTCACCCATATGTTGGAAAAAGAGAACTCCTACAAGCTGACCTCCATATGTATGGTGCTTGCGGTGGCAGGCACGCACAAGCGCGCACATGCGCGCGCACACACACGCGAAATTTAATGATGGGTCTGAGTTGAAGGTGAGGAAAGAGTATGTGTGTTTTTTATCAGCACTGGAATCCTGACGTAGGTTTTGCTTTCTGTTATTCATGCTGTGTAACAATTTGGTGGTTTTCTTAGGTGGAAGGTGGTAGTTAACTGTCCTTACAGACTGGTAAGCAAGTCAGAAGCTCAGGGCCAGCTGAGGAGGAGGCTGGGCCACCCAGGGCTCTTTACAGCCACCCCTGGAAAATGCCTACATTTGTTTTGTCAGACTAGGAGTCCAGGGGCAGCTGGTTTTGTCATCTAGACACAAGCTCCAGTCATCAGGAAAAAGAAACCTCTGTTGAAAAAAAAAATGCTGGCAGAAAAACACTTAAAGAAATGCTCAACGTCCTTAGCCATCAGAGAGATGCAAATCAAAACGACTCTGAGATTTCACCTTA
>CM053756.1:40974829-41039973 GCA_028658305.1 Pachyuromys duprasi | reverse complement strand
AAAAAAAAAATAAACAAACAAATAAGCAAGTAAATAAACACAAACACATAAGAAAAAAAAAAAAAGAAAAAAAAATGCCTCCATCAAGTTGGCCTGTAGGCAAGTCTGTGGGACCACTTTTATGACTGATGGATGGGGAAGTCCAATGCCACGCCTGGGTAGGCTGTTCTGGCTTGTGTAAAAGAGCTGAGGAAGCCTTAAGGAGCAAGGCAGTGCCCAGCAGCCCTCTGCTTCAGTTCCTGCCCTGACTTCTCAGGCTCGCTGTATCTCGGTGTAAGCCAAATCAACCCTCTCCTCCCTAAGTTGCTTTCAGTCATGGTGTTTATCATAGCCAACTGAGAAACCTAACGAGTACGAAATCCTAAAGGAATCTGCCCACAAAATATCGAAGAACTGAATTTAGCACAGCACTTTCCAACGTCAGCAAACAACAGCCACTTTATTTTCTACACAGACAGGAATACTTTCTGGTTTTTGCAGAAGTGCGTCTGTACAAAGGGGTCACTCGCAGGTTGCTAGATAACGGGGTTCCCTAACCCATGATTTAGAAGATCATGATTCAGGTGCCGGGAGTTAATAGCTGGAGAGGAAAAAGGTTGGCGATTGTGTGCCCAGACACCTCAGCGCACATCTTGTCTCAGTGTATCCTGGTGACCCACAGGAAACAGGCCGGTTCCTGTCCTTCACTTTCTAATTCCATACTCCCTGCTGGTCCACCTCCATGCTCCAGCCAGGAGCAGCCAGTGTTCCCAGGAAGGAGCAGGCGGATGGTAGGCGCTGATCTCCTAAGCTGCTGCCCTGAGCCTGAGCCTGGTGCTGGAGACAACAACGTGGGCGGGTCTCTCTTGGTCCCAAACACCTGTTCGCAGTCCCTGGGCCCTGGAGTGTCTGTTGGGATGGCCGTTTATATGTTCTGTGCAAACGTTCCAAGGATGCACAGCGCCTGGTCAGGAGACTATCAACCTCGAGGGCCACGTGTTCCAACTGCCCTTCACGGGGCTCTGGGGAGCCCTGCTTTTCTTCTGCTTTCATCTCCTTGGCTTCACATTACCCAGACAGGCTCAGTTTTCCGCTCTGGGGGAGGGAGAGGGGGAGGGGCCCTCCTTCCCTCTCTAGCTGCTCAGAAGTGAGTGCTCCTCAGATGTTTGCCACCTGGGTACCATCCAGAAGTGTAAACTATCCCTCCCTCAGCGGCAAACAGATGGCACCCTATTCTCCACTTAAACAGCCAGTTATATTTTGAAGCTGGTGACATTGACTACTCGCAGTCTTGCTACCAGGAGACCGAACTCAGGGCCCTGGGAAACTCCAGGAGGCGGTATGCCCACCAAAGTCTGTGGAATGGAAGAAAGGCCTGCCCCACCGCGTAGGTCTCTAGAGCACCCTCAGAGCGGCATTCGCTTCTCCAACGCTCGCTTCTCCTGCGCTCAGTCCTGGGTTTCTAATGGGGAACTTAGAATTCAAGTCAGACGGCTTGGATAAGAAACCGGCTGCCTTATGTGAGTTCTTTGGCCAATGCCTTGCCCTCTTGGAGGTTTCAGGACTCTTCCAAGCAGTGACTCCCCCGTGAAGAGGGCTTCACCCGAATCCGGCTCAACCTCATCCAGCGCTCTGCTGTCGGAGAGGATGACATTCACTCGGCTCGAGACCGTCTGGCTGGCTCTCTACTTAACCGGGAGGGATGCTTTTCTGGGCCGGGCCAGGGAGGAGGCCTTCTTCATCCACCTCTCTCAGACTCAGGCTTCATCCTCGCAATCGCTCCGATGCTGCTGTTACGGCCACTCTGCCACTGTTGTGGCTGCAGGTGACCTTCCCTCACCTTGTTGGTGTTCTTGTAGGCTTCCTTTAGAGCGTTCACCAAGGACCCAAGTTTAGAGACAGCTGAGTGCGAAGAGCTCAGTTCATGTCCTAGAAGACCAAAGCTGTGTCAGACGGCAGTGCCAGCCAGCCTGCCGGGTCTTTCCCTCCAGATGCTGGTAGCGGGACTGTTGGGATCCTGTCACATATCTTGGCTACTGAAATGCCTTCAGTCACTGAACCGGCTGGGCTGTCTCCAGTCTTGTCTGCCCCTTGACCCGCAGAATGAAAGGGTAGTGAAGCACCTTTTATTTTATTTTATTTTTAATTCGAGCTAATCTTGGCTTAGATGTCTAGGTCTGCTTTTGGCATTCTGCCTGTTAATACCAGTGGGAACACTTGAAACCCTGGAAATCCCATTGCTCAGCTGTAGCTGTGATTTCTTCTTCTATTGACCACCTCGTGCTTCCAGCACCCCAACTCTTCCCCGACAGCCTGCTTCCAGCAGAGCGGAGTCACCCGTGCGTGTATTCTTACCCACCCTCCTTTTCATACTGACCCAGCCTCTAGACACTTTTTTCCAGTGACTTGACCTGCTGGCCCACCATTCGCCTCTGCACTTAATGGCCATTATTGGAGTCAGTGTGTGTGTGTGTGTGAGGCCCTTTTCCCAGCCTGCTTTGGGGACTGTGGTTTCACTGACTTCTGTTCCCAGACTTTGCTCTTGAAGCCCAGGCTTTGTGCCAGAGAGGCTTACTTCTTCTGGGAAGGTACGTCTGACCCTTTCGGAAGCATCAGTACTACACAGAAGAAATGAGCTGTAGGTGACTTTTGTCCCTGGCCATGGTCATTTCACCAGGAACTCACCATACCAGCACACAGCTGTGAGCTGTGTTGCACAGTCTGTCCTTTGCATCAAAGAACCCGGGGCCTACATGACTCGGCCATACCTGTGGCCACCGCAGGGACCCATACCATTTCTTTGCTTGGAGGTAACTCCGCTCCCGAAGCCGAGAAGTAGCTGACTAGAAGATCTCTGTAGCAGCACAATGCCAACGCTGCTCCTGGGCTGTGGCTCCTGGGCCCCGGAGGAGCCTGAACTGACCTGCATGAGGAAGCTCTGTCTTCTCCATAAGCTCAGTGCATTTTGATGCCTGCCTGTTTGAAGCAAACCTGTTACTCTTGAGGACTCTTGATGAGACAGTGCTAATGGGGGAAAGTGCTGTGTCTAGGCTTTGGCGTGTACTCCCTCACATATGCCCTGGGCTACTGTGTGTGGAGCAGATCCTCTGCAAAGGTCCCAGGCTCCACCAGCCTCATGCCCCCTTTTTTTTTTTCTTATGCCTTTTTTAACCATCCTTTGGGCCAGTAGCCATAGCCCAGGCCCAGTCTTGAGCCTCACTGGGGCAGTGATAGGAGCTACTTTCCTTAGTACTTCTCTGGTTCCTGGTTTGCCAAGTTCTGTCTCTCGATGGCTTGAACATGTAGGCTCCGCATCCAAGCCTTTCTTTGACTCTGGTGGAGTTAATGTAGGTCTGATGCCGCCTCCTCCTCTTCCTCAATCTGTTGTTCCTTTATTCACTGTGGTACCTCTTCACACTGTCCAGGGATCAGCTTGATTCTAAGGACACTCACTCTAGAGGCGGCATTTCATCATTGCGTCTCTACCACCTTGCCTGCACGGTTGTCCAATGGCCCAAATTCCACCCTTAAACTTCTTTTGATGTGATGAGTGGGTGGGGCTGGGGCTTTAGCTTCTCTCTTGGAGAGGGGGCTCCTGCTGTGACAGCTCTGGCATACATTTCTAATGTAACCCTGGCCGCACATCCCAGCCATTCCTCTGGCAGCAAAACTCAGCAGGCTTTGCATGCCAGTCAACAACCATTCATCTTGCCTCTGCATGCAACTCAGCAATTTTCCCATTGATGAAAGTGACGTTCTCCATACAGGAGCCACCACCAGAATCTCAGCACTGCGGACAGTAGTTTATCGGCTGCACCCACCCGCTCTTAGATGACTTGTAGCCACAGGGTCTACAGTCCAAGTGTCAGCTTCATGCCTGGAACATTTAACTCTATTCCCCCTAAGGGGATAAAGACACCACAGCCTTGCTGTCCTGTAGCACTTTGGCTGTAATATAAAGCCTCTATCTTTGCCCTTGGAGACGTTCTCCTTGCTGCCTATAGTCACAGCCAGCTGAGTGAAGACACTCTGTTACTGTTTGGAGCATTGACATCACCGAGAAGACATGAGAGCCACGTGGCAATTTTGTGCCTTCTTGTGGTCATATTAGCTAGGTGGGACCCTGATCCTACCAGAGTGCATCCTGTTGGGGCCACAGGTACTGCCAGAACCAGATGTGTTGTGGGGGTGGGGGTCGAGGCATGGGAGGGGACTTCTCACCTTCTGTCAGTGCTCCTGGTAAACCCCTGGCCAGAACGCTCTGGGGGAAGTGGAAGGGGTCAGCATTCTCTGATGTATAGAGGTACTTCTCATGCCTTCCAGTCTGAGCACCCGGGCCATACCTGACCAGAGCTCATCTGCAGATGTTGTGAAGGTCAGGGCTGCTTCTGTGCTTATAGGCTTTTACAGTCTTCCATACAGGCAGAGGGTGTGGCTCATGTGACTGAAGCCCAGGGGGCAGAAGCGGACAATTATGGGACTCATGCTTGGGGAAGACTTTCTCTTTATCATGTCATCCTGAGCTCCTGGGGAGCTTGTACCACAGTTCTTCTGTTATGGTCAGAGGGGACAAGGCTATTTTTTTTAAGTGTGGCATATTTTTGCCTCATTCAAAATACCTGGTTAACAAGCTATGGTATTTCTTCCAACATTGGTGGAGACAGCACCCCCTGAGAAATCACCTGCATTTAAAGATGTTTCTGAACGTTTAGTTCAGCTGGCATTGCAGCTGGCATTCACAGGTTTTGCCATATCTTTGTCACACCCAGGAAGTGCTTGCTGAAGATAGAAGGGGTGTGGGAACACTAACCCTTCTTTGTTTTCCTGGTGCAAGATCTCTGCAAGGTTAGGAAGTAAATGCTTCCCTTTAAAAGTCAGAGTGACTGCTGTCCCCACAAGACCTTGCCCCACTGGGAAGAGGATCAGTTTCACGCTCTTATGATGAACTCCACTTTCTGACTTCCCTCACCATCTTCTGAAGTGTAACGGGTGTCAAGCTGGTGGGCACCAGGCTGCCTCACCAGCTTCTGAAGTGTAACGGGTGACAAGCTAGGTGGACACAAGGCTGGTTGATCCCGAGGCAGGAGGGCACCATGGCCTTGCTTGGTTTTCTTCATTTGCTTGCCTAAAGCTCCAACCTCCCTTCGGGTGGCATTGTCCCAGATGTGTACTGGAAACTATACTTGATGTTCCTCTTTTAAAATGCTTCGGTATCTCTTTGTGATCTATTAAAAACAAATTGGACTTAAGCCTGCTTTGCTCTGTGTTGCTATAATGAAAAACCTAAGAGTGGAGAATTTATAAACAACAGAGACATAGAGGCTGGGAAGTCTCAGAAAGGGGCTAGCAGGTTCAGTGTTTGCTGAGGATCCATTTCTCGTGATGACAGCGTTTTAGACATCCTCAGATGCAGAAAAGAGGAGCATGGATCTGAGGAGGCATTGTTGCCACAGGAGTGAAAGATTAGGCCCTTTGATGAAGGTCCAGACCCACTTGTGGGGAATTCATGAGTTAATAATACTTGAAGTTTGGGGAACACACTTAGGCCAAAGTAGTAAATGATCCCCACTTCCTGTTATGTCATTTAGAAGGAATGAATGGAGCATTTGGAAGCACAAAGGATGGGCGAGCCCACATCTGTCCTGTAGTGACTGGGCACACTCCTATGTCCTATAGCCATTATTGTGCTGCTTAAAACTCATAAAAGCCCTCTTGATGGGAATGCCCACCATTAGGGCTTATTAGGGAAAAGATTCAGCCTGGCTCCCGTCTACCATAAATATCAAACTGCAAGCATTACAGTTGTACCCAGGCAGGGCAGACCATGTCCTGCTGGGTCATGACTGGACCTGGTTTCTGAGGATGCAATCTTTCCTGAGGTACTTCACAATAGGAGAGCACTCAAGATGGGGAGAGGTAGTGCAGCCGCTTCTCTCAGCTCTGTGTATTTCACTGGCCATCCATTCTGCTATGCCCTTACAATCACAGGCTGTGGGAAGCCCTTGTCCTATACAGAGGCAAGTTAACTCTTTCTCAGAGGAGTTTACATCCATCAGGGAAAGATGGATGAAGAGACTCAAAGTTGCAACCAGAAGGGTCAGCGTCAGGCTAACGGGAGTCATTAGATTGGTCCTAAAACTGAGTGGTAGAAATAACTCCAGTTGCATCTTAAAGAAGGAAGAAGCAGCCAGTTAGAAAGGGCTGTTTTCAAGCCAAGGAAATGGTTTGTGAAAAGTTCAGGAAGTGAGGTCTTTCTGGGTGGGACTCAGGCCCAGCACAGTAGTTTGGAATGGGCTTTAAAGCTTTAGGATTTAGCAGAAAGAGATCAAAGTTAGCATTATGGCGAGCGCTTTAGAAACACCAATTGAGTCCTTTATTCAGGGAGTGAGGGGAGTCACAAGCCTCTAAGTTCAAGATCAACTGCTGCCCCCAAACAAAACAAAGGAAAGCAAACCCCCACAGTCCCATGCAGATATTAGAAAAAAACCCCTATGGCCATGTGAGATGCAGTAGGTGTGGTATGGAGGGAAGGGAACAAGATGGCCTAGAACACTGGGGTAGTGAAGGCTTATCTGGGCTAAGAGGGAGGGGAACATCATAATGAAAATAGTCATAAAGTTTTAGATTTCTTATATTTGTCTTTGTGTGTACACACGTGCACACAAGTGTATGTGGTAATCAAGTCATCAGAACCCTGGGAACTGGACTTACAGGCATTTGAGGGCCACGTGATTGGTCACTGGGATCTGAACTGAAGTTCATTGACAGCAGTGTGTGCTCTTAACTTCTGAGCCAGATCTTGGCATTTTTTTTCATTATCAAATTTCAACTGTCTTTTTTAAATTTATTTTTTATTGATTACAGTTCATTTACTTTGTATTGCAGCTGTAGCCTCTTCCCTCATCCCCTCCCAATTCCATCCTCTCTCTCTTCTCCATACATGCCCCTTCCCTAGCCCACTGATAGTACAGACTGACATTTTTTTAAACAAAAACAAAGTCATAGTGATTAAAAAGCATGATAGATTCTGTTTACAGTATGAAGGATTTCTTAAGTTTAATAATATTTTTTTTAATTCTTGAGAACAATACAATTGACATCCAAAACTTTTCATTTAAAAACATTCACAAGATAAAAATCAGAAGGTCCATGGAAATTGAAAAAAATGAATGGATAAGGCAGAGGCTAGGAAAACATTGCAAGAGACATCTGAACTGGATGTGGTGGTTCATACAATTTCAGCACTTGGGATACTGAGGCAGAAGGATTGCTGTGGTTATGTGGTCAGCTGATACTACATAGTGCATTTGAGGTCAGCTTGGGCTACTAGTGAGACCTTGTCTCAAAAGCAAAAGCCAAACACCCAACAAGAACAAAAACATACCCAGCAAATGATCTGTGTGTAGAATACACAAAGGTCAACAATAAAATATCAAGGCACTCAGTAGAGTGAGTTTGAGATTTGCACATTTCTTTACAAGGGAAGTTTATATGTATCTAGTAAGAACACTTGAAATCACTCAGTGTCATTATTCATTGGGGAGATTAAAAATTAAAAGCACAGAGAGATGTCCTCACAGATGGCTCAAGCTTGAGAAATGGCCGAAGGGGTGTAAAGCTCTTGAAACGCTCCTAAGCCTTAAACAATGCTGTGGGACAAGCTCATGCAGAGAGTCAGGAGCTAAACACATGCTCATCCCAGCTCCACAGTTTTATTTCTGTATTTTCTCTCAAGAATGAAAACTTAAGGACACTCAAAAGTCTACCGAAATGTTCCCGACAGGTTTATTTGTAACAGGCAAAAGTTGGGAACTTGAGTGTTGCAACTGCTTAAGTGTTTACACCCACAGGTATCAACAGGCAAGAACATGAAGAGGAAGCAGGGAGGAGAGAAGTCTGTGTACCCCCATGCATGGAAAATGCTAGAGCCACCCAAGCTACCTGACAGGGCTGGAGAGATAGCTCAGTTGGTAGAATGCTTGCCTTATAAGTTCACACCTCTGAACTCACATAGAGAAGTTGAGTGTGGCGGCATGCAGCTGTAATTTTCCAGGCAGGGGAGAAGCAGACAGATCCCTGGAGGTTGTTGGCCATCCAGTCCAGCCCCCACTGCAGACTTCCGGTCATCAACAGAGCAACAGCAGCGACAAGGACGACCCGTAGACGGAGCCTGAGAAACACGCTTGAGGTTGTCTTCTGGCCTCTACACACATATCTGCACACGTGTATGCGACATCCCTTCCCCAACTCACCAGGAGTGGAAATAATCTTTTCTGTCAGGTGCTCCTGGGATCTGGCAGGTAACCGTGCTTTGAGGTGCTGGGTCAGCCCCCCACCCACCCCACAGCATCTTATCCATGTTCTCGGCCTGTGCTGCCAGCTTGTTCCCTTTCCTTCCACAGTAAGCCACATAACTTCTTGCTTTATTTTCAACTCAGCTAATTAAAGTTGAGCTAATCTATGAGACTATGTACTGAGTGTATAAGGATGCATTTCATGGTAGCTGGAAATCTGGCTCAGAGGCTGAGTATGCCTTCTGCTCTCACAGAGGACACAGATACTAATGTGCAAGTTTTGGTTTCTTTAAGAGCTCAGTTATAGTTGGATTTTTAGGTAGCACTATTCCTGATTTTCTGAGAAAGCGCCAGATTGATCTCCAAAGTAGTTGTACAAGTTTACATTCCCACCAGCAATGGAGGAGGGTTCCCCTTTCTCCACAACCTCTCCAACATGTGTTGCCACTTGAGGTTTTGATCTTAGCCATTCTGATGGGTGTAAGGTGAAATCTCAGGGTTGTTTTGATTTGCATTTCCCTGATGACTAAGGATGTTGAGCATTTCTTTAAGTGTTTCTCTGCCATTCGATATTCCTCTATTGAGAATTCTCTGTTTATCTCTGTACCCCATTTTTTTAATTGGAGTACTTGATTTGTTGCTGTTTAACTTCTTTAGTTCATGCATGGAGAGGACCTAGAATCCCTGCACAGATGTAGTCCATGGCAGCTCAGTCTCAAGTGGGTTCCCTAGTAAGGGGATCAGGCACTGTCTCTGACATGAACTCAATGGCTGGCTCTTTCATAACCTCCCCCTAATGGGGGAGCAGCCTTACCAGGCCACAGAGGAGGACAATGCAGCCAGTCCTGCTGAGACATGATAGACTAGGGTCAGATGGAAGGGGAGGAGGACCTCCCCAATTAGTGGACTAGGGGAGGGTCATGGGAGGAGAAGAGGGAGGGAAGGTAGGTTTGGGACGAGATAAGGAAGGGGGGCAGGGGCTACAGCTGGGATACAAAGTGAATAAATTCTAATAAAAAATAAAAAGGAAAAAAAAGCTCAGTTACATGTTATGTAAACATGTTTTTGTTTTAATCCCATGTGTATGGGGCAGCTTTAATTTGTCCACAGCTGTTAACTATGATTGTCTCATACTCTGAGAGGGGTGTGATCTTTGCCAGCTGCAGATAGTTTAATTCTGAGGACACAGGGTGTATAAATGCCAGAGTCCAGAGAGGGACAGGGGGGCTAGAAGAAAGAAGGTGGCTGTTGCTTTCCCTGCTGCTGCCCACCACAGCTGCTGGTTCATCTTACTGCTGCGTTTGCTGTTTGCTGGTTTGATTTCTAGATAGACTGACTGCAAAGATTAGACTTGAGCCAAGGAACTAAGTCTAGAGAGGTCTTCATCTACTCTTCCCTTTAACCTTCTTTCTCTCCTATCTAGTGTTGGGGGTGGTTGGAACAGAGGTAGAGATATAAGGAGTCCCAAACAAAGTCGATAAAAGGTCACCAACACATGGTTCAGTTCTCAGCACCAACATGGTGGCTCAAACCACTTCTATAACTCTAGTTCTAGGGGATCTGACACCCTCTTCTGGCCTCCATGGATACTAGGCATGCATATGGTACACACATACATGTATGTAGGCAGATCACTCAAATACATAATATAAAAATAAGCAGAATCTTCAAAAATATTTTAAAATTTCATTTTGTGCTAAGTGAAATGCTGGGGTGGTCCAAACTCCTATGCCATTCCCTAGTACAGGCTAGACTTGTGTCTATGGTTTCACTTCTGGTGATATTACAAAAAGTGATTACCCTCTTATAATAGGGTTTGGCCTAATCATGAGTCCTTGAAAAAGAAGGACACAGCAGAAATCTTCCCATGGCCTGGAAATGACAAGAGCCACCCTGTGTACTGTCCATGGAAGGGTCAATGTGCCTGGCACTTTGAAAGCCCTCTCTGGGAGCTTCATCTAGTCCTAAGTAGACATGTAGCCAGAGGATGTGACTTTGGTCCTTGAATTACAAGGAACAAGATCCAGCCATGCATCTGACCTAGCTGACTTCAGCTTTGTGGCACCCTGAGCAGGGAGGGAGTCTTATCTGTTTGTAAGAGGCCTTTTGACCCTTGGACCGAGATAACTATGCTGTAAGCCTTTTAGTTTGTGGTGATTCATTATGTAGCAATTAAAAGCCAATTGGTCATATAGCCGGTATAGGAAGACACTGGCGTTTCCCAGACCCAGGGCATTCCTGGAGGTAAGGTGTGGGCTCACTGGAGGTCAGTGCTTGAACCGGGTTCCTTTGGAAGCAGAACTGCAGGGAGATGAAGAAGCCTGGGGGAATGTGTTGCCTGCACTGTACCAAGAGGTGGGGCTTGTCTTCACAGGAGGGTCAATTGGTTCAAGATGGGAAACCACAGGCTCTCAAAGCCACCATGCTTCTGTGTCCTCAGGTGGGATTCAAAACCTTGCCCAAGGAAAGACTGTGTTTGGCACACCCAGAAATGCCACGGTGATGCCATTTAGTCAGGACAATTGGTACTTTGACCATCATGTGTACCTCCCTGTGAACTGATCTTTGGTAGATCTTTATTCCCAACAGATGACAAGGACAGTGAAGAAACTCAAAGCAATAGAATTGACCACATAAAGGAGTAGTTAATAGATTCACCAAGGAGACACTAAATCACACAAAGTAGAATTTAGTTAAGGAAGTGCGTTCTCCAAAGTACCCCAAAGGTAAGTAACATGCTGGCCAAGCCTGTTAGAGATGAGCGAAAATTACAATGGTTATGGTGTAAATGCACCTTTGTAGGCCAGCCATTAGGCTCCATCTCCAAAGAATATGCCTCTAACAGGCAGCTCAAGGGAGCATTACAGGGTCACAATGGATATTAAATCCTGGCCTGCCACACAGACCCACAATTTCCTCCTTGAGAAAACTGTAATTCTGCCAGATGCACAAGGTGAGCCCAGGTAACAACTATTTGAAAAGAACAACGCTGGTGTACCTAAGATGTGTAATCTCCTGTTTCTGTTTAAATTGTTCAAAGTGTAACCTGGGGCCAGGACCCAGAAGGCATTTAAGAATGCCAGTGTATGTAAAACATATCCTTCTAAGGTGTTAGTAAAATCACCTTTTGAGGATTAACTCTTATTTCAGCATTAGCCCAGTTGGCCATGTGCTTAAGTAAAGAGCTCACCTTCATTTCTAAGTGAGCCATAATTTGTCAAGGAGAAAGCATGTAATTTCTACTAAGCCTCACACAGAGCCTGCCTATTTAGAGTCACAGGCCTCCTTAGACTGGTCCTCCTGAGACATCCATCCTCACAGGGCCTACACCCCAGTGTCTTTCCCACTCAGCTTCCGTCTCCCCAGAAAGTCATCCCTGGCTCCCAGCGGGCTCTCAGGCAGCCCTGGGGTAAGGCCTATCTTTTCTTGATCATTCTCCCTCTTGTTACGGGGAACTGTGTTCATTCAATTATTCTGAGCCAGGAAGGAATCCCAGCACTCCACCCTCTAGAGCTGTCAATGGTTACTCACTGCTACCTGCCCTCATTTAGAGCATGAACATGGGGCTGGGGTTAAGCCTTTCGTTGAATGAGTTAATTCAGACATTCAGGTAAGTGCTGGGGAGCTGGTCTACGCACTTGGTGTTCTTCAGGAATCCAGGGGTGTAAGTGCAAAGTGGTGAGGCATCCCTGCCCATCCACTTCTACCTGGGCTTAACTTTTAGTAGGAAAAACTGGCGTGCAGTTAAAGATCGTATGGCAACTTCTTGTGGCGGCACATGCTTGTAATCCCAGCACTTAGGAGGTAAAGGCAGGAGGATCTGAAGTTTGAGCCAGCCTCAGCTACATAGTAAATTGGAGAGCAGCCTGGGCTGTCTTGATGCCCCTCCCCCAGTGAAGGTTGAACAGTTACACAAGAGACAGGAATTGACAGCTTTCAGCAAATTCCAAGTACAATGAGAGCTCTCTTTGCCACTAACACCAAATGAAAAGTGACTCCCCCAAGGTCCTGGGAGAGTGTTCCTTTATCTGTGGCCACCACAGCATCACTGGTTGCTTTAGAACCTTCGGTGGCTAGAAGGTGCTGCTGTGGTTTCCAGGTCCACACGATGGAGCGGCCTCACACTAAAGAAGGAGCCTGTATCGTGCGCGAACTGATGGGTAGAATTCTCCTGAAGGCTCCTCCTTGGTTTGATCACTAAGAAAAGGATGAGTTATAGGATGACTGTCAAAACTTAGGAGGGGCAAATGTTATTTTAGCCTCTTGGGCTGCTAACATAAAACAGCCTGGATGACTGATTAACAATAGTGTTGGAAACTGGGAAGTCCCAGATTGTGGCATCAACAGGTCCTGTGTCTGGTTCTCAAATGGTTGGCTGTGTCCTCCTATGGTTGGAAGTGGCAAGCTCTCTTTTTATCTCTCTATGTATCCCTGGCTGTCCTAGAACTCAGTCTATAGACCAGGCTGACCTCAAACTCAGAAATCTGCCTGCCTCTACCTCCCAAGTGTTGGGATTAAAGGTGCATGTCACCTCCTGGCTGTGACAAGCTCTCTTAGTCCCCTTTCATAAAAACACTGGAGGAGGTTTTTGTCCTCATGGTGACTGAGTTCTAGTTAAGTCTGTTGGGAGGGCTACCAACATCCAGATGACAGTGTTCTGCTTGAACAGAAACAGCTTTCTTTTTTTTTTTTATTTTTTGAATGCAGCTTAGTGTTTATGATCCTGAGTTTTGGCCTTGACAGGCTCATCTAAACAAGAGGAGAAGCAATTTTCATCAGACTGGTCTAAAGGAGTATGCCGTATTTGGCTGGGAACTCAGCAGTCCACATTCCATGTTCCCTTAGCAGGCAGGAGGCAGCTGCGCTTGTGAGGCCATGGGTATCTGCACAGGTCGTACTTTGAAGGTAATGTATTATGGGGCTCCTAAGGAACAAGGTCAGGCAAGGCGCTGCCCTTTAGAATTTCCCACATCTGTATGACCAGGGTGCATGGGGCTTGACCTAACCTCAAGGGAGTTGGGAACCAGGGGAGAAGTTGAAAGCGTCTCCCTGGAAAGAAAGTTCCCCACAGAAGATGGTAGAAGATGGAAGACTAAAACCTTGGTCATCATTTCTCCTGGTGATGGGTGACCCTGAGTGAGGGAAGGACTTCAGGTAGCTGGGTGCCAGAATTTTCCTTCCTTCCTCCTCCTCCTCTTCCTCCTCCTCCTTGTTCTTCAATTTAAAACATATGTCATGCAGAGTAAATTGAAAAAAATAACAAAACCAAAAATTACCATCCTTACCAGTTGGCCATTGTGCTCATTAGTGTTTTGCCATTTTGACACAAGCTAGAGTTATCTGGAAAGGGAGAAGGCAAGTCTTGGGGACATTTTCTTGATTTATGTTTCCCGAGAGAGGGCCCAGCCTACTGTGGGCAGTACCATTCCTACACAGGCAGCTGAGCAAGCCACAGAGAACAACCTGTTAAGCAGCACTCTTCCATGGCCTCTGCTTCATTCAGTTCCTGCACGCAGGTTCCCCTTTGAGCTCCTGCCCTGACTTCCTTCCATGATGGACTGAAATCTGTAAACGAAATACTTTTCTCTCCAGGTTGCTTTTAGTCGCTGTGTATATCATAGCAATAGCAAGTAAAGTAGGTCAGCCATAAACTATGCTGATATTTTGTTGTATTTTTTCAATTGCTTTTTTCTCTATATATTTTTAATAGTTGTCATCAGTTCATATATATATTAAATATTTAATATTATTAGTAATAATTGTCGACATAATTTCTTCTTATAGAAATTATTTTGTTGTTTGCTTGGCATTCTAACAAGTTTTTACCATAATATTTTAAACCAAGTACCTGTTGTTGAATATTTAGGTCTTTTACTATTACTTTCATTATAAATTATGCTGCTATGAGTATTTTTGTCTATATATTTTTCTGCATTTTTAAACATCTTTCTCATTAAATTGTTTATTGTGGGGATTATGGCTGACTAGGATTTAATGAATAATTTTCAACTATTATCCAATTTAGGCAACTTGTTATAAATCTATATTCAAATTCCACCTCAGAATAACTGAATTTATATCTTTAGGGATATAAACTAAAAATATGTGTTTCTATGTGTATTTCTGTCACCAGGTACGTGTGGAAAGGATTCATTTAGGCTTTATCATACACCTCAGGGTTTTTCCAGCTTCTTTCTAATGCTTATTCTCAATGTCAGTGTCCCATGCCTTATTATTATTAGTGTTGTTACATCTGAGTCCCAGTACCAAGGTTTGCCTTGTCAGTGGTGTGTATCAAATCATACCTTTATGGGTTATTGAAGAATAATCATTCATTCTTATGAATTCTGCCCACCCGGGAGCTGACCATGGCGTGGCTGAGTCATAATTTTGTTCTGCCCATCATATAACAATGAACTCAATCTCCCTGAGAGTTGGTGTGGGGAATCCCTATGGACCTGATTTATAAGCTGGGTGACTCACTGGGGGGAGGTGTGTGTGTGTGAAAGTGCCCATTGCCTTTGTGAGTAACTTCTCTCGTGTGCCAGTCACTCCAAGCTCAGTTGGACTTCTTACATTTAGCTTTCCCCAGGAAGAACCTCCACAGAAGCCACATGGAGAGCTAGGATTCCAAATGCCTGTAAAGCTTGAAGGGTGTTTATGAACACCTGGAAGCTTCATCCCACTGCTGACAATTTGACTTTATTGTGTACATAGTCATGGGTGCATTATCAAAAGTCTAGATCTTAGACTAATGAGAAAGAGAATAGACTCCAACTCTCCATGGGGAACATAGCAAAGGAACTTAACAATGTTCCTGTGGTGTAGATCCTAGCTTTCCAACAAGGTGCCAAGCACTTATATGCAGCTATTTAAGTAAAAAAGAACTAAAAGGAATTAAAACATGATATTTAGATTCCCAACCTCAGTAGTGCTATTTGAGTAGCTTAGTGGCCATATGTGATCATATTGGACGGTACAAGCATAGAATGTTTCATCGTCACAGAAAAACTATTGGGTATATTTAACATGGAAAATTGTTTTCTATGTTTGTTAAACCTACTAAGAATTACCAAAGAAAATTTAAATGTTTATTTTTTTCCAAAGTTAAAATATAATTTTCTCCTTTTCCCCCTCTTCTAGCCCTCTCATGTCTTCATGTCTTACTTCCTCTCAAATTCATAGCCTCTTATTCTTTCACTGTTACACACAGACATATACACTTACACACATAAACACAGACACACACACACACTCACACCCGCATATATATAAATACAATCTGCTGAGTCCCTTTGGTGTTGCTTCAACGTACTTGATTTCAAGGGACCACTAGGGGGCTCATCTGACTGGAAGACTATTTCTTCTGCTCTCAGCATCCCTTAGTTGCCTGCAGTTTTGGGTCTCAAGGTTGGGCCCCATGAGTCTCCTCCCTTGCACGTTAACATGTGTGTTTTTTGGTGTACTTGCTCAGACAGCGTACAATTGTAGTATCAAGCTTCTCCATCATTCCTAGGAGACGCAGTCTGGCAGCAGATTCTCTGGTCATTTGGCTGCCTGCCTCCTCTTCCTTGTTGTTCTCTGAGTCCTAGGTTGCAGACATATCTGTTGTAGATGGAGCCAGCCTAGGTGATCAGTTGTTCTCTGCCCTTTGACCCAGTTATAGTCTTCTGTAACGGTCTCTGTCTGTTGCAAACCACATTTGCTTTGATGAGGGCTGAGAGCTTCTCTGTGAGTGAGAGAGTAAGTGTTTAGAATGCAGTTAGGAATTCTGCTGGCTGAAAACTAACCAACAGTTCTTGGAGAATGCTGACTGAGGTCTGGGACAGGAAACAAACAGCATGAGGGCCAAAATAGGTTGTCATACCTTCACCTGTTATTGCACTTGCACTGTGTCTAAAGGCAAGGGAACTAACCCGAAGATGCTTTCATTTTTCACACTGGAAAAAAAAAACCTGAGCATCAAAATAATAGTAATTATACTATGTTAAAAGTACCAATGTAGTGCTGAAAAGTAGATACACAGCCGGGCGCAGAGCCTCGCACCTGTAATCCCAGAACTATGTCAAAGTCAGCCCCGTCCGAGACAATTAACAATACTTGATAACTTTATACTTGACATGGAATATTTTTTGTTCTTGTATGTTTTATGTGTATAGATATTCTGGCTATATTAAGAAAATGAATTAGTGACCTTTAATGATACACTGTGAATGAAAGACTATCTTCCTAGTACTTGAGGCTAGAGAGATGGCTCAGTGGTTAAGAGTGTTTGAAGCACCATCATGAGAACCAATGTTCAGATCACATTACCCATCAATGAGCCAGCCTTACACATGCCTGTAACGCCATCTCTGGGGAGAGACCAGTGGGGGGAAAACATCAGTAGGGGGTGCCGACACCAGCCTAGCCAAAGGATCACATGGCCCAGGCCTTGTCTCAAAAGAATAGACTGAGAGTCATGAAGGAGGGTATCTGTAGCCTGCTTTTGGTTTCTGTGTGAATGCAGATGTCCACCTACACTCTTACAAATAAAGACTATTTTAGCAAAAATATATTCCTGGAGTTCATGAAAGATGTAAACAAAATGAGTAGGAATGAAGAGAATGGAGGCATGGAAGGAACCGGGAAGTTACTGCCTTGCCACACAAACAGACATACCCACCACCTTGGTTTTGTAGGTTTCAGGTTCTGTAGTTATAAAACATCAAAAGCGTGTTTCTTATGCCCCTTATTTAAAGGTTCAGAGTTTTTCCCTTCCCCTCTCCCCACCATACGGAACAATATACTTTGAAAAATTTCCACTAATGTTTCATTTTCTGATAACGTTTTAAAATTGTTTTATTTATATTGCGATTGCCACTGTTTACTTCCAAGGCACGGCAAGCAATTTGAAACGATTCTCTTCACTAGCGAGGAAAATTACAAGGCTAAAGCAAGTTCTGTATGCAGTCTTCCCTGACCACACAAACAGGCCGCTGCTTCTCAACTGTGCGAAGTGATTTTTTTAGAAAAAGACTCACTTATTTTATTTTATGTATATTAGTGTCTTGTATGCATTTATGTATGTGTACCATGTGTGTGCCTGGTGGCCAAGGAAGCTAGAAGAGGAGTTACAGAGGGTTGTAAACGAATATGTGGGTGCTGGGAACCACCCTGGATCTTCTGCGAGAGCATTCAAGTGTTCTTTCTTAAGGGCCATCTCCTAGCCTTAAAAGTTGCTTGTTTAAAAACGAAACAAAACAACTCCCTCCAAAACACAGCAGTCTGATATTCTCTAAAAGCTTCAGTTTTTGTTTGCTTTTTTTTTGTTTTGCTTGTTTGTTTTTCGAGACAGGGTTTCTCTGTGTAGCCCTGGCTGTCCTGGACGTACTTTGTAGACCAGGCTGGCCTCGAACTCACAGAGATCCACCTGCCTCTGCCTCCCTGAGTGCTGGAATTATAGGTGTGCACCACCATGTCCAGCAAGCTTCAATTTTTTTTCACTTTTTAATTTTTTATAATTTATTTACTTTATATCCCAATTGTAGACCCCTCCCTCATCTCCTCCAGGTCCCACTCTCCCTCCCTCTTCCATCTATCTTCCTCCCTTAGACCACTGAAAGCTGAGACCTCCTCCCCTACCATCTGACCCTAGCCTATGAAGCCTCATTAGGACTGCCTGGATCCTCTTCATCTTCCCGCCATGGGGAAGTGATAGAAAGGGCTGGTGACAGAGTGTGAGATAACCCCTGCTCCCCTTACTAGGGCACCTACATGAAGACTGAGCTGCCTACCAGCTACATCTGAGCAGAGGGTCTAGGTCCTCTCCATGCACGGTCCTTGGTTGGTGCGTTAGTCTCTGGGACACCCTCCGCCCCCACCCCCACCAGGGCCCAGATTTGTTGGCTTTGTTGGTCTCCTTGTGGAGTGCCTCCTATACCCTCACTCTTCTCTAAGACTCACTGTGCTCTGTCCAAAGTTTGGCTGTGAGTCTCTGCATCTGCTTTGATCTTCTGCTGGGTGGAGCCTTTCGACGGGCATCTATGGTAGGCTCTCTTCCTTTACCCTCTCTTCAACCACCTCCTGTGTCTCTTCTATTTGCCCTACTGGATGAGAATTAAGCATCTTCCCTAGGGTCCTCCTTGTTGTTTGGCTTCTCTAGGTCTGTGGATTTTAGTATGGTTATCCTGTATTATATGGCTAATATCCACTTATAAGTGAGTATATACCATACGTGTCTTTCTGGTTCTGGGTTACCTCACTCAGGATGATCTTTTCTAGTTCCATTTTTGCCTGTAAACTTCCTTCTTTTTAAAAGCTGAGTAGTGTTCCATTATGTAAATGCCCTACAGTTTTTTAAGGGACATCTGTCATCACTTAATAAAACTCTTGCAAGCAGCAAGAGATCTATGCTCGTTATTCCTATATGCTCATCATCACTCTAACTCAATCATGCAGGGCCAGTCTTGATTCTATCTGAGGGGGAAGGCAGGAAGAGAGGTTGGGTTGAGTTGCCTGTGACTCTGATTAAAGTCAGCTGTATTTAGAAATTCACAAGGGGCTGGCCTAAGTTGGGGTTTCTGAGAGCAGTCCCCCTTGGGGTCCTTTTTGTGGGGGAGGGGTTAGTAAACAGCTGTTGAAATAATTGATTGATAGCAGCTGGGGACTCAGGCCTCAAAGCCTGCCTGTGGGGTGGATGAGGGCAAAAATACAGGACGAGGTGCCATTGCAGTGTTCAGGAGTTTAGCAAGGCAAAAGGGGTAAGTCATGGGGTTACAAGTTCAGCATGGCTGAAAACATGGTTTTCAGGATACTTAGGCTTAGGAAACAAAGTTATTCTTGTAAGGTATGGAGACTTAACAACAATGTATAACAATGTGGCTCCTGTTTTGGCTTCACATCTCCTTCATCCAGACACATTGTCACTTCCTTTGATCCTTTGCCATGCAGGTTGGTTCTTCAGCTCTGTGATTTTCCTGGTGGGAAGTGAAAGGAGACAGAATAAAATCTTTAGTTAAAATGCTGTTTCAAGAGTTTGTGCTTAGCTAGCCTTGGGCAAAACTCTGTTATAATAGAGTTACTTAATTAGAGAATTGCACTTCTATTCAAAACCCACACCAATTCCCCCCAGGCACTGTTTGTTTGTCCTAGGGCTGTTACAAAGTGTCATTACTCAAGGAAGAGATCTTTTTTAGGTTTCTGGTGGCATGATCCCCTTTCTAATTGCAAGGATCTGATCCTGCCATCTGCTTGCAAGATGCAGGGCACCAAGTAAGTACCTTAGGAAGGCTGGACCTTTAAGATCACAGACCAACAGGCCCATGTCTCTGGGAGCAACATCCTATAAAGATGTTGGGTGGCATCTCCAACAGGGCCAGCTCACAAGGCTTCAAGATTTTGCTTGTAATAGCATGGAGCAGTGACAGAAATAAGGAGGAGACATTTTCCAGAGAGGAGTCTCAACAGGGTTCAGGCATGTTCAGAGAAACTTATCTGACAAGATAAGAAAGAACCAGGGACTGAGAGAATCTTTCTACTGTGGTTCAGTATTCAAAAACAAACTAGTGTAATTTTAAGTTATGAAGCAGTCAAACGTGTAAATGGCAAGAAATTACAAGCTCATAATTTGATTTTTGAATTATTCACATCTCTTTTATATACTTTTTGAGATTTGTGTTTTAAATCATAAATTGTTAATTTTATTTTCTCTGGCCTTATTCAAGGTGTCAAACCTCGAAACAAAACATTAGGATTAAAAATTTATTTTTTGAATCCACAAAATTATATAAACAAGAAATTTGAATAATTTAACTCTCAAAGGCTGATTTTTTGGGGGGGGGAGAGAAGGAGGCAGGATTATATTTATATTTTTGATGCAGTTGTTAGAGCTTAAGGTTACATTGAGATTTTTAGGGTTCCTTGTTGTTAAAGGCTAGAGAGTAGATGCCCGCAAGATACTGTGAGGTATATGCACAACTAATCAATGTTGAGATATTTCATTGTTCATTGCACATTTACTAGTTGTATGCTAGGCATTGCTTTAGGAACTTATGAAGAAATAAGTATTTTCCCTTTCCTATAGGAAGATTCATTTTCTAACAGTTTACTTCACAGTTTCCATTCAATTGTTATTAATAAATGGTTTGGAATAATGCAAGTAGAGAGCAAGGGTGCTGGAGGGAGAGCTTAGTAATTAAGAGCACTTGCTGCTCTTGCGGAGGATCCAGTTTGGTTCCCAGCCCGCATGGTGGGCAGCTCACAGCCGTCTATAACTCCCGCTCTAGGGAATCTGATGCCCTTTCCTCGCTTCTATGGGTATCTGCACAAATAGAAATATGGCACACACACACACACACACATATACAGTGAGTGAAGGAGGCAGGGTACCAAGAAAAAAAACCACAAGGTTTTTGCTCTCCAGGCGTTGCTCATGATCAGATATCCTCCAGAAGGCCGGGCCAGGACTGACCAGTCTTGACACCTAAAATAGACCAATCATTTAAAAAGTCAATTTCCCTATATACCCTTTTACCCAATCCCATAATGCCAAGACATGTAACTCCCTGCCTGCCTGCACTTTTCCCTTAAAAAATCCAAAGCTTTTGTTCCTCAGGGCCATCTCCTGCTTGGATACAGGGTGGCCCCAACACACTTTGGCTGAATAAACCTCTTGCAGATTGCATCAGTCTGTCCTCTGAGTCTCCTTCATGGGTCTCTCTGGCAATTGGGTCCCAAACTGGGTCCAACTTGAAAGAGAGAGAGAGAGAGAGAGAGAGAATAAATTTTAGGTTTTTTTTTTTCTTCTTATATGGGATTTCTCTAAGCATAATAGTAATGCACCTTAGCAAGTGGATCCCTGAAGGTTGTGGGATAATGGATTCTGGGCAAGTATCTGCCTGAGTACATACATGGTCACAAACTTTCAGTAGGCTGCCCAGCACCCACCCTACACTTTACATCCTCTCTTTCCTCAAAGGACCAACCCTCTTCCCTCAGCTGGCATATTTTATCTCCCTAAGAAAAGCAGGCAAACAAAAGCAATTGCCCATAAGAAAACATCTGTATTTTTAAAAATATATATATCAACCTGCATTTTGATTGATACACCCTTGCTTCCCTCCATTCGTGGATACTAGCTGTCTTCAGACCAAAGCCTACCTGTTACAACTACACTGCAATTCAAATAACTTTGGGATTACTGGAAATTTTTCTCATAAATTTTTTTTGTTCTTTCTGTCAATGATCTTTGTCCTCTTTATTGGCTCTTTCTCTTTGGAATATAAACACACTGAAATGTTTTTTTAATGAATGGGGAGGGAGAGATAAACATGTGTTTATATATTCTTCTGTAAATATAGCCTATTTTTTTTTGCTTCTATTTGTGGTAAATCTCAGAAGACCCATCTTGCTCAACTTGTAGTCTATCCTTTCATCTACTCTTGAACTCTCTCAAATCAACTGCTACACATGGCCACCACAATGGTCCCTCTCCAGTGTCATCTCCACAGGATTTATGATCACCATGGAAAGCACATCTCTGGGGATTGCTGTGGGAGTGTCTCCAGAGAGGTTAGTTTTCTGGGTCTGTTTATGAGAGCATTTCCACAAAAGGTGGGAGTGTGAATGGCTGCACTGAGTAAACAACTGCCCTCTCCAATGTGGGTGGGCTCAACTCACAGAGAGTTCAGGAAAACAGAAAAGTGAAGGGAGGACACAGTCACTGGATTCTGGGCTGGAACACTGTTCTTTGACATCAGAGTTTTATGTTCTTGGGGCTTCAGACCTTGAACTCTCCTGGTTCTCTGGTTGCAAAAGGTGGGACTTCTTGGCATTCATTATCGAGTGATCCAATTTCCCTAATCTCTCTGTGTTCCCTTTCAATCTTTCTGTCCTTTTAGCTCCAAGGCAGCTAAGCCTAGGGAATAGTTTAGCAGCCGGGAACTCTGCTGGGCATGGTCTCCTTCTATAATTTATTTGGCAGCCTGAAAACAGAAGAGTAGCAGTCTGTTGCTCTGGGGACACTGACTAGTACTTAAGACAAAGTTGTTGAGCCGGCTTCTTCTGAAGCAAACTGGTGTGTTTGGGGTGATTGTTTGCACTCTGGTTTATGTGTGTTGTTTTTCTGTGCTGTGGAGAAAGGACAGGGAAGTGTGTGCATACACAGTATGGCTTATGAAGGGGTAGAAGTCTCCCTTCAATGGCAAATGGGAAAACCGCCCACAGTCTGAGGTGAAAGCTCACTTTGCCTTTCCAGTTTCTTTGGATGCCTTGTGGAGGCTCCACTGAACTCCTTGGCTTCCCATTACTAGAAAGTCCAATTGGGGTCAAGTTAGAGGTCAAAAGGACTCATTGTGTAAATTGCTTGTTACAGCCTCTTTAAAGGAGTCTCTGAAAAGATGTACTCTGGAATGCACAATTTTACTTCTTTTTCAGGTTTTTGGGTGGAGAGGGTCAGGGACAATTGTCTCATCTCATTGTGCCCTCATCTGTTAACTCAGGAATGGTAAAGAGTTCTTCCTAGGATACTTGCTAATTAGAGGAGTTAGAGTTCTCATCTAGTTGGAATTCCGCCTGATCTGATCAGAGAACTTGCCTCTTTTTGTCGTTTCCTCAGCACAAAGTAAGTTTTCTTTCTTTTCATTTTTGTTGTTGTTGAGACAAAGTCTTATGTAGCCCAGGCTAGCCAGAAGCTTGTTATGTAGCTAAGGGTGACCTTAAACTACTGATCTTGCTTCCATCTCAGGAATGTTGGGATTACTAACAAGACCTGGTTTTATATAATGATGGCTGGGCATTGAGTCCGGGGCCTTGTACATTCAAGGTGAGCACTCTGTTAGCTGAGATACACACATAGCCCTAACCTTCTTCCCATAACTTTTTTATTTTGAGAGTTTTTGTAGTCTCAGGCTATCTTTGAACTTGCGACCCTCCTGCCTTCCAATTGCTAGGAAAGATCAGTTTTCTTCTCTGCTCCCCCTACTATATAAAGTTGAATGTGATCATCTTAGTGGAAGAAAAACCAAAGAATGATCACTTGACGCAGGTCAGACTAGGAGAGTTTTTCTATGCTTTCTGTACAGGCAACTCTGAAATCTTCATTGTCTATGAAGGAACTTCTATGCCTTAAAAACATCCCTGCCAACAATACTTTTGGTTGACATAGTTAACTGTAAGAGCATTTGGCATGCAGAGTTTGAATCAGGTTCAGTGAAGGAGTAGCTGTTGTCTACCAGAGAGCTGAGCAAATCTTCTCTCTGCTCCCCAACCCTGCCAACTGACATGCTAACTTTTTAATGGGTTGACTCTGGTCAGGCAGAGGAGCATAGGAATCTATTTTACTTGTCTCTAGCTGCTTGCTCTAGGCACTACCTAGTGGTGAGGGTTTGAAACTGGGAGGGCAAGGAAGAAGTTGAACATTAATAAACACGAAGGTCAAGAGACCCACAGTACAGAGGAGTTTTGCTATTCTTTCAACATTTGTCACCAGATGCTTGCCTCAAATAAGTCTGGCTTTGAGAAACGGTTTTCAAGACTTGCTTAGATGTGACAGCTGTAAAAGTCCCTTGTGAACACTGCGGAGGCAATCTCAGCCCAGCTGCTCGTGTTTAGGGCCATCCAGAATGAAAATGCTGCTAGCGACAGATTCATTTCTCCCTCTGCAATGGTTCTGACAAACACTTAGTGCCAAGTACAAGAATGAGTTTCTTGCATTTTCCCCTTCTGCCGGCAACTCAGCACCAAGATTCCTTCCTGCCTTCTTGTCTACTGAGGGTGCGAAAACACAGCAATAAACTCTACAACAATGGGGGCATTACAGTCAAACCTGCTGTAAGTGTGCATGATCTGTGTAAAGGGTAGCGGTAGAAGTGTGGGGGTGGAGGAATGATCTCCTGTAATTGTTTTGCAAGACAGAAACTATTGGAGGAGGATGGAAAGTGATATATACCTGTGCTGGATAGTTTTATGTCAACTTGACACAATCTGAGAGAAGGGAACCTCAGTTAAGAAAATGTCTCTGTAAGATGGAGCTGTAAGCAAGCTTGTAGGGCGTTTTCTTAATTAGTGGTTGATGGGGGAAGACCCAGCCCATTGTGGGTGGGGACATCCATGAGCTGGTGGTCCTGGGTTCTCTTAAGAGATCAGGTTGAGTAAGCTATGAGGAGCAAGCTAGTAAGCAGCACCCCTCCATGGCCTCTGCATCAGTTCCTGCCTCCTGGTTCCTGTCCTGATTCCCTTCAATGGTGAACAATGACTTGGAGGTGTAAGCCAAGTAAACCCTTTCCTCCCCATCTTACTTTTGGTCATGGTGTTTCATCAGAGAAACAGTAACCCTAAGACAACACCAAATTCACTAACAACATTAAAACCCACAAGGAAAAAAAATCTGTGCATTTCATACATATTGAGGTATCCTTGGAGAATTCCTTTGAGATCACTCATTGGTTTAAAGAGAGTATAGAATTGCTTTCAATAAAAATTTTAAAAGTTATATAATTCTTAAACCACAAGTTTCAGTGATTATGTTTGTTATTTACATAATGATGTTAAGACCATGGCCTAGTAGCTCTACAAGGGCCTGCGGTCCAGGGAAGGAGAGGATTCATTGTTTGAACTTGGTTAAGGGTGGGGACGTGTGAGGGTTCCTGGGAAGAAGGGGATTTTATAGTTTCAGTGTCCTCTGAGACATTTAACCCAAACTTATTAGTCTGTTTGTGCTGCTGGTGTGGATTTAAAAAAAAAAAAAAACAAAAAGATTCTGGCCTGCAGGCCAGAAGAGGGCACCAGATCTCACTATAGATAGTTGTGAGCCACTATCTCCTGTCGCTGTCTCTTATTGCCTGCCCTTTGTCCCTCTGGGGCAAATAAATCTCCTCTGTGCTGAGAACTTGGTATGTCCTGGGCCAACTCTGGTCTTTTTAATGCTGACCTCATTTTCTCTCAAACAGTTGCACCTAGATTGGGGTCCACCAGGCAGATTGTAGAGGACAAACATTCAGGGCATTATCAGATATGTATGGATAGGAAGGCAAATAAGGTGCAGACATTCAGTTCATTACATGAGTGTTGGCAGAAGGAAGAGGAGGGAGGAGCAAACATTGAGTCTGTTACCAGATGTGAGCATAATGGGTGAGGCAGGGGCAAAGCTTAAAAGCTGCTGTCAGTCAGCCGTCAACAAAATATGGTCATAGTCCATCACTGAGGGAAATCAAGGCAGGATCTGAAACAAACCACAAAGGAATGCTGCTTTTTGGCTTGCTCCTGCTTAGCACACTATCTTACGCAGTCTAGAGCCACCTACCAAAGGGAATGGTGCTGCCCGTAGTGGGCTGGCCATCCTCCATTAACAGTCAAGGCAATCCTCCCACAGACATGGCTACAGGCCAATCTGTTCTAGCCGATTTCCTCAATGAGGCTTTCCTCTCCGACTCTAAAGGTGTGGCAGGTTGACCAAGCTAGCTCTAAGGTGTGTCAGGTGTTAATAGACCAAAGTAGATTTATTTCTGACCGAGAGAAGAATGGAATGTCTACAGTGAAAATGAAGCTGGATGCTATATGGAGTCTGGAGGTCTGTTTGTGGTCCATGTCTAGCTCTGCCTCTCACCTATAAAATGGGACATCATATTACAACAGTGGCCATTTTCTGACTATTATGGGAGTCAAATGGGTTAATATTGGCAGCTAGTACATTTCATGTAGTAAGCACCATTCAAGGCTAAAAAAATTACACAGGGATACACTTTGTTCCTTAGTGACTTTGTGTACATAGTACTCACGTTGTGCATGTATGCAGAGTCTAGAGGCTAGCCTCAGTTTTGTTTTTCAGGGGCCATTTCCTTGATTGTCTTGTCTTTTTTCCTTTTTTTTTCATGCAGTCTTGTCTTCTCTTCCTTCCTTCCTTTCCTCCTTTCCTTTGTCCTTTCCTGAATCTCACTGGGTCCTGGGATTTATCCTTTAAGCTGTGTTGGCTGGCCCATGGGATCATCTCCACCTGTTTCCAAATGCTAGGACTATATGCTGACATCATCATGGCCTGGATTTGTACATGGTTTCTGGGGTTCAAACTCAAGACCTCATGCTTGTGTGGCAAGCCTCTTGCCAACTGAACCATCTCCCCCATCTAGCCTTGATGGCTTTAAAAATCATCATCATCCAAGAAAATAGTGGAATATCATGCACAGAACAGAGTCACTGGACTCTGAACAGGGAGGCAGCCAGGGGGGAAGTAAATACAGACCTGTAGTTCAAAGATTTACCGAGTGTTTCCTTAGCCATCTGCTAGCTGGGCCATGGTAATAAATCATTCAGTGTCTCAAAATCTTCATGTCACCATCAGCAGTACAATTTAGGGAAGACTGTATGATTGAAACGGCTTGGCTATCTTTAATGCACTTGAAAGCCTTGAAGCAGATGGGTTGAATTTCCCTTTGTCAATGACACCAGAGAATAGATTGTTGTATTGAAGAGAAGTTGGGATTAGACAACCCCCATAACTCTTTCCTGGGGTTGAGAGTCGGTGCACTGGCTTGGAAGGAACCTGCTGGTCAAGGGTTGTGATTGTGTTGAAAGAGTTAAGGAAGGGTTTTGTTGTTGACAGAGTGAATGAGATGGAGCTATGCTAAATAAAGGAATCAAACAAAGCGAGAAGTTAGGTCCTAGTACGAGGGAGCCTTGTGATTTTGGGTTTGCTTGCTAGCCTCATTGCACATCCTCCCCATGTGACTTTCAGCCAGTTCCACTTGAAGGTGCCCAATTTCATCTTCAGTACTAAAGCTTAGGATCATTTGACTTTCTCGTTTTCTCTCTCAGAAAGCTTCCGGTTGTTACGGTTAAAAATAAAGTATGCATCTTCAGTTTAGAAATCTAATAAAAACTTCTGGCAGGAGTGTGAGATGCTGTAATGAATCTGTTCAACAAATCCATCTTAACAATGATTCCTGAAGACCAGAAAACCTTCGGGTGTCCCCTCCCCTACGTAATGACTTCTGAAGTTTGAAAGGATGTGTGCTAAGGATGTGAGAATGACTGGAAATGGGCTTTAAAGTGGTGCTAACTTGTTTGTTTTAAAATCCACTCTCTGATTTGGGTTTTGAAAAGGGTTTAAGAAGCCGCCTCCATTAAAATGTAGACTGATGAGGTGATTATGGTAATGAGAGCTCCGCTTGCCTCTGGTTTGGAATCAGCAGGGAACTGCTCCCAGGCTAAACTTCTGCAGAGGGAAAAAACCTGATCTGAGAAGTTTCAAATCAAATGAAGAAAGAGAAGGAGAAAGAGGGAGAAGGAAAAAGGGAGGGAGGTTGCCCTTGCTCCAGTGGATGGCCCCACATCTAAGTAGTAAAATTGGGCTTAGTGGTTGTTTAAAAAAGAGGGAGGAACATGAATTTGGGGGGAGACATGGAGGAATCCACGGAGAACCTGCAGAGGGTTGAGGGGAATAAGAGGTGGATGTAGCCATCTTTCACTGCATACATGTATACAAATTCTCAAAGAACAAATTCAAAAATAAAGCAAGAAACAGAAGTGCTGGGTAGCCGTTAAGAGTTGGGGAGGCCCTGAGTATTCATCCTGAGTTAAGGCAGAGACAAAGACCTGGACTGCTCCAGAAGCAGCATTATCAGAACTATGTGGAGGAGGCTTTTCAAGACCATGGGCTCTCAGAACATACAGTTAGTTATGATAGTACACCAACCGTGGATATGTTCTAATTCATTCAGGCACATTTGCTAAGTGCTTAATGCGTCAGGGCAAGGAGTTAGAATGGCATGTAAAGGTTTTCGACCCCTAGCTGTGTCTTCAAAGAATACCCTTTGCCTAGAAGATGATGGGAGGGAAAACTGGCAACTGTAATATCTAAATGGTTTTGTGAATCCTCATCTTTAAAATTCGGTGATTAAGAGTATATTAAATATTCTCATGTTAAATTATGTATGTATCAGTGTACATATGTATATATCAGTATACATGTATGTATACATGATACAAGCATGTATCAGCAGATGAAGTTATAAGAAGGATTTTCTTGGATTATATATTGGAATATATTCATATGTATATGAATATATACACACACTTATGAACATTCTAACTATTGTTTGTAAACTAGCAAAAAAATGTATAAATCACTATGTTTTGCTAGAAGTTAATTGGCCCCCCCTGTATGAGTGAGTCTAAAACTGGAGGCTTATTTGTTCATTTAAAGGCAACATTTGGAGTCTTGTAAACATCTTCAGGTTATTAATAAGAAATAAGAGAGCCCTGCTTCAATGTGTCCTCAAGGCTGACTCAGTCAATTACCTCTTTTTCTCTCCACAAGTCTTATCTCCATGAACACATCACAATATGAGGAAGAAAATACAGGCAAATGATATAACACCAGATTTAAGAATCTACCCATGCCTCTTGGGCATCTGGGAATTTTACATGAAAAGTGTATAGCGTACTAAAACAATAATTAGATTTCCATTAAACATTTTTCAAGCTTGTATGAGTTCTGAAATCAAAGAGATGTGTCCCAAAGGATGATCCACCTGCAACTGCTTTTAAACCTGTTTTCCTGCTGTATAAACAATGATTTTTCAGCTATTAGAGGCCAGGTTCCATGCTAGGAGCTTTGGGCTCAAAGAGGAGCAAACAAGACACAAAGCCTTGTGAGCAATTCCTCTATACAAACAGCTTTATAACTATTGAAGTAGATAAATATTCTAATTGCCACGGAGCCAATGACCCTGTGCATTTGTCTGTCTGGGTCTGCATGGGGATGATGCTCAGAGGTGGGACTGTTCAGTTTTTTCAAGGGAGAACGGGAATGTGCAAGCAGAGGAGGGCGCTGCAACCCTTGTAAACCATGGATGAAGGATGTGACTGTACAGGCTCCTTTTAATCTATCACAGTTTCTTGCTACCTGTATCTCTCTGTCTCTCTCTCCTCACATGTACCTGCAGTCACCTTCATAGGCCGAAGACAAGCATCAAATGTCCTCCTCTGTCACTTTCAGTCTGTTCCTTTGAAAGGCAGGCTCTCTTGCTGAAACTGAAGTTCACATATATATTTTTTTCAGCTAAATTGAATATCCCCCTGTCCTGTTTCTGCCCCACTCAATGCCCCAGTTACAAGTATGTTCAGGACCACACCCAGTTTTAAAATGGATACTGGGACCCCAACTCCAGTCCCTATGCTTGTACTGCAAGCATTCCCCCTTTTTTCTTTTTGATATAGATTACTAAAATAATAAACTTGCATTAACATTTTTTTCAAGCTTGTGTGAGTTCTGAAATCAGAGATGTGTCCCCAGGGACCATCCATATGTAACTTTTTAAAAGTGTTTTTCCTGAAACAATGATTTACCAGCTATTAGAGGCCTGGCTCCATGCTAGATGCTTTGGGCTCAAAGAGGAGCAGCCTTAGCTGACCTGAGACCCATATAGACCACGATGGCTTTGAACTGGCAGAGATCTTCTTGCCTTGCTTCCATAGTGTTGGAATTAAAGGCCTGTGCCACCACCCCATGCTCAGGAAGCTTGGCAGCTGCTGAGCTGCCTCTTCTGCCCTCCTGGAGTATATTCAGTGACCTTAGACACCTTTTCCTTAAAGATCTGGGACATTTTTATCAAGGATGAGGAACCTAGTGGAAAAAAGCGTTAAGTAAAGTTGCTAAGGCTCACTCAGCAAACCCTCAAGGATATCCGCAAATGATGCATTCTCAATCCCACCTCCTCCCATTACTATTAGAACTCTCCTAATGACAGAAATGGGAGGAGATGTCTCCGACATTTTCCTGTCCAGAGCTCTTTCCTTTTTCTGACTCATTTTAGATGTATGTTTCACCGTAGTGCTCTGTCTATCCCAAGTTACCTAAAATTAACATATAGTTAATTGGATTGGATACCATTAGAGGGATGGGAACAATCATAAAACATTTGGTTGGATTCAAGGACATAAAAATAAAGACATTATGCAAATATTTGGTTATTAAGATATTCTGCCTAAAGGGGATGGAGTCAGATAATGGGAAATGAATGAGAATCAAATGTATTTTGTGTGCTTTAATACCGATTTATAGTTAGGGGGCTGGGGAGATGGCTCAGTTGGTAAAGAGTTTGTTGCATGAGCATGAGGACCCCTGTTTGATCCCCAGCACCTACATAAAGTCATCACTCGTGTGTGCCAGCTTGTGGGTGTGTGTGTGTGAGTGAATGAGATGGGATTGATAATCTCGCTGGGGCTTGCTGGCCAGCGATTTTAGCTAAATGGTTGCGCTTCCAATTAGGTGAGAGAGCTGTTATCAACAAATAGGGTTGAGGGCAATTAAGCAATATATCCTGCAGTGTCTTCTGGACTCACTCGTAGGTACGCTCCCAAATACGTATTTGCATGCACATATGTATGCATACACACAAGAGCAGCATTTCACCTATAGAGTTGTGCCTTTGCTAACACAAGGGAAAAAAATCACTGGATCTGGGTGATAAGTCACTACGAAGTAGATGAGCTACAGAAGGGGAGATAGGAAGGCAGTGTGGAAATACTGAGGTCAATGAAATGAACAGGTTTGATTGCAGAGTGCTTCGCTTGGCATATGTCCCCTCCCCCCTTATGGACAATACTTACTATTGAACATCTACCATGGGTAGCGGTTTATTTCTCAAAGTACATGTTTCCTTGTACAAGGATCATAACAGAAGGTGAGCTAGAGGCCACTTCTATTTGCACAGAAAGACTGAGATGAACCACTTCAAACAGTAAGACACTTGAGATAGAACTTTCTGAAGATTCTTTCTCTCATTTACTTGCTGAGAACAATTGGGATGACAGACCGTAACTAACTCATTATCTTTGGGCATTGAGATTCTAATTGACTATCTCTTTTTGTGATGAGATGTTTGAATTTGATAAAACTTAACTCTGAGGTTGCTACATCGAAATGGAAGAACCCAGTCCACCAACTTCAGTAGAAATATTTTTCTGCTTGATTGATGGCTTTGATGCCTGGACATTTCAGTGTCCAGCATTTCAGATATTATTTGGGAGAACACAAACACTCTGATTCTCCACCACATAGTTCTCCATCCAATGAACTCCAGCTCCAAGCAGTGTATGAATGGTCAGTAACAAGAGATTCCACGTAGTTCAATTATTGTATAAACTATGCTCCATTGACTCCCACATTGAAAGTTTGGTCCCTCATGCAGTGTTCAGAGGTGGGCCCTTAAGAGGTAATGGTGAAGAGTCTATGTTTAATGCATTGGTGAATTTATAGCTTCTGGGAGAACCTGCTCATCAGAGTGTATCTTTGAAAGGTTTGTTCCTGGCCCCTAGAGCTCTCTGCTGTCATGAGGTGAGCCACATTTTCATGCTTGGCCTCTGGTGGAGTCTTGAGTCTCAAAGAATAAGGTAGCTGACAATAGACCAAAGCCTTTGAAACAGTGAGCCAAAATAACTTTTCCCCTCCATAAAATTGATTTCTCCCAGGCATCTTGTCACAGGGACAACAAACTAACAACTTCCCAGAGCAGATCAGCCATGGAAAATAAACCTCTGTAACTGTGTCAATGGAAGGGAAGTTTGTTCCATTTTTTCCCTTTGTCTCTTTCTGTGTAGTTTTTTAAGTCTCCAGCCTGTGACCATAAAGCTGGAAACCTGAGCTATGGAAGAATATTTCGGGTATGCATCACACACATTGTATTGCTACAATACAATTTTGTCCTTAAATTATGTTATCTTCGAAGCCCCATTCTTCCAGCAGGATTGTAAGTTACTGCAGCAGAAACATCTTCTCCCAGATCATTTGCTTTTATGTATTCCATTCGACTCCCTCCACACTTAGCTCTGGACTTGCAGAGGGCTTTAAGTAAAACCTGAAGTGGTTAGGAGTTTAACCCTTATAGGTTCAAGACAGATGGGGTCTCAGCGTTGAGAAGGACTGGGAAAATGAAACAGTCCCACTCCTCACCAAGAAGTTATTTGTAGTTGATGCTTGTTGGCAAAGGGAAAATTAATCCCCAACCCCCATGCAGTTTTGTTGAGTATATCAACCAAACTCTAGGGCAGCAGGAAGAGTAGTTGGCCAACACAAAACAGACTCCTGTAGTGAGATTTTTGGTGTCTTGAAAAGCCTCGTTATGTGAGTATAGGTTTGTTTTAATCCCAGGTGTGGGATACAGGGCTGCTTCAGATTGTCCACAGCAGCAAACTGTAATGTGTCTTGTGCTCTGGCAAAGGTGTGATTTCTGCCAGCTGCCAATAGTTTGATTCTGGGAACTCTTGAGAGGGTGTAAATTGGAGAGCTCCAAGAGGTACTGTGGCAGCTGCTGCTCCTCCTGTTGCTGCTGCTGGTTTGTCCTGTTGTTGTGTTTGCAATTGGTTTGCTGAGCTGCTAGAGATTCTGACAACAAAGACTGAATTTGAGTCAAGGAACTCTGTGTCCCTAATCAGCAGGAAGTAACCTAAGAGGTTTGTGCCCTCTTCCCCCTCTGATCTTTCTTTCCTACCTAGTGTTGTACTTTGGAAGGGATTAGGGTGGAATAAGCGTTGGAAGGGGAGAAGAGATATAAGAACCTGTTAAGACAAAGATCTACAGCAACGACTCCTTTTCTTAAAAAAGTGTTTTGTTTTGACTTTTATCTTTTTGTTTTGTCTTAGTGTTTTTTGTGATCTTAGTTTTTGATTTTTTGAGGGGAGGAGACAAAATTGGGTCTCCCAGATCCAGATCTGGGAGGAGTTTGTGTGAAAAACTTTTTTGCAGTAAAATTTTTACATAGAAAAGAGTCTGTCTGAGTAGTATTTCATTGTGTAAATGTACCACCATTTCTGTATCTATTCCTCAATTGAGGGACATCTGGGTTGTTTCTAGATTCTGGCTATTGGGAATAAAGCTGCTGTGAACATAGTTCAGCAAATGTCCTTGTATACTTGAGCATCTTTTGGATATATGCCTAGGAGTGGTATAGCTGGATCTTGAGGCAGCACTATTCTTAATTGTCTGAGCGGCAGATTGATTTCCAAAGTGGTTGTACAAGTTTACATTTCCCACAGCAATGGAGGAAGGTTCCCCTTTCTCCACAACCTCTCTAGCATGTGTTGTCACTTGAGTTTTTGATCCTAGCCATTCTGATGACACCCAGAAATCTCAGGGTTGTTTTGATTTGCATCTCCCTGATGACTAACGAATTGAACATTTCTTTAAGTGTTTCTCTGCCATTCGGTATTCCTCTATTGAGAATTCTCTGTTTAGCTCTGTACCCCATTTTTTTTAATTGGACTACTTGGTTTGTTGCTGCTTAACTTTTCAGCATTTAAAAACAAGGAAATCATGAAATTTGTAGGCAAATGATGGGAACTAGAAAAGATCATCCTGAGTGAGGTATCCCAGAAGCAGAAATACACACATGAAGTATACTCACATATAAGTGGATATTAGATATATAAAATAGTATAATCACACTAAAATCTGCACAGTTAAAGAAGCTAAGCAGAAAGGAGCACCCTGGGTAAGATGTTCAATCCTCTTTCAGAAAGGCAAATGGGATAGACATCGGAAGAGGGAGAAAACAGGGAATAGGACAGGAGCCTACCACAGAGGCCTCTGAAAGACTCTACCTAGCAGGGTATTAAAGCAGATGCTGAGACTCATAGCCAAACTTTAGGTAGAGTGCAGGGAATCTTACAAAAGAAGAGGGAGATAGAAAGACCTGGAGAGAACAGGAGCTTCACAAGGAGAACAACAGAACCAAAATATCTGGGCCCAGGGTTCTTTTCTGAGACTCCAACCAAGAACCATGCATGGAGATATCCTAGAACCTCTGCACAGATGTAGGCCATGTCAGCTCAGTGTCCAAGTGGATTTCCTAGTAAGGGGAACAGGGGCTGTCTCTGACATGAACTCAGTGACTGGCTCTTTGATCACCTCCCCCTGGACGGGTGTAGGGCAGTCTTACCAGGCCACAGAGAAAGACAATGCAGCCAATCCTGATGAGACCTGATGGACTAGGGTCAGATGGAAAGGGAGGAGGACCTTCTCTATCAGTGGACTGGGGGAGGGGCATGGGAGAAGAAGAGAGAGGGAGGGTGGGATTGGGAGAGGATGGAGAAGGAGGCTACAGCTGGAATACAAAGTGAATAAACTGTAATTTAAAAATAAATTTAAATCTAAAAAAAAAAAACTAGTCTGGTTGTGGTGGATTGAATGAAAATGGTCCCTTAGGCCCACCGGGAAGGACACTATTAAGAGGTATGGCCTTGTTGTAGAGGAAGTGTGTCACTGAGGGCGGACTTTGAGGTTTCAGAAGCTCAAGCCAGGCCCAGTGTCATGTTCTCTCTCTCTGTTGCCTGCCTACCCAGTGTAGAACTCTCAAGCGAACTCTCCGGCATCCTGTCTGCCTGCACGCTGCCACGCCTCCCACCATGAGGATAATGGACTAAACCTCTGAATTGTGAGCCAGCTCCAACTAAATGTTTCTTTTATGAGACTTGCTATGGTCACAGTGTCTCTTCACAGCCACAGAAGCCCTAAGACCTTGGCTCCGGAGGAGGGTAGCCTGGTTTTTGAAATTTCAGCTCTGTCACTCCCTCAACGTGTAACCAAAGTATACATTACTCAGAGTATGTGCTTCCTCAAGGACGTTCACTTAACTGTAATCAAATTATCGATTGCAGTTACAGTACTTGGCCAATGGATTGGCGCATGGTGACTGGTGAGTGCTGTTTGTCACCATGCTCAGGCACCATCATCAACACCGTCATCACTGTTAATCCCGTCATCCTTCTCACCTTTCAGGATGGTCCATAATAACCCACCTGAGACTTCTAAACTTGTCAAATTTTATTTTATTTTTTTCAGCTTGGAGAGAAGTTCTTCACGACATTGACTTTTTAACATTTAGGTGAACTTAGAGGCATTGTCAACCAGATACGTAGGAGCCAATCATAGGTGGACTAGAATATTTAGAATAGATAGAATTAAAAATTGGAAATGGTGATCTAAAACTGCAAGGCAACACTGAACGGAGACAAGGGCACAGAATGGCATTCAAATGAAAGGTCATAAAGACAGAAAACTGTACAACCACAGTGCTGGAAGGAAGTTAGTCTGAAAAGGTCTTGAGGAATTTGTTGACTAGCAGCTGAGCCTGAAGCACCGACAGGAGGCTTTCTGTGGCCAGTACCATGGAGCAGGGTCAAGTTAACCAGGGCTCAGTGGCCAAGTCAAGGAGGCAACAGTTCAGCTGTCCTTAGTCCTGGACGGTATGATCTGCAATATTACTATGTTTCCATTGCCGGAACTCCATGATCATCTTGTAATTTTATTAAAGGTTTGAGCTTTTGATCTGTGGACAAAAGGATTTGGGCTGGGAAACTGCTAAATTATCTAGGACTGTTCACAGTAGTTTGTAGTTGAGGATTTGTGATAAAGATCAATCGAGAAACATTAATTGTTCCTTTTTTTAAAAGTTATAAAAAAACCATTTTTATTTACGTCTCTCTCCCTCTCTCCTCTCTTCCTCTCTGTGCACGCGCATGTGTGCATGCTTTGGAGTGCATGTGTAGGTCAGAGGACAACTTAGCATAGGTGCTTCTTTCCTTCTATCATGTGGGTCCCAGGAATTGAACTCAGGTCATGAGGCTTGGCAGAAAACAGCTTAACCCACTTCACCATCTCACTGGTTTTAGGGAGAGGGGGAGGGGGATGAGAGATCTTTTCTGAGCTTCTCTTCAGTGTCCCTCTTGCTATTATGCTAGGTCTTAGTTCAATGCCTCTTGTGATTCTCACAGGCTCCAGTTCATCTACCACAGGCTTCCTCTTAAGCCAGTGTGGCGACAGCTTCACCGTGGCTTTCCGAAGTTTCCTAACAACTTGCGTAATACAGACAATGTACTATCCACAGCGGTTTGAAGTGCAGCAGCATTCAGCGGTCTGGAAAAGAAACCGCTTTGCAAGAGCTTCAGACTGCGCGAAGAGAGACGCTGTCTTTCATGAGGGTCCCACCACTAGGCGGCGCGCCCGGTGGTTGTGACAGATAGACGGCTGTGGGTGGAGCTAGGCGAGGGGTGGGGGGTGGGCCAGAGGACCGAGTGTTTACTGAGTGCAGTAAAAGCCAGCACAGCACAGAAAGTTTGGGTTGTCGAGGTTATTAGATTGCCTTTATTCCTAGACCGGAAAGGTTTGCTGACATTTGAAAGTGATCTCATTTAGCTGGGGGTCTACAGGAGGCAATGATCGGATCTTATTTCCTAGTTCACTTACAGCGGCTATTCAGGCCAAGCTAGACCCAAGGAGGAAGGTATTAGGCAAGTGGAACTTCAGAGTGCAATTAAGGCAGGCCGTTTAAGCTGGGACTTAAATGAATTGGAGGGCACTGGATATAGCGCAGTTGCGAGCCTTAGCTGATGCATAGCCACACCACCTAAAGATGTATGAACAGCCCCCCCCCCTTTCACAGTGGGCGTGGGGGCTCGGGCCTGTTTCTCTATCCTTTTCTAATTCCATAGCTTGTTTCCCTTGAAGATCTCTCAATATTCTCCCTCCCTTCCCCCGCCCCACATACACACACACACATTTTGTGGGTCATATCATATAAAAGATGTGACTTTCGTGAAGCCGCTTTCAAAGGTGATGCCACCACAACTGAAATTATTTTAGTTACCACAAACTGAAGGGTAGCATACAGATGTCTGGAAGTTTAACCATTCTATTATTCACAGCTGTATACTATCCTTGCACTTTAAGGAAGAGAATTTATAGAAAGAATGGTTAGAAAAAAAAAAGAAAGAAAAAAGTCCTTTTAATTTTGACTCTTTTGATGTAGTTTTGGAACTCAGGGCATGAGCTGGCTGTCAGATTCTTGACTTTTATTCAGGGGAGGCATAAGAAAAGTTTGGGAAAGCCAGGACTGCATAGGGATCTTCAAGGGGAGTAGACCGGATCCCTGCAAGAGGCGCTCTCTCTCTCTCTCTCTTTCTGTGTGTGTAGGAAAGGCACACAGCTGGCATCTCAGTAGATGTGGTCTGAAAGTATAATGATGTCTAAGACTTAAAAGGTGAGTTGAAGGTCAGACATGGCTTGGTGGATGGACAAACACACAAAGCCTAGTCCTTCAAATGGCTTAACACTGTCAGTCCCTTAGCTACCCCCTTCCCCCAATCACACATGAGATGGAAGTCAGCAAGGAGAGAAATCTTGAATTGGCTATTTGTTTCCAGAATTGATAAAGATTAACATCTTTATGTTGGAGAAAGTAAGGATTCAAGAGAGACATTTCATTTCGTTTTGGAAAAAGGAAAGTTATTTCTTTGTGTAACTGCATTTATTTCCCCCATCATTAGGACTTTGTGAGCTGCTGAAGGTGAATTATCACTGGGGTGAACTGTTGCGCAGCTTCTAAGAACACTAACTTTGCATGCCAAGAAACTTACAGAGGCATTGGCTTGTGACTGTGTGCCCTTGGACAGGCACTTTCCCCTCTGAGCCTCTCTGACTTTGTCTAAGGCAGCTTGACTCTATGGTTGGTCTGATTATTGCTGTAGACAGAATGATTGAGGTGCTTTATGCATAAGTGCTCCTAATTATTCAAATGTTTGTAGGTCCTATTGCAGTCAATAAAATATGGTTAATTCATTTAAAGGCACCACAACATTTGTATTCTGTCTTGTAACTACTTCTCAATTGAGCAATACAAAAATTACATCTACTATTTATACATTCTGGAAGAATCCCTGAGCTTAAATTTTAGTCTGAAATTTGAATTCTACGGTACTAGCAGATCCTTGCAGAGTCAGTCTAAATATCATAGACTACAATTCTGAAATGGGGTTTATGTTAATTAGGGATCAAGATTACAGAAGTATTCTAGAGATGATTGGTCATCTCACTGTAGTGCTAATTGATTTATCTTGAAAACAGCGTCAATAAGAGATCTTCTCAATAATAAGAGATATGTTAATCATTACTTGCAAAATAGTCTCTCTTATCTGATACTGAAAAACTACCCCCTCTCTTTAGGAAAGAGTTTTAAAAACATATTTGCTTAAAAATTATGTTTCTGTGCAAGCATGTATCTGTGTGTGTATGTACATAGACTTGGGCATGTGGGCTATGTGCTGAGACCCGAAGAGAGGGTTGGATTCCCTGAGCTGGAGTTATAGTTGGTGGTCGTGATTGGTGGAGCTGCCTGATATAGGTGCTGCGAACTGAACTCAGACCCACTGGAAGGGTTTCAAGGTCTCTTTACAAGGGAACCATTTCATCAGCACCAGGAAGATGTTTTGTGGAAAAATCCTATGTTTAACTCTTGGTCTTTCTGTCTTCTAGCTGTGTGTCCTAGTTGAGTTATCTAACCCTTCCGAACTGGATAAAATCCTTTAAAAGTGAAGATAAAGGAATGTTGTGGACAATAACACACCGTAAGCCGACCCCACAATCTTGTCTGGCAGAAGAGCAGACCTGAAAAAAAAAAAGATGTGTTCATCTTTTAGGTCCTTTAAGGAAGTTTGTTTAAGGTGAAGGCACACACACACACACACACAAAAGGCAAAATAAGTTAATACCTGGCTTACAAATAAAACAATTTAAACATGGAGTCAGCCGCAGTTGGCATCACGTGCTCAGGTGCCGCCTTGTGCCAGGATGGGCTGGTAATGCTTATTCAGCCCATAAATGAGCCATGCGGTTCCACCACCTGCGAGGCGATTCCCACCGAGTCCCATCTCTCCAAAAACTCAGAAAAGCTCTTTGTCTTTTTGCCCCAGTTCTTCCCTCTCTTTCTGCACAAGCTCAGAGAGTATTGTTCGGCAGCCCTCCCTCCAGCAGCCAACAGTGCGAGTCCCCGAGGCGTTTCTCCTGTGAGGTCGTGAGGAGAATTTGAATGGGTTGACGGGGCATTCAAAATCATTTCTTTGGAATGCTTTCCCACTTTGGTGAGGAGAGGAGGCACAGATGGCAGAGTCAGGATGCCTGCCAGCTCTCTCTCCACACCAGGCATCAGGTGAATCCAGGCTGTGGGAAAATGAGCTGCGGGGGAAGGCTTGATGGCTAGAAGAACCCAGACAGTGATTGCCTTGGTTTGGTCTCTAGTTCACCGTGAAAAGCAGCTCTTTTTGGGTGACCAGAGACCTTTGCTTGGGTGTTAACACTTTGCTGCATTGCGGACCCTGAGGTGATTATCTCAATTGGTTCCTTCAAAGAACTGCTCTGTTGGCTCAGCTGGGAATAACCCGAGACTGGGAGCCTGGAGCCTGGCCCCTAGCAGAAAGCTGCCAGGATGGATACAGGTTTCCCAGCATCACCTGCTGTTCTCTTGCTCTGCCAAGCGCCTGCGTGGCTGGCTGCGTGCCTCTCCCCGAAGCTGTCAGGAAGGTTGTTTCAAATTTCATCGTCCTCTGATCCGAGGGCTCCAAAGCAGCAGTCCACTCGCCTCCGGCTGCTCCGTGGACTCATTCCTACACATCGCTAACCTTCCACGGAGTTAACCAAGTCCTTTCAGGGTTCCATGGAAAGGGAGGAGCTCAGGTTACCAGAGGCGTTGGGGTCGCTGTGGGGATAGGGAACAAGAGAGAAGCTGGAAAAGCCTCCTGGTTAGCTAGCACCTAAGTCAGATTGATTGGTGGCTCCAGGCATCTGGTTAAGGTTAGCTTGACGGGGCCCCGAACAAATACCGCGGATAGGGTGCTAACCCCACAGAAGCGCTGTTTCTCAGCTCTGCAAGCTAGATGAGCGAGCGAAAGGGCTGAGAGTACTACCTCTTCTATCCCTCTCACCCCGCTTCTGGCTTCGTGCGCGCACGCGCAACCCCGGTGCCTAGGTGCATTATTTATCCACCTCTGCCTTCGTCTCTACTGGGTTTGAGCGCTTGTATCTGTTTCTAAATTTCTCCTCTGCACAGTTCCCAGTCAAATGGGCGACCCATTAGCACCCACCCTAATGATCCCACTTCAACTTGACCATATGTTCATAAAGACACTACGTGCAATTAAGGCTACATTCTAAAGTATTAGGGAGTGAGGACTTCAGAGAATTCAGGGCACATAGCTTAACCAATAACAGTCCCCTTCAGACACAGCCACGCTCCCCCGGTAAAATTTATCCCTCCTCGGTTTCTGCAGTGATTTTTATCTTACTGTTTTCTTTCTACTCTTCTCATGGGTTCTGCTGTCTCATGACCTCTGCTTCTGCATTACTCTCTAGATCCCCATAGCTGCTTCCTCCCACCTAGAACTCATGACCTCATGCCGCTGCTTCTTTCAGGCTTCTACTTCATCTGTTTCTTTCTGGGGAATGCCTTCTGTGCCTTCAGCACACAAGATGGTATGGCTGTAACTCAGTCCATAATCTCTCTCTGCAGAGATCACTGTTAGCTTCTATATCAAGCCTAGCATTCCCCTCTACATAAACTCTGACTGGTCTCCTTGGGTCAGGTAGCTACGGATGGTCTGGGAAAGGTCACAGAGAAGGGGGTTTGGGACTAGCCTCTTTGACAGTGTATCTGCCCTGGGTTTAGGATTCTACAGTTACCACGAGGCTCCCCCTAAGTATTAACTAACTTAATCCTCACAACATGCTTGAGAGTGGCTTATTCCTAGAGTTCTCACTAAACTCAGGAGAGATCTGAGGGTCAGAGGGATTCGGTCATGGATCAGTTGGCTAGGGTTTTATAACAAAGAGTCATGAACTAGGTGCAGGTCATAGCAAACTAATTCTTGGGAGGCTAGTATTGTTTCAATAGTAGGACTGGATCAGAATACTAGAAGGGAAAAGCCTTATAGGACAATATCCCTCATCAATATAGGTGCTAAACATCTCAATAAAATGGGGGGTGGGGTGGTAGTAGGAGGATAATAAAATCAGGACCAAACGAGATTTGTCCCTGGGATGCTACTCTATCTCATCACCCGCTCTTATTTCCTATGTAAAATCATGTCATCTTTGAACTTCTTTCCTGCCATGGTGTCTTTCATGTCTCCTTGACCAAATGCTGTGCATTCGGCAGGGTTTTCTGCACTATGTTGAGAAGAAGTGGCATGACTGGGAAACATTGTTTTTTTTTTTATTTCAGAGGAAATCTATCAACTTCTCATCTTTGAAGGTAATATTAGATCTGGGATTATCATGCATAGCCTTTATTTTGTTGAGTTACATTTTTTTCTATGCCTGATTTTTGAGGACTTTCATTATGTACAGTTGTTGAATTTTGCCAAATGCTCATCTATTGAGATGACCAGATGGCTTTTGTCCCCTGTTCTTTTTTTTTAATTTTTATTTTTTTATTAATTGCAGTTTATTTACTTTGTATCCCAGCTGTAGCCCCCTCCTTCATTCCCTCCCAATCCCACCCTCCCTCGTCTCCTCCCTGCCCCTCTCTAAGTCCACTGATAGGGGAGGTCCTCCTTCCCTTCCATCTGACCCTAGCTTATCAGGTCTCACCAGGACTGGCTGCAATGTCCTCCTGTGGCCTAGCTAGGTTGTTCCTCCCATGGGGGGTGGGGAGGTCAAAGAGCTAGCCACTGAGTTCATGTCAGAGACAGTCCCTGTTCCCCTTACTAGGGAACCTACTTGGATACTGAGCTGCCATGGGCTACTTCTGAGTAGGGTTTCTAGGATAGTGGACACTCGACTTATAAGATAGGATAAACAAACTAAAATCTGTACACTTAAGGAAGCTAAACAAGAAGGAGGACCTGGGGTAAGATGATCAATCCTCACTTTGAAAGACAAATGGGATGGACATTAGAAGTAGGAGAAAACAAGAAACAGGACAGGAGCCTACCATAGAGGGCCTCTGAAAGACTCTAACAGTGTGTCAAAGCAGATGCTGAGACTCATAACCAATCTCTGGGCAGAGTGCAGGGAATCATATGAAAGAAGGGAGAGTTAGTAAGACCTGGAGAGGACAGGAGAGTCACAAGGTCCAAATATATCTGGACATATGAGTCTGTCCCCTGTTCTTAACTGTAGTGTATCCTGTTTATTGATGTTTGCCAACCCTCCTTGCATTCTACCCCACCTATTAGTAATCCCTCTAGGAAACCAACCCTATAACACACAGACCTTTGCTGAATATTAAATATTAAAATTATAAAAAGTCTGAGCAGGCCATTCCCTAAGAAGACACAGTCAAAGGAGAAAGTGCTCAGAATCACTAATCAGGAAAATGCAAACACAGTGATAATATTACCTGACACTTGTCAGGATGACTATTGTCAGAAAGATAGGGAGAGTGTGTTGATGTTTGTCCTAGTTCCGGTTATATTGCTATGATAAAAATATCTCAACAAAAAAGCAATTTAGGGAAGAAAGGGTTCACTTGCCTTATGATTTCAGTCACCATTCATCATTCTGGGGAAGTCGAGGAAGGAACTGGAGGCAGCAGCTGGAAGAGACAGAGGGAGTGGGGTTGGAGGATAAAAGCCTGAATACTTAGTGCTTACAAATACAGGGAATGGTGCAACCCGCTTTCAGGCAGGGTCTCTCTGCATCAATTAAGCCAATCAAGACAAACCCCACAGACATGCCCACAGGCCAACATTATCCATACAGCTCTTCATTAACACTCCCTTCTTAGGGGATTCTGGGTTATAGCAAGATGACAAAACTATCACAGCGAGAATGCGGAGAACAAGCAACTGTGTGAGTTGTTAGCGAAAGGGTAAATTTGTAAGCCATCAAGGAAACCTATCTGTAAGTTCCTAAAAACAATTAAAAACAGAGCTATTGTACGACCTAGCAATCTTATTTCTGGGTATATATTGGATTGAAACGAAGTCAGTGGATTGCTCATTGCACAATAGCAAGAAATAGAGTCAAACCGAGGACACATTCAATGGATTATGGATAAAGAAAATGTGCAATGTTATATACATGTTATTATTAAGACTCACAATAGGAGTTCCTGTCATTCGTCAGCATGGATGAGCCTCTAAGATATACGCTAAATAAAATAAGATAGGGAAAGAAAGACAAACACGGCACTATCTCACTCATGTGCAGATGCTTCCAAGTCTGCTCATTGACGGAAGTAAGTGGTGAGTGCCAGAAGCTGTGGGTTGCTTGGGAGAAAAGAGGTAGAGGTGGTCAAAAAGCTCAAGTTACAGTGAGAGAAAACGGAGAAATCTGTGTAACATGATGGCTGTAGTCATTAATAACATGTCTCGTGCTCTGTCATTTCTAAGAGAGTAGGTCTTAAATGTCTTCACCACAGAAAACTGTGTGCGAGGTTATGAATATGCCAGTTATTTTGATTTAATCACTACAGGTATCCAAATATGTCTATTATATTCTATGTCATAAGGATATACTGTCCAGGGAGGAGAATGGGAGGAGAAGAGAGTAAGAGGGTGGGATTAGGAGGGGACCAGGGTGGCAGCTATAGCTGGGATACAAAGTGAATAAGTTGTAATAAATAAAAAATGACTCACAAAAAATAAATAAAAAAGATATACTGTGTGCTAATTAAACCTTAAGAAAGCTGAAAAAAAAAAGCCTACTCCAAAAAGTCGGCTGTAATATTTCCAGATTGAATCACTGATTCTGCCGTGGCTGTGTTGGTTCCCACCTGTAATCTTAGCAGCCAAAAAACTGAAGCAGGAAGATTACTGTGAGTTCGGTCCCAACTTGGGCTATGTACTGAATTTCAGGCCAGCCTGGGCTATAGGGTGGGGTTTATTACAAACAAGCAAACAAGCTAGGAAGCAAGCAAACAGACATAATTTGAGCTGTCTTTATTTCACGGAAAACATTTAATTTTCCTCCTGTTTGCCAGTTCTGATTTTTAAAATAAATATATTTTTAAAGGTTTTATATATTTTATCTTAGGTTTATGGGTGTTCTGCATGTATGCCTGTGAACCACATATATGCCTGTTGCCTGAGTAGGTCAGAGAAGATTCTGGAGTTCCTGGTACTGGATTTTGGATAACCATGAACTGCCATGTGGGTGCTGGGAATCCAACCTGGATCTTCTACAAGAACAAGCCACCTCTCTTACCCTGCAAGCTCTGGTTCTAATGATCACTATTTGCCAAGTCTTCAAAGTATGCATTGTTTTTCTATCAATTAGTTTTTTTTAAAAAATTAAGATATTTGAAAGCCAGTTTTGGTAAAATAAGTAGAAAATATAGTTTTTTAAAAAAACCAAATGGTTAAGACAATTATAGTATGAGTAGGTTGAATTATGAGACAAGTTTACAAAAGCCCAAGCTTTATAAAGTCCAGTTTATGGTGTGCAAAAGTGTGTATTTCCATTTGATGTTTGTTTTGTGTTCTTTCGACAGTATTTTATACGTCAGCTCTTTTCTGTATGCAGATCAGTAGCACTGTGACTCCCATTCTGATGGACAGGTTCATAGGCTCTTTGAAGGCAGTTGTGAATCATATTATGTACAACACAGCAAGGCATAAAACCATCTCTGCTTCATAAATATCACACTTAGGTAAAAGCATCGTTTTGCCATGCTGTGCTTCACCAAATTTGTATTCATACTCCTTGTAAAACATATCTTTCCTTAAACTGACATTTTAATCCTGCTTATAATATTTGTAGAAATGTTAGATGTTTAACAGAAAGAACTCCCTAAGCTTCAATTCAGTTTAAGACACTGGATGAAAAAAAATACAGGGAATCATTAATGGAATTTAGTTGATGTAGTTTTCCTTTAGAAACACCTGATAGAATGGTTATAAAGTTAGTATCTGTGTGCAAAACTTTTCTTCTGCTAACAGAGTCAGCACATGGACGGCTATTCTCTCTTTTAAATATATTCATGAGAAAATGGAAAATGGAAAAAATTTAATGACTTTGGCTCACAGAAGTCATGCATCTCATAGTGATATAAATGCGTGTTCTGCAGCTGTGTTTGTTGAACTGACTTTGGGCACAGTCCTCTCACGAATACTATGAATCTTTGAAAATGCTATTGACTCTGCAGCAGGATTGCTCAGACTCAGTTTTCCCATATATATTTCCCTGAACCGTATCTCCTACCTGCCATTGAGCCGTCTTTTGGCAAGGCCTGGCAATTTTGAATAGATTGTAGACTTGAGCTTGTCCACCCACTGGTGAGGGCTGACGGTAGCAGTACTCTATGCACTATTCTCCTGCAATGACATGCCCTTCCTCGTTTCCAGAGACAGATCACATTTCGTGCTGTTAAGTTTGTCCTTCGAACTGTGCTCTGGAAAGGGACAGAAAATGAGATGAATTTTCCCGGATCATCTTTCAGGTATAACTGAGTATTAAAATGGTTGTGCTGCATTAAATTACTGTTCAAATGCCCCATGCCCAGTATGAGGACTATGTCAGTGCATCTGTGTTTCATATGGATGCTATAGAAACTGGAAGCTTGCAGTGGAAATCTGTGGAATTCATTCGTGTATGCCTGTGTGTATGTGTGTATACTTTTGTTATGTCAATTGTTATAATTCATCATACACACACACTGTTAAACAAAGAAACTGGCACAAAGGGTTAGACAGACTAGAAACAGATATAACTTTGTCCCAGGCATATGGCCACGCTAGAGACAATAGATATGGCATCTGTGACTCCTCCCATGGTGGTGTGGTGTAAATGTGGTACGTAATACTAGAATTGTTCTCAGAGCACCACACCAGGAGGCAAGTGCTAACCCTGCCCCTAAACTCTACTCTGGGACTACATATGAGGCATTTTATACTTACCCCTAACCAGTGGTATGCCACAATATTCTTAACTGGCTGTGGAGGAGGGTAGGCTGAGAGGGTGGGGGAATGCCCTGATGTATAGTGCTTGCAGATTTCTGTGATGTAAGTCCATAAATGATAGGTAACTTCAAAGTCCCCAACTTGACAGTTAGTGAACTTGGAGTTGGCAAAAAGTGTATCTAACCGATATGCCCCTCCCCGCAAAGCCTTACTCCAAACTTCCATCCAAGAAAACTGAATGCCGTTGCCATTGTTTTTTCTTCCTCTCAAAACAGGTACACCAGAAGTAGAACTTAATTCCATAAAAAAAAATCACTCTTTCTGGTGTGTGTGTGTGTGGTATGTGTGTACACGTGATGTGTGCCCTCATTTGAGTGTGTGTTACAGGGCATATAGTGGGTCAGAGAGTGATTTGCAGGTGTCTGTACTCTGCTTCTTTGGGTGTGAGCTAGAGATTGAACTCAGGTCATTAGGCTTGGTAGCACCTACCTTTGCCTAGCAACCTTGTCAGGCCCAGAAGCATAGCTATTTGTTCCCCTCACACTGATGCACTTCTAAGATCCTGCTTTATAAAAGTTTAACTCTCTTTCATTCATCTCTTTTATCTTAGGAAAACAGTGTAATAAACCAAACAGTCTCCTCTATTTCTCTGACCATAACATACTATTTATATTCTTTATATATATTCCAAGGCAAAATAAACTAACTAAGCCTTGAGCATCAGTGTAATTCTAGTAATTGTGATGTCCCCATGCTTAGCCAATAATAAGGGGAGAAAAATCGTCCACCATAAAGATGCCTTCAACATCTCTGTTTGCATTTGCTATATTTTAAAAATCATACAACGAGAAAAAGAACTTGAAGGGACATTCTATATAGATTTAAAGAACTAAATGTCTTAAACAACAGGACAATTAAGTTTGTTGTGCTCTGGATGCCAATGGGAAAGTCTGGGGACTAAGACATCTCATGTAATAAACCCTTCATATACGTGTGTCTATTTTTTGCGTATAAAAATAGAAAACTTATATTTTATGCAGCAGTTACATTGTTCTGTAACATTTCTTCATAAAGCAGGATGCACTTTATGCTAATTTCCCATGAATATTTCAATATCACTTGCAAAATGAGCAGAAATATGACCCATGTTAAAAAAAAAAAGGAAACACCTCAACCCTGGGTTGCCACATTCTGCAGTGGTTTCTTTAATTACACATTCATGAAGTGAGACCACAGCAAGCAGAGTAGACACTGAACATGCCATCCAGGAGGGAGATGCTCACTGCAACCACAGAACACTAAAAATAAATAGACGAAAAGCCGCCAAGCACCAGGACAAAAAGGGGTTTCGTGGAGCTATGCTACAGAGCAATGGCAAGTTGTTGATTCTCCCTGAAAACCTAAAATTAGAATCAGCAAAAGTGAGCTGTTTATAAAATGCCTGTGGACATTTACAGATGGGTGTTCTTGAGACATACTTGGTCAGGAAGAGAATGGAAATACTACATCAAAGTCTTACTTTGAGAATTTTTCCTGACCTTTGCTGTTTGAGGATAGCCCAACTCCTGTTGTAGGAGCTCATTTGTCTTTCCTGTTCCAGAGTTGGTTTCATAAGGTTCCCATGTTCAGGGAAGGGTGGTGGTGGCTTCTGACAGCTTTATATATATGAGAGATTCTTCCATGGGTAGATGATTTATTGTGATGTTTTCCTGATGCTACAGAAAGAGTGAGACTCTGCTTTTGATACTCCATTCTGGGAAGAGAGTTCTGTCTTCAAATGTCAGAAACCTTTGTTGTCAGCAGGATCTGTCTCCCCTTCTCAGATCTTTCTTTCTTTCTCTCTTTCTTTGTATGTATGTATGTATGTATGTATGTATGTATGTATGTATGTATCTATGTATGTATGTATGTATGTATGTATCTATGTATGTATGTATGTATGTATGTATGTATGTATGTATGTATGTATGTATGTATGTATGTATCTATCTATCTATCTATCTATCTATCTATCTATCTATCTATCTATCTATCTATCATCTTTATTTGAAGTATAATCCATGCAAAGAAGGTGGAAGGGGGAAACTCTCTTTAAATGACCTCTCTGCTTCTCTGTTGGGTTGTCATAATTTCTTACTCTAGGGTAGTCAGGAAGGGGTCAAGTTTCTTTGTCTGGGAGCATAAACAGCTTTGATCAGCTCTTTTTAAAACATTTAATAGGCTGGCTTACAGTTGAGAGGTTTAGTTCATTGTCACCAAGGCAGGAAGCATGGTAGCACAAAAGCAGGCACAGCGCTGGAGAAGGAGCTGAGAACTCTACATCTGGATCCCTAGGCAGCAGGAAGAGAGAGCCACTGGGCCTGGCTTGAGCTTTTAAAACCACCCTCAGTGACACACTTCCTCCAACAAGGCCACACCTTAATTCCACTCCCTAAGCATTCAAACAGGAGTCCATTCTGGGCCATTCTTACTCAAACCACCACAGTCTCTTTAGGTGTGGACTTCTTCTTGGTTTAATATTGGTAGTTTGACTGAATATAGAAATTCATTCATTACTTTTAATTCATTTCCAGATTTATGGAATACATGTTTTAAAAATATTCCCCTATATTTTTTGTTTCGATTTTTTAAATTATTTTTTTTATTAATTACAGTTTATTCACTTTGTATCCCCACTGTAGCCCCCTCCCTCAGCCCCTCCCAATCCAACCCTCCTCCTCTCATCTCCTCCCATGCCCCTCTCCAAGTCCACTGATAGGTGAGGTCCTCCTCCCCTTCCATCTGACCCTAGACTATCAGGTCTCATCAGGACTGGCTGCAATGTCCTCCTCTGTGGCCTAGCAAGGCTGCTCCTCCCTCGTGGGGGAGGGGCAGTTAAAGAGCCAGCCACTGAGTTCATGTCAGAGACAGTCCCTGTTCCCCTTACTAGGGAACTCACTTGGAGACTGAGCTGCCATGGGCTACATCTTTGCAGGGGTTCTAGGTTATCTTCATGCATGGTCCTTGGCTGGAGTATCAGTTTTAATGGGACAGGGGAGTCATCTCCTGATTTGCAGAGCTGGCATGGCTGTTTCAGAGTTAATGCAACAAGTGATAACAAACCCAGAGGCCCTATTTCCCTGTTCTTGGAAGGTCGTTTTTATTTTTATTTTTCTCTTTAATACAACGGCATCAGAAGGTTTAAAGGAAAGTCAGGAGAAGTGCTGAATATGAAACAGCTGGAACTTGATAGCCTGTGTGCATTTCATCTCAAGGGCAAAGATATATAAACTCCATTGAGTTTTCTTCCAGGTGATTGCTACTGGGATTGGAGCAGGGACCATCTTGCAAGAGAGACCCAGACTTGGGGGAATCGAGGCAGCAGCAGAGCGTGCTTCCTGAATGCATCCAGTTTCTTGCAGCTATCCTTGCTAATTCCAGAGCTCAAATTTGGCTGATAGAGGTCATTGCCTGAAGCTCTAGAGATTCTATTTTTTTCTTTTGTATCAATCCTAAGAGAAGCCCCACTCAGTTGTCATTCTGTGAAAAGCCTAGTGATTGTTGGATGCTCTTGGAAAAAAAATATGTTTCATTTGGAACTTTAGCCTTAAATCTCAGTCTGATAGGTATGAGGAGTCACCTATGTTCCTTTTTCCCAGGCGGAGTTATAATGCATCATTAGATGCATTAACAAGGCAGATAGCATGGGTTATGAAATCCACTACTCTCTGGTAAGGTCTATCAGTTCTCTATGTCCAAGATGCAGTCTTTCTTGAAGCACGTAGTCTGAAACTGGATTATTAGCTACCAAAATGTATGCTTCTACAATTAAAGATCTGGGCTGGGGGGAGCATTCAATTGCTTGCAACACAAGCAAGAGGCCTTGAATTTGATCCCAAGACCCACATGGAAAAATAAGCCAGGCATGATGATGCTGTGTGGCTTGGGTGCCAGAATCCTGGTGAAGAGCAACAAGGGAGTGAATGAACAGACATACAGATGCATGTGTAGTGGAGCTAGGATCAGTGGGGTTCTGCCATCAGCCGCCACTGCAACCTGAGACCTCAGTGTGTTTATTAGGTCAGCAGAGGGGGAGGGTTAGCTAGTTCAAGTGGGAGATCTCTCAAGCTGAGTAGTCTCAGGCTCTAAACACCCAGGAGGAACAAGCTGTAGTTGCTAGTCGTTGCACACACTCATCAATAGTCAGAAACAGTCAAATTCAGACTCCCGAGAAGAGCTTACCCATTCCTCTTGAGCCTACTCCATATAGGTAACAGTTTTTCAGATTTCCTCTGGGCCAATTTGTCTTGGAGTCCTCAACACCTCGTGTTAAGATACACGTTCACTAAAAACTTCACTCACTCTGGGCTTCCTTTGCTCCTTATCCGGTGACATGTGTTAATAATATAGGGCTGTGGATAGGAGACAGGTAGATCCCTGGGGTTTGCTGGATAGTTAGCCTCACCTGCTTAGCTAGTTCTAGGCCAGTGAGTAGCCCTGTGTGATGATGATGATGATAAAAATGAATAAATAGGTAGATATTGCCTAACAAGTGACACACAAGGTTGTTGTGATGGCCATTCTTGGCTGTCAACTTGATTACACCTGGAATTAACTTAAATCCAAGCAGCTGGGTACACTTGTAAAGGATTTTCTTAATCACATTGTTTGAAGTGGGAAGACCCACCCTAAATCCAGACCTTTGAGTTAGAAAGATCCACTTTAAATCTGGGCCACACCTATATATAGGTTGCTGGCAGCCTATATAAAGGACACAGATGAAGGTAGCTTTTATTCCTTGCCTGCTTGCTCTCACTCTCTCTGGTAAGTCCATTCCTTCCCTGACATTAGGGCCTAATATAGGGTTCTGGTGTATACCTGAAGACCAGCTGAGACAGCCAGCCTCATGGACTGAACTACTGGATTCTTAGATTTTTCAATGGGAGACAGCCATTGTTGGAGTAGCTATACTATAGCCTGTAAGCCATTCTAAAAAGTTTCATATATATAAAAAATGAATCTTGACTAACACAGTTATCTTCTGGTTTTCATATTTACACAGTCACACATGTATATGAAACATTTACATACACAAGAATGTATGTGAACCCCACATCAAAGTTTAATTTTTTTCTAAATAGATAATCCTGGATAATCTTTGAATTGAGTGAGTACCAGGCTTTTGTATGTAGTTTTATCTAGCAAGGATCTTGGGCCATGCTTTATCCATTACCTTACGGATAATTGGTCTTGGCATTGGTCTTGTCACAAAGATTACTCTTCACCTGGGAGGCTAAGACTCTGACTTCCAGTATGTAGGAAACCCAAGATATGAAAGCTTATTACTTTTTTTAAATTTTAATTTTATTTATATATTTATTTATTACAATTTCACTTTGTATCCCCACTGCAGCCCCCTCCCTCATCTCTTCCCAGTCTCATCCACCCTCCCTCTTCTCCCTCTATACCTTTTCCCTAGTCCCGTGATAGGGGAGGACCTCCTCCCCTTCTATCTGACCCTATCCTATCAGGTCACATTAGGGTTGGCTGCATCATCTTCCTCTGTGGCCTGGCAAGGCTGCACCCCTCAGCAGGAGGTGATCAGACAGCCTGACACTGAGCTCATGTCAGAGACAACCCCTAGTTCTCACCATATGCCTGCAAATTTCATGATTTCCTTGTTTTTAATTGCTGAGTAGTATTCCATGGATACTTTCTGTAGCCATTCCTCAGTTGAGGAACATCTAACTTGTTTCCAGATTCTGGCTATTGCAAATGAAACTGCTATGAACATAGTTGAGCAAATGTCCTTATTGAATGGTGGGGCATCTTTTGGATATATGTCTAGTAGTGGTATAGCTGGATCTTGAGGTAACACTATTCCTTATTTTCTGAAGAAGTGCCAGATTGACTTCCAAAGTGGTTGTTCAAGGTTACATTCCCACCAGCAATGGAAGAGGGTTTCCCTTTCTCCACATCCTCTCTAGCATGCATCATCCCTTGAGTTTTTTTTTAACTTTACTCTTTTTTAAATTTTTATTAATTACAGTTTCTTCACTTTGTATCCCCATGTACCTCCCTCCCTTCTCCCCTCCCAATCCCACCCTCCCTCTTCTCTACCCCTGTACTTCTCCCAGTCCATTGATAAGGGAGGTCCTCTTCCCCTTCCCTCTGATCCTAGTCTATCAGGTCTCATCAGGACTGGCTGCATTGTCTTCTGTGGCCTGGCAAGGCTGCTTCCCCCTCAGGGGGAGGTGATCAAAAAGCAGGCCAATCAGTTCATGTCAGAGACAGTCCCTGTCCCCATTACTATGGAGGCCACTTGGATATTGAACTGCCATAGGCTACCTCCATGCAGGGATTCCAGGCCATCTCCATGAGTGGTCCTTGGCTGGAGTATCAGTTTCAGAAAAGACCCCTGTGCCCAGAATTTTTGGATCTGTTGCTGTGCCATTCAGATGGGTGTCAGGTGAAATCTCAGGTTGGTTCTGATTTTCATCTCCCTGATGACTAAGGATGTTGGGCATTTCTTTAAGTGTTTCTCTGCCATTATATATTCCTCTGTTGAGGATTCTGTTTAGCGCTGTACCCCATTTTTTAATTGGATTATTTGATTTGTTTCTGTTTAACTTCTTGAGTTCTTTATATATTCTGGATATTAGCCCTCTGTCAGGTGTAGGGTTGGTGAAAATCTTTTTCCCAGTCTGTAGGCTGTTGTTTTGTCCTGATGACAGTGTCCTTTGCTTTACTGAAGCTTTTCAGTTTCATGAGGTCCCATTTATTAATTGTTGATCTTAGGGCATGTGCTGTTGGTGTTCTGTTCAGGAAGTTGTCCCCTGTGCCAATGAGGTCAAGGTTCTTCCCCACATTATCTTCTAAAAGATTTAGTGTGTCTGGTTTTATGTTGAGGTCTTTGATCCACTTGGACTTTAACTTTATGCAGGGTGATGGAAGCTTATTCTTTAAAAGAATTTCCCTGTATTTTTCATTGTATCTACTACTGTACTACATAAGGAAATTTTCACTTGGTGAATATTGTACATTACACATATCTCCTCACAGCCCTTGTGCCCCTTGCTACTTTTCTTTCCTAACTTCAGACTCATCTGTTCCTGTGAACAATTTCTTTTCTGCTTTTATATCACACGTATGTGCAGTTTATATATCTCTACAGAACCTAGGAGCCACGTATTAGAGAAATCACATTTGTCTTTCTAATGCAGGATTCCCTTGCCTACTGTGATTATCTCCAGCTGTGCTCATTTTCCTTGAAGCAATTCCACTTCATCCTTCTTTACATATTCCTCGGCTGGTGGGCACCTAGGTTGTTTCCATGGCTTGTCTATTATGCCTAGTGCTGTGATAAGCACTGATGTACAGGCATCCTTTCAGTGAACAGCCAGAAGTGGTAGAGCGGTCATTTGGTAAGTCTGGTTTTTGTCTTTTGGGGAACCTCCTGATTTCCACGTTGGAAATATGCACTTACATTCTGACCAGCAGCATGTAAAGCATTATTTTGTCTATATCTTCGCCATCATTTGCTATTTGCCTTCTTAGTGTCTGTTGTTCTGATTGGAGTGATGTAGAATATCACTGTAGTTTCAATTCACGTTTTTATTCTTGATACCAGCCTGCTGTCCAATGGTGAACACCAACAAGCTAGAGCCATTTAGCTTGAGAAGGCGACAGGATTTTTGGCCCAGGTGTCCTCAAGGGACACCACATAAAGGGATGCCATATATAAGGGAAAATAAAATGGCTAGTTATTTTCCCACCAATGGTTCAACATAGTCTGCAATTATCCCCATCCTGAGGCACAGATGAGAACTGGTTAAAATGTGAGCTTATAGTAGGAATATATTCTTCCTGTATATTTCTTTCTTCTTACACTGTTTCATATGGGTTTGGCATCTTTTATTCTCTATTCTGTGCTACCATGTATTCCTTGGTTGAGATATACTCTGGCCCACAAATCCTGGATGTTACTTCATGATTTCTAGTTTAAACAAACATCTTTTAACTATCATGGTTCAAAGGAAGTAGAAAAATAAAAACCTTTAAAAGCTTCAAATAATGAAACATAAACATAACATAATTAGTATATTAAATATTAACAGTTCTGTCATGAGGTAGAAAGTTTAATTGGCTGATACGATGGTCAGTTAGCATGGTCAACTTGAATGGATTTAGATAAGACACAAATTTGTGGATGTGTCTGGGAGGGCCTTTCCAGAGAGGTTTAACTGAGGAGGGATGAACTGACCCAAATATGAATGGTGTTATCCACAACCTGGGGCCTTGGAATGAATACAGAGGGAAAATGAAGAGCTAGCTGAGCACAGGTGTGCATTTTCTACTTTCCGGTGTGTCCACCTGTGAGTTAGGTTTTGGCGACAAAGCTCTAGGCTGCTGCTGTCAACATGTTTACCATGATGGACTGGCTCTCATGGCCTGTGAGTCAACATAAGCCCCTTCTCCCCTAAGTTGGTTCTTGACAGATATTTGGTGATAGCAACAAGAAAAAAAAAAAAACTAATACAACTGGATTTGGGGATTAGGTACATGATTTACCATTTTGGCTATTCATTTTGTTGTAACCTGCTTAAAACCTGCTTAAACTGGATAACCCCTCCATTGAGACCTACTTTAGTTCTTAGCCTAACTGTAGTTCCTCTTTTAACAATCTCTGTTAACACCTGCTTTCACCTTTAGCATAACAGAAGCCATTTTGCTTTAAAAAAAATTTTTTTTAATTGCACTTTATTCACTTTGTATCCCCCCTGTAGCTCCCTCCTCCCCTCCCAACCCCTTCTTCCTTCTCTTTTCTCCACATATGCCCCTCCCCAAGTCCACTGATAGGGGAGGTCTTCTTTTCCTTTCCTTCTGATCCTAGTCTATTAGGTGTCATCAGGAGTGGCTACATTGTCTTCCTCTGTGGCCTGGTAAGGCTGCTCCCCCCTCAGGGGAAGGTGATCAAAGAGCAGGCCAGTCAGTTCATGTCAGAGACAGTCCCTTTTCCCATTACTATGGAGCTCACTTCCATACAATGGAAAAAAGATAGCATCTTCAACAAATGGTGCTGGTCGAACTGGATGGCTACATGTAGAAAAATGCAAATAGATACATACTTATCATCCTGCACAAAACTAAAGTCCAAGTAGATCAAAGCCATTTTGCTTTTAAGTTTTCATTTTGATCATAGGGTGACATTAAGTTCAGGTTTTTAGGCTTTGCCTGCCTGAGAATTTGAATAGCCTTTTACTTACAATTCAATAACTGTTGAATGTTCTGCTTGAATTAATGATATATGTTCTATTTAAACAGGACAACAAATACCTTTCTGTGTTCCTTTCTCCCGGAATAGTGAGGAACTGGAAAGTCCCCAATCCTATACTCTAGCCAATCAGTTTAAAATGCTTTGTCTAACTGCCTAGATACAATGTACTTGGAACAAAATTGATTCTTCTTGTGTTTAGCTAGTCAAAATGATGTAATATTGGTCTCTCCTTGCCTTTTACTGATTACCTGGTTGTTACCTGCTTATGGTTTTTCTTATCAAAGGTCTACCTTAGGAACAGACCTTTGTCACATCCTGGCTCCCTGACTTGTCAGTCTTTGTTCAGCATTTAATAAACTTCCATCAATCTAAGTCTGGTGCTTGAGTGGTCAGTGTGCAGCTATTCCTGTACCCATAACAATTTTTTTTCTGTTATTCTGAATCCACAATTGTATTTAGGGGTAGGTAAGTGCCAATTCTGAATCTGCAAATATGTTTATGGGCAGATAAGTATTAATAACATGTAAAATGAATCTCTGTTTGACCCTATATATTTTACTCTACCATTTGAAATAGTGCTAGGCTTTCTCCTGTAAATTCTATTTAGACAACCTCATTCCATCTTGTTTTTTTTTTCTTTCTCTCCTGTCTTGGGGATCTATAGCCACTGCATATCAATTGTAGATATAGCAGATGTGATTATAATGTATTCTGTGATTTTGTTCCAATTGCTGTGTTTAAAAAGTCAATTGTGATGCTGAAAATTAACTAGAGATGGGAAAAAAGACTCATGATAAATTATGGTATGCTCACTTTGGGGGTGGTAAGCTACAAGGGATGTATTTAATGAACATTTTCCTTAATAATCAGAGAGAGAAGACAGCTTGCCAATAAAGGCGGCATATGCATTTACATGGGTAGGTGCTGATGGGAGAGGAAGCCGTAGATGTGAATGTGGGTAGCCTTTAAATCAAACAAACAAGCAACATGTTTAAGAGTGATGCCCACTTGAACTGGAGGAGATATGGGAGTAAATGGGAGGAAAAGGTTATGACTATGAGGTAATTTTGAAATGCCTGGTTTTTCATTTCCAAATTTATGCCCATAGCATTTGGGAATGTGCTAAACTGTTTCCAACTATTACACCAATTTTCTCTTTCCCAGAACAACTATCTAATTTTGTTCGACATCACCATTTCCTCAGTCTCTCTGGCTCAAGTCCTGGAAATTATTTTAAACTCATTATTTTATTTGTGTTCTAAGAACAAGCAATACTTATTTAACACAGTGTCTAAAAGATGCTGTGTTAAACAGTTTATACATATATTTTCCAGTTCCAAGGAAGACTATAAATCTTGGCATTCCTATTTTGCAGGTTAGGAAACAAGAGGTTTTGAGATACTAAGTAATATAGCTAAACTCCAAAAGTTCTTACAAAACAGCTCTTTATATTAATGTGTGGTCAAGGAGCATAGTCCCTTCAAATATTTTTCATCCACGTATCTCTCACTATTTATGAATGATCACAGTTATTTTATATCCAGTATATCTATAACTAAGACTATTTCTCAGTCAAATGTGTGGGACACATAGAAAAAAATGTTTTCATTATGTAATTCTTCTTGTATTAAAATTTACTTACTGACTCCTGAGTATTTATACCCACAGTTAATTACACTTCAGTTACATTTGAGGAGTGCTTCCCCATTTATTTGTATCTAACTTCTAGAAAATGCTCATCTTCTTAAAAAAGAACAATATAATAAGAGAAAACCATGTGAAAATTCATAATGAATGCAGAGGGAAATGATTATATGAAAAAGATATATGATGGCAGAAATTAAATGGTGGCTTACAAGAAGGTATGTATTTGCAAGGAAAATGGAGTCTGGCTTTCACACATTTACATAAGTTTTGTGGCAATAGGAAGAGGGGACATGCCATCTTATGGCTTTCAAGTAGGAGATGGATAACTATCCATATCCTACCATTTAGTAGCGTCATAGGAACCTCCTGTTTTCCAGCTTTTTTGGTAGGAGTGCATCAGAATCATAGAAGTGTTGCTGTTCTTTATCTTCCAAGATGACCGAAGAAGTGTCAGCTTCCTCAGGCTTCCCTAGGATTCCAGCACTAGATCGGGAATGCTGAGATAGCCAGTCTTGTGGACTGAACCAGAGCCTTTGCTTTTTCTTTAGGTCTTTGTCTTCTATTTACCTATCTATCATCTATCTACCCATTATCTATCTATCTATCTATCTATCTATCTATCTATCTATCTATCTATCTATCTATCTATCATCTATATATCTTTCTATTTATCATCTATCATATCTATAAATTTATCATCTATCAATCTATCTACCTACTATCTATCTATCATATCTGTCAATCAATCTACTACCTATCTATCGTATCTATCAATCATCTATTATCTATCTACCTACCTACCTATCATCTGTCCATCATCTATTATCTATCTAGCTATCTATTTACCTATATATCTACCTGTCATCTGTCTATCTCTCTCTATGTATCTATCTATCTACCTATTTATCTCTTTATCATCTATCCATCTATCATCTATTTGTTTATCAATCTATCATCTATCAATCTATCTATCATCTATCTATCTAACTGTCATCTATCATCTATCTATCTGTCATCTGTCTATCTATAATCTATTATTATCTATCATATTTATTATCTACCTATCATCTATGTATATATCTATCCATCATCATTTATCTATCTATCTGTCTATATCTAGCTTTCTATCATCTATCTACCTATTATCCATTTGTCATTTATCTATGATCTAGCTATCTATTATCTATCTCTTTTATCTAACTATAATCTTTTATCATCTATCATTTATTATATTTATTATCTATCATTTCTCTACCTATTATCTATCATCTATCTATCATTATTTATCAGTCAATCAATCTATCTATCATCTATCTATCATTATTTATCAGTCAATCAATCAATCTATCTATCTATCTATCAGCTACTTGTCTGTCTATCATTTATTATATCTATCAATCTATCATTTATCAGTCTATCTATGTATCTATCATCTGTCCATCATATATCATCTATCTACCTATTATCTATTTATGTATCTATGTTTCTATGTATTTACCTATCTATCTAACTGTTATCTATCTACCTACCTACCTGTCATCTACCTATCATCTATCTGTTTAGCATCTATTTGTCTATCTATCTACTATCATCTATCACATATATCAATCTATTATCTATCTACCTATCTAACTGTCATCTATCTGCCTATCATCTATATACCATCTATCTATCTATCTGTCTATTTATCTATCTATATGCTTTCATTCTAGCAGTTCTCTTAGGTTAGAGAAACTTGACCAATACAGACATTCAGACCAACACATTCTATTTCAGGAGATAAATCTTTTTTCATTTTAATTTTTATTAATTACACTTTATTTACTTTGTATCCCCTGATAAGCCCCTCCCCTTCCCCTCCCAATCCCACTTTTCCTCCCCCTTCTCCACACATGCCTCTCCCCAAGTCCACTGATAGGGGAGGTCTTCCTTTCCTTCCTTCTGATCCTAGTCTATCAGCTCTCATCAGGAGTGGTTGCATTGTCTTCTGTGGCCTGGTAAGGCTGCTCCCTCATCAGGGTGAGGTGATCAAAGAGCAGGCCAATCAGTTCATGTCAGAGGCAGTCCCTTGTTACAAGTGTGGGGAAATAATCTTGTTATCTGCTATGCTACTGAAAAATCTTCTTTGGTAACCAACGCTCACATCACCCTAGTTAGAAGATGCCTAATCAGTTTCTGGAGAGAAGGTTGTTTATTTGTTTTTTGTTGTTATGACCTCTCACTATTAGGTAATCAATTAGGAAGTATTTTCAAGGGCTAAGAATGGGGAGTGTGTCTAGAGTGCCCAGTTTCCCTAGGGAAAAAGATGTGTGAGCTAATCTCTCTAAAGGAGCAGGAAAATATGAAGATATTTGTGTCTTATGTGAATGTCCACTAAAGGACCCCAGCAAAAGAGGATTCTAAAAAGTGGACAGAATGATTTGTTCTATTCATAAGCTCCTTCATTTCTAAGACATCCCTGTTATCGCCCAGTAGGCTAATGAACAGAGAAATGTGGGAGCAGGCATGTAGGTGGGACTTGAGTGCAGCAATGTGAACCTCCCCTCTTTAACTGACTCTAAGTGCCCTGTCTGCTAACAGAAGAGACAACACTGGGCTCTCAGTATGACACCTCTTCCTGAACTTGTCTTAGTTAGCTAGGGGTAGGTTGACTATATTAGACTTTTTGCTGAGGAAAGAGTGGTGTTTTTCTTTTGGTTGGAATAGGCACTGAGTGTGGATCTAGACTAGCTTCCCTGTACACAATTATGAACACCTACAGTGGACTGACAGAACATCCACTCTGTCATCATAGTGGTTTCTATTCAGCATGGCTCCTCTTCAAGGAACACATTTCAAAGTGAAGGAAGTGTGACAGTGGCCCCAGTTGGGTTTGTTGGGTTTTTCAATTCCCTACTACCCTGAAGCTTCCAGTTTTATAAACCAACTAAATGCTTTCTTTTACAAGTTGCCTTGGTCATGGTGTCTGTTCTCACCACTAGAAAACTAAGTAAGACATTAGCCTACCGATAGTTCCCTTAGAGCTTGTTCTTTTAATCATATTGGGTAGGAGACAATACAGTTCTCACCGCAGTGGTTTAGGACTCTGCATGGTGTGTTCCCTCTGTGGAGAGTCTTGTCTACCATTACTGTTCACTCACAGAATACTTATGGTATTTTGGCCATAAGTCCAGTAAAGATTTGTTTGCCTTTTCTGGCCCCATTCGTGCTGCCTAGCATTTTCTATCTGGTTTTGTTTGTTTGTTTTGCCCTTTTTACATCATCATGAATTGTAAGCAATGAATAGTTTACCTTTCCACAATGGTTCTTGTAGAACCCTACATAGAGTATAGAGAGGTCACCATAACGTTAGTCTATACAATTTCGTAACTTAAGTGAGTCCACTGTAAGCAAAGTTAGAGTCCTAGAAAGGGCTCTTTGGGAACTTCCCTGCCTCTCCCTGTGGAACTTGTAAATAAGATAAAGGGACTTGTTACCTGGGTTAGTGTAAAAGCCCCAACACCAGGAATCTCCGGTGGATAAGGCTTGTTTATCCCAACCAGAAAGTCAATCAAAGAGATAAATCATGGCAAAACAGGAGAGAAATAGAGTCTCCAAAACAGAAAGACTAAAGGTCTAATGACCTACACTCTGCTCTCAAAGTTTTTAGATCAGTCTCAGTGTTATCTGGGAAGGACGGGGATTTTCCACAGTAGTAGTATAGGTCTGTCGGTGTGGTGTCAGTCTGGTTTGATCTTCACTTCTCACCTTCATTTCTGTATCCTCCTACAGAGCTGTCTTTTTAAAAAAATATTTATTTTTTTAATAAAGTAGTTTATTTACTTTGTATCCCAGCTATAGGCCCCTCCCTCTTCTCTTCCCATGCCCGTCCCCAAGTCCACTGATAGGGGAGGTCCTCCTCCCCTTCCCTCTGACCCTAGTCTTTCAGGTCTCATCAGGACTGGCTGCATTGTCGTCCTCTGGCCTGGTAAGGCTGCTCCCCCATTAGAGGGAGGTGGTCAAAGAGCCAAACACTGAGTTCAGGTCAGAGACAGTCTCTGTTCCCATTACTAGGGTACCCACTTGGACACTGAGCTGCCATGGGCTACATTTGTACAGGGCTTCTAGGTTATCTCCATGCATGGTCCTTGGTTGGTGTATCAGTCTCAGAAAAAGACCCCTGTGCCCATCTTTTTTGATTCTGTTGCTCTTCTTGTGGAGCTCCTGTCCCCTCCAGGTCTTTCTATCTCCCCTTCTTTCATAAGATTCCTTGCACTCTGCCCAAAGTTTGGCTATGAATCGCAGCATCTGCTTTGATACTTTGCTGGGTATAGTCTTTCAAAGGCCGTCTGTGGTATGCTTCTGTCCTGTTCTCTGATTTCTCCCTCCTCCAATGTCCATCCCTTTTGCCTTTCTGAGTAAGGATTGATCATCTCACCCAGGGTCCTTCTTCTTGCTTAGATTCTTTAGGTATACAGATTTTAGTATGTTTATCTTATATTTTATGTCTAATATCCACTCATAAGTGAGTATATACCATGTGTGTCTTGTCAAAACAAAATGACAGCTTACAGATTGGGAAAGGATCTTCTCCAACCCTACATTTGACAGAGGGCTAATATTCAGAATATATAAAGAACTCAAGAAGTTAAACAGCAGCAAATCAATTAATCCAATTAAAAATGGGGTACAGAGCTAAACAGAATTCTCAATAGAGGAATATCAAATGGCAGAAAAACACTTAAAGAAATGTTCAACATCCTTAGTCAGCAGGGAAATGCAAATCAAAATGACCATGAGATTTCACCTTACACCCATCAGAATGGCTAAGATAAAAAACTCAAGTGACAAGACATGCTGGAGAAGATATGGAGAAAGGGAAACCATACTCCATTGTTGGTGGGAATGTAACCTGGTACTTTGGAAATGAATCTGTTGCTTTCTCAGAAAATTATGAATAGTGCTTCCTCAAGATCCAGCTATAGCACTTCTAGGCATATACCCAAAAGATGCCCTATCATTCAATAAGGACATTTGCTCAGCCATGTTTGTAGCAGCTTTATATGTAATAGCCAGAATCTGGAAACAACCTAGATGTCCCTCAGTGGAGGAATGGATACATAAGTTGTGGTACATTTACACAATGGAATACTACTCAGCAATTAAAAACAAGGAAATCATGAAATTTGCAGGCTAATGGTGGGATCTAGAAAAGACCATCCTGAATGAGGTATCCCAGAAGCAGAAAGAAGCAGAGTTGTCTTAATGCCAAGAAGGTCTCTGTTGCTTAGAGGACAGTTTCAATCTTCTGTATTAAAGTACCAAAAATTAAACCTACTGTTCCTGGGATTCCACGCAATACTGGTGGAGAAAGATTCTGGAGAACTCAGAAAGAGGAAGTAAAACAGGATGGAGCCAGAAACAAAATGGCATGAGTTAGGTCTTCCTTTCAATTCCTGCTGATTAGCTTCCATTTCACTTCTACAGGAGTGGGCCTGAACATTGGGATCTATTACAGTATGAGGTCCCCAGAGTCTAGAGAAGAGCTGTTATGTCTAGTTAAATCACTTTCTGTGTATGGTAGTAAGGTCTCTTTGAACTTTCTTTTTACTAGTTATGAGAAAATAAAAATTTACGTCCAGAATTATAAGGGAAGAGGGAGAAGAGCACTTGTTTCATTTTTATAACAAATGGCAGCTACTTAGAAGAAAGTAAAACTCACAAATTTGAGAGTGAAGTAAGAGGGAAAAAGGAGTCTAGAAGTAAAAAATACAAGAGAATTAAACTCCAAAATAAAGGTTAATGATTCAACATTAAAAAATAATGAAAAGACAAAGTGGATGAGATTTAAAATAAATGAGAAAAGGTTAGAGGCCAATGAGATGAAAGGTTAAAACCATGAAAGTAAAAGAGATGAAAGATTAAGATGTATGGGATAGGATGGAAGGCTAAAAGCAGATGAGGTTAAAGAACAAAGCAGAGAAAAATCATTAGTATTTTGAAAGAGATGAGTGTAAGGATGAAAAGATTCGGCCTCATACTGGGTCATTTGCAAGCCTTGTGCTACCCTTTTTACAGAAAGTCCTTTGGGTTTTAGGTACACTGACCATCTTTGCAGCAGTCTGCATAATGAAAACTGGAGATGTAGTGGCCTTGAAACTTCTTTTTCTGGGTAAATAGTTTGTATGGTGAAATGCACAAGGGCTGTGCAGTCGGATGAGTGAGCATCTCCTTGTCATTTGCTTATAATTTAATGAGCAAGATAAGGAATTAATCAGCAACAAAAGAACAAGGGATGAGGAGATAAATGTAAAAAAGGAAAGATTTGCTGAGAGTTATATGGGATTTTCAGAAAGGCACAATGACAGTGATGGGAATGTGTAAGGCTTTTATGGAACTCAGCTTTACTTTGAGTCCTATAAGGTCAGTAGATTTATCATTTTTGGGGGTTGAAACTGACATATTTCCCCAGAAGGAGTTGTTTGGACCAGATCATAAACAGTATTAAATGTCCAGGGTAAGAAACTTGTACCCAGGCATTGAGGAACCATTGGAATCCTTGAAGAGTTTTGCTGTTGGGAGTAACATAATTGAAGTTGTAAGTTGATATAACATTGGACTGAAGTAAGGGTTACAAAGAAGAGGAACAAGACACCTTTAGAAAATCAGGGAGACTGTGTGGAAATCAGGCTAGGTCACAGACACCTACTTCCACCTAGGACAGTTCACTGGAAATGACAGAGGAGGTGAGTGGTGGAGAATGATAGAAGACAAGGAAAAGGTCTTTGAGGGGAACAGACATTTTAGAGATGTTTCTGAATAGTATAAATGAGCAGCTGGAAAAAGGAGAGCAGAATTGCCCCTAGAACAATAGAATAGAAGAGGCTTCCTATGGAAGTAAAATTGGCTGGCAGATGATCACATGTAAAAAAGCCAGAGTTAATCCAAGTTGATTACTCTGTTTTCCTCTCCTAGAAACTCAGAAGTAACAATCAACTATTTCAGTTTAATGTGAACAAATAGTTTGAGTGTAAACACAAATGCAAGAGCTTTTCACAGAGCTTTTCACCTGTAGTAGAGAAGTGTGTAAACACAGAAACAGCCACACAAGATATCAGAAAAGGATTTGCTTCCTCTTTAATTTCTGATAGTCAAGGCTACTGCCTTTGGCTTCATTGAAAGTTACTCAGACATTTTCAGAATGTTAGATGGGGTTTCCCATCTCAATCTTAAATCACCATTTTGTGTTATTTGCATGAATGTCCCCAACATGTCTCTCTCCAAACTTCATGTCTTTTTGTTTTTTAAAACAAGCTACTAAGTCCAATTTGTGCTTCCCATATGCACATGTGTGTGCAGTTGCCCACTGGGTCATGGGACCTACCAATGGGTACCTGCTCTCAAGTAAAAGTGACTCGCCCTTCCTCAGCAGTCATCAACTGCAATTAGGTCTTGAGCTGGGAGTAAGGCTTCAGGAGTCCTTCTCCTTTACACACTTGAATTATAGCTTTCTCAATCTTGTGGAGGTCTTATGGGTTCAGGTGTGTAAAAGCCATGTCACGAGGCTAGCCTTTCACAACACTTTCACCAGCCTCCAGTTGTTACATAGTTTCTGTCGCCTCTTCTGAGATGTTACCTGAGCCTTGAGGGGTAGAAACTCTCTCCTCGCTAACCTTCATAGTACTGAAAAGTGGTATCCAGGCAGCTGAAGGAGAAAGGACATCAGTGTCCTTAGCTCGTGTTGGTGCTGTACCCTGCATGCTTTAGAAATGACCTACAAAGTAAGACATTTCCACTGGTGATAGAGTGGCAAGGCTCTTTATGGTGGTGACCAATCACCCTCTTGAGTGGATATGAGACCTGCTCCACAGGAGGGAATTCTTGACTGTGAACATGGTCCTAATGCATGGCTAGGGAAGTCATAGGCCTTAGGGGAAGACCTATTGATGTTGCTTTGCTGAATGTTCATGTTGTCAGGCTCCCTTCTAAGTATTTGTGCTTACGGCCATAGATTTGTGGTACTGCTAGTGTTAGTCAGAGAAGCTTCTTATTGCAGAGGGTGGTAATTAACGCAGTGGCTAATTGCTCTTAAGTGTTAAGGATGAACAACTGTGAGCGCTCAGCCATAGATGTTGCATCCAAATCTTAGACACAGTGAGGATTATGAAATGCTAAGCAAGGTTAAGCAAGAGGGTTTCAAGAAAATGGGTAAGAAATGACAATTTTTGTTGTTGTTGAGTTAATTACTCTTTTAAGGAGGTTGTAAAAGATGAAGGGCATTATCCGTTGTTTGATGTGGAGTTGTCAGATGTCAGTAACTAGGGCAGCCTCAAAAGCAATTCATT
>CM053756.1:40953897-40971829 GCA_028658305.1 Pachyuromys duprasi | reverse complement strand
ACTTGGAGGGGGCGGGGAGGAGGGAGATGAGGGAGGGAGTGGGAGGGTAGGAGGGACTGAGGGAGGGGGCTACGCCTGGGATTCAAAGTACCTAACCTGTGATTGATATAAAAATAAATAAATTAAAAAAAGAGGTCACCATGGGGGAGTTGCCATGGGGACAAGGATGGAGCAGAGGCAGCCAGGGCAAGACTAGAGGACAGGCAATGGGGCACATGGCTGGGAGGTAGTGAGGATAGCAAAGACACGTTAGAATAGATGAGAATCTGCCCAGCCAGAGTGCTTTAAAGCTAATTATAAATGTAGCAGGTCTGTGTCTCATTATTTGTGAGCCAGAGCGGGCATAGAGAAAACATTTAATTCAACATGTCTACCCTCCTTTACCTGAGTTCTGGGATTACAAACGGATGTTGCCATTTTGACTTTTATATTCTGATTTCAGAAGCTCATGCTTGTCTAGAAGCGCTTACGTAGTAAGCTCCCTCCCCGGGCCTTTATGCATTTTTAACAGAAATATTTACAGTGTCTAAAGGAGAGATGTGGTGGGAATGTCAGGCTCATTGATAAGATGTTTAGGGTAATGGACTCAGCCCTGGGGTCTGTCTTCTGTGGCCTCCTTGTTTGTGAGTCGATCTTCTCTCATGTGGTTTTACTGTGTCCTCAGAAAGCACCTTGTGCTGCCTTCAATGGATCACCTGCTGTCATGATTGCATGAATTACACTAGGAGTAGGCAACTGGGTCTAATTGGTTTAATTTGATTCTCTCTCCATAAATTTGAATTTAGAAGAAGGAGGGAGGGAAGAGAGAAGAGGTAAGAGGGGAAGGAAAATGGAAAGAGAGAGAAAGAGAGACAGGGAGAGAAAGAGAGGGAGTGAAAGAGAGAGGGATAGAGGGAAAGAGAGAGACAGAGACAGAGAACTTTATCATATGGCCTTGAATGTGGAAAAATAACCACATTTCTCTGGTATTACTGAGGAGCTGAGAAAGCCAGGCAGAAGAGAGTTGAGGGGTGACTGGGCAGACACATACCAAATGAGCACAATAGTGGATTCTGGTGGGGGGCCTCACAAGATACCAGGCTTTACTGGGCTAAGTCTCCCTTTGGTCAGGAAGACATACTTGCAAACAATAAGGAGTGGATGATGGCACACCTCAGCTTCAGAATTGTCCCTTATTAGGTCCAAAGCAGGCTCCCCAGATGGCTGTAATGATGACCTCATGCTAAACAGAAGGACTCTGGTTGGGTAAATGGAAGGATTGTTACAGGGTAAGCACAGCATTTCTCAGGGATCTCATAAAGTGGGGGTGGGGCTGGGGTGGGGATTGGGTTAGGAATGGTGGAGTGGATTGGGGGCTGGAGAGGTGGAGGAATATTTCTTTTTCACCAGGAAAGCCACTACGTCCCTTATCTGCCCCAATAATCAACTACTTCAGGCAAGTGTAGGCTTAGATTTTTTTTTAATTTATTTATTTTTATCTCAATCACAGGTTAGGTACTTTGAATCCCAGGTGTAGCCCCCTCCCCCATTCCCTCCTACCCTCCCACTCCCTCCCTCATCTCCTTCTTCCCCGCCCCCTCCAAGTCCACCAACAGGGGAGGACCTCCTTCCCTTCCATCCAACCCAAGCTTATCCTGTCTCCTCAGGGCTGGCTGCAAAGTCCTCCCCTGGGATCTAGGCTTAGATTTTTTTAAGACCTACTTTATTTGTGGTTCCTTCAGCCTCTACCTCATTTCCAACCCTAGGTAGGAGAGAAAGAAGGTTAGTGGGGACAAGGGATGTAGACCTCTTTAGACATGGTCCTTGGGGTGATTCTACTCTGTCATCAGGATATCCAGCAGTCTAGCAAACCAGCAAACCAGCAAACCAGCAATCCAGCAGAAGCAGCAACAAGGATCAGCAGCAGCAGGGGCAGAAGCAACCTCATTGAAGTATTCTCTTAAGTGTTTCTCTCCAGGAGCATCTTAAACCATTTTTTGTCTCCTCTCTCTCTGGGTTCCTATTTATACCCTCTCAGAATCCACACAAGGATGTTTTCAGCTGGCAAAACAAAAACAAAAACAAAAACAAAAAAAACCCTCCACACTTGTGATTACAACAAAAACATATTTATATAACATAATTCTCTAACTTCCAACACAGGCAAGGGCTTCTAGTTCTTGATTAACACAAGCAGCTTACAATAGATCAAAGCCCCCATGTCAAATCCCAGGCTGTTTCAGCTCCACCTCTCCTTCTGTCTCTGTGTGTCCTCTTAAAACTGACAAGCTTTTCAGTGTTCTCTGCCCCCGTGAGGGATTGGCTGGCAATATGATTCCCCAGGAAATCTTTTTTTTCTACCCATGGAGTGGTCTAGTTCAGTGATTTCACTATGCTCTCACTTACACCCCTCATCTTCCTGTTTGCAACCCAGGCACCTGAAAATCTGGAGATATGGTGGGAGTGAATATTTAACGAAGAATTCTGTTCAGGAGAGGAATATAACGTATCATAACTAATTACCTCTGAGGAAGAGTGTTGACAGAAAATGGGAGGGTACCATAGTATTCTGAGAGAACAGTTTATGAAACAGCAGAAGTCCAGGGGAAAACTTCATTCAGATGGTAACACACAGACCGCAGATATGATAGGTTCCTTCAGATCATGTGGGTTCCCTTTTTGTCTACAAGCATCCTAGCCTGCTCCATGGTCATGTAGTTTACCCTTCCACGAGGTATGTTAGGATGTAAAGGTTAGGAAACTTCAGCCAGAGTCATGGTTGGCATTGACCAAACACTTTTTTTGATGCTCTGCATTCATTAGCTTTTTTACTTCTTGTGTAAATTACTCATTAAAAGAAATTTCTGAAATTTGAGGAATGAGGAATATTGGCTTTAGGTATCAAATTAACACTCAAGGAATGTAAATCAATTACCACCTTGGTAGGTATGTTACTTAGGACTGAATTAATTAGATGCCTAGCATTAAGCCAAGTGTGACATTACTGTATTACTAAATATAGATGAACAGCTTATTTTCCCTTCAATAGGTGGAGGGATTCTCAAATAGACATGCCCACACCAAGGGCAGGGGTCCTGAATTCTAATCCATCCATAGTCCTGAGTTTTGTGGAATGAAAGTATATCGAAGGAGAAAGTACGTGTGAATAGAAGCGGGAAAGTTCCCAATGTGATCTTTATCTACTTGTAGCCCTGTCTCAACTGGAAGCTGAACTGCGGCCGAAATTTACTGTCCTCTTGTTCCCATTTCACTAGTCCTAACAGAAGGGAGAGGAAGCAGATACTTTCTGTGGCTACTCCAACCTCAAAAGCCATCAATTAACCTTCCGAGGCGCCGTGAAAGGCTGAAAATTTCCATGAGGAATCTCTTCCAATAACATATTATGTGGAAAGGTGACTGTGACTCCAGTAAAAAAAAATAAATAAATAAAGTGCACAGTCAAAAGGGTGATTGGAACAGAACCCGAGGGACCTGCTTTTGTGATTAAAATCTGTTCTCCTTGCTTTCTTTCAAACTCATGGCCTGCTTTTTTTTTTTTTAATGTAACTATTAATGAAGAAGAGACCATGAAAGAGAGCAAATAAGGGTATATGGGAGGGTTTGAAGGGAGAAAAGGGAAGGGAGAAAGGTAATTTTATTGTAATCTCAAAAAATTAAAAGAGCTTAAGCTCATTGTATCAAAAGGCTGTGATACGTATTTCTGAGCCAATAAGAATATTTTCTTAATTCTGAGACTTCTATTAAATGATGCCTTTTCTTCTTTTTTGAAAATCAAATGCAATAGAATGGCCCATGGTTTTCTCTTAGAGAATCTTCTCTGTGTGTCCGTTTAGTGCTGAGTCGGGTAATAGCCCCTCTGAGATCAAGGGCACAGGTAACGTTGCATTTACGCTGGTAATAAATGTGCTCTCTGTGACAGGCTAGACCCTGAGCTCAGTGAGGACAAGAAAACGCATTAGGTCTGGGGATACAGAGTGCAACCCCCATGATCTACTGATTGACAACACCGTGTTTCTTACGGAAGGACCTTCTTCATGATCTGAGTAGAGCCCAAGGATAAAGTTAGAATTTATTTGTGCTCATGATACATTTGGAAACTCAGTGCAATGCATAGGGGATGATGACTGTGTCCGTGCTTTCTGCAGTCCTGTGACCTGTCACCCACCTCTTCATAATCTTCATGAAGATCTCAGGCACAGGAAGAGAAGATAGAGACTCCTTAAGGACATAGGTCAGGTCTTCCAACGTAGCAGGGCTCCATGTAACTCATTGTCTTCTTTCTTTCTTGAGCTTCTGGATAAGAACCCAGTGGAATCAGGACTCATTTGCTTCAGCTGAAGTTGAATCATGACCCGCAGACATGAAGGTGTCAACTTTGTGAGTATCTTCATGACTTAGTTTGTTTTGTTCCTTATCAGTCACAAATAAAAGCAAGTTAAGAAGAATGTTGGTTTAGTTTTGGAAGGGACAGGACCCCTGCTAGCCCTCATGACATTGATTTTTAGGTTCTTAAGTCCCTGTTTTTATTCCCATTCTTCTTTAAACATAGGGACCGAAGGTCAAACCAAAATCAGTGCATCTTTAGTCTTTGATGAATCATATCACTCATCTATATATCTTATGGACATACTTAGAACTATTTTCTTGGATAGCAATATTATTTCCCATTGCTGCTTCTATAAAATATAGGTGAGATACAACCATGCAATTTGTGCAGTTATTCTATGTTTGTTGAATAGTGGGGCACATCCATGATCTTAGTTAAATCCATGTGAGAGAAATTCTATCTCATAGGTTAGATGACAAAAGAAGCCACGGTTGATTTCCACAGCCATACTTGGTATGGCTATAAAACAAGGGCACAAACTCACATATTGAGTTAGATGCTACCTGTTAGATGCTACTGCCCTATCTTCATTTCTGACAAGACCAAAGCTTGGGAAGAGAAAGAGCCCAACACAGGGATATCACTAGAGTCCTTATTTGCTTTACTTGAATAGTATATCTATCCCTCTCCTGGCATTGCTGTCTTGTCTACAGGATAGAGTATATCAAAACATGAATGAAAAGAGCTATGTCAACATTAAGCAATAAAGTACCAGCTGATCTTTCTTTATCCTCCTGGTGGTTCCTACTCCTTTTAAAAAGGCCACTGATAAGCAAACCCGGGGATCTATTGTTAGGAGATAGCCTCCCTCTCATTTATCTATCTATCTATCTATCTATCTATCTATCTATCTATCTATCTATCTATCTATCTATCTATCTATCTATCTATCTCTATCATTAAGTCTTTTTACCACAGCAACAGAGAGCGTACTAGAATAACTTGTTTACTTAGAATTTATTTTTGTCTAGTTTCTTGATAGCAAAGATCCTTCACTGATACAATTCTGGGCTGGATTTGAAGCTGACCACCAGGTTTTGTCCCTAAGGTCAAATGGTTTCCTGGGTAAAGTGCAGCAGAATTCTGATGGAGTCCTTGAATATGGGGGGCAAGACTTTTCTCTAAGGTTTGGATCAAAGCCTACCCAGGGAAGAGCTTGATCCAACTTTCAGCTTGGAGTCTGACATTTGCAGTTTCCTTTTAATTCCTCCATTTCTCCTCCTTGGTACTGGTGACTAAACTCGGAGCCTCATTTTTGCTAGACAAGCTTTCTACAACTGAGCTATCCTAATGCTTTCTTTGTATTCCTCTGGTGTACACGGTGGACTGATCTGTGAAAGCCTTTCTGATCCTGGCCTTTCTGATTTTTTTCCTCCTTGTCTCATTCCAAAAACATAGTTATTACAAAAGAAACACAACTGCTCCAGCTTTTCTAAAATAGAATAATGGCATTTTCATAGCAAGGGATGGTGGGAGGAAGTTGCATCAATGGTGACTGGCTGAACCTGGGAGGTTTTGACAGTACCAGGGAAGGGTCGTCACCTCTTCGGAAGTGGCAGTTATGAAAACAGGCCAATTTTAGAATTTGTCACCTCGTGTTAATGGTGTACCCTTTTGTAGTTACTGATATCTGTCAGAGGAAATGCCAGCTTCACAGAGCTTGCCTGTAGACTCTTCCGAGGATACAGAACCCTCGCATCTCAGGCTGTGAATATTTCTTTGCTTTGCTGGAGACAGATGTGGGCCAAAGAACTCTGGCATGGGCATCATGATGCTTTCTTTTTCCTGCTGGCTGTGGGGCTGACTGGCTTCTTGATGCTGCCTCTCCCCAATGTCTCTGGTTCTATAGTCCCCCTCCCCTGTCTGTAATATGAATGAGCTTGTAAGATTAGCTGTCAAATCCTTTGGTGCTTGAAAAGTCTGTGAATCTAATTTTTTGATAAATGCTAGAAATCTCAAAGGTCTCCACGCTAATATGGTGGAGTTTTCCCCTCTATTAAAAAAATCCAGCAAGTGTTTGGCTGCTTAAAGGTCTTGCCCTAGTTTGTATTGTGGAGAATGAACAGATTGGTAGTGACATCTTGGAATAAAAGTGCCCTGTGAGCCACACATAGCCTTTAAATCTTCCCTGATAGGCAATGAGGAAAGTCCTGGCTTTCCTCTGTGGCCAGACCTCTATCTTTGCATTTTGTCTCCTAAACCAGTGTTCTTGTGCTGTTGGTGGCCTAGTAATGTTGCCTTAGAGTGATTTGTTTAGTGCATAGATATGAGCATTAATAATGCACTCATGAATATTATAATCATAGTTTTTGTGCTGGGGAGATGGTGTCATCAGTAAAATGCCTGCTGGGCAAGCGTGAAAGGTCTGAGTTTAGATCCTCTGAACCACTGCAAAATGCTGAGCATGGTGGTCTACACACACTAGTTTGTGTGTGTGTGTGTGTGTGCATGTAACAGAGGCAGATTCCTGAAGCTCATTAGCCAGCCACTCTAGCCATATGAATGAGCTTCAGATTCAGTGGGAAATCCTGTCTCAAAAATTACTTACGATGGAGAATGAATGAAGAAAGATATCTGATATCAACCTCCACAGGCATGCGCTTACATGTTTGTGCATCCTTTATTCACATATACACTAAGAAGTATGTACATCACACACCTCTCTTTTACACACACACACACAAACACACACACACACAAACACACAACTAATTTTTAAAGCTACATAGTAACGTGGGACATCATGAAGTCTATGCCAGTCATTTTGTATCATCTGGGCTGTAATGACCAGTCTGCCAATCACTCACCTATTTAGCTCTTCATGTGAAGATATTTTGTGAATGTGGTTAATATCAAGGATCTGTTGACTTTGAGCTTAGGACATTACCTTGTATGATGTAAGTGAAGCCCATCCCATTGGATAAAGGCTCCCAGAAGAGGGAATTCTGTGGGTGGCTGAACTTGAGCCTATGCTGAGCGTGTCAGTGTGCATTACCTGCTGGCTTGTCGTGAGGACTTCAGACTTGCTCAACTGGGTTCCATAACTTCATGTGCCAATGCCTTGCAGAATATCCCCTAGAATCTATCTTCTCCTGGTTTGTTTCTCTGTGAGGGTCTTGGTGGACCCAGACCCCACAATCCCTGCAATCTCTACAGAAGGAAACTGGGGTTTCATCTGAAGGGTTCTTTAGTGGGAGGGCCAGATGCGCTGAATCCCAGACCTGTCACTGTCTCAGAGAACCACATTCGCACTGGTTAAGGAATCAGGGAAATGAGGCACAGGTGTCAAGCAGGAAGGACTCCTGCCTCCTGGCCCCATTCTCTCTAGGCTGGTAGAAATGTTCACTGTTTCTTGATGTCTTTTGTGTGAAATGATGCACAGTGTGTTGGAAGCATAAACATGGTCTTGGGGCAGCATAATCCTTGGAGCCTTTCCAGCAAAATCTGCAGAGGAATTTTAATGTGGCAACATTGCTATGCTGGCTGTATTACAGACATGCCTCTCTAGCTGTAATATAGACAGTGTACCTCTTTAACCTCAAACAATGTAGGTAAAATTAGTTTGTAGAAGGAAGCACCCTTCTATGTTTGAAAGTGACATCTAATTGAGGGGGAGACAAAGTGATGAATCAGAGAAAGATTTGATAGAATAAGTTAGTTCTCTCTCAAGAATAGCACAGTAAAGAGAAGCTATTTAAGAAGCGCTCAGGGAGAGAGAGAGCTGAGTCATTCAGTCAGTACAGTAAGTGTGGTACACTGGAGTTGAGCTCATTAGTGAGTTCATGCAGAGTGCTCGTCAGCAGAGTCAGTTGAAACCAGAGAATAAGAAGGAGCCAGACGATCAGAACAAATTGCTGGAATTTGAGGCCAAGCAGAGCAATTCATGAGAAGCTGAGAGAAGCCAGATTGAATCAGTCAGCTTGGAGAGGAGTTTGAGACAGATAGCTGAGTTGAACCAGCCAGCCAGAGTCTGGAAAGAACTAGAAAGGATGAGCTTATTTAGCAGCAAGCCTCTGAGATAACAACTACATCTGGCAAATAAAAGTTACATTTACAAAAATCAAATGCTTAGATTTTATAGAAAGTCTCTTAGATGTGGAGGGGTATGAGGCTCCTAGAAGAACAGTCCTGGAAGCATGTGCCAGGAAACAAGTGTTTCCAGGGCTACAAGGAGACCCTTGGTTAGCTAACTAAGCTCATGAACAGTGGTCCTTAACACATCTGAAGTGGGCTCAAAGTACCTTAGATACCTCAACCTGTGGGTCGTAGCCCCTTCGGAAAACCTCTATCTCAAAAAAAAAAAAGTTTACATTGTGATTCATAACAGTAGCAAAATTACAACTATGAAGTAGCAACAAAAATGATTTTATGGTTGGGGATCATCACAACATGAGGAGCTGTATTAAGAAGGTTGAGAACCATTGCCTTAGAAAGTCTAGTACAACGTGTCTTGACCCTGGCACCATTGACGTCTGGGATATATTAGAAAGATTTTTTTTAAAGGGCTGACTCATACTGCACTGTAGAATTCTCAGTCCCATCCCCAGCCTCTACTGGGTGCCAGCAGCCAGTGGCACCCCCTCACTGACAAAAATGACTCTGAAGGCCAAAAGTGACCCTGGTTAGGAGCCACTAATCTGAGGAAAGCCAGAAGAAGGTGATTTGTGAAGATACATTTATAGGTAACTTAAAGGTGTTCCTAACTTTCTCTGATGTCTTCTTATGTACCAGTGACATAATGGGTACCAGGATGAGACCCTGTTGCTAGTGTTCTAGAACTTTGTTCTGGTGTCTGATGAGCTATCCTATCCTGCTGCTCCATGCATTTTTATTAACTTGTCAGGGGAGTGCATCTTGTTTTCTAGCTGGAAAGGGAGGGGGTCCTTTGATCAGAAAGGAACATAGCAAGTGCTGGTTTATCACAGTGTGTGCATCAAGAGGGCTCCCAGTAAATACTGGTTGATTGATTGACAGTTTAAAAGGGTAGAGGGATTGTCAGAGTATCTGTTTTCTTGCCAGAAAGCAGCGTAGTTGAGGAGTTCAGAGTATACACTGCCTCCTCTTACTCTGTCTGGGAGATAGTACCTTGGCTCCTTTCTAGCTGTGTTAATACTGGCTAAAGTTATGTAGACTTTTTAATCCTCAGGTACTTGTCTCCAAACAGAAGAAATGATAGAGTAAGGCCTAAAATTACATATGTATTACATCTGGTACCCAAAGTATCACCTATACACTAACCATTACTAAAATTAATGTTTTTCTTTCTAATTAGGGACTTTGTTGACAACCAGCATGACCAGTTAGACTTGGGAAGAGCTGGGATATGTTGAGGATGGGAATAAAGTGGGACAGAGATTGTGGTAGATGTAGACAGAAGGGTGAGTTGCGTGACTGAAGGTGAATTTGGTACCTGGTCACTGAGAATGATCATTCATTTGTTCCCCAGTCCTCAGTGTCACTACCTACAAAGGCATTCCTTGGGGCCTGGGCAGGGAAGCATCTGTCCTTACTGTCTCCCTCCCACAGCCCCAAGGATCTAGTTACCACTGCTGGCTTCTCAAGGAGTCTTCACAGCAGGAAGCAAACTTCACACGGAACATTAAGAATGTACCCCTTCCCTCAGGATGAGTAGAAAACCAGAGTTTGTATTATGAAATAAAGTGGGGAGACCAGTGGTTCAGAATTCATTTTAAAACAGTCACTTGATGAGAAGCGTGTGGAATCTGGGGCTCTGCAGGTGAGGCCGTGTCCCCTGCTTGGAGAAGTGGGGAGCCTTCAGACAGAATGTACTAAGTGGCTCTCCTTTCTTTCTGTCAATGAGGCTTAGAGAAATGCTCCCTGCCCAATTAGGCAGATTCTGTGGAGATTGCTTTCATCAAGCCTTGTTAAAAGGGTAGATAACACAGTGTGCTCTCTTCTCTCACATTGACTTTGAAGCCTGCATTTAGCTGCCAGAGGAAATGTTTGCCTTTCCCCTGAGCTGGTAGGTGAACTCTGGAATTTGATGCCTCTCCATGCTCAGTGTAACACTATCATTGTTCTTCATTATGAGGGATTAATGACCAGGAGAAAAAAAAGACCCTGAACATGTCATAAAGAAATCAGGAGTTTGGAAAAGATTCTCCAGACTCTATCTAGAGTGCCAGTATTCATGGCTTCTCATGCCATGCTACCTACAAGGAATATGTGATAGAGAGAACAATGGTTGCAAAAATGAATCTCAACATCACTTTTTGTTTTATTTTTTTATTAATTACACTTTATTCACTTTGTATTCCCCGTGTAGCTCCCTCCCTCCTCCTCTCCCAATGCCTCCCTTCCTCCCCCTTCTCCACGCATGCTCCTCCCAAAGTCCACTGATAGGGGAGGTCTTCTTTTCCTTCCTTCTGATCCTAGTTTATCAGCTCTCATCAGGAGTGGCTGCATCCTCTGTGGCCTGGTAAGACTGCTATCCCCTCAGGGTGAGGTGATCAAAGAGCAGACCAATCAGTTCATGTCAGAGGCAGTCCCTGTCTATGAAACCCACTTGGACACTGAACTGCCACGGTCTACATCTGTGCAGGGGTTCTAGGTTATCTCCATGCATGGTACTTGGTTGAAGTATCAGTCTCAGGAAAGACCCCTGTGCTCAGATTTTTTGGTTCTGTTGCTCTCTTTGTGGAGCTCCTCTCCTCTCCAGGTCTTACTATTTCCCACATCTTTCATAAGATTCCCTGCACTCTGCCCAAATGTTGGCCACAAGTCCCAGCATCTACTTCGATAGTCTGCAGGGCAGAGCCTTTCAGAGACCCTCTGTGTCAGGCTCCTAACTCGTTCCCTGTTTTCTCCTTCTTCTGATGTCCATCCTCTTTGCCTTTCTGGATAGGGATTGAGCACTTTAGCCAGAGTCCTCCCTCTTGATTAGTTTCTTTAGGTGTACAGATTTTAGTATGTTTATCCTATAATATTATATGTCTATATGAGTGAGTCTGGTGCTTTCTCAGGCAACTAGGAATAGCGCTTCCTCACGATCTAGCTATACCACTCCTAGGCATATATCCAAAAGAGGTGCAAGTACACAATAAGAACATTTGCTCAACCATGTTTGTAGCAGCTTTATTTGTAATAGCTAGAAGCTGGAAACAACCCAGATGCCCCTCAACTGAGGAATGGATACAGAAATTGTGGTACATCCACACAATGGAATATTACTCAGCTATAAAAAACAAGGACATCATGAAATTTGCAGGTAAATGGTGGGAACTGTTGGTTTGTTTTTGAGACAGGGTCTCACTACATAGCCCTGGCTGGCCTTATACTCACAAAAAATATGCTCATCTTTGTCTCCTGAACATATGTTAAGAAAGAAAAATATTTTAACTTTATTCTTTCATAGTTTTATGCACACAGATGTAAAGCCTTTAAAATCAAATTTTTACTATTATTATCTTTCACCCTTCTACCTTCCCTGTTGAATGCCTTCCTTTTCCCAAGACCCCTCCTATTATTAGTACTATTATGCATATAATTAGTTCATGTATTACCTACATGAACGTGGGTAAAAAGTTCTTTATAAGAGCAACTGAACAGTAGACTGTTTATTGAGGAATATTAATCTCTTTTCCAATGCAACCAATAATTGCTTATTGCTGCTCAGGAAGGGGTGGGACCTCAAGAATTCTTGTTTCTACCCAAGGAGATCTACTCTTGTGCAGCTCTTGTGCTTATAACCATGACTGCTTGTTCATGTTGTTCACATACAACAACCATGTCATGCCTTGAAGGCAGCATTTCATGTCACTCTGTCCTCTGGTAAGGGGCTACTTTTGTTACATAACCTCGGGATCTCTCTTGGCCTCCAATGCCAGTATGTCATTGGTATTCTATAGTATCCATACAAGATATTTGAAAATTCCTTGGCTTGAGTTCAAAACTGTTGACAAGTCAGCCTTATGTTACCCCATCAACAACTCTTGCTCAGTGACTGACAGGTGGGATGTCCCACATAATGCGTTGACACGTAACACGCGACATGTGATGGGGCAAGTTTTGTTACTACCTTGTTTATTTGCAAAGGCTACTGTTTATGTCTGCTCGACATTTGTGGAGTCTCCTTTCTTTTCTAGTCATATGTTAAGGGAGAACTGACCAGTCACAAAACTTCATTGCCCTGGTCACAGAGCTTAGTCCAAAGATGGACACTGATCCACAGTGGATAAACTCTTCCCTTTCTTCCTTTGGGCATGAGATTGTTAAGTCCAAAGCCATGTGTAGCTGTATTTTTATTATGAGGGAGGTGAACTAAGAAAAGAAGCAGAAAAGAAAAACTCTGAAATATAAGAGATTTTCATCTGAAAAGCCACATTTCTAACTTTTTCCCTTTTCTTGACTCCAGTTTCTAGTTTTTGATGGTTCCAGGATTGCGTTGTGCACAAGCACATCACTCAGTGACTCTTGGTACTAACTGGTTTTGCTTTGTCGCTATACTATCAAGCATTCCCAGTGGGTTTTGACCTTTCAGTAAACAAGTGAGAATTTCTAAATCTTCCTCAAAAGAGTTTTTTAATAGAGATTTCTGGCTGAAGGGCCATGTGATGGATTTAAGGTTGGATGGTGTTACACAGATGCCTAAAGCACTTGCTGTTTTTGGATGTGCAGAAGTAGGAAGAGCAGAGAGAATAGTTTTAGAGAGGTCATGTAGAAGGACTCCCTATAGTGAAGGCACCATAGGGAGGCATGCATAATGAATCCTCAAGTTGGCCCTGGGTACCATGAACATCTGGGGATGTTTCCTTGGAATGTGTGGGAAATAGTCACACACTCATTGCCAGATAATCACAAGTGATGTCTCTCCAGAAGGAACCTCTGAGGGTATGCAACCAGGACCTCACCCAATTTCAAGAGTAGGAGGAGTATCATTCTTCGATTTCCAGTTAGGTTAATAACAAGGTTAAAATACCAATGCCAGTAGTTGTACCTGAAACAACTCCACATGCTCACTCTGCTTTCTTACCCATGTTGGTATTCTATGGTATTCTATTCTAGCCTCTCCTAGCTATCAAGGTATCCTGTAACTATCTTATTTAATATTTATATAATATTTAATATTCTATCCTATTTAATATTTCTGTAACTTTCTTACTATTCTTCTCATATCTGTCTTTGCTAATCTTCTACTAGCGTCTGTTTACTGAGATGATATTTAAAGACTTATATAATTTAGCTATATTTATTTAAGATCTCAACTTTGTCTTGAGAACATCTCCATAGGTGCTAGTTAATAAGAGACATTAGTTAATAAGGTGCTAGTTAATGAGATGAAGAGGTTTACTTGTCTTGAGACTCATGAAAACATCTTAATCACTCCTTCCAGATGTTATTGATGTACAGGGTCTATTACTGGATAAAAGTAGAGGTTAGTTCCTCTTTCAGCTCTCCCACATGTTAGCTGAGAAGTCTTGGCTGGGCACTTGACTTCTCTTTCTTCATTTCTTCATCTTGTCCTAACACCTCTCAGATGATCTCAGAGAGATAATGTGCTAAAAGCACTTAGCACTGTGTCTAAAGCATAAACGAGGGCTTTGAAAATGTTAGCAGCTGTTGATATATATTCATGTGTATGTAGATATTGTAAATGTTCCATACGGTTGTCATGGAGTTCTTCTCAACAACTCTAATACTTGTCTATGTTGGGCTGTGGGATTTATGTGTAATCTACACCTTAGCTGTATTGATCTTCATGTGTATCTCTGTGTGAGATTTACCCACACAGATTCAATTCTTGGAAAGCTTGCACTAATGGTGGGTTTTCTGAAGAGATAGCACCTTCCACACAGTCCCTTTAGTGCTTACGGACCTAGTGGAATCCAGAGCCTTCATTTCTCTGTTTTCTCTGGTTTATCCTATTCATTTTAAAGAAAGACCATGTGTCTCTACAGGCATATCCCTGCCCTCAGAGACAGGCCCTGTGTCCAGACAGAGCTCTGGACAGAGCCAAGTGATATTTGCTTTTTATTAAGTTATACGGTCAAGGAATGAATCTCCCAGTTGAATTCCTGGACTCAGAGGTCAGCAGCTCTGGAATAAACAGCTAATTTCTGCAATATTTTCAGAAAGAGGAATATGTCAAGACTGAGACCTCACCTCCTTCCTCCCTGAGGTTCCCATCTATAAAATGAAAATCCCTGAAATCTATGGTAAACTTGTCCAAAGAATGGGAAGATTTCTACCAAGCATTTCTGGTAGCAGTGTAAAGGAAAGAACCCAACGTTCAACACTGGCAGACTAGAGCTTTCTTATTGGCAACCATTGCTTCTGGATTATAGATGATATGAAATTACCAGCAACTGGAGATTTTAGGTGGAAATGTCAGGGCCAAACTTGTGCTGGAGGAGAAGCTAACTGAAACCTCTTTTCTTTAGATTGATGCTCAGTGTCACCCCTTTGTGTATACTCCCAGTGGCCTATAGCATTCCTTCGGAGTCCTTATCATTTTTCAGTAGTTACTGGTTTATGTGATTACCTACATCAGCATGGATGTTCCTCACAACATGGCAGGGGACAAAATGCGAGGGATGATGTTCACTGCGTCTGACATGTCACAGCCAATCAATGATAAGAAGTGCTCCTCGTTTGTGAAGGGGTATGAAAGGGCCTGATTATTTTTAAGTGGGAGATGCTTTCACTCTGGCCTTCTTTGGAAGGCCCATATTCTCAGGAACATAGGTCAGCAGAGACTATCCAAGGCAGTTGGACCAAAAGGCAGAGAAATGACATCTTGCTGACACAGGTCTACCAGGCTTTGGTAATGCTTAAGTCTGGAATTATACTTTATTAATGTTGTCTGCTGAGGAAAGCAGTGCTTTAGATAAAAATGGGAAAGAAGACAAGGACCAAATATATCTGGGCACAGGCTTTTTTTTTTTAATGAGATTGTATCTCCAACCAAGGACCATGTATAGATATAACCTAGAACCTCTGCTCAGATATAGCCCATAGTAGCTCAGTATCCAAGTGGGTACCCTAAAAAGGGAAACAGGGACTATTTCTGACATGAACTCAATGGCTGGCTCTTTGACCTCCCCCCACCCCTAGGGAGGAACAGCCTTGCTAGGCCACAGAGGAGGGCATTGCAGCCAGTCCTGAAGAGACCTGATAAGCTAGGGTCAGATGGAAGGGGAGGAGGACCTCCCCTATCAGTGGATTTGGAAAGGGGCAGGGAGGAGATGGAGGAGGGTGGGTGGGGTTGGGAGGGAATGAGGCAGCTGGTTTCAGCTGGGATACAAAGGTAATAAACTGTAACTAATATTAAAAAATTAAAAAAGAAAAGAAAATAAATTAATACCACATATTTCTATTTTTTAGTATATTACATGAATCATTGAAGTCATTTTCATCTACAGACACATACATTTTATTTTTTATTTATTTATTTATTTTTATATCAATCACAGGTTAGGTACTTTGAATCCCAGGCATAGCCCCCTCCCTCATTCTCTCCTACCCTCCCACTCCCTCCCTCATCTCCCTCCTCCCACCCCCTCCAAGTCCACCAACAGGGAAGGACCTCCTCCCCTTCCATCTAACCCCAGCTTATCCTGTCTCCTCAGGGCTGGCTGCAATGTCCTCCCCTGTACTTCTGATGTTTATCCTGTTTGCCCTTCCAAATGAGGATTAAATATCTTCCCTAGGGTCCTCCTTGTTGTTTGGCTTCTTTAGGTCTGTAGATTTTAATATGTTTATCTTATATTATATGGCTAATATCCACTTATAAGTGAGTATATATCATTTGTCTCTTTCTGCTTCTGGGTTACCTCACTGAGCATTGCCTGCAAATTTTATGATTTCCTTCTTTTTAATTGCTGAGTAGTATTCCATTGTGTAAATGTACCACACTTTCTATATCTATTCCTCCGTTGAGGGACATCTTGTTTCCAGATTCTGGCTATTATGAATAGAGCCACTATGAACATGGTTGAGCAAATGTCCTTATTAAATTGTGGAGCATATTGTGGGTATATGCCCAGGAGTGATATAGCTGGATCTTGAGGTAGCACTATTCCTAATTTTCTGAGGAAGCACCAGATTGATTTCCAAAGTGGTTGTACAAGGTTACGTTCCCACCGGCAATGGAGGAGGGTTCCCCTTTTCTCACATCCTCTCCAACATCCATCATCCCTTGAGTTTTTGATCTTAGCTATTTTGATGGGGATGAGGTGAAATCTCAGGGTGGTTTTGATTTGGATTTTCTGAATGATTAAGGACATTGAACATTTTTTTCTTTTTTTTTTAAATATGCTCCTACTTACCTAAAATTAATTAATTTATTTTTATTCATTACAATTTATTTACTTTGTATCCCAGCTGTAGCCCCCTTCCTCATTCCCTCTAAATCCCATCCTCCCTCCTTCTCTTCCCATGCCCCTCCCCTAGTCCACTTATGGAGGAGGTCTTCCTCCCTTTCCATCTGACCCTAGCCTATCAGGTCTCTTCAGGACTGGCTGCTTGTCTTTCTCTGTGGCCTGGTCAGGCTGTTACCCCATCAGGGGAAGGTAATAAAAGAGCCAGCCACTGAGTTCATGTCAGAGACAACCCCTGTTCCCTTTACTAGGGAACCCACTTGGACACTGAGCTGCCATGGGCTACATCTGTGCAGGGGTTCTAGGTTATCTCCATGCATGGTTCTTGGTTGGAGTATCAGTCTCAGAAAAGATCCCTATACCCAGATTGTTTTGATTCTGTTCCTCTCCTTGTGGAGCTCCTGTCCATTCTATATTCTTTTGTTAGAATTCTGTTTAGCAAAAGGAGATCCAAGATGGCTGCCACGAGAGAACACTGTGTCTGAGGAGTAGGAGAGCAGAAACAACGCAGCGACCAGGAGACTGAACTCTGGGACCTAAAATGCCAGCATTGTGAGTGCCAGGTGAGCGGAACTCCTACGGTGAGAAAATCAAGTGGGAAAATCCTAGGGACACCCAGTTATTACCTGGAGAAATTTCCCTGTGACCAGCGGCACATAGCTCGGATCTGAACGAGCAGCCACGCAGGGCGCCCGCACCCGCCATTATAGACTGGATCACACAGTCTTGCGGGCAGTCTCGGGAGGAGCCGGTGCCGTTTTCACTGAACTGCGCCCTACGAGCGCACACTGCACCTGGGTTCTGCTTCAACTCGAGGGTGTGCTGCAGGCTCAGACCGATCATCGGAACCACACCAGACTGAGTGGATTGGGGGACCGTTTTGATCAGTCCGCACACTGCAGGGCCGGGAGCCGAACGCTTCCGCCAGCAAAAACTCAGTCAGTGTGTGAGTCCGCCAGCGGATCTGGGAAGAACCCGAGTTCTGTCTCAACCCACGGCTGAGAGGATCCTGTGACAATCTTGACCAGACCACACACTGAGGGCGAAAGCTGCACGCATCCGCCAGCAAAACCCCCAGTTCGGGTGTCTATCCACGGGCCAGACAGAGAAGGCCTTGGGCGCCATTTCAGACAGGCCTGCATACAGCGGATGCACACAAACCCAAACCCACTGTGTGTGCCCCAAATATCATCTCAGACCGTGGTGC
>CM053756.1:40836970-40953397 GCA_028658305.1 Pachyuromys duprasi | reverse complement strand
AGACTCGAGATCAAGCCTCTGACAGAGTGCGAGAAGTAATGATAGATCTGGGGGAGATTGTTGAGACTTGGGGAGAACAAGAGCTCCACAAAGATCAAACTGAGCAGGGCACAGGGGTCTTGTATGAGACGGTTTCTACAATCAAGGACCATGTGTGGATGTGGACTGGAACCCCTGCACGGATGGGGCCCATCATAACTCGGTGTAGGACTGAAGACCCTACTGAGGGAAACAGGGACTGTTTCAGTCAAGATCTTGATGGCTGACTCTTTGACCCTCCCCCATACAAGCCGGGGAGTGACAGACTGGGAAGGACATTGCAGCCAGCCCTGAGAAGACAGGATAAGCTGGGGTTGGATAGAAGGGGAGGAGGTCCTCCCCTGTTGGTGGACTTGGAGGGGGCGGGGAGGAGGGAGATGAGGGAGGGAGTGGGAGGGTAGGAAGGAATGGGGGAGGGGGCTACGCCTGGGATTCAAAGTACCTAACCTGTGATTGAGATAAAAATAAATAAATTAAAAAATATATATATATAACTGGAAAAAAAAGAATTCTGTTTAGCTCTGTACCCCATTTTTTAATTGGAGTACTTAGTTTGTTGGTGTTTACTTTCTTCACTTCTTTATATATTCTGGATATTAGCCCTCTGTCAGAAGTAGGGTTGGTGAAGATCTTTCCCCAGTCTGTAGGCTGTTATTTTGTTCTGATGACAGTGTCCTTTGCTTACAGAAGCTTTTTAGTTACATGAGCCCCATTTATTGATTGGTGATCTTAGAGCCTGTGCTGTTGGTGTTCTGTTCAGGAAGTAGTCTCCTGTGCCAATGAGGTTAAGGTTCTTCCCCACCTTTTCTTCTAATTGATTTAATATGTCTGGTTTTATGTTGAGGTCTTTGATCCACTTGGACTTCAGTTCTGTGCAGGGTGATCAACATGGGTCTATTTTCATTTTCCTGCATGTAGACATCCAGTAAGATCAGCACCATGTGTTGAAGATGCTCTCTTTTTTCCAGGTCTTTGGCTGTTTTTATGTGGAAAAAGACCAAATACTACAACTTCTTTGGTCCCAATAAAGCTTTATTTATGATCATTGAGATCTAATGTAAGTTTTATATGTCACAGAATATTATTATTTATTATTTCTAGATCACTTATATATTAATTAATTTTATGTCTGTGCATGTTTGTGCATTGATCACATACCTCAGTGTGTGTGTGCGTGCAGATCAGAGGACAATTTTCAGGAGTTGGTTATCTTCTTTCATCATGTGGGTTCTGAGAACTCAACTCAGGTCAGCAGACTCAATAGCAAAAACTTTTGCCCGCAATCACCTTGTGGGCCCACAAAATTATTGTTTTCTTTTTTGAAATTTAGTTTTATCATTTATATTTATTTCTTTTAAAATTATGTTTATGTACGTAAGTCTGTGTGTGGGTGTGTGCAAATGACTGTGAGTGTCCAAAGACGACAGGGGAGTCTATGGAGCTGGAGGTACAGAGAGCTGACATGAGAACTGAGAACTGAAGTTGGCTTTTCTTCAAGAGCAGTATACATTCTGTGACGGTTTGAATGAGAATGGGCCCCATAGGCTTATATATTTGAATACTTGGTCCCCAGCTGGTGGAACTGTTTGGCAAGCATTAGGAGGTGTGGCTTTGTCAGAAGAGATCTGTCACACTGGGTGTGGGCTTTGAGGTTGTCAAAAGCCCACACCATTCCCGGTTAGCTCTTTCTTTCCCTCTTACCTCTTGACAGGGACTTAAAGCCTCCTTCGCTGCTCTAGCGCCATTCCTGACTGCTGCCATGCTCCTTGACATAGTGCTCATAGACGCTAACCCTTTGGAACTGTAAGAGTCTAATAAACTCTTCTGTAAGTTGCCTTGGCAATGGTGTCTCTTCACAACAACAAATAAGCAGCAGAGACATTCTTACCTGCTAAGCCATCTCTCCAGCCGTGATTTCTTTTATTTTTAATTTTGTGGGTCTCTGTGTGGGTTTGCTCATGTGAGTGTGGTTATCTGCAGAGGGTGGAAGAGGGAGGCTGTCATTTTTTCCTAGAGTGGGAGTTACAGGCAGTTGTGACTCATCCCATACAGGTCCTTGTAAATGAACTCCAGTCCTCTGTAAGAGTACGTGCTCTTAACTGAACTATCTCTTTGGCTTCATATAAAATTATTTTAAATTTCACTTCATCCCCAACTTAAAAACAACAGTGACAACAAACCTCTTACCTTGTGAGATGGATTTGTTTAGAGGGTTATGTGTTGCCAACCCTTGTGTAGGGAACTGCGGAAGAGCTTTCCTGAACGAGAATTTGTTTAGTTTAGTTTAGTTTTCCCAAGACAGGGTTTCTCTGTGCAGCCTTAGCTTTTCTGGAGCTTGCTTTGTGGATCAGGCTGGCCTCAAACTCACAGAGATCCACCTGCCTCTGCCTCCTGGGTGCTGGTGTTAAAGGCACGCACCGCCTTGCCTTTGATGATACGAAAACTGCATCCAAGAAGGCCAACTGATGGGATAATGGTGGCACTGATCCTGTTGGTGGAGGATGTTGTGAAAGAACTGTGTATGGAGACAGTGTCATAAATAAAAGGGAGTGTATACAACTAAGGGAAGGGTGAAGACTTTAAAGATCCACGACAGTTTCTAAAAAGAATCTATTTGATTTGGCTTCAACCACTGTTTTCTAAACTGTATGTCTGCAGACCCATTTCAGGGCTTCATACCCAGTGACATGCACGGGGCACATATTTTGGGAATGCAAGTCTAGGGAGTCATTGGCTATAAAGGAACCCCAGAATATTCTCCCTACTTTTGTTCGAAGAAACTTAGCCATGCAAATGACCCCAGTGCCCACGGAGCACTTTCATAAGGGTATTTCTGGGCCTTTGTGTCTCTCGATTGTGGGATCTTTTAGGCTGGTATTCTATTCCACTGTTTTTTGCTGCAGCTCAAGTGTGGACTTGCCTGGGGGCAAGGGGACGGGTGGGATGGCTCCCACAGGCCCCTGTCTGCAGTGTAACGATGCCATTATAGTTGCAAGAGAATTGAATGTATTTTACCAAATGCTCAGTGGGGAAAACAATAACGTTAGATATTTAGCTGAAGATGACATACAGCTCCTCTGGAGAGCTGTGAGACCCTATTGATTCTCACTTCATAAAATGCTTATTTGAACACTCAAATATCTGTGAGAGCTCACCAAGTGCTACTCCATGGATGTGGAATATCCCAGGGAAATGTCAGGGAGGACTGAGAGAAGTTTGTCCTCAAAAACCTGCAAGTCTTGAGTTGACAGAGCAGGATCCACCGTCCGTCTGGTTTACCTTAGCTACGCGCACTCCTCCCCACCCAAGCATGGGTCTTTGTTGTTGACTTTAAAGACATTTTTTAGAAACTTAAATTTATTTATTTTTGTCTCTGTGAGGGCACGTGTATGCACTTCTAAAAGTGTCTGCATGGGTTTATACGCACTAGGTGTGTACAGATGCTGTGCAATCCAGAAAGAGGGCACTAGGTTCTTTGTAACTGGAGTTACAGGTGGTTGTGAGCTGCCATGTGGGGATCCAGCTCCTGTTGTTGCTTTTTGAGTGCAAGAAAATGTCCTCTTTTTAACTTAAAATCTCTTCCTTCTGATGGATGGAGGAGAATTTGATAAGCACTTTTTGATGAGTATTTTAATAAGCATCTTTTAACTTTATTTGTGCGTGTGTATGCTCATGTTGGTGTGAGCACACACACACACACACACACACACAGGTGCCTGTGGAGGTCAAAGAGGGCATGAGATCCACGGGGAAGACAGATGTTTGCCTGATGTGGGTGCTGGGATCCAGAAGTCTGGTCCTCATGATTGAACAGCAAGGGCTGCGAACTACTGAACCATCTGTCCAGCCGCCAGATGGATGTATTCCAAGCTACCGTGTGGTTTTCAGTTGCATTTCTTTGGAGGGTTCATGTTAGGATGTAGGACAAAGGGATTCAGGGAAAAGTGTTACGAGGATACTTCTCTAGGATGCCAGTTGACACAATGTGAAATGGAAAATTCCAGGGCTGTGCATCTAGCACCAAGGAACTCAATTTTCTCTGCTTTGAGTCTCATCTTATTTCTCTTATGTTTGTTTCTTCTTAATTGTCATACCTCAGTCTTGGATCCAAACACAGAAGAAAGTAATGCACAATTAGTCTCCATTCCTCTGCTCAGTGCTGTGGCTGGGGTAAATAAACCATTTGGGAGCATCTGTGGTACTTTTCCATTATCCCTGCGAGGAAGCTATGTTTATCATATACCAGAGCCATTTGCTGTAAATGGGGCATTTATCTTACTTCCTTCATTTGGGTTTAAATCCTCACTTGGCCTCCACGTAAATCTTACAATTACGAAGCACAAAAGCTGGAGGGTATTATAGGTTCTCAGACTGGGCTTTCTCATTTTTCAGAAGAGGTGCTGGGATCATGGAAGAGCCAAAGCTAACTCTCTTTCTCTCTCCCTCTCCCTCTCTCTGGATTCCTACTATGGGGCTCTTTCTGATCTAGCTTCTGTTTGCTGCCCACCACTGTCAATTCTTTGACAGGGTACTGATTGATTAATGTAGGCAACAACCTTATGTGAAGCCCGATGTCAGCAGATGAGATGGTCTATACCCAAGAGAGTTAAGCCATGGCACCCAGCCATAAGTATGGAGAACTGTGAGGGACAGAGACAGGGCATGCCATTTGTCTAAGTGGAGAGAAAACTGTGGGAATGAGGCTAGGGAGTATTTTTGAGTAGCCATATACATAAATTCTCATAAAAAACAGCATAAATAATGAGCAAACTGTCTTTGCTCCTCTTTATGTGGATCAGTTACTGGCTTCTTTATGTGCTCCTTTTGTGAGACATCTGTGCAAAGCAAGGCAGATGAAGCTAAGGAGGTTTTGCGGGGTTAGGGTGTATGTGTGTGTGTGAAGCTTAGTTTTAAAGCTCTTTAATTTTTTTTTTATTTAACTTGAGAAAGAGGAAAGTGTATGTTTTTTTCAGTGAACTTTTGCTTTCTGAGCACTTGAGAATGGCTCGTACTGAACTCTCCCAGAAACTTCTGGGCCTGGGCAACACCCCCATTCCATTTTCATGTTGCCTAAATCGATTGGTGATTAAAGAACATGGAACCTTGTGTGGGATTTCCAGATACTGCCAGATAAGGTGTAGATACCCTGGTAAGTTTGCCATCTTGATAAACTATGAATACATTTTTAGCACAAGTACGCCTTAAATATTGCATGAGGGTCCTAGATTTTTATTTGCCAAATATGGCAATGCTCCTCATGGATGAGAAACTGGAGGTTTATGGTAAAAAGACTAATGAATTAGGAACTTCTCTGGGTTATCGGGGTTCTTCCTTACCTCAGAAAGATAAGTAGGTTTAGGGAAAAGAAATGGGTTTCCCTGGTGCCATGGGGGCGGCGGGTGCTGGCTGCTTATGGCCCTCAGCCCAGATGTTTTCCCACTCTTGGTGTAATACAGTGAGTTGGCTTCATTAATAAGATGAGTAGCATGGGTTGGCATGTTTTGGGACACTCCAGAAAGAAGGCAGACTTGAACTGTTGAACTAACAAAGGTGGAGTAGTTCTGGGATGGGCATTCTGCTGGTGTAAATTATGGCACAGAGACAGGTTTTTATTCAATGGGGAAGAAGTAGGAAAGGTGTGTCTGTGCAGCATGTCCCTGTCCCTGGGCTGGGGGATTCGCTGGCTTTCAGGAGGGGAGCCCTGAAGCCTGTCTCGAGCTGCAGACTTAAGGATGTGGATTTCATTTGCAATGCCTGTCAAAAGGAAGTCTTGGGGATTGAGTAGGTAAGTAAGCTCTGTGTCTGCAATCAAAGCAAAATTTAAAGACAGAGCTATTTTAAGAAATTGAACAGGAACTTTTAACTCTCTAGAGTGAACTTGCTTCTCAGAGAGTTAGAAGGTTCACCGATAATTTTTATTTCTCCAGGGAGGAAGCATAGCAATGTCTCAATTCTCTGAGAAAATGAGTTAATAATGGTGCATGGTAGAAATTTCCCATAATGATCATCATGGTGTTTCTGGTGGGAGGAGGCCACAAGCCAGAACTTCTGTTCACAGAGGTTTCTCTCCTTGTGTATGTGTGTGCTGTGTGTACATGTTGCACATATATGTGTGGTATGTATGTCTGTATATGCATGTTGTATGTATATATGTGTTATGCATGTGCTTTGTATGCATGTTGTTTGTATATATTTGTTTAAAGTGTGCACGGTATGTATATCTGTATATAGCAAATGTGTGTTGAATCTCTGCATGTGTGTTGTGTTTGTATATTGTATATATGTCTCTCTGTGTTGAGCATATGTGTTGTTTGTCTGTGTCAGTGTATTTGGTATGTATTTTGTTTGTATGTCTGTGCATGCACATGTTATGTGTGTGTGGTATGTACAACTCTTTATGTGCCTGTGTGCTTCATATTATGTGTTGTTTGCATAACTCTCCATGTGTATGCATATTTCATATGTGTGTTGTATGTATGTCTGTGTATGAATATTTTGTATGGGTTCTGTTTGTGTGTATCTCTGTGTGTGATGATTGTGTGTTGTATGTATGTTTGTGTATGTGTGCATTATGCATGCCTACTTTATATATGGGTCTTTGTGTGTATCATATGCATGGTTTTGGATATGTATTTGTATGTCTGCATGAATGTGTGTGTTGTGGATGTGTTTAGATGTTGTTGTGTATGTATGTGCTGTGCATGTCTCCGTGTGTAAATGTTTGTCCATGCATGTCCTGAGTGAAATAATTATTGGGTTTCCACAGCTTTGGATATACGTTTTTCTCATTTGAGTAGAGAGGCACATGCATAAATGGGCAGTTTGGTACAATGAACATTCTAACTTGAAATTTCTAAACAGTTGATGAGGAAAAATCATAGTCAATGTACAGGGTTTGTGATACTCACCAGAATGGAACATCTTTAGCAGCTAAGAAAAAGCTCTTCTGCACTTGTAGCCAAGGATTAGTTAAGCTCAGGAGAAGAAGAAGATGTCAGAATAAAACACACCACTATCCTTCTGGTTTGGTCTGTAGCGGGTCTAAAGCGTAGCAGGTGAAGAGTCGTCCAACCCACGGGATGAGTGGTCTCCCTTTCATCTTGCCCTTAGTGTTTTCCACAGACCGACGGAAGGAATGGGAATTGTGTGGACTAAGATAAGCATTATCTTCTCTATTCGAGTTAAAAGGCCCAGTAGGGACAGACATGCCCAGGACACAGGACTAAGGAGCAAGACTGTCTGTGGAAGTTTAAACAGAGATGGACGATCTGTGCCTACTGGCACACCGAGCCGAGGGGACTCTGGATCAGTGGATGCACCGACTCTGCCAGCTATTTTCTTTTCAGTTCTGTCCAATTCTGTGGAAACTGTGCTCCAAAGTCAGGCTCTGCCCGAACAGACTGTCTTCTTTTTCTCTCTGCAAGCATTCTATATGGGGAGACGGGAAAAGAGGCCTCTTGGGAACCAGGGGTGTGAAGGTTTCACACAGCGAACAAACTGTGACTACTCTAGTTGGGGAAAGAAGCGCCATTCCTTAACACGGGCGCTTACCCGAAAGGCTAAGCGGGAGACACCCTGTAGCTGGGAAATGTCCCAAACTGAACTCCAGAGAGCCAGCATCTGCACATAATTACTGAGGGTGCACCGTTCTCTTATGGGGTGCTCACTTAGGGACGGATTTGCATTTACAGTCACAGCTCATTAGGCGGCTTGTGGATTTGATTTGAGCATTTTAAGTGGGATTGTTTTTAATCTTTGGAGGCACTATAAACCCACAGTCACGCTCAACTGCTGCAGACATTTGGAAGGAAGAAAAAAAATGTTAAGACTAGTTTGTTTTGCCTCCTAGGAAGAGTTTTATAAAGTAGAGGTAGGAGTGACCATGAATAATCCAAGTGGGACATTTGTTTTATCTTTTTCCTCTGGGAGCCTAAGGTTTCTGGAACCATCGTGGCCAAAAGTCAAGTTACTTGCAATGCTAATGGAAGAAGAACAAAATTAAACGTGACTTTTGAGTTGTTATAAAGAAAATCATAAAATAACAGATCTTTCAAACAGATGTTTAATTTTAAAATAGTAAACACTGCAGACTTGCCAGAGACTGTCAATGGTTTGAAAAAACAATTCAGTCTCTTCCCTTGGGCTCTTGCATGGATTGTGATGAGAACTGTTGGTCTTTAGCAAGGCAGTCGCCATTTGCAAGTGTACCATCTAAATGAAAGTTTTCTTTCTTTTGGAAACATTTGCAATTTATTCATGGTGCCAGGTGTTCCTTAGCTGTGCACTTTGGGATCTGAGTTCAGTGCCTGTAGTTTTCTCTTCTTTTCATGGGTAAAAAGTAAAATGAGAACTGTGTTATTGGGCCGTGCTTCATGAAGGCAGAATCTCCTTGACTGTCTCTAGGCACACTTGATCTTAAATCTAAGTGCTATATCAAGGAGCTCTTTCTTTGTGTTGACCTTGACACTTGGCTGTGAGTTTTGTAGTATGAAACACACATGGAACAGGTTCAGTAAATGGACTTACTTTCAATGCTAAGGACAGCTTAATAATTCCCTGACACTTGAGAAGCTGTTAATCTGATTCGTTTTGGGATAATTAGATTGTTTGGGGTGAGGCATGGTGACAAATACTTTCCACAGATTCATATCTAAAAAGAGTCCTTTTCTGACCCAGGGAGGTTAGTGCTACAGGCATGTCATACCAGAACTGAGGAAACTGAGGCTTGAGAATTCTGAGTTTGAGGAGAGCCTGGGTTGAATGGAGAGTTTCAGGATATCCTTTAAAAATATTTTTGGTTTTCTGAGATAGGGTTTTCTGTGCGGCCTTGGCTGTCCTGGACTCACTTTATAGACCAGGCTGGCTTTGAACTCACAGAGATCCGCCTGCCTCTATGTCCCCGAGTGCTTGGATTAAAGGCATGCACCACCATGTGCGGCTGTTTGAGGATATCTTGGACTACAAGTGAGATCTACCCTCCTCCAAGTTTGCCCTCTGGGGTTGGCTATTTATCTGTGTTGGTCTCATGCCCCTCTCCCCACTCTGGCTCCATATCTGGTTTCTTTGATGCCTAGGTCTGTGGGCTCCTTCTACAGTCCCACAATGCATCTCCCTTCAGCCCCAGCAATTGCCTCCTTGCAGGAGCAGGGATTGCGTAGGCACACTGTGGGAGACTCAGTGATCCTAATCCTTGGTGCTTTCCAGACTCTATTTGGGAAATGATGGTTGTGACTTGTCTGCATCAATCACAAGGCATCACCCCTTTGAAATGCAGCTATTTCAAGCCAAACATTCCAAGCCAAAAATGCTCAAGATAGAATCGTTATTCCATTTAGGCTCCCACTTGTAGAAATCAGTCATTGGCTAGGAGTGTATGGAAGGTACAAGGACGCTGAGCTTCAGTGAGTAGGTTGGTGGTTTCACCCGCCTAGGACCTATACTATGTGACAGTGTCAAGACTCAGCTGTGAATAGTGAGGCCTCGAATTGTATAGAAGCCAGAGGAATGTTGGCAGGTGGGTGTGTTAAATGTCTTCCTAACAGACCATGAGCTGTGGGTTCACAAGGGTGAGCTCAAGGCCTTGCATAGATAAGATTTTCTTTGTGTCACTAAAGGAACAGATTCGAACCTTCTTCAGGCAGGAAGAGTCCAACCAAACAAAACAAAATGAGGCACAAAAGAAGAAAGAGAAGAGGAGATGGGCTGGGCTTGTCTCTTTCTAGTCAGCATCTGGAGGCAAAAGACCCAGATTCATGCTATGGCTTTGATGTGTATTAGCCGTGTGATCTCTTTAAGCTTGACTTTATCTGTCAAACTAACATTACAGCTGAGTTTCTTCTCCTAGAGGGTGACTGAAGGAACCAGATGGCATAATGGGCATGTGGAAATTACCTTAAGAAAGTCCTCAAGTTTAAATGACCCCTTTGTTGTCTATCTCCATCTCCCCATCCATAGGAATGGGCTCCTGCTACCATCTTTGTACAGGAATAACTCAACACTTGAACCTAAGGGGTTGGATCAATGGTGAATGTTTTACCCAAAGCCACTAAGAATCCTTGCCCTGGAATTATCTTTTCTTTGAGATAGATTACCACTATGCTCCTCTGGCTGGCACTTCCTGTGTAACCAGGCTGGCTCATACTCAGAGTCCTCCCATCTCTATGTCCCAAGTACCAGGATTAAAGGCATACACCATCACTTCCGGCAACGACTTATTTATTTACGGTTTTATGTATATATGTATATACCTGAGTGCATATATGTGCACCACATGTGGTTCCCTGGAGTTACAAGTGGTTGTGGACTGCCTGATGTGAGGGCTAGGAATCAAACCTGTGTCCTTTGGAAGAGCAGCAAATCAGTCTTTTCAAATTCCCTGTCCTGGGGCTTTGGAGATGCCCTTGGTCAGCTACCCTTGTCTGAGGTTGCAGCTAGGAATGGACAGTTGAGGACAGCCATCTTCTCCCGTTCAAATCACTCACTTGGTTGCTACAAATACTGATGTGAGAGGTAGGAACATCATGTGAGAGAAGCAATGTGCAGCTGCTCTGTGGGGCCAGAGATCTGGCTGCACAGAGTCTTGAGGGCTCTGTGACAGTCTCATGTCCTCATAATAAATCCTCATTCATTCTGAAGCCAACTCAAATTGATTTCTGCCTCTTTCAGAGTATTAAAGGGTGTTCATGATGTATTTTCTAATACCATCTTTCCCCTGTAGGTAGATGGATAGCCAGGGAGCCTCTTGGCCTCACTAGAGGCTTTTACTTTTCAAAATTAATAAGGAGTAGGGGTTCTTCCTGGATAGTTTTGATCCAAAGCCCAGCATCTCCACTGTGTCTTCTTATTCTCTGTTAAGACAACAAGTATTCCAGCTGCTGTCTCCATGGTGATGAACATTTCTCTACAGCATCTGTCTGGCAAGGGCCACACCACATGCACAGCTGCAGATGTGTGTGCTATGCAGAGTGAAGGGTGTTCAGGCAGCGTCAGGAGGGTCAGCAACGCCACGGGGGCTTCTCTGCATTCAGCCAGTGACTTCCGTATCTGCCTGCTTCTTGCAAGCCCAGCAGAGCGAGGTGCAGAAAAGTCCTCACGGAAAATTAGCTGTAATTTAGATAATATTGCCAATGTCCTGCCAGTCACTTGATTATGTGATTGAAAGGAACATTTCATTTGGAGATTTGCAATTTTCTGGTGCTATTGGCCTTACACAATTGCATTTCCTGTCATTTATCACATTGTGAAATACCAAGACAAATTTGCTTCTCCTTACATTTATCCCGTTATAGGGGGAATACAGAGGCAGGTCTAGCCAGTTGCTTTTCAGCACAATCTCCCTTTTCCTAGAGGCTATTGGACAGCTTTCCCTCCAAAGATCTCCCTTGAAAATATTCTGCACGGGGAGGATTGTTTCTGTGATGATTTTGAAGTTGAGATTTTTCTTCTTAGCTACAGTGTTGCCTTCTAAAAAGGCTACGTAGTAAACCTAGAATTGACAGTGAGGCAAAGGACTTCCTTCTTCAGAACCCGGAGCAGCGTTGCCAATATGGGGCATTTAAAAATAAAGGTCATAGCCTGAAGATGCTTAGGCACCGACTTGCTCTATCAGACATCGAGCCGTGTCAAAGTATGGTTTTTAGATGAAGGTAGCTTAAATACTTAAATTAGGAAGCAGGTGAAGAAAGGCCCTATGGTGTCCCACATGCCTTTTTTTCCCCTTGCAGGCCATTAGTTATGGTTTAGTTCATACATGGTCTGACCTAGATTTTTCCATTCCTCTGTAAAGATGGCATTAAAGAATAATTCCATCTCTAGCCCTTGGTGTTTTAATTGAGCCTTTCAAGGAGTTAGTAAGTGGCCAGTTCCCTGAATCAAAAGCTTATGCGTGTCAAATGTAGCATTATTCCCGAGCCTCTGCACCAAGCCTCTGGACCCGGGGCTGGAGGAAACCACATTCAGGCAAATGTGGGAGGTGATTTTTGTAGGCACACCATGACCCCCATTGAATCCCTGGATACAATTAAAACAACCCAGAGAGAACTCCTGGCTCTCTGGCTGTACCCCAGTCTGATGAAACGAGAGCTATCTTGTCAGCGGTTTTCTTTTCTTTTCTTTTCTTTTCTTTTCTTTTCTTTTCTTTTCTTTTCTTTTCTTTTCTTTTCTTTTCTTTTCTTTTCTTTTCTTTTCTTTCCTTTCCTTTCCTTTCCTTTCCTTTCCTTTCCTTTCCTTTCCTTTTCTTTTCTTTTCTTTTCTTTTTTTTAAACCTCTCAGAGCAGTCCGGGAGTCTTGTCTGTCCCAATGCCTCACAATAGGAAGAAAGCTAGCAGGACTCCTGGAATCCAAGACTTTGATTGGATTCTAACACGCATGCTCTGATGAGGCCTTGCAGCCACTGTGGATGAGCAGTCTCAGACACAATCTCAATTCTGGAGAGCCAGAGCAGTTGGCTGACGAAAAGTCTCTTTAATTTTGAGATTGCTATTGCTCTTCAAGCCACTTGCAATGAGAGACTGGCCTGTGGGGGTTGCTCAGTTTCCCAGCCCTGAGCAGTGCGGTGGACGGAAACTCCGCCCAGTGATCCTTTCCCAGAATCACCAGATGGCCTGTCTTTTAGTGTTTAAGGATGTGCCCTCTGGGTTTATCTTACTGGCATATTTATCTGTATGTTGCTTGCATCTTTCTAGAACGCAAGTTTTGTGAAGGCAAGGCTGTCCTACCTAGAACAGGACCCGACACACAGTAGGTGCGCAAAGGATGCTTGCTGAATGAACGAAAAAAACGGAAATAATAATTTCAAGTATGTTCCTTACAAGCAGAGAAAAGCAATGAAAAGGAATTCAAGTTCTCTCCGGACTTTGATCCAGGAGAAAAAAAAATTGGTGTGGCTTGCGCATAGATGGTTCAATATCATATGCTTCTTAAGCTGTCAGTATGATTTTGTACTGCCCACTCAGTGAGTTGGAGGGCTGAGGGCTGGCTGTCAGAATAGTCAGGTTTGCTCGTTAAAGCTAGCTCCTTAATTCTCTCAGGCCCCACACTGAATCTGTTTGGATCCGGGCCCCAGGGCTCAGCACGTACCATACGAGCCAACTCCACCCACACTGGCTCTGAGGTTGGCAGTTTGCTTGGGGAGTTAGGGGTCATGGAGGCAAAATTCTGCAATGTAAAGATGGGAACCGGGCTAGGGTTCCAGTTGTGTTTGCAGAAACAGCTGGGATAAAAAAATTCAAGAGCTCTCCAGAAAGCTCTCTGCAGCTGGCTATTGAAGGGCCTTGATCGGGAGTCCAGCGGGAATACCTGATATTTCATTTATAGGAGCTGATTGCTTCTAAGAAGGCAAGAGTGTAGGGAGCTTGAGACGTCAGTCACTAAGTAATAGCGGCTGCTTTCACTGTAAAGTTATAGTGAAAGGTGTTAGGGTAGGAACAGAGAGGATCTTGTTTTTGCAGGCAGCTGCCAAGCTGGGAGTCTTCAGGAGGTAGAGGCAGGAAGGAAGAAGGATGTAGGTGAGTTCCGGAACAGACAGAGGCTGCCGGGCCAATAGCATGCAAGGTGGTATGGTACCAAGCTGGCTCCCGGCTTGTGGCCTGGTTTGGAGGTTGGGAGGACCATAGTGCTTCTGGAGGTGTTTGTAGAGTTACTGAGAGTCTGGTTAAATCTGTTAGGAAGATGGACCCTTCTGGGAGCAGGTACAAAAGGGAAGACTCTGTTCTATCAACTGTTGCTTTCCTTTGTATCCAGCATAACTTTTTTCAAACTCCTACCAAGCCTCAGTGACTGCCAGAACCTGAAGTTACTTATAGCAGGTATTTATGTCCCATGTGTGATAAGGAGCTGGAAGACTTAAGAATTTTGTTTGTTTTTATTTTGTGCTGTCGCTGGGGTGAGGGTAAAGGGAGGCTCCATGCTCCAGAGACTGTCCTGGATCCTTTTATTTTATTTTTTAAATATTAGTTTGTATCCCAGCTGTAGTCCACTCCCTCATTCCCTCCCAATATTACCCTCCCTCCTTCATCTCCTCCCTGCCCCTCTCTAAGTCCACTGATAGGGGAGGTCCTCTTCCCCTTCCGTCTGACCCTAGCTTATCAGGTCTCTTCAGAACTGGCTGCAATGTCCTCCTCTGTGGCCTAGCAAGTGTGTGCCTCCCTAGGGGTGGGAGGGAGGAGGTCAAAGAGCCAGCCATTGAGTTCATGTCAGAGACAGTCCCTGTTCCCCTTACTAGGGAACCCACTTGGATATTGAGCTACCGTGGGCTACATCCGAGCAGGGGTTCTAGGTTATATCCATACACGGTCCTTGCTTGGAAATATAGTCTCATAAAAGACCCCTGTGCCCTGATATATTAGGTCCTTGTGGAGCTCCTATCCTCTCCAGGTCATACTAACTCCCCTTCTGTCATATGATTCCCTGCACTCTGCCGAAGGTTTGGTTATAAGTCTCAGCATCTGCTTTGTCCTGGATCCCTAAGACTACCCCTTGCTTAGTGTTGTTAGGTCTTAGGAGTGAGCATGAGCTCCACACTGCCTCTGCTGGTGGAGTTGGGGCGTGCACTATTACCAGGCTCTCATTCTCAGTAGCCTTGTACTGAGGACTTTTGAAGCCTTCAGCTTCAGGGAATCCCTACTTGGAGCCAGGATAAGCCGGTACCAATGGTTACTGTGGGGTGTAAAGGCTGTACTAGTTATCTTTCCCGTTGCTGTCATAAAATATCCCAATGAAAGCAACCTGATGGAGGAAGGGTTTATTTCAGCGTCTGCTTAAAGGGTGTGCAGTCCGCCGTGATGATGAGTCATGGCAGCGGGAGTAGCGGGGTGGCTTGTCACCCTGCATCTGCAGTCATAAACAGGGAGAGATGAAAAGCGATACCCAGCTTGGTGTCTCCTTCCTAGCAGTCTGGGCCCTCCACCATGGAAATGGCGGAACCGCATCTGGCGCTCATCATTCTACCTCAGTCTAATTCAGACAATCCCTCAGAAGCTTGTCCTCAGGCTTGTCTCCTAGGTCATCCTGAATCTTATCATAAAAAAGCAACTTTTATGGTTAATCTCAGATGCCAACTTGGTGGGAATTAGAGTCACCATGGAAGCAACCCTTGGGAATGACTTTCAGAGAGTTCTTAAATTGGGTTAATGAGATGGGAAGACCCGCCCAAAGTGAGGGGGGGGGCGGGGAGGGCATCCACTCCAGGGGGTAGAGGCCTAGAATGAATTAAAAAAAAAAAAAAAAAGAACAAAATCAAAGTTGCTGAGCGGCACCACAAATTTTTCTTTGCTTCCTGACCTCGGGTGCAGTGTGACCCCAAGCGCCTGTTGCCATGACTTCTGCACAGGGATGGATTGCACCCTCTAATCAAGAGACAAATCAACTCCTTTCTACCTCGGATTGTTTTCGCCAGCTATTTTCTCAACGGTGAAAATAGTAACCAACTGACTGGGTGTCACCCTAAACCTGATGTCCTTTTAAAGCCGGCCTGGTGCACCCTTGTGCTTGGGAGCCAGGGAGCTGAATGTAAACATTGAGCACTCCGATGGCTGGAGCATTCCTCATCCCTCTGCCTCTCCACTTGTTTTAATAGAACTGATCTCAGGTTTGGACACCAGTGCTTATAGTACTTAAAATTAAATAGGGACAGATGTTCTCTCTCTCTCTCTCTCTCCCATTGCCTCTAGGTACTCTGCTATATTAAAACGCGAGTTAGATGCAAAGCCCAAGCTTAGTACTGCGCACTTCTGGTTTCCTCTGTCTTTGCCTAGACACATCCCTATCTGCACTTTCAGGCCTGGGGTAATTGGAGATGAGAAACCAAGATCTTCAGAGAAGCAGGTAATTACTGATGCGTGCTCCAGACACTCAGTTGTGCTCTGCTCAACTGCGGGCCTCTTCCTTTACACAGTAAGCTTGCATCAAACTCTATCATGTGTCAGTTACTGTGCTAAAAGCTGAAAGGTCCTACATGTCATCAGATGGTATGCAAGAGGTGTGATGTGTGCTCTGCCAAGGAGCAGTTACAAGTATTATTATTATTGTTGTTGTTTAGAACTGACCCTACAGGCTAATGAGTAGGGAAGCCTTCGTATATTACTAACTTTTCTTACACACATGATCCCATTTAATGGGTCTAGAGGGGAGACACTAAGAGCTTTGTTTACATGTAATAGAAGGCACACAAAATTAGAATAAACTATTCCAGTTTATACAGTCAGCAAGAAGTGGAGTCACGTTCAGTTCCCTAACTCTAAGGACAAAGCAATGGCAGCATGTTGGCCCAGGGCTCAACAGTCACACTTAATCATGTTCACCCCCCCCACACTTATGTGTACATGCGTACATATATGCAAATATGCACTCAAAACTCTTGATATGATATCTCACTGATGGTCTATCTTGAGGGTTGAGTGAAGTCACTAGGAAGAGATGCTGAATATTTGGCCGGTCAGCATGTCCAAGGCCAAGGATGGCAGACATGGGTTTTATCACCTACCTCCCCATGAGATGGCATCTTAGAGTTATAGCAAAGGGTTCTTCCAGGCCTCCCACTGGCACCTGGCCAGGTATGCAGGGGTCAAGGTTCATAGTGGCAGGAAATGCTGCCAGAGAGATGCGTGAGCATGTCCCTGAAGAACCCTGCCTGCCAGCGAGGCAGAGGTAATTACTTGTTCCTGTTAATTGAATTCTGAACTTTACAGTGGAGGCTCTGATTTAGGTGAGCATGACATGGGCTGAGTTAAAATTTCAGCATAAAGAAAAAAAAAGGAAACAGTGTACGTCAGAACTTGGGCTGAGGTTCACAGATCTGGAGCCAATTTTCACACCTTTGGCAGCTACTAGCTTCCTGTGGAATCATCTTTCGACCTTGCCTAACACAAGAGGGTCACAGGCTATAACACACAGTGACTTCACATTTCTGATAGACAGAGAGTTTAGAACTTTGCTTAGAGCCACAGAGTTTAGAAAGCTATCCCAGAAGCACTCTAGCTCTCAAGTGCCCACATTGAGCCTTTCAGAGTACTATTCAGATTGGACGTATTCTGTGGCTTCACCTGCCAGAGATCCACACTATAGCACATGGCCTGGGTCATTCTGGACTACACACACACACACACACACACACACACACACACACACACACACACGCATAGATACTACACACCTAGATGTGTGTAAATATACATATATGTATAGATACACATATACTTCACACACATATATATGTATGTATACATGTATGTGTATATGTATGTATATGTGTCTGTATATATGTGTGTATGTGTATGTATATGCAGATGTATAGTCCTTAATGATAAGAAGAAAAATGTTTGGCCTGAGTTTGACCTTTCACCTTCTAGCCTGGCATGTATATGTGATGGTGAAGGTTTCCTTTAAGATATTGTCTTAGGGATTTTTTTACTGTGAAGAGACTCCATGACCACAGCAACCCTTATAAAGGGAAACACTGAACCGGGGCTGGCTTACCGTTCAGAGGTTTAGTCCACTGTCATCATGGTGGGAAGCATAGTGGCATGGAGGCAGACAGTGGTACAGGAGAAGGGGTTGAGAGTTCTACATCCAGGAAAAGAATGAGACACACTAGGCTTGAGACTTCAACGCCCACCCTCAGTGACGTGCTTCCTCCAACAACACCACACCCACTCCAACAAGGCCATGCCTCCTCCTATGGGTCTTTGGGGGTCATTTTTATTCAAACCACTACAAGATATCAACCAGATATGATGCTGCAGTCTTTTTTAAAATCATATTTTATGATGGGGTTATATTGGGATCACAGTCAACTTTCCTTGCCCCCCTCTTTTTTTTCATGTATTTGGTGGAGGTGGGAAGACCCATGTTGGAATATTTCAGAACGCTTTCTATTGACGAAACAATAACACTATGTTTTTCAGTATGGCAATAATGGGATATATGGGTCCATATGTCTCTTTTCTCACTGGAGGGATTTAGGTGTCACTTGTACATGACATGGCTTTGCTTTCTCCATCCCTGTGTTGGGATCCCTGGCTATAATGGTTTATGTTGCTTGTCATCTTGAAAGGGTCTTGGAGACAAATCTTTGACCACGATTTGAGGGCATTTGTCAATTGGAGTAAATGAGGAAGGTACTGTGCATTTGTCTTTTTCTGTTTCCTCACTGTAGATACAATACAACCAGCTACCTCACACTCCTGCCTTCATGACTTGCATGACATAATAGACTGAACCCTCAGACTGTGAGACAAAAGAAACCTTTCCTTTAGTTATTTTTGCCTGGCATTTGTCATAGCAACAAAATGCAAATGTATATTGGCCACTGTGGAATTGTTAGGAGCTGTCTGGCACAAATCTTAGGGTGAGAGTTAAGGGTAAAGACACACAGCCTGCCACCAGAAGTCTGTTTACTAGAAAATAATTTCTTCCAGAGGAACTACCTCTTTTGGTACTGTTATCAAAATTTAAATAGTATTTAAAAATGAACATTGGTCAGGAAGTTCTACATGATGCTTACTATTGCATGGAAGGGACCTTGGGTTTTTTGTTTCCTGCTTTTCCTGTTGCTATGACAAATCACCAGAAACAAAGCAACTCAAAGAAGGAAAGGTTCCTGTTGGCTTACAGTTTCTTGGGGACTAATCCACCATGGTGAGGGAGACATGGCAGCTGGCCAAGGGGCAGCTTGTTAAGTTGTATCTGCAGTCAGGAAGGAGAGAGATAGAAGAGAGGAGGTGTGGGGGGGGAAAGAGAGAGAGAACAAGAGAACAAAAGTGTGAGCTCATGAATGTGTGTTCACTTTTTGAAAAATTCAGTCAATGGAATAGTGGCCACAGTTAAAGAGGGTTTTCCAACCTCTCAACGTACAGACTCCCTCACGCATAAACTCCTCTAGAAGCTTCTAAAGTGTGTCCAGTTGATAATCTTTTCTTTCACACCACATTTAAAGCTGTGGTTATGATACACAGCAGGAGCTATTGAGAACATTCAAGCTCAGATTACACTTAATTAAAAAAAAAAAAACCAAAAAAACAAAACCCCTTCGTCCTCAATGAGAAGATCATTGCCACATTTTTCACTCTAGACAGAAGCCTTTGCAATTGGTCTCATTTGCAACATCTCCATCCTTTTAAGTACTTATCTCTTCACCCTGACAATCCAAACCGGTTCAGTTAGACACAAAGATGTCTCTGAAGGCTGCGGGACTGTTAATGCCCACTCTTAATTAAGTGACAAATCCGATTTCGACAACACAAACTTACTGTGGGAAAAGTGCCAAACCTAGAATGAGTCTAATCGCATGCAAGTGGTGCTTTGTGTATCCTCCACGTACCAAATGGCCCTGCGTGTGTGCGAATGCATACATTAGAAGGTATGCAAATAAAACAATGAGAATGTAGGTCAGTTTGTTTCATGCCCGCTGAGGATTTTGTTCCGCTGTTCCCATCTCAAACTCTAGGTGGCAGCAGAGACCTGAGGAATTGCTTCTGTACCGCTCAACCACCTTTCAAGACGTGTTAATGACAAGGAAGTGATTGCCCTGAGCCTACAGGAACTGGCTTTACCTTTCTGAGCCACCTTCACAGTTTCTCATTGCACTTTTGTGTCAAAATGAGCGGAGAGGGCTGTGGTCTGGGAATCTCACCGAGGGTGTCTTTTAAATAGAATTTTCCTTGTTTGAGTGAGTGTCCTTGCTCTTTACTGGGGACTCACAGGTGCCACGTACAGAATACTGTTTTTGTTGTCATTGTCCCTGTGACATATTTGTCATGTGTTCTAGTTTTTTTTTTCTTTGATCCCAGAGCTTTCCCTAAGATGAATGTATCATACTTGGTTTAAGTCTTGAGTCCTCTGCGCACAGGCCTGTCCTCCTGCCCCAGGACACAGTATACTTGTCTCTACCTGAGAAGGGCAGCTGTGCTGGGCTTTTGATTCGGCCTCATTTCTAGAATGGAAGACCAACCCACTTCCTAGCCACTAAACACCCCAATCAATAGGTAAATGGCTGTGTAGGCTTTGACTGTTGTTCTTCACGGAGTGCCATGAAACCACAAACGAGGGTGAAAGGGAACAGGGTCCGTCCTTTGAAGACACTCGGGAAGGTATTGGTAAGCGGCCATGCCAAAGGAGTAGGCCACGCAACATATTGGGTATAAGGAAGTTTATTGGGGGGAGTGGAAAGGGAGAGGAGTTAGGGCCTCCAAGAGGGGAGGTAAAGGTGGTTGATTGGACACGTAGACCGGCAGACAGACAGACAGCCTGGCACAGAGCCATGAGGGCAGAGCAGGAGAGACGGTGGGGGGAGGGTAGGAGGAGCGTGAGCGTGCATAAGAAAGAGACAGAGAGAGAAAGAGAGAGGGAGGGAGGGAGGGAGAGGGATTGGGAAAGGGAGGGAGAGCATGTGGTGGTGCGCAGGGCCTTCTTATCTGGCACACACCTGATGTACCTGGCTGGCTGGCAGCGGTGCTAGGACCCTGAAGGCAGGCTAGTGGGATCGCCTGTGAACTAACAATAGCCATCTTTGTAATACAGCCAGCCATACAATCCACACCATTTTGCGTGCTTAATGTTCCAACTCTTCCTAATTTGGATCTCTCTTGCTAGTAGCCTTTTGTAATCACGGTCAGCACCATTACCATGGAGTTTCCTAGACCACATGAATTAGTTATTCTCTTCATAATTGTAAATAAATACCTGTCAGAACACAACGTAAGAAAGGAAGGGGTTGTTTTGGCTCATAGTTTGAGGGTCCAGTTCATAGTGGGGACGTCATGCTGGCAGGAGCATGAGGCAGCTGCTCAGGAAATAGAGGTGCATGCTGGTTCTCAGCTCGCTTCCTCATTTTTTATTCAGTCTGGAACTCTGGCACCTTCATTCAGGGTGGGACTTCCTTTCAGTATTTCTGGAAACATCCTATAGCTGTGCCGAGAGGCGTGTTTCCATGGCAATTCTAAACCAGCAAAGTTGACAGTGAACATGAGCCATCAGGATGTATTTGTATTTGCTTCTGTGTGCAATGTGCAGGAAAAATTGTTGAATTTAAACTACTTTAAATTTGATTGGTGAGCCCTTCCCCCCTTTTAATTCTCAGCAGTTGAGTGAATTCACTTCATAAGGTGATGTGATGATTAGTTTCTGATTGAATTTTAGGGATGGCTTTGTCTTTGCTATTTCATCATCACCAAAGTAGAGGAGAATGTTTCCTTCATAGGAAATTTACTTTCTGATGAACTTAGACTGGGATGTATATCTTTGGATTTCCGTTTCTTGGTTGAGAGCTCCTGTTGGATTCCTTTACTAGGGTAGGCTTTCTTTCTCGGGGGCTCCATAACAAAATAGTGAATCTCATCTGATAGCATGCATGCAGCAAATACTTAATTATATTTCAGTACACAAGGACAAATACAGAAGAGCATATATCTGACTGTTATTGTGACTTCTCTCAATAGTGAGGCAAGAGAGGAATCGATGGGAGAGGAAAGAAAAAAAGAAAGAAAGTAAAAAATTACAGAGTGGAAAGTGGTATTCAATTGTGTGTGTTCCCATTCATATGAGTCTCTTCCCTGCCCTCGTCATAGGAAGTGCTGCAAACTTGCTTACCGTCTACTGTTTGGTGGGAAAAGCAAGCTGTCTGTTGACCTGCTAGCCCTGCTGTGAGATACAAGGGGTGAGTGTCAGAGGAGGACGTGGAGACGATTGTGGCTGGGCATCCTTCAGAGACGAGTCATTCTTTGATTCCACCTTGCAAACACTCAGAAATTGCTCTTGTAATCTGAAGAGCTTACAATTAAAAAAAAAAAAAGAGCCCAGGAGACTCATTACATATTTGATGTTTGTATCGTGGCTTGAGAGATCTGAAAAGGCTGTTCAAAAGCTGGCTGATGGCATCTCCTGGGTAGAGAGAGAGCTTAAAAAACAAACACAAAAACAAAAAACAAAACCCACTGACTTTTCAGCAGCTGATGTGACAGTCCTTTACTTGCCCAGTGTTTAGTATGTTCACACCAGGGTGGGCTTTACCTTTAACAATGACACACCAGGGGAATGCAGTCATTGATTGTTTTACTGCGTATCTCTGCTGCTGGAAACTTTTGATACAAAATTATCTGTATTTCAATGGAAGTTTAATTGTTATTTCCAGGCCAGTGGCATGAAAAATAAAAATCAAGGCTTCTGGTTGGTGGTGGCTTCCATTTGAAGTTTCAGATGCCACTAGGCAAATTCCAAATCTCAATTTCTCTCTCTCCCACTCTCATCTTCTCTCTCCCTCCCTTTCTCCCTCTTTCACTCCTTCCCTCCTCAGATATATTCCATGTTCCATCTTGGGGGTGTGAGCCTCAACATGGAGTACCCCCTTGTGTGTCTAGAGGAGGGGAAGGAAGCCTAGTGCTCTCCTTCATGCTCTCATTATCACTTCCATTAGTAGCAGGATACTTCCTGGCCCCAGCTTGCTGCTGCCTTCACTTCCGTTTTGTGGCTGGAAGCCTCTGGAGCACCACTTGTGCCCTCTGTCAGTGACCTGGTGTCAGTAGTTAGTTGTTTCAATCACTGTCCTACTGAGGAGCACCCCAGCTTGACAGTGGGTGGCTGCAGCCCCCTCATGCTGAGACATTGGGCCCAAGTACATTGTTATCTCTGTCTAGTCCTGTCCAGAGTCTCTGACTCTCTAAGATAGACTCATCCCCATGCTGGAAGGGGTTCAGAGATCTGGTCTGGACTCAAGTCTCTGCTGCTCTATACATTGGTTTACCAACTTTCTCCTTTGTCTATGTCTGTATCTGTTTTCTATGTGTCTGTCTATACATGTAATGCATGTGTGTGATTTATTAAGTGCTCTTTCATTCTCTTCTCAGCTTCCCAGGTTGGAAGAGAGAAAAAGCTAAAGACACTGAGGTTTACCTGTGGTTCTCCACCTTCCTAAGAACTTTTCATAGAGTTCTTCATGTTGTGGTAACCTCCCCCCCAACCATAAAATCATTCTTGTTGCTACTTCATAATTGATTGTGCTGCTGTTATGAACCATAATGCAAATAGCTGATATGTGACCCCTGGGAAGGTGCCCTTTGACTATAAAAGGCTTTTCTAGAATGTAGTTGCCTGATCTAGTTGGCGCTCATTTTTAATTTTAATTTCATCAAAGGATGATAGCTTTGTGTGTAGTTTCATTTTTTTTCTGATTACTCTGTCATTCATTCATTCATTCATTCATTCGTTTGTTTGTTCACCACACCCTACATTCTGAGCACACTCTGCAAAGTCAGCAGTGGGAAGTGATTGAAGTGTACCCCAAGTTCAAGCTTATCCGCAGTGTCAGGAGAGGTGACCACAGAAGGTTCTGGGTGAGCGAGTGAGTGTGTGAGTGGACAATGGTGGTGATAGAGCTCCTGGAGAACAGAGAAAATGTAATTTGCTCATGAAGGTTCAGGAAAGGCCCCAAGTCAGTGAGGAGACTTAGATCTGGTCTTGCAGGCTGAAAGGATGGGTTTGGATTCTAGGTGTTTTTTTTTTTTTTAATGTTTGATACTTACAGTATTACCTGTGGGTTCAGTCTAAAAACCATGGTGTGTCTTGGAAGAGAAATTCTGAAAAAGTAATTTGCCTTAGAAACTCAGCATTGCTGCTTTTGAGCAAGCTACCGAACCTCAGGGTTTTGACTGAATCACAGAACCACTGAGAGCCGTGTGTCCTGTGTAAAGTTCAGTCCTGATGATGACGTCTGGGTACCAGGCCATTAGGCAGAGAACTCAAGCTAGTATCTGAATGCGGGCTTTCCCCTTCCTTTCCTGTTTGCCTTCCAGCATCTTAGCTGTGTGTGTGTGCGCACACTTGCTAGTATATGTTTATACACATGTGCATATGGTGAGTGCATATGTGTGTAAAAGCCAGAGGAAGACGTTGCCTTTTGAGGCAGGGTCTCTGTGAACTGGAAGCTTATTGGTTGGGTAGGCTGGCTGGCCAGTGAGTTTCAGGGGTCCACCTGTCCTCACCACTTAGGCTGGCTTGTTGCTGAGTGTAGCTGTGATACAGATCACATGACCCAGAAAAGTGAAAATATTTACCATCTGGCCTTTTGTAGAAAATGTTTTCCGGAGCATCTGCCCTAGAAAACTAAGCAACTTTCTTATGTTTTGCCTTTCCCTACAAGGGTACAGTAAGTTGATCGAGTCAATAGTGACATCTAGTCTGCTTGAAAGTTATTTTTCATCATAAAGTTACAAGGTATCACATTGGCTGTACATTCTAACTTATTGGGCTCTTGGTTAGGTTGACTAGGTCCCCTTAAGGTACTTAAATGTGAGCGTCATGGATGATGTTGAATATGAAACTAAGGTCTTGGGTGAGTTTATCAGTCCCATGCTTTGTGTGTGTGTGTGTGTGTGTGTTTGCACATTTGTGTATGTGTGTAGGGGGCAGAAGTCATTGTCAGGTGTCTTCTTCAGTTGTTTCTCCATCTTGTTGTCTGGCACGGATTCTCTCACTGAACCTGGCTGGGTGAGACCTCTGGATCTGCCCACCTCTGGCTCTCCAGCTCTGAGATTACAGTTGTGCATCCACTATACCTGGCATTTGTGTGGGTCCTAGGAACTGAATTCAGGTTGTTGTGCGTATATGGCAAGCACTTAAATATATTTTTAAAATTCATTCTTCTCTCATGTATTACATCCCAACTATAGTTTCCCCTCCCTCCTTTCCTCCCAACCCCCTTTCTCCTCCCTACCCTAATTCCTCCTGTTTCTTGGCAAGCACTCTTTTATCCTATCTTTCTCCGTGTCTCTGTCTGTCTTTCTGCCTGCCCACCTGTCTCTTTTTCTCTTTCTCCAGTGCCCACCCCACATCTTGGGACTGGCGGGAGGTAGGAAGCTAATCTGAAACAGGCCCCTCCCCCTGTGGCAGTTGCCTGCTTCCTTCCTTGAAGATCCAGAGCTGTGTTGTCACCCTCTGCACCCTTTCTTCAATGGGTTGGAACAAGTTTAGGAGCCTGGATGGATGAAGTTAGGCCTTTTAAAATTTTATAATCAGTTTCTCCTTTCTTGGGAAGAAATATAGCCAGTTAAATATAGCCAGTTCCCTTTGTTGTTCTGTGATACTTTGGAAAAAAACAAAGATCCAGGATTCTCTACGTTGGGCCCGAAGTTCCCTTCTAGCTCCGTGTTCATCCCGTTTCCCCAAACTGCCTCCATTGGTTTGGTGTAGATTGGAAGACATATGTTTCTTTGATCACGATGAACTGAAGTGACGATGGGATATTTACATGGAGCTCTTAAAATATTTATCTACACAATACTAATGGCACCTAGAAGTTTACTCATTGCATTTTAAAACGGAACAATGTATTATTCATAGCTGGTCAGAAATCCATAATGCATGAGCTGCTCTGGCGAGCTCTTGCTCGGGTGTGTTTGGCCCTCCAATTTGCTGAGGCTGTCCCTGGGAAATGCTGACATCTGCTGAATGCTTAAGCACTTCCCAAACACGTGGTTTCTCTGTGAGTGATGCAGGTCTTTTGTGGAGCTTGGAACGGTTCACAGGCAGATCCTGTTTGCTCCCTGAAAAATCCAGTGTGTGATGTAAAGGTAGACAGACTGGCTGGGAAACCCTGTGTGTGACTTTTCTCCATGTGGAGCAGGGAAGAAAGACAGATCCCCAGGACAGCTCTCTCAGCCAAGAAGAGGCTATTAATCAAGTGCACATTCGTGACCCAGCAAGAAGCTAGTTGCTATGCCAAACCGTTTATACCTTGCTCATGTGGTGTGGGTCTTCTGCAATCTTGAAAAAAATATTGTCTTAGCCAGTGAGATGTCTCAGCAGGTAAAGGAGCCTACTGGCAAGCCTGACATCCCTGGGGCCCGCATGGTAGAAGGAGACTCTTGTGGGTTGCTCTCTGACCTCCACACATGTGCTGTAGCTCACATGTATGCCTCCCAAATAAAAAGTCAGTGTGATTTTTCAGGGGTTGGGGAGAAATTAACTGCAAATTGAATAAGCAGGAAGGAGATGAAGAAATATCAGGCAGGGATCGAGTCATCTTTTGAAAGCAAGCACCTTTCTGTTCTGATCCCAGCTGCTTATTACGCAAGCCCCATGGTGGGCTGTAGGATAATGGATGCAAAGTAGCTGCTCCAGGTATAAAGTAAGTTGTAATGGCTAATAAAACTGAATACTAAACAATGCCCAAAGCAAAACAAAACAAAAGAAGAAACTAATAGGGGAAGACTTGGAGCAGAGAGATGGGGAAGATATGATCAAGATACTTTGTATGCAGACATGGAGTTTTCAAAGACTAAAAACATTATTAAAAATAAAAGGATGAAGTGCTAAAAATGCAGTGTTTTTCTTGGAGGCAAATGAGAAAACATGTGGAAATGCCCATTAATAACCACCAATAAAAAAACTAACATGTAACTACAATATTTTACCATATGCTTCATTTTGAATGTTTTTGTTTTTATTTGAAATATATATTAATAGACATTACAAAACCCCATCAACAGAACCAAACAAAAGATCAGTAACATGCCATTTGTACTCAGTCCCAGTTCTTCACAAGTTTACAAGCACTGTAAATGCAGGTAAAAACGAAACAATTTGATGATCAAAAGATATGTCTTAAACCCATCCAGCCATCCCAGGAACAAGTTGTATCTTGCTGGCAGGGTCAAAAATGAGTTCGTATTCCCAGGCCTCGGAACCTAGCTCCTATCCTGCTTCTTCAGGTGTTTCATGTTTGTCTGCTAATCAGTAAAAGTTGCCACTATCGGTTACGTAAGCTAAGTCTCACAAGCTGTAAATGTGTTGCTTATCTTGTTAAAGCTTGCCCTCTCCTTTGTTCATTTATCATCCTAAAACTCTGGGCCAAAGTCCAAGAGAGTATGTGACTAAAGAGAGCTGAGTTGAGGGTCCTGAAACCAGATGACCTGGAAAGCCCCAATCACCCACGTTTACTTCCTTGGTCAACCCCTTGTGTTAGAACGTGATTGGTCAATGCAACAGCCCACCTCACTCCTGTTCCCATCCTTTAAAACCCAACATCTTGACAACCTGTCACCCGATAAGGATACTTTAATGAAGAAACATTAAGGTAAGGCTAGACATACACCTGAGAGGGTGTGAGTCACTAGTATAGGATCCTGTTATTCCAAACAGCAAACAAGTCCAGGAAGGTGAAGCTTCATAGTTCAGATACACAGCTAGTTAGAGACAGCTAAGCATCCCAACCCACCCTCCCTCTAGCTGCCTTTCTGCTTGTTTTCAACTTTCAGCCTTAGTCGAGGAAGTAGAAAGCAAAATTAGTGCCCTCCCTTCTTACTTGGTTAGCCAGTGAAAGATCTGGAAAACCATCTGGTAAGGAAACATGTTTCCTCTCCCCCTATAGGTGTTCTCCATTCAATAGCATAAATATTCTCAGAAATTATATTTTGGTACTTTGAATTTGAGAGAAAACAATAGTTTCTCTGCTGCCAAACTCTGGAGAGAGAAAGAGAGAGAGAGAAAAAATCCACAGCCATTAACTGGAACCTGAATGGTGCATTAGCGAGCTGAACCAACTGCTTAATGAGGTGCCCTGGACAGCGTGATCAATAGAGAGTTTGGTTGGGGGTACACATTTCTTCAGAAACTCACTCACCCCGAAGACAAATGCAGAGGGCATGGTGGGCAGGCACAGGGCAGGGTGAGTTAGCATCAAGGCACATCTCTTATTCATGGAAACAGGGCATCAGAGGGAGCCGAGTGTGGCTTCGTTTTGACATGGGAATAAAGAGAAACACGCTGGGAAGTTGGTTGGCGCTTGGTTAAAATGCCATTTCTGAGTTGTGCTGTACACACTGCACTCTGGGAAAAAAACCTGCCTGGTTTATTTCTAAGTTTGTTTGAGGGAGTCAGTGGGCTGCATCCCTGGAACCCTTCCATCCCCTCCCTGCCAACGAAGCACATCCGGTGTTTTTTCTTCCACGGGTGGGGATAGGAGGGTGACTTTAAAACTCACTACATAGTAGAGGCAACTATGAGGAAGGAGGCTGCTGCTGGACTGAAGAGCCCCTAGCACTGAGAGCAAGGGATTGGAGTCTGCGGATACTGGTGGTGGTCCTCTCAGCTGGCTCTTCCACCCTTCTGGATTCATCCACGCCTTTGTCATCATTGGTCACGGTGCTGCTGGCTGCACTGGAGTGTGCTTCTGGGAGGTTGTCCTAACTCAGTAACTCACAACTCAGGCCAGTGGGGGCTCTCAGAAGGAGACGGTGCCCCAATAGGCGCAAGCTTCGCGTCTTAGTGTCTGTTTTCCTCCTTTCTGAAATGACAGTATTAATACCCTTTCACATAGGGCTGCTTTGAGGAGGAAACAAAAATCTACTTATTTTAAGTCACGGTGCCTGGTACATAGGAGTGCTCTGCCATGTGAAAGCCACTGCCCCCTCCCATGTCAGTGAGGGTGCATTCTAGTGTCGATGGGAAGCTCTCCATGGTGATGGGGAGTGGTCAACCTTGCATAACTTCTTTGTGCTATAGTTTGGATCTTGACCTGCTCTCAGAGGCCTATGTGTTAAAGGATTGGTCCCTGGCGTGGTGCTATAGTAGGCAGTGGTGACGTTGAGAGGTGAGGCTTTATGGATGGGGGTCTTTAGTTCACTGTGGTTATTTCCTTAAAAGGGACTATGGGGCTCTGTTACTATCTCCTCCTCCTCTTTCTCCTCCTCCTTCCTCTTTCTTCCTGCCCCCCACTTGTTTCTTGGATATGAAGTTGCCAGTTTTGATCTGCTGCAGGGCTCTTACCATTATATGCAGCTTTGCTACAGGCTCAAAAGCAGTGTGTTCCTTCAGTCACGAACTGAAACTTCTCAAACTGGGCCAAATAACCCATTTCGTTTTATAAATTAACTACCTCAAGTATTTCATTATAGCAATGGAAAGTTGTTAATAGCCTTGGTTTCTTCACATACAAACTAGGAGAATATCTATATGATATATATATCTTATGACTATATGAATATTCTAGAAAGATAGTGGGAAGGAGGGAAAAGGATTACATAGCATGGCAATTTCAATTCACTTGTATGCTCAGTGAGCATAGACCACAAGGAAGCACGTATGGGAAGTCTACAGATCTGGTCTCCCCCTAGGGTCTCGTGTGCTACTCCTGATGTCAACAACCAATGAGCACTGTGATTTTTGTGTGTGTGTGTGTGTTTATAACTTGTATGTATGTATATAACAGCAGCAAGACCCTAAATATAATCGGTTACCTGTCAGAGCTACACTTGTTGACAGATGGTATTTACTATGTTGTCTTCAGTACAACATCTTCTCATGCAGATGCTTCCACAATTGCCCAATTTGCTTTTGCTTCAATTTTAATACATAGCCCTCAGTGTGGAATCTCTGCTGTAAATGTCCTCTAGCCACTGAAGTTTTTGTGGGAATCCAATGAGACAATAGATATGAAGGAGCAACGAGGAGATATTGTTCTTAATAGTGATTTTTTTTTTTTAATTCAGTGCCAGGGTTGAACCTAGGACCTCACATGTGCTAGGCAAGTTCTATACCACCAACCACACAATACCCCAGTCCAACAGTGATTTTCTGACTATAATCTTTCAGGCTCCAGGCATAAGAACTAAGGTGAAATGTTCTTTTTTACTCGTGTTCTAGGACCAGATTTCCCAGACGTGGCTGTCAGAGTGGAGAATTTTCTCGGTGGAGACAATTATGAGAGAAGGAGCCCCCTTCCCCATCCCCGGGAAGCCACGTGACTAGACTCAGAGAAGCCAGCGAAACATCCTGATTAAGGGCCTTTGGATGAAGTCTGAAAATTGTGGGGTTCGAGCAGCTGAACAGGTACCACTGTAAAAGGGGTCAATTTTGTGGCTGCGCCAGAGTACGGAAAATACTTCTCTTGCGTGAAACTCCTACAGCACCTCCTTTATTGCAGCATCCCTCTGTGTTCTTGAAAGGAATGCAGCGCTAGAGGCAGGCAATGCCTTTTTCAGCCATTTCATCCCCAGGTTTGGGCTACATCTCCATTTCTAGAGGTCTTAGTGATTCCAGGTTTTAATAAGGAGCTCACAACCCATGTGACAAATACAGGAGACGTGAGTCTGTGGACTTTGGGTGTTGCTGTGGTAATTTAAACATTCTTTATACAAAGTTACTACAAAGCCAAATAAAGATAGTGCTTTTTCAGAGGCGAGTGTGGCTGGTAAGAAAAATGATCATTTGGGACCGGATGGTTTTGGGTTTTCATTGTTATTTGTGCCCTTCCTCAAACTTTCAGGACCCTGTAAATTGTGGTTGGTAGTTTTAAAGGAAGGTCAGCTAGTTTTGTGCATGAAGTCAGGGGTTCCATGGGTCTCGACCTGTTGCTACAGAGCAATATCTGTTACTGAGACTCTTTATAATTCTTTCCTTGAAAGAATCTGGACGTGGGATGGACTTGAAGAGGCCATGGGTTAAGTCTGCCTAGAATTTGGGTGGATTCTAACAGACCAGCTTAGGAAAAAAAAAGAACTGGGGTCAAAACAAAACCTCGAGGAAAAAGGTGCTGTGTTTTACTGTAGCGCCGAGAGGAGGGAAAAAACTGAGTAGCGAGCTGGAGACACAGTTGGAGGCTACGGGGATGCAGCAAGCAGGGGTCAGGAATCCACCTAGGGTGGAGAGCAGGGTCAGAAACAAGGGCCAAACCAGAAACTGAGCCAGGAAGAGAGAATTCTGGAATTGTCTGAGGCTCATGAGCCTCTGCCTTGAGCTTCCTAGGAGGACAGGGCTGAGTTTCTTATTGTTAGCTGCATGACTGTGACCAGGTTACCTCTCTGGCCCTCAGATTCTTTTCCTACAACTTCTGTTAACTGTGAGTCACGTGGGTGAGCTGCTGGTATAACTGCTGTTTACGTGAGAAGTGTGACTCTGTGGTCCTCGTCTCCTCACAGGAGACTTTGGTGAGATTTGCTTTGGATATGTGGATAAGGCCATCCTGAAAGGCAGTCAAGCTTGGCCCATCCTTCTGCCCTTGTTGGAATTGGTTCTATTACCCCTGTCAGTCAAACCCCAGCAGATGGTCCATATTATGCGGCTTACATGAGTGTTCCTCAGCATCAATATGCCAGCTCGGTTTCCTCATTAATAGAGCATTTGCTTAGGGATTGTTCTCCAGAAGAATGTAGCCACCAGTCCTCGCTGTGAAAGGCGACTCAACAAGGAGCCTTATCTGTCACTCAGGGTCTCAGCAGGAAGCAGATGGCAAATTGGATAATTTATGGAGAGTGTAACAAAAGAATTATCAGGGAGAATGGAGACAGAATTTAGAGAAACTACTAATAAGTGCAGAAGCCCCGGCCACTCACTGCTGTTCACTCTTCCCACTCAGCCAAAGTGTGGGGAGGTTGGCCGGGTCTAGCTTGGGTAATATGACTCCATGATGCCCTTGTTGCTGAAGGGTGAGGAACATCTGCAACAACCCTGCAGGGTGGGAGTAGATCACAGCCTCTCTTCCTTCCCTCTCTCTGGTCTCTTGCTTGTTGTACTCTGCCATAGCTAAACCTAGTTAGTGGGTGGCATCAGCTGAGCTGCCTGGTTTCAGCCCATGTTGATAAGTCTCCTGGGAGAAGAGATGGGCGGAAAGCTAGCCTAGAGAGACAGGGAGTATGCCCTGCTTAGCTTTCCTGAAAAACCCTCAGCTGTCCAAAATGGTACGGTAAGTTCAGGGTGAGTCTGTTGGGTTTGTTAAGTGATGGTAAAGATGTCTGTTTAAGTGTTTGCAGGATAGTTATTTCTTTAGAGACAGTGTCTCATACAACCCAGACTGGCCTCAAACTCACTCTAACCTTGAGCCTCCGATCTTCTCGTCCCCATCTCCTGAGTGCTGAGATTCAGGGTGTATACCACCATATAGACTTTATATATGATGCTGGGAATTCACCAGTTGTGAGCAAGCACGCTGTCAATGAGGCCACATACCCTGTCCCAGAAAATTTGTAATGAAAAATAAACTTAGCAAATGTGGAGCTACCACCTCTTCTCTCTCATATCATTTCAAAAAGTCACTTTAATTCTCCTGGCCTCATCATGCTCATCTGTGAAGCAGGTGCAAAGCTACCTCTCCATAGGATTAAGTGAGATAAGATACATGGAAATGTATTCACAAGGCCACACCGTGTACACATATTATAAGGGAGTCTACAGACAGACCTCATTGCCAAAGAATTATGTTCTGATCTGGGTGAAAAACTGCAGGTTTAGTGAACAAAACCCAGGACACTTTGAAATCTCTGTGGTGCTCTATTAAAACATGACTGCTGCCTCAAAAGTTTTATATGAAGTGCCAATAGTGTACTGATTTATTCTTATGAAAGCCTTGTGTAGTATTTCCCAATCTGTCTGTGAGATAATGGCTCTAAATGCTTTACGACATAAAAGAATATAATAAATGTTGTAGCTTTGTCCCTCAGCATAATGAAAGAGGGGAAGTTATGGGATGTATCATTCCTCATCGAAATGCATTAGTTTTCTACCAGCATAAATCTCAGAACTGGCTACCTTCTGTTGGCTCGTTTCTCGAAGGAGAGTCCCTGGATGAACAGACTGCCTAAGTCCATTCTCAATGTCCGTTTCTGGCCCCTAAAGGCAGAGCATGACTGAAACTAGAACCGGACACAGAGTGGTCTGGGCTAGGGCCTTTTGAGGAGCCATGTTGCGGAGATTCTTCGCAGACAGTATTTAGCTTGCTCTTTCTTCCACGTGACTACTGTCTCAACAGGTGTTTCCAGTTGTCTAAAGAGGGGTTCCATCCTTACATGACACTGAAAACAAAACCCGAGGCGACTCTTAAATAGGGCATTAATGAATTTAAAGACTGTGGTGGGGTACTTGGGAAGGAAAGATAGATTAACAACTAAGAACTAGGAGAAGATGAACGGGCAACCTTTTCTGTTTGGTGAGAACATGGCTACTATTGACCCTAAACCAAAAGAGGAAAGGAGACTCGGCTAACATGGTTGTGAGGCGGAAGCTGGGTTCCACCAATACCCTGGAACCTCGCACAGTTCAACAGTATTGTTATCAATCCTTTCTTCTTCCTTCTGCTTCCATTGCATTGTAGATGATATTTACACATGCTGTACATTCCTATGGATTTAGCCAACACTGTGTGCCAACACCTAATGCACTTTGTCAATTTCTCTTTCTGACTAGAATACGGCTTTAATGCCTATCGTTGTTTGGATAACCATGGATCTGGTCCCACATTTATAGATATTAGTATGTGGGTATGAGCACTTCACATATGTTGACTCTATATCTTCAATAACCTCTCTTTATGTCTGCAGCGGTCACCCTGGCTGGAGCCACCACCTCCATCACCCTCTGCCTCTTGGATTACTGTAAGGGCTCTTGACTGGTTTTCTTTGATAACATCTGTCCAATCTACTCTCAACATAGCAGTCCAGGAAAGGGGGAAGACGCTCTCTGAGAGAACAAGTAGATTATGCCCCTCTTCTGTCCAAAGCTCTCCATTTCATTCCAAGTACAGTCAAAATCTCACAATAACTTACCAGGCCTTCTCCCATCTAGCTTATCTTTTCCTATTTTGGGGGGTAATATTGGGGATTAAACTCAGAGCCTCACACACCCTGGGCAAGCATTCTTTCACTGAGCTCCACCATCAGCCCTGAGAAGGAGACCTGAGTCACCTTCTTCTAGACTGTGTTTGATATTGTTCCTCCTCACCCAACCTGAGCATCCTGTTTGAAGCAGTAACCTAGCTTGTCCCCACACTCCAATGCCTAGTCCTTTTCCTTTTTTCTTCCCTGCCACTGCCATAGCATACAACACTTAACACACTATGCAACTGGACTTCTCTTTGTATACATTCCTTCCATCAAGACAGGAGTTTTTATTTAATTTACAATGCATTTCTACCACAAAGAATAAATCTTGGGACGTAGTAAACAACAAATAAAAGAATGTTGCTTAAAAGAAGTTTGCCAAGATTTAAGCCTCAGTTGACATCTAAACCGGGTTTACTGTTGTGCCAGGTACTGAGGGACGATGGACAAAGATGATGTATTTTCTGCCCCAGGCAGTGTACAGCCTGGTGCTACTTGGAAATATCAACCCAGTACCAAGAGTGGGGTGCACAGTTCTTACTTACTGTATGTCTTTTATCACTGTTCTGTTACGGTAAAGAGACCATGACCAAGGAAACTCTTATATTTAATTGGGAGATTGCTTTATAGTTTTATAGGTTTGGTCTATCATCATTACGTTTAGACGAATGGCAGCATTTTGGAGCAGTAGCTGAGAGGTGCATCCTGATCCACAGTTAGAGAGAGGGGGTAGAGATAGATAGATACAAAGCCCACCCTTATTGACACACTTCTTCCAACAAGGTCACACCTCCTAATCCTTCTAATTCTCTTAAATAATGCCACTCCCTGGTTACTAAGCCTTCAAGTATATGAGCCTATGAGGTCTACACTGTGCTCAGGTGTGAATAATCTCTCAACCTGAGATTTTGAAAAGACAGCAGATGAATATTACTAAGAAAGAAAGAAAGAAAGAAAAACTCAAGTCTGTACACCATAGAAAAGGGCTTAGTAACACAACTCTGTTGCAGGCAGAATGGGCTCAAAGTTTATAGTAGAGACGCCCTAATAAAGTGTCATTTTATGAAGTTCTTACGTGGAACATGTGGGAAGAAGCAATTGATTGTTGACAGAGTGGTGTGTGTGTGGTGTGTTGTGGTGGTGGTGTGTGTGTGTGTGCATGTTAAGGACAACCTTAAAACTAAAGAGACTGCTTGCATTAGTTATGCTTCTCATTGCTGTGACCAAAGGCTTTACAAGAAGCAATTCAAGGGAGGAAGAGTTGTGGCTCATGATTTAAGAAGGAGCACAGACTACCTGTGGGGAAGGTGTGGCAGGGGTTCCACGAGGCAGGAAAGCTCCTTTAGTTGGAGATTAGTGGATTTTAGGGAATATCAGGGGTCAACGGGTTTTACATGTGCTCTGCATGCCCGGTGGTGTACATGGCAGTAGAAATGCACACCAGGGATGCAGAATTTAGCATTGGGATGAGAATTTGAAAGCCACTATGGGAGTCATAGGTTTTCAAAATGGCCCCAGTTCTTGCCACCTAGCAATGCTATGTGTTTATTACCAACTTCAGTCTTTTTGTTTGCTTGTTTGTTTGTTTCTCAAGACAGGGTTTCTCTGTGTAACAGAACCCCAGCTGTCCTGGACTTGCCCTGTGGAGCAGACTGGCCTTGAACTCACAGTGATCCACCTGCCTCTGCCTCCTGAGTGCTGGGATTAAAGACGTGCACCACTGTGGCCAGGCTCCGATTTCATGGGTAACGCTCACACAACAGATCTCTCTTGTTACACGTACCTTATTGGGTGGTATGCTGTGCACATAAAACAACTGGTGAAAGATGAGAACATCAGCTAATATCAGATGGAGCTGCTTGACAAGCTGCAAAACTGGCCATGCTTTGGACTGCATCTAGACTACTGTAACCTGCTCCCCAAGAACTGAGTTTTTATAGTGAAAAATACTTCTCACAGGAGGCCTTCAACTAAACTGCAGTATCTTAGATTTTATTTGAGAAAGTCAGTAGCTGCTCCCAACTCTAATCACATATGTTTTGGCCCTCTTATAAGTACATCTGGCATTTAGACTGTGAAATACCCTACTGAGCCTCAAATTCTCTGACCGAGTTACTGATAAATTCACTGAAATGTGTACCAGCCTTTAAAATGAGTTCATAAAAAATGATCTCAGTTCAGAGTTATGTAGTTGTTCCAGTTGAAGAGCTCCGGCTATAGGGGAGGAGAAAACACAGGGATGAGAGCAGGGATGGGAGGAGGGTTGATTCAGGGTGCTCCCCTTTCATCCCTGTCACTGGACCTGCAGCGGTTCATGCATCATGACACTTCTCACATTGGTGTCACTCAGAGACAGAGACTCAGAGAAGGTAATTGCCCTCCCCAGTCACACAGCTAGCAGAGGTGGGGGAGCCCCTCAGTTCTGTCCCTGGGGCTGTCCTTTCATGTGAGCTTGAACACATCCAGCCAGCGCTTTGATCTTCTGTTTCCTCTGATGTAAAGTGGGGCTAATGCTATTGGTTATAGACAGAGGAGGGAAAATTAAGGGGCCGTGAGAGCTCCTGAAATCAGCGTGGAGAGCTTTACACATGAGGGTGGTTGTTGTTACGGAGGAGGGGTGGAATTAAGGTGATTTTTAACTGTCTGGAGAACTTGCTGTCATCTTTGTTATTATTATTATTACTAAAAATACCATGAAAAGACAAAACCTTGGAGGGGCCCTAGTACTCACAAAAGATTTAGCCCAAGCCTAGGAATGTGTCCTGAATGCAGGGACATAGTCTCTTTTCAGATGCACAAAAATCCCAGTGCATGTGTGTAACATCTGCTGGTGACAGAAGTACTTAAAAAAAGATTCAGTTTTTTTTTGGTAGTGTGTGCACATGCACCTACGTGTGTGTGTGTGCATGCCTGTGTGTGTGCATGTTTATCTATGCCAACTAGACGCTAGTGCCCGTGGAGGCCAGTAGGATTTCCTGGAGCTAGAGTTACATGAGGTTGTGAGCCACCCAGCATGGGTTCTGGAAACAAAACTCGAGTCCTCTGCAAGAGAAGCAAATGCTCTCAACAACCAAACCATTTCTCCAACCCCAATAGAAGTGGATTATTTTATTTTATTTTTTATTTTTTTGAGACAGGGTTTCTCTGTGAAGCCCTGGCTGTCCTGGAATTCACTCTGTAGACCAGGTTGGCCTTAAACTCACAGAGATCTGCCAGCCTCTGCCTCCCAGAGTGCTGGGATTAAAGGCCATGCCTGGCACAGAAGTATTTTTTTTAAAGGATTTTTTTTCCTTTATTGTCTTTCATGAGAGGGTTGTTGTGACCTTGAGAAAAATTATTTGCCCACATTGAACTTGTTTCTTTATTTGGTAAAATCATAATGATGACATCTACATAACAGTGCTCATACCATTAATTCAGCAACTATGCTAAGTGCTTGTCTTCAGATGCTGGGGATGTAGTAATGAGCAAAACAGAAAACACTCTCACCCATTTCCGTTTCAGTGATGTAAACAATATGTAAAAAACATAGTCTCAGTGCACAGCATGTCAGATGGCAGTGAGCATAAAGGGAAAATGAAGCAGTGAGGAAAGAGGTAATTTTCACTTTTTTTTTTTATAAATATACAGCAGCTTAGAAGGCACTATGGTTTGGAATCCATCCCATATTCACATTTCAGTATAGTGAACTTTATTGTTCTGTATATTTTTCATATACCAATTTACAAATAAACATTACAGGACTTGGAGAGTTAGCTGAGTAGTTCAGAGCACTTGCTGCCCTTCCAGAGGACAGGGGTTCAGTTTGCTACACCCACCTAAGGTGGGTTACAACTATTTGTTTTATTAAAAACCTTTATTTATTTATTACAGTTTATTCACCTTGTATCCCTGCTGTAGGTCCCTCCATCTCCTATCAGTCCCACCCACCCTCCTTCTTCTCCTGCCATGCCCCTTCCATAGTCCACTGATATGGGAGGTCCTCCCCTTCTATCTGACCCCAGCCTATCAAGTCTCTCCAGGGCTGACTGCGTCATCTTCCTTCATGGCCTGGCAAGGCTGCATCCCCCCTGAATGAGGTGATCAAAGAGCTGGCTACTGAGTTTATGTCAGAGACAGCCCCTAACCCCTTACTAGGGAACCCACTTGGAAACTGAGCAGGGGGTCTAGGACCTCTCCATGCATGGTCCTTGGTTGGAGTATTGTCTCTGCAGGCCCCCCTGGGATCAGGTATTTTGGCTTTGTTGTTCTCCTTGTGGAGTTCCTGTCCCCTCCAGGTCTTTCTATCTGCCTCTTCTTCCATAAGGGTTCCTGCACTCTGCCCAAAGTTTGGCTATGAGTCTCAGTATCTCCTTTCATACCCTGGTGGGTACAGTCTTTCAGAGGTCCTCTGTGGAAGGCTCCTGTCCTGTTCCTTATCTTCTCCTACTTCTGATGTCTATCCTGTTTGCCCTTCTGAGTGAGGTTTCAGCATCTTCCCAAGGATCTTGTTGTTTAGTTTCTTTAGGACTATAGATTTTAGTATGTTTATCCTATATTATATGTCTAGTATCCACTTATAAGTGAGTATATGCCATATGTGTCTTTCTGCTTCTTAGATACTTCACTGAGGATGATACTGTCTAGTTTCCATCATTTGCCTGAAAATTTCAAAATTTCCTTGCTTTTAATTCCTAGTAGTATTCCATTGTGTAAATGCACCACAATTATACATTCATTCTTCAGTTGAGGGACATCTAGGTTGTTTCCAGATTCTGGCTATTATGAAAATTGCTGCTTTGAACATAGTTGAGTAAATGTCCTTGTTGTATGGTTTAGCATCTTTCTGATATATACCTAGGAGTGGAATAGCTGGATCTTGAGGCAGCACTAGTCCTAATTTTCTGAGAAAGTGCCAGATTTATTTCTGAAGAGGTTGCACAAGGTTACATTCCCACCAGCAATGGAGGGTGGTGGTAGCTCCTCTTTTTCCACAACTTCTCCTGCGTGCTTTATCCCTTGATTTTTGATCTTAGCCATTCTGATGGATATAAGGTGGAATCTCAGGGTCACTTTGATTTGCATTTCCCTGATGGCTAAGGACATAGAGCATTTTTTAAGTGTCTCTCTGCCTTTCGATATTTTTCTGTTGAGAATTCTCTGTTAGCTCTGTACCCCATTTTTTAATTTGATTGCTTGCTTTGTTGGTGTTTAACTTCTTCAGTTTTTATATATTCTGGATATCAGCCCTCTGTCAGATGTGGGGTTGGTGAAGCTCTTTTTCCCAGTCTGTAGGCTGTTGTTTTGTTCCGATGACAGTGTCCTTTGCTTTACAATGGCTTTTAAGTTTCAAAAGGTCCCATTTATTGATTGTTGATCTTAGAGCTTGTGTTATTGGTGTCCTGTTCAAGAAGTTTTCTCCTGTGCCAATGAGTTAGAGGCTCTTCCCCGCTTTTTCTTCTAACAGATTTAGTGTGTCTGGTTTTATGTTGAGGTTTTTGATCCACCTGGAATTGAGTTTTGTGCAGGGTGATAAATATGGATCTATTTGCATTCTTCTACATGTAGACATCAGGTTAGACCAGCACCATTTGTTGAAGATGCTATCTTTTTTCCATTGTATGGTTTTGATATCTTTGTCAAAAATTAAGTTTCCATAGGTGTGTGGGTTTATTTCTGGGTCTTCAATTCAATTCCATTGATCCGCCATTGTGTTTCTATGCCAGTACCATGCTGTTTTCATTACTGTTACTCTATACTACAGCTTGAGATCAGGGATGGAGATACCTCCAAAAGATCTTTTATTTTACAGGATTGTTTTATTTATTTTGGGGTTTTTGTTTTCCCATATGAAATTGAGAATTGTTCTTTCAATGTCTATAAAAAATTGTCTTGGTATTTTGATGGGAATTGCATTGAATCTGTAGATTGCTTTTGGCAGGATGGCCATTTTCACTCTGTTAATCCTACTGATCCATGAGCATGGGAGATCTTTCTATCTTCTGATATCTTCTTCAATTTCTTTCTTCAGAGACTTGGAGTTTTTTCGAACAGGTCTTTCACTTTCTTGGTTAGAGTCACACCACTGTACTTTATGTTTTTTTTCCGTGGCTATTGTGGACCTTGTTGTTTCCCTAATTTCTTTCTCAGCCCATTTGTCTTTTGTATACAGGAGGGCTTCAGTTTTTTTTTTTTTGAGTTAATTTTGTATTCAGCCACTTTTCTGAAAGTGTTTATCAGCTGAATGAGTTCTCTGGTAGAAATTTTGGGGTCACTCATGTATAGAATCATATCATCTGTGAATGGTGATACTTTGACTTCTTCCTTTCAGATTTGTAGCTCCTTGATCTCCATTAGTTGTCATATTGCATTAGCTAGGACTTCAAAAGCTGTTGAAGTGATAAGGAGAGAGTGGTCAGCCTTGCCTTGGCCCTGATTTCAGTGGGATTCTTTTTCTTCTTCTTCTTCTTTTTCTTCATCATCATCTTCTTCTTCTCTATTGCTTTCAGGTTGCCATTAAGTTGCTTGTATGAGAGGCCTTAAATTTCTTTATGAAGGCACTTAGTGCTATGAACTTTCCTCTTAGCACTGCTTTCATTGTGTCCCATAAGTTAGGGTAAGTTGTACCTTCATTTTCATTGAATTCTAGGAAATCTTTAATTTCTTTTTTTATTTCCTCCCTGACCCAGTTGTTATTGAATAGAGAGTTGTTCAGTTTCCATGTGTGTGTAGGCTTTTGGTTATTACTGTTATTGTTGAGGCCTAGTTTTAGACTATGGTAGTCTGACATAATACAAGGTATTATTTCAATTTTCATATCTGTTGAGGCTTGCTTTTTGCCCGACTATATGGTCTATTTTGGAGAAGGTTCCATGAGGTGCTGAGAAGAAGGTATACTCTTTCGTGTTTGGGTGAAAGGTTCTATAGACATCTGTTAGGTCCATTTGATTTAAAACTCCCTGTAAGTGCCTTTATTTTTCAGTTTAGCTTCTGTCTCAATGATTTTTCCCTTGGTGAGACTGGGATGTTGAAGTCTCCACTCTTAAGATGTTGGGATCATGTGTGATTTAAGCTTTATTAATCTTTCTTTGACAAATGAAGGAGTCCTTGTATTTGGTGCATAGATGTTCAGGATTGTGATGTCTGGTGGATTTTTCCTTTGATGAGAATGAAGTGTCCCTCTCCATCTCATTTGAGTAGTTTTGATTGAAAGTCTATTTTATTCAATATTAGGATGGCTACTCCAGCTTGCTTTTTGGGTCTGTTTGCTTGGAAAACCTTTTTCCAGTCCTCTGAGGTAGTGTTTATCTTTGTCGCAGAGGTGTGTTTCTTGAAAGCAGCAGAATGTTGGAGCCTGTTTCCCCAACCAATCTGTTAGTCTATGCCTTTTTCTTAGATGGTTGAGACCATTGATGTTAATAGATATTGGTCATCAATGATTGTTAGTTTCTTTTGTTGTGGAGTTGGTGGTGATTGTGTGTTTGTGTTCTCTTGCTTTTTTATTGTGAAGTTATCTTTATCCTGTGTTTTCTTGGGTGTAGTTGATCTAGTTGGGTTGGAGTTTTCCTTCTAGTGTCTTCTGTAGGGCTGGATTGTTGTGTATATATTGTTTAAATTTAGTTATGTCATGGAATATTTTGCTTTCTCCACATATATTGATTGAAAGTTTTGCTGGGTGTAGTATTCTGGGTTGGTCTTAGGCCCAGGCCCTTCTGGCTTGCATAGTCTCTGTTGAGAAGTCTGGTGTGATTCTGATAGGTCTGCTTTTATATGTTACTTGGCTTTTTCCCCTTGCTGCTTTTATTTATTTATTTATCTATCTATCTATCTATCTATCTATCTATTTATTTATTTTTGTTGTTGTTCTATAGATTTAGTGTTTTGATTATTATGTGGTGGGAGGAGTTTCTTTTTTGGTCTTGTCTATTTGGTGTTCTGTAGGCCTCTTGTATGTTTATGGGCGTCTCTTTCTTAAGGCTGGGGAAATTTTCTTCTATGATTATCTTGAAAATATTTTCAGGGCCTTGAAGCCTGGAATCTTCTTTTTCATCTATTCCTATCATTTTTAGATTTTATCTTTTTATGATGACCTTGATTTTTTGGATGTTTTGTGTTTGTTACTTTTCTGATTTTATTTTTTCTTTGAGAGATGTATCAATTTCTGTAATTATATCTTCAGCACCTGAGATTCTCTCTTCCATCTCTTGTATTCTGTTGGTAATGCTTACCTTTGTGGTTCCTGATCTTTTTTCTAAGTTTTGCAGCTCCCTGGTTTTCTCTGTTTTCTTTATTGATTCTGTTTTCATGTCTTGCACCATTTCATTAATCTGTTTGAATGCGGTTTCCTGTCTATGATGGCCTCCTTTTTTTTGTTGTTGTTCAGTCCCTCTTTATGTACCTCGATATGTGCTTCCATTTTTTTTGTCATTTCCTCTTTAGGTGCCACGAATAACTGCATAATTATAGATTTAAGATTATTATCCTGTGTTTCAGATGCAATAGAATATCCGTTGATTTTTGGAGATTCTGGTGAAGCCATGATGTCCTTGTTTTTGTTGTCTGTATTCTTATGCTGGCCTCTAGCCATCTGGTTGTTTGTAGCCTTGAGGGATTATTCTTGGAACCTGTACTGCAGACTGGATCCACTTGTCTCTGGAGTCTTCTCCCCTGGATTCACTGCCTCTGCTGGTTTACTGTTTGTGACCCAGGTATATCAGTTAGCCGGGGCACAGGCAGAAAGCTCTCCGAGCCTAAAGGTCCTCCAGTGCCCCACAGGAGGTCTTCTTGGGGAGGAGGACAATAGAACTTTGGTCAGGTGCTTAGCTAAGTTCCACTGGGTTCTCTGTGCTGGGCTCGCTGTTTCTGGACTGTGTGAGCCAGGCTGCTGGGGCACTGGTGGATGGATCTCTGTGCCCACAGCTGCTCCAATGCCACAAAGGTTTCCTTAAGATAACGGGGAATGGAACCTGGGTTCCACAGCTGAGCTCTGCTGTGTTCACTGTCTGTGCTGTGTTGGCTGATCCTGACCTTGGAGAGCTGGGCAGGAGGGGTGCAGGCAGAATGGGGCTGCTCAGAATGTCTCCTCCACCGGGTAGTGAGAGTGAGTGCCACTAGCCGCTGCAACCAGGAAGGTGTCCACAGGATGTTGAGTGTGATCTCCCTGGTCTGGAACCAGGAACCACTAGTACCCAGAAGGTGTCTACAGGACTGTGAGAGTGGGCACCTAGGTATGGAGCCTCACACTCAGTATAGGAAGGCTTTTACTCCACAGGCAGTGAGAGAGTGCCCAAGGTCTGAGCCGCCGGGTCCTAGGAAGGTAGCCACAGATGGTGGGTTTGGTGAGCGGCCTAGGGCTGCGGGGTCAGAACTGGGCAAGCTGCTGCTGCAGGTTCAAGGAAGGTATCCATAGATGGTGGGTTCCGGCCGGAGGCCTGAGGCCGCAGGGCAGGAGCTCTGTACACCCCTGCTGCTGGTCCTTGGAAGGCAGTGCTGGGTGGGAGCCTGGGAATTTTTTCCTGGGATTTTCAGGGTAGCCTGAAGATGGACCTTCAAATATCCCCGTGGATTCTCCTCTCACCTGAGGAACGCAGACATTGGGGTTTTGGGGTCCACAGTACAGCCTGCCGGGCACCCTGCTTTCACCGCTGAACTGCTGTCTATATACCCTGCATGGTCAGCGCCGCCATCTTGGATCTCCCCAGGTTACAACTATTTGTTACGCCAGCTTCAGGAGATCTATTCTCCTTTTCGGGACTCTATAGGCACCCACACATAGATAGTCACATTATATATATATAATATATACATCTCAGTAAAAATAAAAGTAAATGTTTAATACAATAAAAATTAGAAAAGTCAAAGCAAAACAAAACTCCCAAGTGGAAACCTAATCACCAAGGTGATGTTGTCCAGGGTTACGACCTTTAGTAGGTGGTTAGGTTGCAAACCTCAGCACAAGTGGATAGGATAAGTGAAGAGAACTGGCTAAACCCTTTCCTCCTCCCATCTAACCTACCACAGGAAGACCACAGCACCACTTGGGAGGCGAAGAGTGAGGCTAGAGACTTCATCTGTTGGTACCTGGATCATGGGAAAAAATTATTCTGCCACCTACAGTTTTTTAGTGGTTTGAATAAAAATGGCCCCCAAAGGCACATAAGGAGTGGCACTATAGGAGGTGTGACCTTGTTGGAATAGGTGTGGCTTTGTTGGGGAAAGTGTGTCAAAGAGGTGGGCTTTGAGGTTTCAGAAGCTCAAGCCAGACTTTAGAGCTCAGTCTTCTACCTGCTGCCTGTATATCGGGATGCAGAACTCTCAGCTCCTTCTCCTGCCCCAATGTCTTCTGCATGCCACCATTCTTCCCACTGTGATGACAATGGACTAAACTCTGAACTGTAAGCCTGCCCTATTCAAATGTTTCCCTCTACAAGAGCCGCCATGGTCAGGGTGTCTTTTCACACCAATAAAATCCAAACTAAGACAAGTTTTTTAGTTGTATTTTGTATTTTGTTACGGCAGCAGGATTATACTGAGGAAGCTTTGCTGAAAGTAACAACCGAGTCCGCACTAAAGAACTGGGGTGGGGAGTCTTGTGGCTGGCTGCTCTGAGGTGGAGATGTGGCTGGTGTGCCGTGAGTCTGAATACAGTGTACTCAGGGGTCGGGGATCTGCAAATGAGATGACATTTGATATACATTAGGTTCTCCACAGTTACTGGGTAAGGATAAAGGAATAAAAACAGGATGTGTTCAGGGTCCTACACAGGAAATTATAAATCTATTGACGCAAAGAATAGGCTTGCAAATAAAAACGCAAGATAAACAAAATGAAAGCACCATTTACCTCGAAGCTGCAAGAAGAATGTTATATTTCAGTGAAGTTTCTATCAGTCACTTGCCATGACCAGCCCCTTCACACGCCTGGAGATTTCCGCTGACTGAGTTATTACTCATCTGCAAACTAGAAGGTAATATGACCTTGGGATTTCAGAAACTGCAGATTCATGGGGAGTGCTGGGATGGCAGGGAGAACAACTTTTAAGGTTGATGTTAGAGGACGTGGCCCCTCCCACAGTCCTTGTGCAGTTGCCTCTATCATAGAATACTGTTTAAGGAACCACATGTAACTGCACATCCAACCAGTTCAAGAGTTTTGCCATTCTTTCCAACCACCAAGTGTGACTTTTCACTAGGTTCTGATATAGCAAACAGCCTTCAAATTTTCCTCCAGCACTGGTTGGGTTTTAGTGACTAATAGCATAGTTCTGATGAAGTCTGAGACCTGTTGGGGCTAGTTGTGAAAGAGGGCAAAGGTCACTTAGATGTGTCTGTATGCTGGAGAAAACTGAAGGGAGTCTCATTTTTAAGCCTTATGGATCTCTACATGTAGCTGCAGAAGACACTAAGCCTCCGTAGGACCAGGCTGCAGACAAGCCTGTAGAGGATTTTCTTAATTAGTAATTGATGGGGGAGGGCCTATCACCTCTGGGTTGGTGGTCCTGGGTTCTATAAGGAAGCAGGCTGAGCAAGCCACAGGAGCAAGCCAGTAAGCAGCACCCCTCCAAGGCCTCCTCATCAGCTCCTGCCTCAGGTTCCTACCCTGCCTGAGTTCCTGTCCTGACTTCCTTTGATGATGGACTACAATGTGGAAGTATAAGCCAATTAAACTCTTTCCTCTCCAACTTGCTTGGTGTGGTGTTCCAGTTTAGCAGTAGTAATCCTGACCAGAACCCCCCCCCCCGCCCTGGGTATGAAATAACAGAGGCTCCCCATTCTGTAACCTGGCAGGAAGTCTCTTCAAGGATAATCTGAAAGTCCGCCTGACATTTGTAAAGCATCGGAGATTTGCAAACCCAACCTGCTTACGTTAGAAATAGACACTGAAGGAATGGGAAATGAAGATAGATCGAGCTTTGATTTATTTGACCATTTGATATCGCCTTTGACAACTTTGCTTACCCTGACATGTCAATAAAGTTATTAAAATGAAAGCTGAAAAAGGCATGGAGCATCAGAGCATAACAGTTTCATTTCTGAGTCACAGTGGTCAGCCAACCAAGAGAGAGTGAGCCCTAGGCACAGAGGGACTGCTTTAATTCTAGGCTTGCCACTCACCTCTATTTGACATCCGACACTGTGCTTAAGTGCTCCTAAGCACATCCAGGGAAAGGAATGAGTAAATAATTGGTTGTCCCTTTAAAAATAGAAAATAACAGGGTAAGGTTTAACTGCCATAAATTATTCTCAAGCTGACTGTTCAGAGTAGATTCATTTTTACTCTTTGTCTTCCATCAAAAGAAAATAGTTTAGGTCACTTAGAGTTTTACTTTCCCAAGAGGAAATGGAAAGTTGTAAGTTTACTGTTACTCAGAGTGTTATAGGATGGTGAAATAAAAATTCTGCATTACGTCAAGGGTTCACTAGGAAGCTGGTACCAGGCAAGTGTTACTCTGCCTCGATGGATAAATGCTAGTACCATTCATGATAACGCACCATCAGGGCATCCTACTTCTTTGTGTTTTAAAGAGTGTTGTGAATTTCCCTTAGAACACATGTCCAGCGTAAAGGACGAGTGTTCTCATGTACTGATGGAAACTATGGCTATTCAGTAGAGAACCAGCTGTCTCAGGAAAGGTGCCCTGCAACTCTGAGCCTACAAATTATCCTAGAAAGGGGACTCAGTCCTTTCCACAGTGAGTCATTCTGCCCTTGGCTTGTTCATTCAAGAGCTGTATAGGAAGGCTAATAGGACTCCAGTTTATTTCTCTCCTCCTCATCTTCCTCTTCCTTCTTCCTGTTTGTCTTTATTTATTATTATTATTATTATTATTATTATTATTATTATTATTTGAGACAGTCCTCTCACTGCCTGGAGCTCACTAAGTGTGCTAGGCTGACTGGCCAGGAAGCAGCAGACATCTGCCTACCTCTGTTTCCCCAGCTCTGGGATAACAAGCGTGCACATCACACCTGGCTTTTTGTGTGAGTGATAGGAATTGAACTCAGGTCCTCACACATGAGAAGCAAGCATTTGACCCACTGAGATATCTCCAGGTTCTCCATTTTCTGACCAGGTCTGCACCGGGGTGGTGACTTTGGGGGAAGTCAGAGAGAGGAAGGACTGGGCTGGAGAGAGCCCAGACCTGAGTTGTTTTGGCTGAGATAATGGAGAATTCTCCAGTCTCATCATAAGCAGCTAGGGTGTGTGTGTGGGGGGGTGGAACTCATCTAATCATTTGCCTCAGTCACCTTCTGATCATACTTCAACAGGATCAATAGCCATCTGAAACAGAGATGCCTTGGTTTGGTGTGCTATCCAAAGAGAAGAAAAACTGTTTCATCTTTTTCCTTTGGAGAAACGGCAGTGTGCATTTTCAAAGTTTGGCAAAAGGGAAAGGCCTTCAGATCTGGCCTCTTGCCCTGCTCTAGAGATGTGACAGCCCCACTATCCAGTGTGGAGTGTGTGCTAATTAAAGTGTCTTACTGATGAGCTGTTAGGATTCTGGGACAGGCACCAGATGCCGCTCAGCCCACCGTGTGGAGAGTTACCCTTAATTGCAACTTCAAGTTGTCCTACTTGGCAGTGACTCCCCCCTTCAGCTGAGTGAGTTAATTTACACTGAAGAGCTTATTTCCTTAAGCTTGCATTTCCCTTCATCTGGCGGATGATGTTTCCTTGTAGTGCTGGCCTCTCCTTCAGAGCAACCCAAGAAAGTTAACCCAGGATAAACAGAACTGTGGCCAGATGGGAACTACCACATGTATGCCTTTTGCATTAGCCTTTTGTTGTTTTCCATCTTCTCTACACGCCTGCCCCCATGATGGCTCCATCCAGTCCTTTGCTGACACTGTGTATTTGTGCTAAGCACAACTATAAAAAAAATAGCTTCCTGTAGCCAACCAAAAGCTAGCTTGAATTCAATCCCTCTGATTCCTCTCGCCTGTGACCCTAAATGAAGGGAAAGCAAAAGCTCTGAGCCAGTGGTTTTCAACCTTCCTAATGCTGAGGCCCTTTAATCCAGTCCCTCATGTTGTCGTGACCCCCAACCGTAAAACTATTTCCATTGCTACCTCATAGCTATAGTTTTGCTACTGCTATGAATCGTGATGCAAATATCTGTGTTTTCCAATGATCTTAGGCTATCCCTGTGAAAGGGTCATTTGACCCCCAAAGGGGTCGTGACATACAGGTTGAGAATCACTGCTCCCAGCTTTGGTGACAGTTGACCTCATTCTCCATCTTGATGCTCAGACAGCATTTCAGATGAGCGTGGCTGTGACTGATTCAGCAAGGACGAGGCACAGCTGGGCACAGATTCCATCAACACTTAATTACCTGATCTATTCCAACCAGACTATTCCTCCAAAGGAGCCCAGGATGAAGCCTATGATGTCATTTGGGTTTTCAGTATTTCCTAGGTGAATTTTAACTTGTGATTTTAGAGGAATACTAACAAAGAGAAGAGATTAAAAATAACCTCAACAACGAACCTTGGTAGCTGTTTTATGTGGTTGTTTTGAACTATTTGTCGTAGTTTATCAAGAGTTGATATGAAGTACCTGGAGATGGACCAGACCTGTGCTCATGCCTCATGGTCTTTGTATCTATACAAGCCTCTTAATTCCTCCCTAAGTACAGGGTGGAATGGATCACCATTTACCATGTCACCCTTCTGACTTGGTGGTTTCCTCCCCTCATCCTTGTGTTTGTGCTCAGAGATTGGCTGGGCTGTCTTCTGTGGTACCTCACTGTGTAAAGAGGTGTTTTTTTCTGGTTCCCTCCTCATGTGGAGTAAGACCACAGTTAAGACTGGAGAGATGATACAGTACCTTAAGGCCCTGAGTTCAAGTCCCCAGCACCTATGTAAAGGATGAATATGGAAGCATGCATCTATAATCTGAAGCTAGGGAGAAAGGATTCTTTCTTTAATTAAACATATGTATACAGCTATATATCTGTGTATTTTGTTAAATGCAGATGAGTGCAGGTACCTGTGGGGACCACAGACATTGGACCCTTTAGAGCTGAAGTTATAGAAGTTGTTAACTACCTGACATTGGTGCTGGGAATGGAACTTGGGTCCCCTTTAGAGGAGTGAATGCCCTTAAGTACTGAGTTGGAGAATGATTCTTGCTATGTAGCCAAAAGCGCCTTGACTTAAATCAGCATTTCTCAAAGTATGGTCCTTGGACCAGCAGGAGATGTGCTACCCAAGCACAAAGAAATGGAAATTGTCATTCCATCCCAGATCTTTGGAAACAGAAATGTCAGTGGCTTGACAGATATGGCAGTCATTAAACCCGTGCCCAGGACTGGGGGAATCAGAATCTCTGAGTTTGAACTAGCCCTGCAGTAACTCTGGTGAATACCGGAGCCCGAGGACTGCAGCTCTAAATTTAGCCATCCATCCATCTAACTTCACTGAGTTACTGATTCTCTACTTTCTGCGTGAGTACAGGAAAGGTGAGGGTCTCCGATAAAAGGTGTAGCACCTTGCAGAAGTCTTCCTGTGATCCTCTTCCTGACTCTTTCACTCTGACAAGTGCAGCACCCCCTGCCCCCAATCCTCTGCACCAGGGAAGGATGCTTTCCATGTCTCAGGTGATCTAGTCTGGTCAATGCTTTCTGTGTGCCCTGTATATGACATTACACACCAGCTCTGAGGAGTCCAGCAAAACAGAAGAAAGACAGAAAATCACAGCAGTAACTTCCACAGCATTTTGTCCCTGGCACATGATTCGGAGTCTAACGTCCTTGTTTAAGAGTCCAGTTTATCACTAGCTGATAGCTCAATCAGTAATGCACTGCTAGGGAGGTGGAGACAGGCAGATTCCTTGGAGTCTCTGTTCAGCCAGAGACTTGAACCTCAGGTCCCAGTGAGAGACCTTGTCTCAGAAAACAAGGTGGATATAATGTTGGCTTAAGGTGGTTGGGTCTGAGGAATAATATTGACCTCTGACCCTCAATGCATGTGTGTGTGCGAGTGCGCACGTGCACACATACACACACACACACACACACACACACACAGAGAGAGAGAGAGACAGAGAGAGAGAGAGAGAGAGAGAGAGAGAGAGAGAGAGAGAGAGAGAGAGAGAGAGAGTAAATAAAATGAGCCCAGCTACAGTTACTTCATTGCCTATGAGGTGAGACTTATGCTTGTTTATTGTGAGACCACTTAAGTTCAAGGTCTGTTCTTCAAGCCTGGAGACCTGACCACAATAACTTGAAAGCTGGATAAACCTACTCCCATCATCCATAATCTAGAGTGCTTTTTCTGAAAGGGGTGGACACAAGTTTTGCACATCCCTCTCAAACTCTGCACTTCACCTTTAAAGCATTTCCAGACTCTGGGCTGTAGGAGAGATGATTAATAGCTTCTATTGATTTTCAGAAGTGAGGAAACACAGTGGCATGAAAACTGTGAACAGGAGGCTTGAAATTTCCATTGCATATTCACTTTTTAAAGGGTGCTTGGAAATGACTTTCTAGAGGGAATGTCAGTGAGTTTCTACATATTAAAAAATCCTTTCCCTTCAGCGTTCTAAAGGTGACAAATGCTTGCATTTATAGCGTTGCTCTGGCTTTCTATAGCACAGAACAACCTGGCTCAAACGTGTTTAAAGTAGACATGTTGTGCAGAATGCTCCAACTTTTGTGTCGCTCACAGTAGTTGTACCATGAATAAAATTATGAGTAAAAGTAAGGGACCCAGGCTGGGAACACTCAGTGACAGCGTAGCCTCTGTAAGGAGAATCCATGTCTTTCCGTGCCACCAAAGCACAGTCATTCCTGTGGGAATCATGAGCTCCCTGAACTGTAGAGGAATCTATAGAGTGTGTTTTGCCATTTGCTTCTAAGGCTGCAGGGTTTTCATTGGTTCTGGAGAGATGATGCCAAGTGTCTGGGATCACAATTCATGCCACTTCACTTGGCACACAGCCGAACCCTGCCTCATGCCCCATCGTGTTAGTATTTGTAGCTCTCTCTTCAGAGGCTGGCGGAGGCTCCTAAGTCCTCCCTCCTTAACGTCTGTGGCAGATCACCAACTCTCAGCTCACCCTCCTGCCTACTGAGTGGCTATGCTGTCTTATCCTTTGGTGGTCTCTTGGAGATGGGGTTGTCCTCTGTGGTACCTTGCTTTGTGCAAAGGTGTCTTTCCAGCTCCCTGCCTCTCTTAGAGCAAGGCCCCAGCAAAGGGTCTTGAAGAAATGGCTCAGAAGGTGAAATGCCTGCTGCACAGGCAGGGGGCCCTGTGTTCAGATCCCCAGAACCTATGTAAAAGCTGGTCAGGCAGTGTGCATCCTTAATCCTGGAGCAGGGAAAGTGGAGACACGTGGATCCCAGGGGTCCATTAGCCACTACAGTTCCAAGTTCATCGAGAAGCCTAACACAAACATGTGCACGCACGTACGAGAGCACGCGCGCACACACACACACACACACAGGAAGAAATACCATAGCAATATGATCTCAGTGACAGCCCCAAATATCTATATCCTAATTCCTGGGACTTGAAAATGTTATCTTATTTGGGGAAAGTGTTACAGATATTCTTAGGTCAGGGATCTCCAGATGAGGGACTCATCTTAGGCCACTGGGTGGGCCTTTCAATCAATAGGTAAGTATCCTTATAGGACAGAAGCAGAGAGAGAGAGAGAGAGAAAGAGAGAGAGAGAGAGAGAGAGAGAGAGAGAGAGAGAGAGAGAGAGAGAGAGAGAGAGAGATCAGTGGAAGACTCAGATACACAGAGAGAAGAAAGACTGTGAAGATGGAGACAAAGGCCAGTGTGATATTCCTGCAGGCCACAGGACATCTGTAGCTAGTGCACATGGAAGCCTATTCATGCCCCATTCTTCCCCTAACTCCTCCAGGATGGACCTTCACAACTTCATGTCCTTTCTAAAAAAAATTAAAAAAAAAGTAACCCACGGGATCCAATTTGTGCTGTGTATATACTCCAGGATGTGGGGCCATCTATTGGAGAATGGTGGACCTACTATGGGCCATACCCTTAAGATGAACTGATCCTCTCCCAGAAGCCATCAACACTCAATGGCTCCTCGGCAAGGATCAGGGCTCAGTAGCTCGTCACCCTTTTTATGTTGGAATGTGTACTGGCTTGTTCTTGCGCAGGTCTTATGCAGGCAACCACAGGTTCTGTGAATTTGTGAGCACAGCAGTCTTCATGTTTAGAAGATGTTGTTTCACTGTTCGTATCTGACTGACTCCTGGCAATCCTTCCGCCTCTCTTCTGGAATGGTCTCTGAGTCTTGGAAAAGGGTGTGATAAACACATCCCCTTTTGTGGCTGAACACTCCTTAGACACCCATTCTCTACACTTTGTCTTGTGATGAGTTTCTGTGTTAATCACTCTCCACTGCACAGGAATTTCCTCATTCATTAGATGCATGAATGAAATTCTCAAAGAATTAATAACATCTTCATATTAAAAATAAAACAGTGAAGTCCTGCTAACAGATTCCCTGCTGAAGTCTCCAGAGGGAGCAAAGTCCTGTTTATCTCTGATGTTGGGCTTCCAAAGTGGACTTCTGTTGTTTTAAGCCACCAAGTTTGCGGTCATTTGTCACAGCTGTAGAGGAATATGTTGGAGTGGTGAGTTTCTGCCTCCTCCAGAGTTTTAAAATGTCAGCCTCAGCCCGCAGGACTTCAGCTCTGGCCTAAGTTCTCGCCTCTCAGTTTCACCTTGCGAGTGCCATTTACTTACTGTAAATGTCACTGCAATTGAACAACCTGTAGCCCTCCCTCTCTGGATGTGTGTTCCCTCTATGTTGACCAAAAAAGGTTTGTTTTGTGTTTAATTACCTGATTTAGATTAAGTTTTGTTGTATCTGTGTTATTTTCTTCCTCTCTTTCCATTTTATTCATGTGTGTGAGCACACATATTTTTGCATGCACATGCATGTGGGCTTGTGTGTGCGTGTGTAAATATGAAGGCCCAGAGGTGATTTTGGGAGTCACCCTCTATTGCTTTTTTCCCCCTTGTTCATTGGGGCAGGTTCTTTCGTCAATCCCAGATGTGTGACTGGCTAGCCAGCTTGCTCTGGGGGACACCCTGTCTTTCTTTCTGAGCCTGGAATTGTAGGCGGGCTGTCTCACACATCCATTGCTTGCATGGAATTTGAGGTCCTGGCTGATTGCATAGAAAGCCTTTTAACCACTGAGCCATTTTCTTTTTATTATTTTTATATTATCCCAGCTGTAGCCCCCTCCCTCATTCTCTCCCAATCCCATCCTCCCTCCCTCATCTCCTCCCATGCCCTTCTCCAACTCCACTGATAGGGGAGATCTTCCTCCCCTTCCATCTAACCCTAGCCTATCAGGTCTCATCAGAACTGGCTGCATTGTCCTCCTCTGTGGCTCCCCCATCAGGTGGAGGTGATCAAAGAGCCAATCACTGAGTTCATGTCAGAGACAGTCCCTGTTCCCCTTACTAGGGAACCCACTTGGAGACTGAGCTGCTATAGGCAACATCTGTGCAGGGGTTCTAGGTTATCTCCATGCATGGTCCTTGGTCAGTCTCGGAAAAGACCCCGTGGCCCCCACTGAGCCATTTCACAGTCTGAATTTTATTATATTTCATCTGGAACTTCTGCGATCAGTTTTAGGGCACTGGGCACTTCTGTCCCCACAGACTCTACAACTTCAGGTTCAGTCAGTCTGAGGCCAAGTCACTCCTATATTGAAGATACACAGACATCATTCCACATCATTTTTTGAACCTTGCCAACATCTGCACTTGGTTAGGTTCTAGGGACTCCTTATAGTATTCAGGAACATGTTTCTAGGTTATACACAAATACTACAACAATTTTTATGAAGAAGTAATACCTGCAGATCCTAGTATGGGCACATGTTCTGAAATCAATTCCCGAGGGTACCTGGAGTGATTATAACAGACTTGCACTAAATCAGCTTGCTCTCTTTTTTTGATGAAGTCCCTTCAAATATATATATTTTTATATTTCATTTGTTATTCTTTGACAGTTTTATACATGCACACACCCTTAGATATTTTTTTTAAAGATTCTGTTTAGGGGTGCATATGGTCATTGTGTGTGAATGGATTCTTGTTGTATCTGAATATCTTTGCCTTTTTGTGCTTTTTAACTAATTTATAAGTGACAGTGAAGTCTGCTAGTCATCCAGATTTCCACGGGTGTGGGGGGGGAAACGTAACTTGACATTTTCTCTGGGATGTGAAGAAGCAAGAGTGTTAGCTAGGTGGCCCATTAATTATGCTGGTATCTTAATTCAGCACCATTCAAGGGCAGCGGAGTGGAAATCGTAATGGGTTTTGATAGAAGCTTAACATAGAGCTGTGTCACCAAGGCAGGGATGGACAGGCTGAAAAGTCAGCAGGGGAGAAGAGAGGAGTTTCAAAACAAAAGAGAAGACTTAAACTCCTGAGAAGTATTTAAATTCTGGCCAAAGATGTTGCTGGTATTCTGCAATGTTAATTCAGAGGTTCCAGGTTCTTTTTTATCAAAAACATTCTTTTCTGACTTAATTCATTGATTGCTTTTATCCCCCAGTGTGAGATAAAATCCCAATGCATTTATATCAGAGAAAAGTTGACTCAGAACTCACACCAAGACTATTATGACTGTTCTTAGTATGCATCAGAGACTTGAAGCAGAAGTGAGCCGATAACTCTGACAGATAACTGCTGTGTACTGTTGGCGCTTTTGCACTCTGGCTTCCTTAATGCATTTACAGTATGATTTGGGGTAACAAACGACCTCCAATTTAGTTGCTTGAAACACTGGTTCTCTAATAGTTTGTGCAGGTTGGGAATTTGATCACTTCCAGAGACATGGTGCTGCTTCCCAGTTCCAAGTGCGTGTCCAGGAGGTTGACACAGGGTTTGAAGTCGCACGAGAAAGCTTGATTGGGGAAGGAGCTACTTCCAAACTTGCTCACTGCAGCTGCTGGCAGAGCTCAGTGCAATCAAAGGCTGATAGACTAAGAGGTTTGACGCCTCTCTGGCCAGCTGGCAGGAAACCATCCTCATCGGTGTTAGCGGTTCTGACTCTGTCACACAGTTTGAAAGAGCTGGATTTGTGTCACTTTCTTGTCCATTAGAAGCAAGTCACTTTGGATATGCAGTTACATGAGACGGGCTCACTTTGCCCACATCGCGTAGCTATTTCATTCTCTGTCTAGTTTCCTCCGCAAGGTCCATAGAAGGCCGCTAGGCAGGGCAGAGCATCAGTGTTCTTCCCTCGGAGCCCCTAGGACTCTCAGAAGTTCTTTCTCACCTTTCTTAATAAATCACCTTCTCTCTTCTCACTCCTGTGTCCTCATGTTCTTCTTCTGCTTCTGACCTGAGACAAGGAACTAGAAAGCCGCTGGCTCCAGGTGATCTTGTGACTGTCGATTGTCCTGTGCCCTAACTCCCTGAGCTAAGCTTACCAAGAGCAGAGAATGGGCCCTGCTGTTCTCAGAGAACTCACATTATTATCAGTGATGTGGGAGGCCATGTTAGCCCCCATGTCACCATCTGTAAATTATATAGGCATGTTCACTGCCAGTTGCTTCTGGCTATTGCTCACTGTCACTCATCAGACTGTATGCCATTACATCTATCTCCACATCCTGTGCTTAGAGGTCATATTATTATTTAACTTTTTTTGTTATCTTTCTCAAGTAAAGTTTCAGTGTGCTGCTTGATTCCAGAGCCTGGGACAAAGATATTTAATCTGTGTGACCCGCAATGTCATCTTGTCGAATCACCTAGCCAGTAGAACTTGTGCTATTTTATCAATTATTACCAAATACCAAAATGGAAAATGATAATCACTTCCAATAAAAAAATGACTGTGCCATTTATATCAAGGACGATCCAATTAATATCTAATCCCTAAATGTATGTAATTGGATTTGCATATTCACATTTTCAAAATTAGGAGTTGGTATTTAAAGGGCATGCTTCCCATTTCCTATTTTCCTTATCTCAAAACCCTAGAGGGCTTTTTGTTGTAGAATTATAGAACCAAGGTAAATACCTCTGCCTGTTAACCTCAGCTACTGTGCAAAGAAAGGTTTTAGTTAATACAGACCCTTTGGAGATACAAAGATATTCATGGCCAATTTCAGTGGTATTCGGCCTTGACATTCACAATTTCTGCTTCACAATGCTCATTTATAATTGCAACTGGTTTTCTTTAATTTATACATTGGAAATCCTCAGGCGAAAGGTTAAGCTCTCTTCAAAGTCTCAGGAGCCAGTACAATTCTTTCTTTACAACACTTTATTCTGGAGAGGGCATCAGCAATTCAACGCTAAGACACCACTAAGTAAGTTGCAGATAGCAGCGTGTTATTTGGTTCAGCAAAGGGAAACTTACTGTGGGCTTTGGAGGAACTTAAGTCTGACGACTAGTCCATTCAAACTACAGACTTAGTGGTAAGACACAGCAGACACAGCTCCAGCAACTTCAAAGTACCTCGGGTCAATACATTTGTAATGAAGGAGTGAGATTGCTTCTGAGTGCAGTGACCTTGAAATCCAGCCAGGATTCCATTCATGTTGTGTGTCTCTACATCTGGGAGAGCTTCTGGATACATGTAAGTCCATGGGTCTCTCTTCCCCTTTAAGTAATGGAGGCTTACTCAGACACTGAGCCGTAAATATTTAGAAAGCCAAGACCAGAAAGTTGGAGAGCAGCAGGAATGCACTTGTCTCTTGCAGAGCTTGTGAAAGCCTCAATGGGCCCAGTCTTTCCAGGACAATCTGTTCCCAAATCCTTGAAGCTGTACTTCCTTTTTGGCAAAAATTAAACATAGGGGAAATTATCAGAAGCAAGCTACTCTGTGTTTGATGAGAAACATATTCGATTACTTACGGCATCCAGCGGACCCATTAAACCACACAGTAATGCAGGATTTTTCCTGTAGGTGAGCGTGGGAAACATCACATTAAGTCAGGCATAGGTACAAGCACCCCGAGCTCTCCCTCACATATACAATTAAGAACAGTTCATCTCATCAAAGTTGGGAGTGGGTATTTGTTTTCGGAGGCTGGGATAGTAGTGAGGAAGGGAAGATGAGGAAGGAGTGGTTAATAGATACGAAGTTATCATTGAGGGAAATAGGTTCTATGCACAAGAACCTATACAGCCAATCATGTGCCATAAAGCTGTAGGAAAAACAACTTAAACTGCCTTTTCATAAAGAAATGGTAACTATTTTTGGAGATAAATATGTTCACACAGATTTGATTATACAATGTACATATGTATTAAAATATTACATAGAACCACGGGTTTATGGTCAAGAAAAAAAAAAAGCAGTAGTAAGCTTAAGCACTAGAATTCCATGTATTAATGCACCACGATAACATATTGACATAGAATCTCAAAATATCTTCATTTGAAAATCGTTTAGCTTATAAAGTCGTGTATAATTAACATCACTATTACATATCTAATGTGCATTTGTTATACAATCAGATTGATGGATAATAGCCTAATGTGATAAACCAAAGATGAACAGTAGTTATTACCATTGGGAGACAGCATGTGTGTGGCTTTCCCCCTTTGCCTTCTAATTTGTCTGTATAAACAAGCATTATCAGGGTGACCTCTGACATGGCAAAGTAAACCTTAAGTTATTTGAGAAAGATGTGTCATTTTCACAAAGTTTCTGAGTAGCTGGTCTTCCAGTCATTCTCACATGGCTTCCCAGGTCATTTTTTTTTCCACCAGGGAATACATCTTTGTTATGCTGTAAACATATTGTGTTTTAATGAGCTAATGAGCAGGGTGTCTTCTCTGCAATTCTACACAGCTCACTCTGAATGACAGCTTAATTTGGACAAAGATGGATTATTTTGGGAACCTGGTAATAATTATTGATGGTTATGATTAGCAGGTTGGCCATTTCAATTTTCAAAAGCACCCACCCAGTCATTCCTTTTGATTTTTATAAGAAAGCCTTACATCATCAGCTACAATAAAATTAATAATTCAGAGCATCAAATGACCAGTTTGTACAAATGAGATCACTGGCTTCTTGTTTTGTTGATAATGTGAGTTCTCACAAGAATTGCTTTTGTTTCAGCCAACAAGAATGGTAATGGTTTTAGTATCGATGTGTCACAGGCTTACTTATTGTGTTTAGATGATGTAAAATCAATTTAATTGTGCCCCTCAGAAGAATTCTGAAATTGGTATTTGTTCTGCATGTTATTGGAAAGCATTCGAATTATAACCTGCTTTTATATGGTTTTGTAGGAAGCCCTTGATATAGCTCTAACTTTTCTACAGAGACGAGAGTTGGCGTTTCCTCTAAAAGTTCTGACTTATTTCATCATGGGAATAAGTGCAATTGCTTCTCTTGGAGGAACTTTGCTTTCATGTGGAGAGTTGAGAGAGTCAAACTGGTACCTTCCCAACATAAAAACATGCCATTCTACCAACTGATCTTGTGTTTAGTTTTTCAGTGCCAAAGGGAAAAGTCCTACTAATCTTACCTGAGAGCTGGCATGTGGTACTTCTGCAGAGTCACAGAGCAGGATGCTGTATTAGATCTCTTCTTCTATTGCTGGCATAAAATATGCTGACCATAGCAAGTGAGGGAAGAAATGGTTTATTGTGGCTTACAGTTCCAGAGGGCAAGGCATGGTAAGAGTCAGGGACGGCGGCAGAGAAACATCAATGGCCAATAGTCCCTCTGCTGGGGTGGGATTTCCTGACCACCTCCCCTTCTGTGCTGGGATGTTGTTTGGCTTGATTTTGTACATGTCTTGTGCATTCTGTGACAGCTATGATCAATTCATGTGTGCATTTACCTCGGGTCTTATTGATTTATTATTTATATTTTTCTAATATTTAAAAATCGCACTCTCTTTCTGTATGTATGTACAGGCATACCACATATGTGTAGGTACTTGTAAAGGCCAGAAGAGGTCATCACATCCTTTGGTGCTGGAGTTACAGGCATTTATGAGACTCCTGACTTGAGTGCTGTGAACTGAACTTGGGTCCTCTGAAGAGCATTATGTACTGTTAACCACTGAGACATCTCTTCAGTCCATCTATCCGTCTGTTTGTCTATCTATCTGTTTATTATCTATGTATCTATCTTCTAACATGTATCTATCTATCTATGTGTTATCTATAATGTATACTTTATTAGTGTGCAATAAATTAGAGTGGTCTTCAAATAATATAAGATAAAAGGTCTGGTGTAGGTTCATACAGAGCAGTTAAAAAGATCCAAGAGCAAAATTACAGGCCACAATAAAGAATAAAATCTGGAATAGCTCTTCCAAATCAAATGTTAAATACACCTAAGCCTTTCCATCATTGAAGAGGGAAAACAGAGCCAGGTTGAGTTGGTGCAGGCCTTTAATTCCAGCTCTCTGGGAAGCTGAGGCAGGAGGATTGTAGGTGTAAGGCCTGGCCTGCCTGGGCAACTTAGTGAGATCCTATCACTAACAAAACAAAACAAAACAAAACAAAACAAACAAAAAGTAAAGTATAACAGGGGACTTGGGAGTAGTTCTGTAGCAGAGCACCTGTCTAGCCTGTGTGTGGTTTTAGGTTCAAGTTTCCTATTGTTGGCAAAATTGGATTAAGAATAGATAGTTTCACTCTGTTTGAACCAATTGATCTAATTATGAATTGGGCTGTTAGTCTGATTAGTGATTTCAAGCTTAAAGGAAATTGGAAGGAGTTTTAAAAGTCAATTTGCCAAGGCCTGATTTGGGACCACTGGGATCAGTAATGGGGGAGTCAGTGAAGGGAAGAGACTTTCTGTGCGCTGATTCCAACATAGCCTTTCTATGAAGACTTAGTGAATCACTGGGTTAGAGTGTGTGGCCCGTGAACCTGCTCTGCATATAGGCTGCTTAATTGATAAACAGAGAGGAGAAAGAAAACTAACCAATACACACAAGAACAAGGAACTGTTCCCCCATGAGCAAGCGACCGCTGTGTATCACTAAAAGGGACAGTGGGCAAAGAATGAACACAATGTTTTTCATTCTTAATTAACATTGATTAAAAATCTCCATCTCTGAATAGGGCATATGGTTTAATTCAGAATACCACTGAGTGTCTGTAGTCTGCCAGACACTGTGGTGGTTTCTATGAAATACAAGCACAATGCTTAGGTTTTTTTCCTCTCTCTCTTTCTCTGTCTCTCAGTAGAATTTGTAATCCAATTACTCTTTTGAAAAAGATTAAATATTATTTTGGAATAATAGGAAAATCCTGACTACAGAATGGCACAAGTCGCTTTATTTATTGAGTATAGAAAAGGGATAAAGAACGTATTTATTAAAATACATACAGCAGATGGTGGTGACATCCAAAGACAAAACTAACTCTTCCTTTTCCCTCCCCGAGAAGCTTGGACAAGAAGTGGATGTGTGGACCCAGTTTTGGTCAATGAAAAGTAGAGGGAAGTTTTCTGCCATGTTTTAAGAAAGAAATGTGATAGCTGCCTTACATTATTTCCTGGTTCATACCTTTGAAGACAGGTTTCTTAAGTTGGTGTAGTCACCTGATTTCTATGGAAGAATAGTTAGAAAACCCTAGATTCATCAACTTAAAGACCTATTGCTATTAAACTATTGGACCCCCAATTGCATACTTTCTCGGTAAGAAAATTTGTTCAAGGCAGTATTTGTTAAATATAAGTTGTAACATATATAATACAATTCAGTGCATGTTTCTATAGCTGGTTTTATTTTAACATAAAAGTTTTCAGGAAAAAAGTCTGTAATGCTTTATTAACAGTTCATGACATGAAACAAGATGGCACTGTGGTGAAATGTAATCTTTTAAAAAAGATTTATTGTCTGTGTGTGTGTGTGTTTGTAGATACTGGAAGAGAGCCTTGGGTCTTAGGAGCTGGAGCTGTAGATCATTGCGGGGGTTAGGAACTGAGCTTGGGCCTTCTGATAGCACAGAGAGTCTAAATCTGTGGGTCACAACCCCTTTGGCAAGCCTCTTTCTCCAAAAAATATTTACACATTTTTGAATATGTAAATAGTTATGAAGTATACAAAGACAATTTTAGGGGTCACCATAACGTGACGAACTGTATTAAAGGGTCACAGCATCAGGAAGATGGGGAACCAGCGCTGTACCACAAAGTTCTTTTTGCTCCATTTTCTGACATCTTGATAATTGTCTTCTGATTTCTCACATAACTCCCCTTTGTCTACCCTCGCTCAGGGTTTGATGGTGCTGACTAGTCCTGACACAAGAATTGAGTGTGAGCTTGAGGCTTTGCAAAGTAGGATATTGCAACCCAGCTTTAGGGGATGGGGCTAAGGAACAGAAAGACTGAGGTCAGACCTTGCTGACAACAATCAAACCGCTTGACTGGGAAATGAACTAAGCTTGCTCTAAATTCAGAAGTCAGTTTATAAACAGACAGCTACTTCTTTAGCAGGTGTAGTGTGAGTGAAATTCTTGACAGTAGCTGGCAGAGAGGATCATTCCCTGGAGCATTTTCATGACCAACAGCACCTGAATTGGAATAACCCAGCAAAGGCTAGATGCCACAAATGGAAATGTTGCAAGAGAGTCCCAGTGAACAGGAGGTTAATGGCTGTTAACCCCTCTCTCTTCTTGAATTCTATGAGGCTGTAAACATCCTGGGTCTTCAGGGATGTGGTAATGGGGGAAACATGGTATCCTGAGACTTGGTGGGTGATCTGCTTGCTAAATGCCAGATGAATGGAAGGGAGTGGGGGCATTTTGGCATCACAGAAACAGCAAAAGAGTATAAAGGGAGTGACATCCTTGCTAGCTGGACTGATAACGGAAGTTGTCAATACGTTGATGATCCATGGTAAAGAAAACACAGGGGAAGGGGTGCAGAAAGATGGTGTGGGGGAGAAAAAAGGGTTATTGAAGATGCCTTTCCTGGGGTTATCTATTATGGTGTGAACTATGCTAGGTGCTTTCCTTTTATAATTTTAAAATTATATTTATTTATTTAGTGTTTCTAGTTATGCCTGTGGAGAACAGAACACAACTTGCAGGGGGTCATTGATTTCATTCTTTTTTCCCAGCACGTGGAACCTTAGGATCTAACCCAGGTTTTCAGGCCTGGCAGAAGTAACCTTATCCATTAAACCAGCAGTTCTCAGCCTGTGGGTCTCGACCCCTTCAGGGGGTGATTGGTCCTTTCACAGAGGTTGTACACAGATTTCCAGCATATCGGATATTTACATTCTGATTCACAACAGTAGCAAAATTACAGTTATGAAGTAGCGACAAGAATAATTTTATCGTTAGGGGTCACCACATGATGAACCATATTAAAGGGATACAGCATTAGGAAGGTTGAGAACAACTGCATTAACCATTTACCTGCCCATTTTTTCATTTAGTTATTTAATGGTTACAACAATTTTCAGATGAGCCACTAGAGACTCAGGCAGGTTAATTGAATTTACCAGAAGTTATACAGCTTAAATATCACAGACACAGACAAACAGACGCACACACACACAGAGACAGACACAGACACACACAAACACACGATTTCAGTCCATAGCTCAGTCTGACCTGGACCTTGCCATCTATTCCAAGCTGATCTCCAGCTCTTGTTGGTCTCCCTCCCTCAGTTTCCCAAGTGCTAGGCTTGTAGTCATGAGCCACCACGTTTGGCTTGAATATTGCACGTCTTGTGATCAATGGCTGAGTTCACAATTGCCTTGACAGACTGAGTCAAACCCCACAGTTTTGCTCGATTTTTCAGGCACGCCTAAGTGTCCTGTTTCCAGGTGTCCATATGCTCTGCTAGTGACGCTTGACTGCCGGTTGCTGGAGCTATTGTTTGAGATTTGACGATGGCTGAGGAGTGATGGGTAGGTATGACTGGATATACAACATTGCCTGGAAATGGAGTGCCCTCAGGTCTCTGCTTTCCTCCCTATCATTATTCTTTCCTCTCTCTCTGGGCTTGCCTCTTCTTTTTAGGCTGGTTATCTCAATGAGAATGTCACCGGAGTAGTTAATCCTAGATTGCTATGTTCTCAACTTCCCCAAAGGAGAACTGGCTTAAAGGAATTTACAAGCTTATTTGTCTCACAGGACAGGAGCTACAGCGGTAGGAAGCTGCTAGGGTCGGTACAGGACTGCTGGGGTTCTAGGAAATGCATTTCTATACATCATTTTTAATTTTGCTTAAGCCGATAGTAGTTTTTCTGTTGCTTGAAGGTATATAGTATTGTGGCTGATTCAAGCTGATTTTGTTGCTGTTGTTCTTTTGTTTCATTTTCATTAGTGCTTGGAGAATTTCATACAGATGCATTTTGATCACATTCACTTCTTCCATTCTCTCTGGATTCACTCTTTTTTTCCTACTCACCTGACTTTATGTGCTCTGTATAAGACAACATTATCATTATCATCATCATCACCATCATCATCAACAACAATAACATCAAGTCTAATTTTTGTTGCCCACATGGCCTTGGTTGATCTGCCAGGGTTCACATCATTAAAGAAAACTAACTCTCCTTCTCTTCGCCTAAAGCTCCTCAACCACAGATGGAGCTGATACCCATCACCCCCCTTTTTATGGTGGGATTTTGTCTGGGTTGAGCTTAGAAAGGAGGCATGCATGCTGCCACACCTACTATGAGTTCATATCTACAAAGGCCCTGCTGTGTCCAGAAAACATTGTTTTCTTTTGGTTATCTGCCATCACAGGCTTTTGCAAGCTTTCTAGCTACTCTTCCATATTGATCTCCGAGCTTTAAGAGGAGGGGGTGGGATTTAAATGTCCCACTTAGAGACAAGCATTTCCACAGTGTCTTAAATTCTGTGTGTTGATCAGTTGTGGGCCCATGTTAAACACCATCTACTGCATAAAGAAGCTTCTGTGATGAGGGTTGAGTGATGTGTTCATCTACAGGCAGAGGGTAGTCATTATGAGTCAGTTTAATACTATACCCATTTAGCATACTGCTGGTAGGTTCTTTCCTAGGGCATATGACATGTCTAGCTGTGGGCTCTTAACCCCAGTAGCCATAACAGGTATATGTATTTAGTGGAATAGGCCTTAAATCCAATTAGAACATGGTTGGTGACTCTCACGATGTTCCTGCCACTATTGCATCAGTGGGCATATCTTGTCAGGTTATTACCGTTATTATCATTCATGGGGCTCACAGCAGGGTAAGACTGATGATTACTTTTCTCCTCTGGTACATACATAGTACTTTCCAGCACTAGGAAAGCTAACTAGTAGGGATGAAGCTTCCTGGAGAACACTAGCTTGATTCTTTCATGCTTTCTGACTCAAGTACATGGTACCTTTAGCAATAGGGGCTTACAGTCAAGTTCCAGGGAACAAACAATAGCATTGACAATAGTCTTTTAATATTTGGGACATATACGGGGCCTCACTAGCCATCAGCCCCCAAAGAAATAACTCATCCCTGGCACTCAGCCTTTTATTTGTTAGCCTGTGGTGTCTAGTAGGGACTGGTGCTTTAATTTCTACAAGCCTCACCTCTGGGCCATGGTTAGTTGGCAATGTCAGTCTTCTTGTAGAGCTCCTGGCACCTCCAGCTCCTTCTGTCCTTTCCCGAACTTTTCCACAAGACTCTCTAAACTTTGTCCAGTGTTTGACTGTGAGTCTCAGCATTTGTTTTAATTCCGTGCTGGGTAGTGCCTCTCAGAGAACAGCTATGCTAGGTTCCTGTTTGTGAGCAAAACCCCATTAAAATTTTTTTTTATTATCCTGTCAGCTATATGGCTGGTAAAGATTTTTTCTGATTATGTAGACTGTTTATTCATCAAAGCAATGGTGTCCTTTGATATACAGAGGCTGTATTTGTTTCAAGAGGAGGTCCCCTTTATTAATTGTTGGTCTTAATGCCTGTGATACCAACATCCTGTTCAGAAAGTCCTTTATTATGCCAGTGAGTTCAATTGTGTCCCCTACTTTCTCCTCTATAAGATTCATGTCTTATGTGAGGGCTTTGATCCATTTGGAGTTGAGTTTTGTACAGAGTGATAAAGGACTTAGCTTCATTCTTCATGTGTACATATAGCTGTCCACTCTAACCAGTAGACTTTGTTGAAGATGTTCTCTCAACTCTAATATGTCTTGTTGACCTCTTTGTCAAATATCAAGTGACTGAAAAGTGTGGGCTAATATGTGGCTCCTCAGTTCTATTTTATTGATCAACATGTCTATTTTTATGCCAGTACTGTGATGTTTCTATTATTATAGCTCTGTAATATAACAAGAGCTATACTTCTAGCAGGTTTATTATTTTTATTTATTTATTTTTTTATTGTTCAGGGTTGATTTGGACATTCTGGGTTGTTTTTGTTTCCGTACAAAATTTAAGACGAGTTTTGGACACCTTGGGTCATTTGTTTGGGTCATATGTGTTTCCATATACAATATAAGAATTGTGCTGGCATTTTGATTTCATCATTTGAACTCAACACAATTTTCTTTGAATCTGTGGACTGCTATAGGTCGGATGGCCGTTTTCAGAATGTTAATCCATAAACATGGGAGATGTTTCCACGGTCAGGTATCTTCAGTTTATCCACACGGTGAACTAAGGAAAAGTAAAGGAGCTGGAAATAGAAATTTATTGAGCCCATCTTCAATGTCTGCCAAAAGCATTTATAAAATGTTTTAACACATATGAGAGGGTGCCATGGAAATGCCATGAAAATACTTAACGGAGATGGGATTAGAGAGACAGTACTGAGAGCTTAGCTCCCCTCAGGGACCCGAGTCTACCACCGTTTTCAAAAAAGTTTTCCTTTATTTTTTATCCAGAACATATTGAAAACTATTCCATGCACTTTCTAGGTACTTGGGATGTTGTGTCCCAAGGTTAGATATATATGATCCTTGCTATCATAGATTTCTTCTGCCAGGGAACCCAGTTATTGAACTTGAGTTTTTGCACCGAGAGTGCAAATTTAACAGAATTCCAGTACACTCATCCCACACTTGCAGTCATGCACAGGGTCAGGAATGCTTCCAAGAGGACATGATACTTAAGCTGAGAAACATGGAATTAAATGTACTAAATAGTTTCCTAAATAGGAAATGGGAGAATTTTCTCTGCACAGCTTTTCAATATTTCTAGTTTCTTTTATCATTTGATTATGTTTTAAACTAGTGTGCATGGCATTGGATTTTGTTGTGGCATTTTAAGCATTTTGTCATGTTTTTCCTCTTCTACAGCATCCTCCTGTTCCTTGTATAATTTTGTACCCAGTAATCAACTTTCTGCTTTCACATGAGCCGTGTTGCTCTCATCCGTTTCTTAAAAACTGCCCCCTCCTCATTCATGGTCTCTTTTCTAGTTCCATGTCCTATCTGCACCTTCATACCCATATATATATATGGGTATATATATATATATTTGCATACATGTATCAAACCCAGGCTCTGTTTATGACAGAACATGTGAGTTTTGTCTTTTTGAGTTAGGATTACTTCACTTTATATAATAATTTCCAGATTCATCTATTTTTCTGCAGTGTTTGTAATTTCATTTTACTTAATGGCTAAATAAAATTCCATTGTATGTATACATAACATGTTCTCATTATCCATTCATTGGTTGATGGACATCTAAGCTAATTCTATTTCATTGCTTTTGTGAACAGCATTAAAAACATGGATGGGCCACTGTCTCTGTGGTAGGATAGTCTTTTGAATGTATTCTCAGGATTGGGATAGCTGGGTTACATGTCAATTGTATTTTTATTTGTTTGAGAAACCTCCATACTGGTTTCCATAATGGCTGTACCAATTCATATTCTTACCAGTAATGCCTGAAGTAGAGAAAACAGTATGGGCTCAACTATAGGCTGACAAATATCACGGCATCTTCAGGAATCAAGGGAGACTAGTAGGGATTGAAAATGTGTGCGATGGAAGGGAATTTATAGATCAGTGTCTAATTTCTATTGTTATGCTGAAACACATCTTCAAAAACAATGAGAGAAAAGGATTATTTTAGTTCAAAGTTCAAAGAGAGTCAAGGTACCAGGAAGTTGAAACAGCTGGTCACATTGTCTCCACAATCAGGATGCGAAGAATGATGAATGAATGTGTTATCCTGCTTAGCTTCCTTTGTTTCCTTACATAGTCCAAGATCCCGGCCAGAGAAATGGTGATGCCCACAGTAGGCAAGTCTTATTACCTAATGCAAGCAAGATAATCTCCCACAGAAGTTCCCAGAGACCCATCTAACAGGTGATCCTAGATCCTGTCAAGTTGACATTAGGGCCATTTGTAGTGCTTGAATCCATTGGGTATTTCCCTCTCTTTCTTACTCTTCTTATCCATTTGCTTGAATTCCAACTGTTGTACCCTTTATTCAGTGTCCACCCATTCTTAGTAAATCCTTGAGAATAAACATGCACACAGTTCTTCTTCGTTCTGCTTCTCAGAATATATTCAGCCTGAGATTGCTGGTCTTTCTTACTGTAACTCTTCCATTTGCTTCTCTTATTTCTTGTTATAATTTTCAATATGAAATGCTGCTATGGTGGTTTGAATAGGAATGGCTCCCATAGACTCATGTGTTTGAGTGGTTGGGCCATAGGGAGCGACACTATTAGGAGGTGCAGCCTTGTTGTAGGAAATGTGTCACTTTTGAGGTGGGCTTTGAGGTCTTATGTGCTCAAGCTACATCCAGTGTGAGCTCAGTCACACACTCTCCTTCTGCCACCTGTGGATCAAGATTTGGAACTCTCAGCCCCTTCTCCAATACCATGTCTACCTGTATGCTACCGTGTCCCACCAAGGCAAGAATGGACTAAACCTCTAAAACTGTAAGCCAGGCCCAATTAAACGCTTTTCTTTATAAGAGTTGCCATGGTCTTGGTGTCTCTTCACAGCAATAGAAACCCTAAGACACGTCACCTAAGCTGAAGGATTAAAGAAGAAGTCACTAGATGGAACTACTGTTTTAGGAATTTCTGGAAACTGAAGGAGGTAGAACTCAGCTGGAGGACTGGAGGTGAGCTTTTGAGAGTATCTTGTCTGGCTGGCAAGATACTTGTCTCCTCTCTGGTTCTTAGCTGTGCACAGCCATCTTCCACCACATATTCCCACTGCCTTGATGTCTTCACTCCAGGTGCATGGTGCCATGTAAACCACAGACTGGACTCTGAAACTGTGAGCCAAGACACACCTTTCCTCTTCTTGAATTGTTCTCTCAGGCACAGTGATGTGAAATTCACAAACTCAACCTTTTTTTCTCCTTAATTACCTCTTCAGCATACTATTCTTCCCAGTTGCTGAATGACATTCCATCTGGTGACTCCATGCCAAAGTCCATGGTCCTTTCAGAGAGGACCTTCTGGATCTTGCTAGATGGGACATTCAGTTTTTGTGCTGATGAATGATCATGGTCGAGGCTGGAGAGATGGTTCAGCAGGTAAAAGACACTCGCTGCTCTCTCACTGAAGATGGGTTTGGTACCTAGCACCCATATCAGTTTGCTCACAATCACCTGTTACTTTAGTTCCAGCAGATAAGATGCCCTCTGGCATCTGTGGGCACCTGTGTACATGTGGTACCCAAGAAGCTCACACAGAAACATACACATACTCATTTCAGAAAAACCACGCAAATATATTTTAAAAAAGAATGGTTATGGGTTCTCCCTTTGTTTCTTGGCTGGCCTCAATTCTTCTAAATTTATCTTTTGAAATGCAATAGCTTTGTGTGGCTGTATTCTTTGGATTCTTTTCTCACAATGCCAAATTCAATAAAATCACCTGGCAGAATATAGTGCCTCTGAGCTTGTTTGGGTTTCTTTCATTCTGTAGCACACATTGCTTCTGTTTGCTTGACTTCTTGTGGAGAATTTAATATCAGCTCTAATCTGAATTTTTCAAGGAAAATTGACTGAATTCAAATTACTTGTATGTAACAAATACCATCACCCTGCTAAATTGCTATTTACACCAGTAAATATGGACTCAAATGCCTTTGGTCAGGCTCGGTGCTATAATTTTACAATTCTCACCTGCTGCCTGAGCTAAAGAATGTAAATTGAAAATGCTAACTGTGAAGTGGTGGATGAGACAAATCTTAATAACCATCTCTTCAGATACCTCACAGGGAGAAGAAAATGGTCAGTAGTATTTTTCATTAGTATCTTCTACAGAAACAGTTCATTCATCAGTTTGATTGGCATATAGTGGACCTTGCTTGAAAAGAGCTGTGGTACCCCTACATTCTGTCTAGTTATATGTCAACTTGACACAAGTTAGACTCTTCTGAGAGGAGGGACCTCAACTGAGAAACATATCTCTGGAAGATCAGGCTGCAGGCAAGCCTGTAAGGCATTTTCTTAATTCGTAATTGATGGGAGAGGACTCCAGTCTACTTTGGGTAATGACATCCTTGGGCTGGTGGTCCTGGGCCCTAAAAGAAAGCAGGCTGAGCAAGCCATGAGGAGCAAGCCAGGAAGCAGCACCCCTCCACGCCCTCTGCATCAGCTCCTGCCTTTAGGTTCCCGCCTTATTTGAGTTCCTGTCTTGACTGGCTTTGATGATGAACAATGATATGGGAGTGTAAACCAAATAAACCCTCCCCTCCACAACTTGCTTTTGGTCTCATGGTGTTTTATCAAAGCCATAGTAACCCAAAGTAGGACACTTCATGAGATCATGGCTTCGGTTGCACCATGGCATACATAGAAGTGGCTGTCAGTTCAGGAAGAAGGGCCAGAGCAGAGATGTTATAATTGAAGAGCAAACTAATCAATTGGAAAACTCTTACCAAGGAGCCTTCAGCAGCTTATCACTTTGTGTAGCGTAAGAGACCTCAGGCAGTGAGACAATTTTTCCCTCAACTCTTTGATCAATATTTACATTACCACATGAGGACATTCTGGTGGCTTCCTTCTTTGGACTAACTGCCTAAGAAAGTCTTCACTCTGATCCCAAAAAGGATTATCTGTTTTGGCAACTCCGTTTTCAATCTGAAATTGGAAACTGTGGTTTTTGAGTTTGTGTTTATCATAATTTCTTTATTTTTTGTTGCATGTGTGTGAGTGGTTGCTGCATGCATGTCTGCGCGTGAAGTGCCCTCAGATGCTGGAAGACGGCATCAGTATTTCTGGAGCTAGAGTTACAGACAGTTGTGACCATCATGTGGATGCTAGGAACTGAACCCATGCCCTCCACAAAAGTGATGCGTGCCCTCAACTGCTGAGCCCTCAGGCCTCATTCAGTTTTTAAATTGGAATTTTACTTCTTTTCCCTTTGTCTGACCCACGCCTTTCATTCAGAAAATATTCAGTGAGCCTCATAGGTCAAATTAGTGAACAGCGCTCTGACTGCGTTGGAGTTGAAGGTCTATTAACCCTACCTATATCCTGTATCCTGTAGGTGCTTTTTTAAACATATTTTAATTTATGCTTTAGTTTTTGAGACAGTGTCTTACATGCCTCTGCCTGGCCTCAATATAACCAGGTAGGTGAGGATGGTCTTGAGTTTATGATCTTTCTGCCTCTACCTCCCATCTGACGGGATTGTAGATGTGTTCCGTATACTCTATTTCCATTTTATCTTATTTTGTTACTGTGTTGGTGATAATAGGCACTGTCTGGAGCATGCTGGGAAAGTGCCCTAACACTGTTTCTGTCTCTCATTCTGTCGTTTCCTTTTATATTATGTTTTCGGAGACAGGGTCTTTTGTATCCAGGCTGGCTTTGAATGTGCAATGTAGGGAGGGTGACTTTGAACTTCTGATCTATGTCCTGAGCACCGAGGTTACAGATGTGTGCCACACATCCCATTTGTGCTGCGTCTGGGCTCAAACCCAGGGCTTTGTGCGTGATAACAGCTAGCTACATCCCCAGAATTCCCTGAAGAGGCTATTTAAAGGGCTCCTAACATATGGGGAAGAACTGTTTGAAAGCCTCGTTATTTTTTAAAAGGGTACCCCTTGCCTAGATCCTCCCCTTGACACACCGCTTTTTTAAACAGTTAACATAGAGTATTTTCATTCTGGCTTCCTGACTGTCAGAGATCCCTGGACATGTTTTAGTGATTCTGGAATATCAATGGTTGGAAGAAATTTTGCTTTTTGAGGGCTGGCCAAGTTCTCTGGAGACAGCATTTACCAGAAAGAGCCAAAAGGTGAGGTGGAGTTAAAACCTGGCATATTGAAACCAAAGGAAACTCCGGGCAGCAAATGTCAAGAAATTGACTGAGCTCTAAATTTTGAAAATAAAGTGAAGGAGAAAGAGAACAAAAATTTCTGCAACCTCAAACTTTTCATCTTATACCAGTCGTCCAATTAAGGAATTCAGAGTATTAGTGAATTCTCAAGTGACCATAGTACTCATTGGTTTCTCAAGCTATGCACCATCCTGAATCCTCTTCCATGCTTGAGAAAAATATGAATGAACTTTTTCCTGTTTATCACTGGCTTTGATTCTATTCAATGTGAGACGGAGGTGGTGAGACCATCATATTAGGCCTATGGGAGAGTATGATCTTAGGTTTTATTACTTTCTCCATTTCCTCAAACATAAGTAGAGCCTTTTGGGATATGACAACAAGTGGATATTTATTTATTTATTTATTTATTTATTTATTTATTTATTTATTTCAAACCCAGGTCACCTCTTGGGTAGTTATTACTGGTATGACATCAGTGACCTGATAAAAATGATAAAAGATGGTTTTCAGTTTTATAACTTCATTAGCTTTGAGCCTAATGCCTAGCTAATTGCCTAATGAATGAGACTGATATGTTTGGTAGGCTCTATGTATTACTTAGTATTAAAAATATAAGTATCAAAAACATATAAATATAAGGTTTATAGGTAATGATGTGGCTATTCTATTTTCTTATTTAAATTCTATTTATTATTTATTTATTACAACTTATTCACTTTGTATCCCCCCTGCAGCCACCTCCCTTGTCTCTTTCTCATTCCACCCACCCTCCCTCTCCTTCCCCTATGCCCCTCCCATAGCCCACAGATAGGGGAGGACCCCCTCCCCTTCTACCTGACCTAGCCTATCAAGTCTCTTCAGGGTTGGCTGCATCATCTTCCTCTGTGGCCTGGCAACTCTGCACCCTCCAGGGGGAGGTGACCAAAGAGCTGGTCACTGAGTTCATGTCAGAGACAGTTCCTGCCCCCCTTACTAGGAAACCCATTTGGAAAGTGAGCAGAGGGTCTAGGTTCTCTCCATGCATGGTCCTTGGTTGGAGTTCTGGTCTCTGCATGGCCTCCTGGGCCCAGATGCTTTGGCTTTGTTGTTCTCCTTGTGGAGTTCCTGTCCCCTCCGGTCTTTCTATCTCCCTCTTCTTCCATAAGGATTCCCGCACTCTGCCCAAAGTTTGGCTATGAATCTCAATATGTCCTTCGATACTCTGGTGGGTAGAATCTTTCAGAGGTCCTCTGTGGAAGGCTCCTATCCTGTTCCTTGTCTTCTTCTATTTCACATGTTTATCCTTTTTGCCCTTCTGAATGAAAATTAAGCATCTTTCCTAGGTCCCTCCTTGTTGTTTAGCTTCTTCAGGACTATAGATTTTAGTATGTTTATCCTATATTACATGGCTAATATCCACTTATAAGTGAGTATATATCATATGTGTCTTTCTGCTTCTGGGTTACCTTACTCAGAATGATCTTTTCTAGTTCCCACCATTTGCCTGCAAATGTCATGATTTCCTTGTTTTAAATGCTGAGTAGTATCCCATTGTGTAAATGTACCACACTTCCTGTATCCATTCCTCCTTTGAGGAACATCTAGGTTGTTTCCAGATGCTATGCTATTTTTCTTTTCTTTTCTTTCTTTTGTTTCTTTCTTTCTCTGTTCCTTTCTTTCTTAGATTTATTTATGTATTACATACACAATGTTCTGCCTGCATGTATGACTTCACGTCAGAAGAGGGCGCCAGATCTCATTATAGATGCTTGTGAGCAACCATGTGGTTGTTGGGAATTGGACTCAGGACCTCTGGAAGAGTAGACAGTGCTCTTAACCTCTGAGCCATCTCTCCAGCCTGCTATTCTATTTTCTAAGCTATAAACCTTTGAATATACTCTAAGAATTGCCCTCAGAAAACTTTCCAATATGGTAACTTTCCCCTATTCTTTTCTTCATTGGCATTGGTGAGATTTCCAGCAGCCTCAGAAGGCTAATCAACTTTCTCCACATGAATGAACTTAATCTCTTTACATTTAAACTTGTTCTATTCTAGGAAAATCTGTGTTTCCAATCTACCTCATTTTTGAACCTGAGTGGAAGCTACAACCTTGCTATAGCATAAAAGGTTTTTCCTAAGGTGAATTGAAAGAATTCATTTGAGAACATAAAAAAGTTGTTATTTTGGCTCTTTTTAAAAACTTCTGTCAGCAGTATTTATTAAACACACATTATAATATTATACACTGACCCCAGTCTAAGTACGATGCAGCCTTAAGCAAGGGCAATCAACATAGACATGTAATTTGCTGTGAATATTCCTTCTGGACCAGGGAGACTTGTCTTGTGTTGCTATAACAAAGAAAGCTGAGGCTAAGCGATTTATAGAGAAAAGCAATCTATATTCTCACATTTCCTCAGGATGAGACGTTCAAGATATGCCCATTAGCACATTAGGTGAAGACCTGCTTTTATTGATGGTACTATCAAAGTATCCTCATGCGGCAGAGAGGACAGAGATCAAAGGAGACAAACACCGCCTCCACACAGCAAGGGTGCAGAAGATTGAGACTGGAAAGATGGCTCAGAGGCTGAGAGCACTTTGTATACAAATTGTGAGGACTGGACTACAGTTTGGATCCCAGGAGTGATGACCTCTTCTGGTCTTCTAGTGCAGACATAAACACACATGCAAAGAAACACACCACCACACACAGACACACAGACACAGACACACACACAGACACAGACACACACACACAGACACAGACACACACACACACACACACACACACACACACACACACACACACACACACCCTGGCTGCCTCCAGCCTGTTACAAGGCACCAGTCTACTCAAGGACCTCTACCTAATCATTTCCCCAATGGTCCCCCATTTTATAGTGCACTCTGTGGGGAACTGACCTGGGGGTTAAGTTTCAGCAATCAATTTTGAGAATCATTCAGACCACAGCACCCACTGTGTCAAGTTGTCTTCCTGCTTCATGATTGGGGATGCACTGTGTCCAGCTGCCTCATGCTGGCCGTGACCTATGACACCCACAAACTGTGAGCCAAAATGAGACCTTTCTTCTCTAAGTCACTTTTGTTGGGTATTTTATGACAGCAACAACAAGAGTGATAAACATCTCTCCAGGAAGTTCCTTCCTTCCCTACTTGCCCAGGCAACCATCATCACTTTCCGTTGAAATGTGGTGTGTATATTCTTCCTGAATGTAAGTCTTTTTTCTTTCAAAACAATGCTTTTTAAGTTGGCTCATTTCATTGTATAAATAAGTGGTTTGTTCCTTTTGATGAAGACTAGTATTCTATTTTATGAACATTATGATTTTATTGACCCATTTTCTGCTTGGTAGATACTTAAACTGCTTTTTGGAGTTAGTTATCACCAATAAAGATGACATGGACATTCTGGCATGGGACTTTTTGTTTGTTTGTTGTTTTTGCTTTTGTTTTTGTTTTTGAGACAGGGTTTCTTTGTGTAGTCTTTGCTGTCCTGGATTCGCTCTGTAGACCAGACTGGCCTCGAACTCACAGAGGTTTGCCTGTTTTTGCTTCCCTGAGTGCTGGGATTACTGGTGTGTGCCGCTTCGCCCAAATGACTTTCTTTTTTAAAACAAACATTTGTTTTTATGTTTATGGATAAATTCATAGAAAGAGGATTTTCAGGCAACAGTTAAATTTTGTAAGGAACTACCAGAATTTTTACACTTAGTTGTTTTACATCGTGGCTGCCATCTTTTTCTTCCCTCACTCTTTTCACTTTTTATTTTTTTGAAAAAACGTTCCCTTTTATAGCCCTGGATGGCCTGGAACTGGCCATGTAACTCAGGCTGACATCACATGTGTCTCTGCCTCCTCAGTGCTGGAGTTACAGGCATCCTTTTTATTTTAGTTACTGTGTGATGCATGGAGCAGGGTTATCCCACACAGACCCTAAATTGTATCTCCTTTGTAACTGATTATGCTTGTCAGCCATTGGCTACTGAACAGCCTAACTTTGTGTAAATAAAAAAAAAAATTGTCCACCAGGAAACTTAAATGGCCCTTTTTCTTTGATGCACAGGAAGAGATCTGCTGCCATGAAAAGTATTGGCGAAGAGAAGTTTCAGGGAACTACTCAGGCCTCAGTTACCAGCTCAGAATTTTCTCCTGCTTCAAATTCTCCTCAGTGCGCATGGCTGCTTGGGTGGAGCAAACAGCCATGTGAGTTAGGATTTCAACTGTTCAAAGATGAGAATTAAGTTTTTCTTTCTTTTGAAAGCATCTCAACCATGTGCTATCATTTTCTTTTCTCTTTTTCTTTAATTTTATTTTGTGTGTGTGGAGGGGTGGGGTACTTTAGTTCTCCTAAGCGGAGAAACAGAAAAATGGTAAACCAGGCATGGCCGCATAATCCCAGCAATTGGGAGGTAGAGGCAGGCAGATCTCTGTGAGTTCCAGGATAACTAGGGCTACACAGAGAAACCCTGTCTCAGAAAAAAAAAAATTAAAACCCAGCCTGTGTTTTCAAGCATGAATTGCCAGAAGAGCTCAGTCAGAAGAGCTGTTTTATAGAGGTTGATGTGCTCTTCAGCCAGGAGGCATCTGTGTCGTTATCAAAATCCTCCACGACCTCAAATTTGGAAGGCATCTACCGGTTTTAGATGCCAACCATTTAACCGAGACTCCTTTCAAATGGGGCATGATTTTGTTGTATCATCGGAACCACACATGTGGCTTCTTTCTTCCCTTTGAATCCAGACTTGTCGTGACCCTTCAACACTTCAAAAACGTAGCTGCAGGCAAAGTTTTACAGCACAAAGTGCTCACGAACCAATTCTGTCTCCTGCCAAAGTGAAGAAAAATCTGGTTTTTCAGAAGAAAAGAAATATATCTATGTCTACCTCCCTGGAGGAAGAATAATGCATTAGAAAGAATAGGGCGACGTTTTTCCTTTCCTCCTTTTCTGAGCCTTTTCCTTAAACACCAAACACTCTCGTGCATTACAAAGCTACTCTCTAACTTCTGTGCCTAAAGAAATGCATTTCACACTTAGAGGCATTAGGAGAGCCAATCTTGTGATCTTTACCAAAAAACGCTTACAGGTAAATTTACTGTGCACACCAGAGGTATGGTCCCTGTGATTTCAAATCCTTGGATCCCATTGCTCAGCCTGGAAGCATACTGGCGTCACCTCTGGGGTGGGAATTCAAAAGTGATGAGCGTACTCTAAGAACCCGCTGCAGTGCAGGGATGCTGCTACCATTTAGCTTGTGAAATAAATTTCCTGTTTTTAGAGTCTTCTGTCACATTCAGAGAAAAATCTCCTCTCAGCTAAAAATTTCTGACTTTTGATCAATAGTGCATTTCTTAACCTTTTAGTCTTGACTTTTTCCTACATTGCACATACTTAATTGGGTTGAGCTTATGTATTTGTGTGTGAGGTTGAGGTTGGGGGCAGCTGGAAAGATAGATAGATGCCTTTTTCTCTCATTATTTTCAGGCTATTAAAGTTGACTGAGGGAACCATTTAAAAATTTCAAGAGGAGAAACCCATTAAAAATAGTGACCTTGTGCTTAAACCGTAGGATTAAAATTCCTAAGTTGCTTGCTGAATATCAGTCTTTAATATCTTTCCTACATTCTGGGAGCCTTCTACCAGACAAATGCAATGCACAGGAGTCTGGGCTTTATTTTTTTTTTTCCTGGAATAAAATGCCTAAATGAGCCAGTTTAGAAATATCAAAAGGAAAAACTTCTGGGAATTCAGTATTTTGGTTGTACATTTACAATCACAAACTCACGTTACATAGATTTTTATACAGATATGTGTATGTAAATTGAGATATAGAATATGAATGAGTTCTTGAACTTAACAATGCATGCATTCAAGCAGGAGGTTATATTATGCTTTGTAGTATCTTCAGTATATAAACCAGATGTTATGCATTTTGTGATGTTGTTTCCTCTATTTTATTTAGCTATCCCAGTAGGTAAAGTACTATTTATTAGATGGTGACATAGGCAGTCTATTACAGCCAATTGAAAGTTATGGGAAAAAATGAAAATGGGTCCAGGGAGAATATTTTTTCCCCCTAGCTTCCAGTTGTAAGTGCAGCCTTCCAGTTAGAAGGCTGTGATTCCCCATCCAGAGGTTCAATAGCTTTTAGCTGTAGTGATACTAAATTCTTACTTGATTGACAAGATTAATCTAGAGTGAAAAACTGTTTACAAACTCATGTTTACAACTAAGTAAGAATTAAAAAAATTATTTGCTTTCTTTATTTTGAGTCAATATTCTCCTAAATGGTAAAGATTTAATTTTTATCAATTCAGGTTCTTAGCTTCTTTTCTTTCCCCAGGAACAAAGTCCAGGTCTTGTTTGTTTGAAGACAGACTGGCATCTAATATTTCATGGATTACCACTCTGACTTCTTTCTCTTACACTCTAAAAACTATGTAGGGTCTAAGATGTGGGAAGCTTTGTTTGCTGGGTCTTATAGTCTCCCTCGTTCCTTGTCTTGGCAGGATTTACTCCCCACACAGTGCAGAGGGTTGGAGCACAAAGCCAAGAAGACTGTTGCCCTCGGCTCCTGGCTCTATCACCACTGAACTGGTGCCAACAGAAGGACCACTTTGCTGCATGCAAATGAGGGGCGGGGCTTAGGGGTTAGCAGACAGTGTCGGACACAGTTTCACCGGTTAACACTCCAAAGTATCATTTATGTAAGGATGGTGAGTGGGTTGTGTAAGTGGTGTGGAGAGAGGTTGGGATAAGGGGGAGGGGGCAGGTGTCTGGGTCTGCTGTAGGCAGAAAACATAGAACACAGACAAACATCCCTGTGCGACCACTCTCCTGGGCCCTGAGCAACTGTGTCTTCATTTTAGGGAGAGATGCTACATCCTCTTTGAACCTGTAACCACAAACCATTTAAAGCACCAAAGAAACTTCTTCTCTAGTTCCAGTTTTGTCCCCAGCAGCCTTCAGAAGCTTTCTCTTTCCACCTCCGTTGCATTTAGGGAGACTGAGTGCTTCAGAACCACTTGGCTATCCCTCCATCCCCGCTTGGTGCATAGGTTTCTTATTTCAGATGAATGCTTTGATTTTCTGCTTTCTGCGTGTCATCACCATCCTTTGGTACTCGTGTGTTTTGTATTCTGCATTTTCCTGGTCAGTCCCTCTATTCTCGTGACCTCGGGGCTCTCCTGATTCCTTTGGAATTTCTGATAGTGAGAATGCTTCACTGATTCTTTTTGCAAGTAAAGACCAGTCTGGGATTTTTAAAAATGGGGTAAGGGGTTGTTGGGGATATATGTAGCTCAGTGGGTAGACTCCTTGCATAACATATTTGAAGCATTGGGTTTGATTCCCAGTCTTGCATAAACCAGGTTTGGTGGTACATTCCTATAGTTCTATATTTGAGAGATAGAGACAGGAGGATCAGAAATTTAAGCTTGTCTTCAGCTGTAGTACATAATGAGTTTGAAGCCGGTCTGAGTTACATGAGACACTGTCTCAAAAACAAAGAAAAAGCAAAACTATATTTTTCTTAAGCCTACATTGTATGTGTTACCTAAAGCTCTTTAAGATAATCTTTACCAGAATTAACTTTCACCTGCTCACTCAGAGCTTCATATCCCTGTGACCACTCCTTGAAAACTTCTAGAAATTTCTAGTTGTCTCCAGACACATGGTAAATAACCCAGTCAGTTACCACATGGTGTCACCACGCTACTTGCTAGATACCTTCATTAAGTGCATTAAACATTTACCTGTGTGAGCAGAACATGCAACTCCTATTTATGCTAACTAAGCACTCAGTTACACCAATTAATTTGCTTCTCAGGAAAACCCTGTTAGGAGTTGAACTGTATCTCTGCAAAAAGATAAAGAAGGCCTTTCTAATCCTTAGTACCCCGGGATGTGACCTCATTCGGAAAGAGTTGTCTGAGAGCTTACTGAGTAAGATGCATGCGGACATTAGGATGGGCACTGATACAATACACCTGAGTTATTTCTAAAAATAAAACCAAGACAGAGGGACAGATGTTTGCAGAAAGAACAGGAAGTGAAGAGACTCACAGGAGGAGCACCAGGTGAAGATGAAGGCGGAGTGTGGACTGACAGGCAAAAATTGCCAGCTAGGAGGAGAGGCATGGGGCCGGGTCTCCCCTCACACCCGCAGAAGGAACTGGCCCCATGCTTGATATAGGACTTTTAGTCTGTGGAACTGTGAGCCAAACCATGTGTGTTGTTGAAGCATACACTGCTTTGTTCTTTGCTTTGGAAGCCTTAGGCAATGAACACCCTCTGTGAGGGATCTACTACGGCTGTTTCCATTTGAAGATGAGGAGACACAGAACAATGAGGTGTTCCGGAAGTGAGAAGATTAGGGAAAGGCCTCAAAAGAAATGACTCTTAACTAGAAAAGATGAAATGCATCTGGGGAAAATGGGTAAGAACGCAGGTGCTTACCGGCTGACATGGGAAAGAGACTGAGTGTATGCCTCCTTAAGAGTGCTCTTACCTTGATCTCCTTTACTTGTCTTATTGCTCTAGCAAGGACATCAAGAACTATGTTGAAGAGATATGGAGAGAGTGGGCAGCCTTGCCTTGTCCTTGATTTCAGTGGGATTGATTTAAGTTTCTCTTCATTTAGCTCGATGTTGGCTATAGGCTTGCTATATATTGCCTTTACTATGTTTAGGTATGTGCCTTGTATCCCTGATCTCTCCAGGACTTTAAACATAAATGAATGTTGGATTTTATCAAATGCTTTTTCAGCATCTAAGGAGATTAACATGTAGTCTTTTTCTTTCAGTTTGTTTATATGGTGGATCACATTGATGGATTTCCGCATATTGAACCATCCCTGCATACCTGGGCTGAAGCCTACTTGGTCATAATGGATGATCTCTTTGATGTGTTCTTGGATTTGGTTTGCAGGTATTTTATTGAGTATTTTTGCATCATTTACACAATGGAATACTACTCAGCAATTAAAAACAAAGAAATCATGAGATTTGCAGGCAAATGTTGGGATCTAGAAATGATCATCCTGAGTGAGTTATCTCAGAAGAAGAAAGACACACCTAGTATATACTCACTTATATGTGTATATTAGATATATAATATAGGATAATCATACTAAAAATCTGTATACCTAAAGAAGCAAATCAAGAAGGAGGACCCTGGTAAGAAACCCAATCTTCATTCAGAAAGGCAAACGAGATGGACATCAGAAGAGGGAGAAAACAGGGAACAGGACAGGAGCCTATCACAGATGGCCTCTGAAAGACTCTACCCAGCAGGGTATCAAAACATATGCTGAGATTCATAGCCAAATTCTGGGCAAAGTGCAGGAAAGCTTATGAAAGAAGGGACTGAACAGGAGCTCCACTAGGAGAGCAACAGAACCAAAAAAAAAGTCTGTGTGTAGTGGTCTTTTCTGAGTCTGATACTCCAAACAAGGACCATTCATGGAAATAACTTAGAACCCCTGCACAGAAGTAGCCCATGGCAGCTCAGTATCCAAGAGGGTTCCCCAATAATAGGACCAGGGACTGTCTCTGACATGAACTCAGGGGCTGGCTCTTTGATTACCCCCACCTGATGAGGAAGCAGCTTTACCAGGCCACAGAGGAAGACAAAGAAGCCAGTCCTGATGAGACCTGATAAGCTAGGGTCAGATGGAAGAGGAGGAGGACCTCCCTTATCATTGGACTGGGGGAGGGGCATAGGAGAAGAAGAGGGAGGGTGGGTTTGGGAGAAGATGGGGGAGGGGGCTACAGCTGGGATACAAAGTGAATAAACTGTAATTAATAATAAAAAAAGAGCGCCTTCACAAACACATGACCCTGTTGTAGCTACAGCCAGCAGTACAGGGGCACTGAAGTGTCATGTCTATCAGTGTTTATATTTGTTCTACACCATCCCTTTAACAGTACGTGTTTAGACCCTCGGATGAGAGAATTAGAATTTAAACCTGAAAAATGTGTTTTGCTAAAAACGCTGCCAAAGCTGGGACTCAGGGATCCTCAGTTAATGAAGTGTCCAGTGGAGATTGACAAGTTAAGAGCAAACATATTTGGTGTCTGTGACTGAGGATGGGGGATATTCCTTTGTGCAGTACCTTCACCTACTGGTTGAAGCTATAGCTTGGCCATGTATGTATGTGTCATACAGAAACACATACATATGCTTCATCAAACCAGGGGCAAATACCAGCTGGGGAATCTCATGCAGTCAGCTGGAGTTCCCCACTAAGAGTGGTCTGGGTGGAGGGCCCTCTCTGTGTTCTCCATGAATTGGCTTCCTACTTCCCATTCCTATAGTAGGCATGTTATATCATCAGATAAACAATACTTACCTCTGTAGGAGATAAGAGGCCTTGGAGGATGCTTTGAGAGGAAAATGCTTGAGTCTTAAGTGGGGAAGAGGCAACCCCACTTCCAGAACCAGCTTTCAGTGGGCTCCAATAACACCTGGTAATTTACCAATATAATAGACATTATACATGCTCACATGTGCCTACGAGAAAGTAGTCAAACTACCCCTCCTGGATACTAAAGGGCCAGAAGGTCCATGTGGATTTATTTTTAATAATTTCTGGGGATTGTTAATATTTGCATCAGAGTCCCTCAGAAATAGCTCCAGAACAGCAGACCATAAAATGCCTTGGATCAGATGCGTCAACTGGAATTTTATGGAGTTGTCTCCATTGTCTTCCCGTAAGTGACAATACTTCTTTTTTTTCTTTAAGCACATCTTGAAAATTAGGCTTATGACACAGGAGACGTCCTTAGATTAGACTGGAAGAGGCGATATGGATCAAGAGTGAAAACAAACTCAGAGTCTCATGCTCAGGTTCCTTCCTGCCTTTTTTCTGTGGCCAGCACTTGCCCCACCAAGCGAGAGCCTCCTCCCCAGGCTCATTCATCTGCGCTTGGCCATGAAGATCATGGTGATTAAGGCAGTCTGTTAGTTTAGGATCCTCTGCCTGTGTTACTGGGCGCCACCCACCAGTCCAGCAGCAAATGACTACTGATCATGGTCAACATAATAAACCCAGGATCCACAGAGAGCAGGTCGGCAAGTGTGATAAATAGCAATGATTCAGCAATGTATGCTGCAGCCTCTGGTCTCTATAATACACCATGCTGTAAATATTACTTCTCTGTTTGTTATGAAGAATTTGAGCATTCCTCATCCCTAGCCGGATTTCAAGGTCAGTGAATTTTGTAGAATACTTTGCCAAGTAGCTGCTGAGAGATGAATAAATTTATGTGAAAATGAACTCAGCCAGCTAGTTATTGAACAAGATTTTTTTTTATTGGATGTACTGACAGAGGAGCAAGAAAAGGCAAACAGAGGGTAAACAATAATCCAATGAAAAGAACTAATTTTTCTTTTAGACCAGTGGAAATAGTAATTTACTTTTTAAACACAAATTTACAAAAATATGAACGGAAAGGTGGTGGAACTTCAACTTTGTTGAGATAGAAGAAACAAGGAGTATACAAGACAGAAGGATTATCTATGTGGGCATAATTAAACAGGAACAAATGTCTGTATTTCTTGCTGAGATCTGGATATTTAGGATGGCACAAACAATGATGCAATGAGAAGAATGCAGAAGGCAGCTTTAACTGAACCTTTTTTATGTTATATTCATTACCTCTTCCAATGTAACCGGCTGCAACAGAATCAATTCTCTTCAAAATACTGCAGGTTTCAAGGAAAAGGAGAAATTGCATCATGGGTGGTCCACAAGGCAAAGGATAAATATGCCACCTGGTTCTGTGACCATATCCTGATCTATCTAATTTCTCCACAAACCAAAAGTGGAGTCCAGTGCTTTTGGATGATAAATTCAGTATGTCAAAGTAAAAATTGCATTTAATCTGTTTTATAGAACACAATCTGGGTTTTATAGTTTTCTTGAGAATCTCATTGATTCTTGTTTGGAAAGTTAAGAATTATCTCTGAGACTTTGTGAATCACCTAGCTGCTGGTTGTCCCTGGCTTTTCATCCCAGGGATGTCTTTAGTCACAGAGCTTCTACTTTTTCATCTGCTCCATCTATTCATCTGGATCTGTCATCACTGTAATCTGAAATGGAAAATTCAAGAAATAAGCAACTCACAGTTTCTAACATAGTACATTTTTGGTGGCTTTTGGCCCGGTGTGGGTGTGAGTCATGTCTTTATCTAGTCAATCCACTCTGTATAAGCCCATTGGCCACCTAGTTGTCATCAAGTTTATCACGTATCTCAGAGCATCAAGACTTGTGTTCAGGCAAGCCATTCTTTTATTTTCTAATCTACCCAAGGAATAAAAATTGATGCTGACAATTTGAATGTGTGAATGAGACACTTTGAAGTCCTTCTTCAGATCAAACAGGAAGAAGCTTTCTGTTTAAGTTGGAAATAAGTCAGTGTACATAGGGTCTGGTTCCACCTTCAGCTTTAGCCCAGGAGGGTCTTTGGGCCTCTCTTCTGTAGGTAAGAAATAACAGGAAGTTCTCTACTGCTGTCCCTGCCTGGTGTCCTTCATTTTAGCTTTCCAGAAGCCTTACCCTCATTTATTGCATCCCCCGGAGCTGGAGTTATAGGCTCCAGCTCTAGAGCTATAGGAGTAACAGAATGTAGTGCTAGGAACTGAATTCAGGTCTGCTGGAAAAGTGTACCTACTTGTAATTGCTGACACATCTCTTTTCAGCCTTCCCTTTCCATTTTCTTTATATAATTATTTGTAAGATGGACTTTCTTTTTGTGTTAGTCATTATTTCCATGGACTTTTAACCCATTGTCTGTGTCTCACTTTCCTTACCTGTAGAGACTGGACTTGGTTGTGAAGGTCCTTTCCAAATGTGAAGTTCTGAGAGCTGTGACAGGAAGCAGGTGAGAACATTGCAGTCAGATGGCCTGCAACCTCTCACTGTGTCGGCACTGTGTGTCAGCATTCTTTGGGTGCAAGCAACTCAACTTTCTCATACCAAAAAAAATCAACTACAGTAAGAAGAAGACCACAATTTATATTCTAGCTAGAAAACTAGTCTCAGAAAACATGTAGAGACCCACGAGATGCTAGACAGAAGGGACATCAGTAAAGCTCAAAACCGTAGAAGTAATGTGAGCTGTGCCTGGGGTCACTGGCCCTGGACATCAGCTGCTAGCACATCCTAGGTACAGCCCCGATGCCAAATTAAACTTTTTCTTCTTACTTCTCCAGTCTCTGAACTCTTGATGGTAGGAGGAAGGTAACCTACCTACTTATTTGATCAAGATTTTCCAGAGAAACAGTACCAACAGGGTACTGTATTTTAATTACTTTATTTGCCTTATGAAATTGGTTCATGGGATTGTGGGGGTCCTGGGACGGCTGATGTCTGGAAGGCAGGGTATTAGGTTAGCAGTCCATGCTAGGCTGATATGGTGGTTTTGTGTCTGGATCCCACACACACTGAATAGGCTGGAAAGCATGCTCATTTGTATCCTGCACAGAGGCTAAATTCCTTGTGTGGAACAATTTTAGTCTTGGCCCTTAGCAAGACTTCTGACTGATAAGGTGGACTAAACCACAATAAGGACTGTAAGCTGCCCGACTCAAAGTTTACTGATTAAAATATTAATTACATTTAAAGAACATCATCACTATGGCATCCAGACTAAGTTGTAACATACCAAATGGGCTTGTTAGTCCAGTCAGGCTGACATATGCAATTTACTGATGTGCTGTTGAGTCCTCTTGAGAGGGATTTTCTTTAGATACTTTCTGAATGTAAGATTTTGAGTAGGGAGTGTTTTCTTTGGTTTTTCTTTTGTATGTCTGTGTGTATGTGTATGCATGTGTACATATGTGTGTGTGTATGTGAGAGAGAGAGAGGGAGAGAGCATAAAGTTGGGTGGGTAGGGAAATGGATATGGGTGGGACTTGGAGAAAAGAAAACATGATCAAAATACGTGTGTGTGTGTGTGTGTGTGTGTTTAACAAAAAAGATACTGAATAGGAGGAAAATATAAAAAAAAATAAAACCAAAATATTATAGCTGCCCTTTACATTCACTTTATTGTGTGTCCTTAGGCAGGGCATTTTTCTGGCTCTGTTTTTATAATCTAATACTGTAAAGTGGAGAGAAAAATGGTGGCTACATGTGTGATTACTGCAATATATTCAAAGACTAAAAAAAATATGTAAAGCACTTTGAAAAGTCCCTGGGACCAGGTAAGTACAGTAAAGCAAGGCTCTGCAGTTTCTTATGTAAATTTCACAATATGTTGTTTATTAGTGTTTGTGGTGTGCAAGGGGAAACCACCTGGCTCTCAGGCAGTGAAGTGTGGTCTGCATCCATATTAGGTTCTGTGGAAGAATGGAACCAATAGAGTATATTATTGTAGGGAATTTAGAATGCATTACATGGTAGGGCTGGGTGGCTCAACATTGGCCATCGTATACTGGAAAAAGGCTGGAAACACACTAGTTTCTCTGCCCACAAAACTGGGGGCCTCATCAGTCCCAATCGGACACTGAAGGCATAAAAGATGCAAAGAGTCACTGGTCTACAGACCCTGCTGGAAGGTTAGATTAACCAGGATGTGATGTTATAGAGAATGGGACCCTAGTATCAGTAGAGATAGATGCTGTCTGACTTTTCTATTGCTGGCAAGAGACACCATGACAAAGGCAAAGTATAAGAAGAAGCATTAGAGGCTTGGTTAGAGTTTCATAGAGACAGAGCATGGTCATCACAGGGTGGGGCAGACAGGCAGGTGTAGAGCTGGAGCAGAATCTAAGAGCTTACATCTGATCCACAAGCTTGAGAGTGAGAGGTACAGAAAGACAGACAGTCACACACACACACACACACACAGAGAGAGAGAGAGAGAGAGAGAGAGAGAGAAACTGGGGGATGATGTGGAATTTTGAAACTTTAAAACCCACCTCTAGTGGTACACCTCCTCCAGCAAGGTCACACTTCTTAATCCTCTCCAAACAGTTCAACAAAAACGGACCAAGTGTTCAAACATATGAGCCTCTAGGGATCATCCCATTCAATCCACCACAGATGTACTCACCAGTTAGTAGTTGTGATGGCTATTCATGGTTGTCAACTTGGCTACATCACTCTGGATTGGGTCCTCTCCTTTCCATTAATCCCTCCTATAAATGCCCTCACAGACCTGCCCGGAAGTGTATCTCTTAGTTATAGATCCCATCAAGCTGACACTATTACCCATCCCATCTTCTGGTTGAAGATACCAGTCTCCACTCCTAAATAATGACACTAACAATACTGAGTACTTACTGTCTTCCAGTCAACACACTGGATGCTTAACCCATTGTAATTCAAGTCACTTCACAATCCAGTGAGAGGCATATCCTCATTTTACAGAAAAGGACTCCGAGGTTTAGAAAAGCATCCCAGGGCCACACAAGGAGCTCATCCCCGGTCTCCCTTTTCTTCCTTTCCTGTCTTACAATAGCTATTCCATGTGCAACACACACAAGAACTGTCTTTCAGAGATGAGAAAACAAAGCTTTATATGCAACATGGCTGGCTAGTAGGGAATGAGGCTTGAACCTTGAGCTGTCTGGCTTGATAGGCATGTGTCTATGTGTGTATGTGTGTGTGTCTGTGTGTGTGTGTACCATATGCCAGTCATAGCTTGATAGCTTCTTCATTTTTCGCTTATTATTGCTTTTCTGTTGCTTTTTACTTAGGAATTATTGGCAATTCCTTCTTTCTCTTCTTTTAATGTTTAGTAATAAAGAAGAGAAATCAAATCCAATTTTAAAAATCTACCCAAAATTGTTCATTAAACTTCTCTCTGACATCTCTTCCCCCATCTTATTCTGTATGTCAAAACTGTTCTCTTGCTTGACAATGCCTTGGTACTTTCTGCTGGGCTGACTGACAAAGCCTCATGATTTAAAAGTTGATTTAAAAACCATCCCATTTCTTCTTCCACACGCCCCAGCCTTTGATCTTTTCTCAGGAGCAATTTCCAATCACTCTTTTTTTTTTTTTAACTTTGTAAATGTTGGCATTCAGTCCTCTCTGGGCCTACTCACCTTCCCCAGAAGGAGAGGTTGGAACCTTCAATTTCCCAGCGTCATCACTGTTCTATTAGAAGTTTTGCTCTCCATTGGTTTGTGTCCTGAAGAAGGAATTTAACACAGCAAGGCTCATGCTGTGGTTGTTTGCACACACAAGCTAAGTAGCATTTTGGCAACCACCTAGTCTACTTGGTCTATGCCAGTGAGAAGAGACTAATTAAGCACTTAAAAAATGTTAGTTTTGTTTGGCATTTCAAAGAACCCTAGACATTGCTAATGTGAATCAAAATAACCAGTTCATTACCAAATCCTTTTACCTTGGGTTACAAATGCAAAAATCTAGTGATATATAATGCAGATTGAAGTGCTATAGGATTCTTAAATTCATTTTTATTATTTTGTTTTCCCTGAGGAGAATGCCAAAATATAAAACCACCAAGATTAGAGCTGATTTCATTGAATAAAAGGTGAAGAATTTGGAGTTCCATTTATCCAACTTGAGACAGACATATTTAACTAAAGTTTCTAAATTTTCTGAGTTTCATTGATAACTTCTGACTGAGAATAAACTTTTATCTCAGGACTAATTATTTTACTTCAATGTGTGACTTCTGGAAGTCTTAGTGTCCACAGTAACTAACTGATGAATTTGAAGTCATGTGTTACACAAATTTGCTTAGTAAATATTTTACTCAGAGGCCAAGATGATGCTAAGTTATCGGATAACATTAGTAGGGGCTTGATTTCTTAGAAGCTTCAGGAAGGACAAATAGAAAAATCATTGAGTTTTGAATTGGCTTGTTCTTCTTTGCTGAGGCCACAGTTCAGTTTAATTTTTCGCTGTGGTGTATGAAATTAAGAAGATATCTCAAATGCCTGAACAGGTGGCTCTTAAGATTACATAGCAGATTCACCTGCAGAGTCTTAGTGAGAAAGAAAGGTGTGGTCTACATGGCTTTCAATCTAGAAAGACCTAGAGCTGGTTGGTTTTAATGTGTTGTTAGGACTGAGCATTATTCAGTGAAGCTATTAAAAAATTAGTCATATATTTGTAGTCATTTTACAATGCGTTTATGTCTCTAACAAATTCCGAAACCTAGATAATATTTGAGTATACAGATCTTAAGTCAGAATTGGTAGTGGTAAGACTCCATAACCTAGCTTTCCTGTTCTGGATTCATATAGGGTAGGACTTATTGGATTTTCTTTAAAAATGTTACAACAACAGCTATGACTTGTTGAGTGATTTCTATCATCAACCAGGCCAATATTTACTGGATTCTAATGTATATAGTTGCAACTGGTTCTTACATAACTATTTGTTGTGAATTTGTAGCAGAAAATAGAGTCATTTTTACATGCGAGGAAACTGAGTCAAAGTGATGTCAACTACCCATTGATGGATCTAGAGGAAATATGTAAGAGTCTGGTTCTATGCCCTCATATATATCACTTCTAACTTTTATAATAACCTCCAAGGCGTATGTATTATATGCATTACTTAGCAAGGGAAGAAGCATAGCAAGTAAATATTTAAGTTAGTAACATCAAATGCTGGAAAGAAATCTAAGGTAATCTAATCAAAGTAAAGTTTATTTACTGCACAGAAAAGACTATCATCACCTGGCTCCTCTGAGAGCTTCAAGCATTACACTCAAATAGAATTCTCCCTACACTAATTCTATTTTGAAAAAACAACAAAAAAAACAAACAAAAAACAAAGAAAAGAAAACTAGGAAACACTGTGAATTTAAGATTATGTGTTCCAAAGTAATTGAGAAGCCTGGAAGGTTTGGGTATCCCAGAAAAGGCTAACATGGGCACCTGCACATAATCCTCTGCTTTAAATTTTTGCATCTAGCTTTATTTTAAATGTATACACATGGTAAGCCATATAATTCCTCAGATTATTTACATTCTGCTCAGAGTGACTGGTAAAGGATAGTGTAATTATAAAGTACAATTTCCCAGCTGAGTGCAATTGCTTGTTGTGTAATAGGTCTGTTAGGGACTGATCTCTGTAAACACTGAAACCCAAATACTTGTAAATCATAGTTAGTGGCAAATGACATACAACCCCTTGAGGACACATATAAAACGAGAAATGGCCTTTGATTTGGATAGACTATTTTTTTTTCCTGCTATTTGTCAAACTCTTATAAAGTATTAGAATTAAGAGTATTTTTCAGTTCTTGCTATATTCTAAGGATAGTGTAAGAAGCTGTCTATTTCCCCATCACCTTAGTAAGCTACTCCATTACCAGCCCTTTGCATGACAGAATAGGACATGGCTGTCTAGAAGACTGAAGACTTTATTGGCTCTCTGAGCAGACTACAGCATCTCTCGTTTTGTTTGCTTGTCTCTTGATGTTTTTGTTTGTTTGTTTTGGTTAGCAAACTTCAATGGGTTCCATTCCAACATCTACCCTCCATTTCTTAGTTCAACTTCCTATGGTCCGGTGAATAGCAATCACATATCTGAGGTATGTGAGATGGTATCAGGTATCACAGGTGAAATAGCCTGACAACCTGAGTTCCATTCCCAGAACCCACATGGGGGGGGGGGTTGAATGCCCACAGATTGTCCCTCTGATTTCCACACGCTAAGCCACTAGATGGATAAATGAATGTTAAGAAATAAAACCTTAGTAATAGTGAACTCTCCTCTACTACTCCCCTGTATTTCTTCTCTACCATGAAATGGACCACTGTATACAGGCAGTGCTTGGCCGGTCCTTTCTCATGTGATCATCACTTTATAGACTACATGGCCCACTTTGCGCTGAGGTGAGGAAAACTTACCTTCTCTAAATCAATTTTCATGTTGATGTTGGCCTATAGTTACATTTCCTTTTGCTTCTTTACTATTTCATGCCAATCATATTTACTAAAAGGAAAGTGGAAGGTTGGAAGATTCCCAAACAAAAGTCCTAGCTCGTTTGTTTTGGTACTTACTAGTTCATAACCAGTGACATTACATTCCCATTGCAGTTTTCATAGCTCGTGATTCTGTAAATCAGTAATTTCAGTTGGACTCAGTTGGATTAATTTTCCTTGCTGTGTAGATATCAATTGGAGTGAACAGTTTGACATTCTGGGTGTCTGGGTGTCCTTGCCAACACGCTCTGTGTTGTGGTGGGGTGGCTCCCCTCCAGTCCCCACCCCTCCCCTCCCCTTCCCTCCTCACCTCTCACCAGGGTCTACCAGCATGTTTCCCACTTGGTTGTTCTTTGACCTGGATGGAGTCAAATGCTGCAGTTACTTGCTGTGCTTTTCAGTGACTTGAGCACGACTATAAGAAGGAAAACCATTTAAAAGAAAATTTCCTGTAATCTTGCTGTGTGGGCACCTTTGCATTATGATGGACACAGATTCAACACTGTGCTAAGGGTGGTTCATGGGAGTTCAAAGTCAGCTTGAGCTGCAGTGGGAGACACTATCTCAAAGAAAACAAAACAAAACAAACAAACAAGACACCAAGCAAATAAGGTTTCAGATGAAGAAAGAATAAGCTCTCTTCCAAAATGCCCTTGTAATTTATGAAAAATTAACCAAGGAAACAAAACAAAAATTCAACTTCTTTTTTTTTAAGTGTAACTTCCATTTTATCTGTCTAGAGTGTTTTTTTTTTCTTCTTGTCCTCCTGTCACCAAATCCTTTGTCTTTGCATGGGCTTTGATGGAGGTTGTGGTGCACCACCAAGCAGTTTTAAATCATGGTGGGGGTGGTCTGTCTTTCTAGGCTTCATGAGACCCACTCCTGACCCATTCACCTTGCGGTGAATGGCACAGGTCATTCAGTAATGCAGCTTGACCCAGAGCTTGGGAAGCACATAAGCATCGAAGACACTTGCTTCGGATATGTCCCTGACAGCAGCTTCTACAATGTTCTGAATAACAAACTTCTTAATGGCCTTGTCCTTGGGCCCATACTGGGCTCAGTTTGTGCAGTGAATTGGCTGCACATGGCCATGGCCCTTTTTAGCTTGAGCATTGTTTCTCCTTTTTTTGGTCGTCTTGGAGCCAAGACCAGAAAGGGCTCAACTTCTTAAAGTTTGGTTATTTACAAGAAATTTTTTTACAGACTTAATTTTTGCACAGAATATATTTCTCCTTGCATTTTGTATCATGCCATACAATTAAAAACAGATTTGTTCTTATTTTATGTGTATACAGGGTGTTTTACTTGTATGCATGCCTGTGTGCCTAAAGAGGGCAGAAGATGGTGTCGGATCACCTAGAACTGGAGTTACAAGTAGGTGTTTGTTGCCATGTGGGTGCTGGGAATCGAACTCTGGTTCTCTGGAAGAGCAGACACTACTCTTAACTACTGTACCATTAGTCCAGTCCCAATCACAGACTTGTTCCATCCTGTGTGAAAAGAGCAACTTATTTCCCTCTTCCTATCCAAAGCTGATATAGCAAAATGGCTCTGTAGCGATATTTAGGACGAAGGTATGTTCATGGTTTCAACAGGTAATAGTAACAGTAACTAAAAGATCAACATAAATGATACCAGGGAAATGTCACTCTGAGTTCTACTGCCCCCAGGTGGGCAATGAACTTACTGCTCAGATTACTCTGTGTTGTAAGTGTGACAATTCCCAAAATCATGTTACAATAGGGCCAGAGTTTCTCATATACACAGAAAGTGCCTGCTGTGAGGTGCAGGCTCCACACTGTTTTAGTCAGGGTTTCCATTGCTGCAACAAAACACCATGACTGAAAAAGCATGGGGAGTAAAGGGTTTATTTGGCTTACACTTCCACCATGTCATTGAAGGAAGTCAAAGCAGGAACTCAAACAGGGCAGGATGCAGGAGCTGATGCAGAGGCCTTTCAGGGAGTGCTGCTTACTGACTTGTCCTCAGGGCTTTGCTCAGCCTGTTTTCTTATAGAACCCAGGACCACCAGCCCAGAAATAGCTCCACCCACAGTGGGCGGGACCCTGACCCAACAATCCCTAATTAAGGTAATACTCTACAGGCAGATCTTACGGAGGCATTTTCTCAATTGAAGTGTTCCCTCCTTTCATAGGAATCCAGCTTGTGTCAAGCTGACATAAAACTAGCCAGGACACATGCTTGGAATATGAAGAACTTTCAGTTTCACTTTTATCCAGAGGGTGTCCAGCACAACCATAGAAATTGGTGTTCCACTGATTTCTCTAATTAGGTCAGCTTCACACTGCGACTCTATGTGTGTCTAAGGGATGACAGGCTTTAGAATTTGAGACCCTTTTGTAAGCAATTAAGGGTAGGGATATTGGCTGAGGAGGAGATAAGGGTAGAAAGCAGAAAGAACCAGTAGATCAAGAAGAGCTGGTGCTGGGAGGTGCAGGACCAAAGAGCAGAGAGACAGGATGCCACACAGGCACAAGTTAGAGGCCAAATTACTCCCAGGAACACTTCAAGCCTTCTCTATAGTTCTGCTAATTTATGGTATTCATGTTGACTTGTCATACCCCATCAGGGAGAAGAAGAAATAAGTCAACTTCATGAGGGTACTAAGAAGAAAATTCGTCACCAAGTCTAGCCTGATAGGCCTGACTCTGAAGTGCCTCTGAGTTAATGAAAGCATCTCTCGGGAAAACAGATGCTTGGTAGTGCCACCCAGTGGTGCCTACTTGACAAGCGTATGTGGGACAAAGTGTGCAGGATGGATAGTTTACTTTATTTCATTGAGTTTTAGAAGGATGCATTCTTAGTTGCACATAATTACAGGAAATAGCGTTTAATTGCAATGTGCTCACATATCAAAGACTTGCCCGCACCTTGAAGCTTCTTAAACTGTTTTGAAATTGCCTTTTAGGAAAGGATCACGAGGAGGCTTCTGGGAGGTTTTCTCTTCAATTTACAACGCAGGTACAGATTTAAGGAGAGCGTAATTACCAGATACAGTCCCTAAGCTGAATTGAATCACTTCCTGGGTGCCAAGCTTGTTACAGACTGACCTTCAAGGGAATAGAATCCTGCAGTGTGTCCTTGCTAGGGCTCTGCAGAAAGCTTTCTCTTTCCTCTTTTTTGTCTTTCTGCACACATGGATGGGATAAGAAGAGCCCTCTGATAATTTTCATCTTCTTGGTCAGAGGGCCAGACCCCTCCCCCATTCACCATTGCTTTTCCTTGAGAAAGCAGCTGGGAAACTTATTAAAAGAACAATTGAGAAAGAGTCCCAGGAAATCACTTGTGCTGAAGGAGCACCACCAGCTCAACACTCTCTAAATCAACCATCCAAGCCTTCTTCCCTGGGACAAAAAACAAAACAACAACAACAAAAACCATTTATTGTCCACGAAGCTGTGACAGGAGACTGACCATGGAAAAATCAAAGTCAGGAAACAGAGTCTTTACATTCAGGTTAGGTCCCATTCCTGAAATAGTCAAGTTTAATTCCCCTGCTTTGCCCTGCAAAACCAGGCTGCTTTGCACAAGGCCTCCCTTTAGTCTTATCATCACTTGTTACATATGAAATGTATCATCTGAAATGCTTCTCAGGAAGTGAAGGGTTTTTATTACAATCAACATCTTAACTGATATATGTGTAATTAGCTACTGGGATAGGAGAAGTTTCTACCCAAAACTATTAGGCAGAGTATTCTGCAGTCTAGCAACAGTTATGCTTTTGTCTACTGCGTGACTGTATGGGTGTGTGAATGTGTGTGTGTATATGTGAGAGTGTGTATGTGTTTGGGTCTGTGTGTGTATATGAGTGTATATGAGTGTATGTATGTGTGTATGTGTGACTGTGAATGTGTGTGAGTGTATGTATGTATGTAAGAACTTGTGAGTGTGTGTATGAGTGTGTGAGTATGTATATGCATAAGTGTGTGTGTGCGTGCATGCGCACACCCCATGCCAAGTCTGTAGAGATGAGAAGTCGAAGGGCAACTGGCAGGATTCGAGTCTCTCCTTGGACAGTGTGGATCCTGAGAATGGAACACAGGTTGTCAGCCTTGGAGGCAAGAGTCTTTCCCATCTGAGGTATCTCACCAGCACAAGTACAGCACTTTCAGTTGCTTGCACATGCACACACTCATACATGAACATGAGAATGTACATAGCAGTGTTTACACAAACACATGTAAGTGTAGGCACTCACACATGCAGGCAGCTGTGTGGACGATATACTCTCCGTTCCTAAATGTGACACAGGAAAGGCCACTTAGTAGCCTTCCAGTTGTGTTTCTGAGGTAGGGAATGAAGGAGTAAGCAGTAGCAACAATAAAAATGCAAATTTATCTGCCCTTTCTTAATGGTAGTCATCCCTCAGCCTTCTTTTGCCTGCTAAGCCATGACACTGCCTTGCACTTGCACATCCTTCTCTACATACTTAGGAAAGGCAGTTTGCTTTCCTTCCTTCCTTCCTTCCTTCCTTCCTTTTCTCCTTTCTTTCTTCCTTCCTTCTTCCCCTCTCCCTCCCTCTTCCTTCCTTTCTTCCTTCCTTGCTTGTTTCCTTCCTCCCTTCCTTTCAGAATAATCATCTTTACCTCTTTACCTAAGCACACCCAGGAGACACACAGGAGCTTTGCCCTTCTCTTTCTCCTGTAATGCGTGTGTGGCAGTGGTGTGTGGCATCTGACAGGCAGTCTACCACCCGGGAGGCTTTTCTTAAAGCACACAGCGTGCCAACAGCTCAGTTCAGCTGTAAGCCTCACAGTGTAAACTTGGGGGCTCACTATTCTCACCCACAGCTTAGTTGGTTCTGGTTAAATGAAATTGGATTGCCCTGCCCATGACAGTTTTATTAAAAAATAATGTTGGAGGGGCTGTAGCAATGATTTAGTGGCTCAGAGTGAGTTCTGCTCTTCCAGAGGACTTCAGTTTGATTCCCAGAACCTGCATTGGCCAATGCACAGACACACACACACACACACACACACACACACACACACACACACGCATGCACAAACACACACGCACACGGTAAATGTAAATAAGATAAATACATTTCTTGGTTTGTGAATTGCAGTTGGCTTCTAAGGTTAGAGAGGTGTCTTGCCTATAAACCCCCTTTCTGGTACCTGTATGTCTTCCTCTTGCAAACCTGCTGCTTCCTAGGGATCCTGTAACAGCAACCAGAAGCCTCCCTCCCCCTCTGGCTGCCTTATACCGCTCCCATTTGCTGCTTTCTTCTGTCCCTGCTTAGCAGGCCAGGCTCCGCTGAGGCCCATCTGCTCCCAAACAGTCTGCATGTGATGATGAGCCTTACCTCTTGCCTTTCACACACATAGCTCACCTGCCCACCTCCTGCCTTCCTCCAGAGGAAGGTTCCTATTTACCCAGTCTAAACACGTACCTGTGAGATTCCTCTGGCGTGAAGGCCCCAGGCCCTCCACCAGCCCATGATGAGGGAGGGTACCTGGCTTTTATCATTTCTCATTCCCAGTACCTGGAATAGATCCTGGTATATACTCAGTGTCAGCAAACATGTTTTGAGAAATTAGTAATGGTTACGTTTTTATGCTGATGTATGTAAGTTTGGGGGACCAGGACCGCTTACCGCACCAGGTTCTCTTTCATATCAATCATCAAAACGGGTTTCACAAAGGCCCTGATTAAGGTTGTTTTACTTAGTCATGACAGCATGTGGGCTAGTTGGACTTTTGCCACTATGTTGAAACACCTGACAAAAACAGCTTGAGGAAAGATTTATTGGGTCCCTGGCTTCGGAGGTTTCAGATACCATGGTAGGGAGGGGTGGCAGCGAAGGTCACATCATGGTGGCCGGGAAGCAGAGCGAGAGAGCATGCCTCAAACTTGCTGGCTTTTTTTCTTTTCCTCCCTGTATTCTGTCTGGGTGCCCACCCTGTGGGGTGGCATTGTGTAAAAATAATTTCCATTCGCCTGCTTCTGTTGTTGTCTTGGAGGCTTACTGCCTCCTTCTGCCAACCTAGGCCTAGTCCTGGAAACTTCTAGCCTCCATACAGTCTACCCTAGGCCAGACTGTTTTCAGCCTCTGAGGCTTACTGCTTAATAAGCTCACCCCTTCTTGTTCTTACTGAGCTCTGGACTGGCTGGTTCAACTTAGCTGTTCTGGCTCGAACTCCTCTTCTAGCTAACTTATTCAATCTGACCTTTCTCTGGGCCTTTGAATTGCTTTGCTTGGCTTTAAACTAACTCCAGCAACCTGTTCTAATCTTCTGGCTCATTCTCATTCTCTGGCTCCTTTGGTCTTCACCTGAGTTCTCTCTTTGCAATCTGTTTCTCTATTACTGACCCAATAACATTGCTTCTTCTTTCTCGGCATTGCCCGTTAAGTAGCTTCCCTTTCCTCTCTCTTCTCCTGAGCGTTGGGCATACATTATTCTGTCAAGTCTGTCTCTGATTCCTCTCCTTTTCTAGCACTCAAACAGACATCACTTTAAACACAAATGCTTCCTTCTGCAAATTAACTCTACCTTTATTGTTTGGGATTAAAGTCATGTACCACCATGTCTGGATCTAAGCTTTTCTTTACCTGAAACTTGCACTACTCCAAGCCAGCGCAGAGCTTAGAAAGAACAAGTAAAGGTGAGATTATTCAGCAGTAAGTCTCAGAGGCTGAAAACATTCTAGGCCTAGGTTATATTGCATGGAGGTTAGAAGCTTCCAGGGCTAGGCCTAGATTAGCAGAAGGAGGCAATAAGCCTCCCAGACAACAACTGAACCAGGAAAACAAAAGTTACTTTAATAGCGTTGCCTGTATTTAGGGTGAGCTTCCCCCTAGAAAGTTCTTTTGGAAAGGCCCTAACAGAGGCGCCTGGAAGTATGCTGTACTGTTCTCCTAGACCTTCCTCAACTCAATCAAGTTAACAGATTCAGCCATTGCAGAACGAGAAGCACGAAGCACCAGGTGAAAGGATCAGGCTAGCTTTACAGGTTGCTTTATAAATTCTGTACCTCCTGTTAAAGTAAATTCTCCTAGCACTTTTGCAGAAAGCAGAAAGAAGAGAAAACAAGACCTTACCCCCTTGCAAAGGAATGCAAAAGGTCTCCTCCCCACCTTGGAGAAGTGTCCAGATCCACTGTAGAGAAAACGTTGCCTAGCAACCAGTCCAGAGGTCACAGCTCCCCCACCCACATTGGGGCAGGATCAGATGGACTTGGCGTCTAACATGAACCAATCATTTTAAAAGTCAACTACCCAATTCAGTGTTGCCAAGCCTGCAACCCCTGAGATTCCCGCCCTTCTCCCTTTAAAAACTCCATCCTTGCTGTCCCTCGGCGCTTTTGTGGGGGGCAGTCCCATCGCGATGGATCAAATAAAATTACCTCTTGCTATTGCATCGAAACTTGGTCTCCTGAGTTCTCTTCGCCCCCTAAGGAATTGGGGCCTAACATGGGTCAAGGGGAAAGGGCTCCTGTTTTTTTTTTTTTTTTCTGATGACAACTCATTAAGTAGGTCAAAGTGAGTAACGAGGGTTTCAGAACAGTGACATTTTATGAGATGGAGGACAACCATGCATTTATTATTGTGTTTTCCATTTTTAAGTCTGGGAAACACTTTGCGAGGGAAGAGACAGTGTGAGACAGGAGGATGAACTCTTTGATCCCTTGGCTGTGTGACCTGAGAACATCAATTTATAGCTTTGAGTTTACTTCTTCATCTGTGAAATAAGGATACCAATAGTGTCCACTCTTGATGTTGCCGTGGGCCACTTAAAAGTAGATTGTGTAAATGATACTGTAGCTGTACACAGGAAGCTCTACCAAGCAATTGCTTCTAACAGTTATGGTTTAACAGTTTATACAAATACTGGATGTTATTGGTGAATTGATGAATTCTTGTTCTCCCCTTTCTAGATTTCAGTGGCTCTCCTCTTGTCTTGAGAGAAAGAATATTATCTGCTTCCCTCATAGGGTGGCCACAAAGATACCACAAGAATACAGCCTTTAGTGTTTCTAGGATGCTACCTCAACCCTCAGCCACCTTCCACTTAGAAGAACTCTTAGGAAGAGTTCTCAGCGATAGAAAATTACCCCCTGACTGTTGTTTACATCACTAGTCTCAGTTCCGAGGACTCTTTTCACTTACATCAAGCTTGACTCTGTTTTTCCCCCAAAGAACAATTAACATCGTTAAACCACAAGACTTGAGAAAAATAATGTAAGACAATTTCATAATAATAATGCAAGGCAGTGTGAAATTGAATATGAGCCTCACTAAGAGTATGTGTGTGTGTGTGTGTGTTGTGACTTTTCTCAAGGATCTGTCATTAGCTACCTGTCTCATAAGCCTGACCTTTGAGACAAAGGTCTTTCTCACAGACAGACACATGATGAACACGTTCCTGCTGTGTCTTGGAATTTACATTCCCATTTCCCTGGACTGAATGAGAATATCAACTTGTGTGTCATTTCATTTTTTTAAAATCTGAAATCGGTTTCAAACAGTGCCATTGTGGTGGGTGTGGTAACACACAACTGTAAGCACTTGGGAGGCAGAGGCAGGCAGATCACAAGTTTGAAGCAAGCCTTGGGCTATGTAGTGATATCTTGGAGAGAAAGGACTGGAGGAAGGAGAAAAAAACAGCAAGGGAGAGATAGAGAGGGAAAGGGAGATGAAGAGGGAAAGAGGGAAGGAGAGGGAAAGAGAATATGCATGTGAGAGACAGAGAAAGAGATAATACATTACATAGAGAAAGAGAGGAAAGTGATTCGTGTATGGGACACTAGTCTAAATTTATGTTTCAAAGGAGAGAGCTAGCAAAGCCACAGTCCTACCGAAGAGCTCCATATTCGTCTTTCTATTGTAGATGAAATATCTACCTGTATGCTTTACTTGCCTCATTCAAAGTTGCTGCCTCTAAAATGGAGGACACAGTCCGGCTTGCTTCCAGAAGAGGCCTCCTGTGTTCACTGTACCCTTTCGGCTGCTCTGTAATCTCTCACTTTGAAGTAAAGGCACTGACTCCCACTTTGGGAGCATGAAAATCTGCCAGGAGGTTGTAACAAAGTTCTTTGTTCCTTCTCCATCCCTCTAGGAGAACAAGGTAAAGGAACAGGGGTCTGCTGAGAAGCCACCTCCCCATCACCTGATCATGATTGGAAGGTCAAGCTCAGTCCACACGTCTCTTCATCTTCTTTCTCATTTAAAATGATTTTTGATGGTCCTCACATTAGGAAAATGTATATCTAAGGAGCGTTTTCAAATACTCTTAACATTTTAACACAGTGCAATAGAAAGTGCTGAAAATATTTTTTCTCATACTCTGAAGAATTTTTCAAATAGAACTTATTAGGAAAGCTGATTATAATGGTGTCTGCCAATAATGTTTTTTGTCCCAAAGAAAGTCTCCATACACCAGGAGACACCTACAGCTGGAGAGAACATTACCAACAAGGACAGACCAAAAATATTGGTATAAAAAGATACTGTGTCGTCATTCCTCTGAACTGAAACATTCCCTTCTAGAGGAGGGTGGCAAAAACTTAGGAAGCCAACACACCCAGAAAGTTCCTGAAACTTACAGGCACAAATTCCTTAATCCCAGGTTAGATAAGTGGTGATGATTGTAGAGAGATGTGCCTTTCTGGCTGCTCGTCGTGCCTGCAGGTTGTACAAGGAGTTCAGAAAGTGAACGGTGACACTGCAGTGGGTTGTCATCCATGCTGGGACAAGCCTTTTGACACCAGAAGATAAGTCACAGGAATTGGTGCTCTTTCACCAAGCTGGTCCCAGTTTAAGTATGGTTTCAAGTGGTATTATACATCCAGCCATCTCGCCAGAACTAAAGAGGGCTTTTTTAAAATTAAATTTTCTTTTTTACATTAATTACATTTTATTCACTTTGTATCCAAGCTGAAATCCCCTCCTTTATTCCCTCCCAATCCATTCCTCCCTCCCTTATCTTCCCCCATGCCCCTGTCTAAGTCCATCGATATTGGAGGCCCTCCTCCCCTTCCATAAAGAGGGCTTTTAAATGATGTACCTGCCTTTGAGTTGTTGGCTTCGATTTTTCAAAAACCTACTTAACTTAGGGTTGTTAAATGCCTCTTACTCCCTTCAAACTCCCTCTGCCTAATTAGGTGAGAAAGCAGGTTAGTAGGGACAAGGGACACAGACTAGCTATTTCCTGCTTGTTAGGGTCTATGGTTACCAATTTCAATCATCTGGATTCCAGAAGTCCAGGCAAACAGCAAACAGTAGCAGAAACCTGGAAACTTCCTCTGGTGTCTATCTCTCTAGGGGCAATGCCAAATGATGCAAAGTGTAACAAAGTGATGGGAAGCTGTCACTCTTTGTTTGGGGGCAATTTTGTACCCTCTCGGAGTCCTTATAGGATGTTTTTCAGCTGACAAAAACCATGCCCCTCCCCTTCCCACATGAGAGAGCTTCCAGCTGACAAATATGGAATGCTTTTCTATGAGGGCTGTTTCCTGTGGGGGATATACCCACACTTGGGATCAAAACAAAAACATGTTCACATCCACTACACTGAGTCACTCATGGTTTTGTAAGTAATTTAACTCCTCACTTTTTCTTTTCAAAGTATCCTCTGTAAACTTCCTACTTCACTAAGCTAGACTTGGTTGTTTGTTCATGTCTCCCAGGTGTGAAGAACCAGTATAAGAAAATAGACTGTCATAGTCATAGGGCTTGTGTTCAAATCCCAGCTGTGCCATTTATTAATTTTATAAATATCAAGAAACTAACTTCACTTTGTCCAATGGAGTCCTCTAAGAAAAAGATGGGGGCACTGTAAATGAATGCGTCTTAGACAGTGGTGATGAGATTTAAGGCAAGCAATGGGGATAAGAATGATGTAGGCATTGCCCAGATGGCTAGCCTGATGTTTAATGACCAGGCTGCCTCATAGACCACTCTGCTGCTATTGAGAAGTCTGGTACAAAAGAAAATGGCTAGAGAGACATTCATCCTTTCCAAGATTCTTATATGTGTAGTTTCATTCAGATACCTGCATTCAGATATCATCCAGATGTAATCTGGAAGAAATTAAAACAATCTCTGCATCAGGAATTTGCCTTCTCGGATTACCGGGAACAGGAAAAACTAAAAGCAGCCATTTCCTCTTTTGGAACTGGTCCATGTTACCTGTGGTTATCTTTCAAAAAACTGCACTTTGTATTCTTTCTGTGCCCTTTGAAATTCCTAGAAAATCAATATGCAGAAATCAGCTTTCTAAGTACTGAGTTTCTACAAAACATTTGTTTTGGAATTCAAGTCTCACAAAGCGCCGATCCATGCATTTTATTAGTATGAGAATAAATGTGTGTGGAACTTTATTATACTCATTGAATTGTGGGTAAAAGACCATGAAAAACCCACACAATGCAGGAATACTAGCCAGGGGTCTCATGGGGGAGCAAGGCAGTGGATTGTTAAAGAGTGCGTAAAGACCAACAGGTGCTAAGATTTTGCGTTGACCCATTAAATTTTTATTGGCTTCATAGCTTTTCTGAGTGAGTCTCCTGCTGTCTGCCTTTGCCACTGCCTAAAAGCTGCAGGCTGGAAATGATCAAGGTTTCATGCATATGCTAAGTGGGTAAGAAGATTAAAATAAGAACAAACAAGATGTTAAATAGTTCCAGGCTAGCACTTGCATTGCTGCTTGTTTAATGCAATTTACAGATTACCATCCTCTTGTTGATAAGGGCAAATGCCAACAACAGACAGAGAAGAGTTGCTACTTTGGGGTGGGCTCTTGGAGACTCAGGAGAGACCCATACTGTAGCCTGTGTTCCAGCCAGCTCTCCGTGAGTGAATGGTTAGGAAGCTGACTCTACCTTGACGTTCGCTGTGCCCTTGCAGAATAACAGCAGCATCCTGAGGAAGGATGCCACTGCTTCTTCTTCTTCTGATGCAGATGTAGATGCTGGAGCAATGTAGCTGCAGATTCTAAGCAGAAAATACAGGCCAGGCTTCCCAAGTTGTGTTGTAGATCATAGCCAGCCTATTCCAGGGAAGAGATAGGGTGAAGTGGATAAGCATTAATCCTAATATGGGTGTAAATGTTTGAGCTGTTTTTAATGGCCTTTATAGCTGGGCCACATGTTTCCATTATGGTAGCCAATGGCATGTTATGGAAACCTTGGCTTTTTACCTCCCTGTAACATTGCAAGATGCAGCTGTCAGGGGCCTTGGAAACAGATGGTGGACCAATGGCTAGATACTTTCCAGGAGATCAGTACAATTTCCAGACATAACCTCTCAGAATTAAAAGAACCCACAGAAACTACACCAGCACAGTTCCTGTCACAGACTGGACACACACAAGTCCCATAAGTAGAATGAGGTCATTTTAACTCCTGTTAAATATTAATAAGCCATATTTCTTTTCAGTAACTTTTCCCCACTTTGGGGAGGGGGCATGAAGTTTATATGATGATTCTTGGCCAGCTTTTTGACTTAGGATCTGGATTAACCTTAGAATCCCACTTTTCCTAAAAGCTTATTGAGGCTAAAATTGAGTTCACAAAATGTAAATCTGAGAATCCATGAAACAAAGGAATTATAATAATTTTAGAGGAGAAACAAGTGCAGGCAGCAGAGATAATAAAAGACCAAGATGTTTACATTTATTAATTTATTTTCAAATTGGCCATAGGTAATATTTAAAAAAAAAACTTGTCTTCAGTTGGGTCCAAACATGGTCAACAGTGTCTGATTATTAGGTTTTCAGTCTACTTGGAGTCGTCTTTGCAGGAAATTCCAGCTGGATGGCTTAACCCACTAGATATGTCCCATCTCCCAGCCGCAGTGACAAAGGAAAAGACTGCATTCTGGTTAGACAGTTGGAAACAAAAACAAAAACAAAAGCAAGATCCTTAGTTTTCTAGAATTCTGAGAAAGGAGCTTTTATCATGCCTTGTGAACTGTGACTTGCTTGCATCAGATCCCAAATTGCTCCCTACCCCAGATGGGAGCAAGACCCTTAAGCAGAGCGGAGCCACCAAAGGACCCGGTCCTAATTCTTGTTTTGGGTGCTTTTGTGGTGAATGTCACCACCCCTCACTAGCTTTGTGAATAAATTCACTTTTTACTGTAAAGGAAATGGTGTGGTTTGAAAATCATAACAAAATTTGCTGCACTTTATTTACTGCTCAGTTCAGAATAGAATTGCTGGGTTTTCTAATCAACCTTCACATCTTACCCTCCTAGTTGTTGTAGGAAAGTCAGGCATCCAGTCTTCAACTGAAACACGGGGGTGGGTAATAAATGGCTGAGAAAGAAGATACCTGACCCCTTCCAAAATGTATCTACATATTTCAGTGCAAATCTAATCTTTGAAAAAGTCAAGTCCTTGTATCTGGTTAGGTAGACAGATGTTACAATCAGGACACTGATATAATTGGTTATTTATTGTTTGGGAGGCTTTTTATTGCTGTGTATGGCTGAAATACTGAGCTATCAGTTCCTCTTAATTCTGACTTATGTTTATATAAAGGACAACTCTTTAATGATCTCAGCGTATCGCATCATCCATAAAAAGACCAGAGACAGCTTTGAAAATTAGAAGATTCCTTGCAATCAATTATATCAATGTCTTTATTCGGCACTTCCATGTCTTCATTGATGTCTATAAAATGACATGATAGTTATTTCATTTCTTATCTACAATATATTTAAAGCCTTGAAATATCAAGTTCAAATTTATATGCAAATTTTACATTTCAATTATATTTTCATTGGATTTTCTTGGTATTTTGGAACTAGTTACAGAACTCTCTGCAACTTTGATAAGTTGCTTTGAAATCACAATTATATAAAAAATGAAAGATTCTTAAGTATCTCTCTAATATGGCTGTACCTCATAAAGCTATACTTTTTTAAAACTACAATTTCTTTCTGAGTTTTTTAAATTGATGTTATCTCAAATATTTGTATTTACCTATTTATATCAGACTTAAATATGCTATGTACACGTTCAGTTAACCTTTTCCAGATTGAAAAAAAAATCTGGTCATCTCATTTAAAAAGATGAAGCTCTCCTTCTAAAGTTTTCGTTGTCCTCAGGAAACACACCAGATCCTGATTATATAATTGAACGACAGAGGCAGAAAATCCTGCCTTCACAAAAAAGGTATGAGGAAAACTTCTGTGTTCTGAAAGGGCCACAATGTCATTTCTAAACTTCATCAGAAAGTGTACTAGTGGTAACTGTCTTTAAAAGTTCTGTTTTTTTAATTAAATTTTTATTTTTTTACATTAATTATAGTTTATTCACTTAGTATCCCCTCTGTAACTCTCTCCCTCATTCCCTCCCCACTCTCTTTCCCTCATCTCCTCTCACACCACTCTCCAAGTCCACTGATAGGGGAGGTCCTCCTTCTCTTCCATCTGACCCTAGCTTATCAGGCCTCATCAAGGCTGGCTGCATTGTCCTCCTCTGTGGCTTGGCAAGGCTGCTCCTCCCTCAGGGGAGGTGATGAAAGAGCCAGCCACTGAGTTCATGTCAGAGACAGGTCCTGTTCCTATTACTAGAGTACCCATTTGGATACTGAGCTGCCATGAGTTACATCTGTGCAGGGGTTCTAGGTTATATCATGAATGATCCTTGGTTGGAGATGCAGTCTAAGAAAAGACCCCTGTGTCCAGATTTTTTGATTCTGATGCTCTCCTTGTGGAGCTCTTGTCCCCTCCAGATCTTACTGTTTTTTTTTTTTTAAGCAAAAGAGAATACTAATTGATTTATATGTTACTGTGAGTAAAATGCACACTTTTTCCTGGTTATTTGTATTTTGTGAACCATTTAGGATCACAAGAAACTTCCTCATGGGCTTGCATGTTTTGCGGCGTTCTCTGGGCTGCACATTCTAAGAGCTGGCTATTAGAACAGTGCTTTCTCTAAGCATGGCTGTGGCATTAGCTGGGGCCGGAATTGACGGCGATAGCATCAGATGCCCATGATTAGATGTGAGAGATACCTACCGACTCCTCCACATTTTTACTGCATGGTGTGTGATGTCACTTCTGATGAAAGAAACACAGAAGAAAATTCACTCATAAAGGAATGTAAACGACTTCAGTGTGGGTGATGATAAAAGCACATTGCTTGTATGAATGTGAGTTGTTGCAACGTTTTGAATGTTTAAAATATACATATTTTTGCTGTATATGTTTTTTATTTCTTTTGCCTATTCATATAGAAGTGCACTTACTTTTCTTTTATTGAAAACATTTTTTTGCAATGTATCCTGATTGTGATTTTTTTCCTTCCTCTACTTTTTCTAGCTCCTGGCTGTCTCCCTTCCCGCCCAGATCCAACCCCTTTCTGCCCTTTGTTAGAAAACGAACAGACAAGTGAGGGATAATAATAAAATGAAATATGATAAGCTAAAACAAACAAACAAACAAACAAACAAACAAACAAAAAGAAGCATATCAGAAGCGGACAAACAAACAGACGAGGAAGATCCCAAGAAAAGGCACAAGCGCTAGGTAGACATGCGGAGACCCACTCACTCATTCATACATGCTCCGGGATCCCCTAAAAACACAAAACCGGAAGCCATACTATATAGACAAAGAACATGTAGAGTAAGTAAGTAAAAATAAATATAAGAAATTTAAAAAAATAAAGAGAGGAAAAAGAAAAACAAAACCTGGCAAGACATTACAAGACAAGGAATTGCCAAAGATGTTGAGTTTATTTTCTGTTGGCCAACTTCTGCCCGGCAGGCAGCCTGCACTGAAGAGCTGTTGATTTCCTAGGGGAGACTCCGTTGGAGAAAAGACACATTTTCATTTGCAAGTGGTTCTCAACTGGAGGGAGCCTGTAGACTAGGGACGGGGCCTGTGTCCCCTTCTCCTTTCCGCTCCGGACCCATCTGGTGAGGACCCATGCAGGCCCTGTGCGTTCTGTGAGTTCATACATGCACTGTGTTTAAAGGGCCTTGTTTGCTTGGTGTCCTCACCCGCTCTGGCTTTTACATTCTTTCTGCCTCCTCTTCTTCAGGGTTCTCTGGACCTGAGGGAAGGGATTCAATGGAGAAATCCCACACAGGGCTAAGTGTTCCAAGGCCTCTTGCTTTCTGTATACTGTCTGGCTATAGTGAGCAACCTATAGCTTTGGCAATAGCCTGGGTTGTTTGCGGATTCCCATGGGACCCTTTTTGGCCAACAAATCAATTAGATTTAACCCACTTCTGGCACTGGAAAACTCCATTTGGTGATGAGCTGTCCAGTTGGTGCTCTGTCTTCCCCATCATTTGGCAATTTCATTTAGATCGTCTTCATATATGAGTATATTCTGAGAAGTTTCTACTGTATTAGGTTTCCATGTTATCCCTTAAATGGCCCTTAATTTTAGCTTTTTATCCCTGTATGCCCTTCCTCATCTCCCTCTCCCCTCCCCCTCTCCACTTGACCTTCCTCCTACAGTCCCCTTGTCCTGTCCATTTATCACTACCTATTCCATTTCACTTCCTAGGGGGATCTATTCACCTCCACCCCAAGTCCTTACTCTATACTTAAGTTCTGTGGTTCTATAGATTGTAGCCTGGTTATGATTGACTTAATAGCTAATATTCACATATAAGCGAATACATACCATATTTGTCTCTCTGGGCCTGGATTATCTCACTTAGGAGGATCTCTTTCTTTCTTATATTACATTGTGTATATATACCACATTTTCTTGATTCATCTGTTGAGGGATACCTTAGGCTGTTTCCCAGAAAAATTTCCATTTCTTTTGAGTTTCCAGTTTGGTGGAGTTCAGGTTTTTAAAGTATGTCCTTATGATTCTCTGGATTTCATTGGTGTCTGAATTTTCCCCTTTTCACATCTAATTTATTTGGATCTTCTCTGTCTACCTTTTAGTTTATTTGAATAAGTGTTTGTCAATACTATTGGGTTTTCTCAATAAAAGAACCAAGTCTTTCTTTTATTGATTTTTTTGTATTTTTTATTTAAATTTATTGATATCGTCCCTGAGTTTCATTATTTCTACCATCTGCTATTCTGGGTGTGATTTTTTTTTGTTGTTCTAGAGCTTTAAGGGGTGCTGTTAAGTTGCTAGCATGAGATTTCTCCATTTTTAAAAAAATGTTAACACTTAGTGATGTGTGTGCTTAGCTTCTTTCTTAATTTCCTTCTTGACCCATTTTTCATTCAGTAGAGAATTGTTCAGTTTATATGTATCCTATGAGTTTGTAGGCTTTTCGTTGTTTTGTTGTTGAAGTCGAGTTTTAATCTGTGGTAGTCAGATTGGATGCAATTGGTTACTTCAGTTTTCTTGTATCTGTTGAGACTTGCTTTGTGATTGAGTGTGTGGTCAATTTTGGAGAAAGTTTCTTAAGGTGTTGAGAAGAAGGCATATTCTTTTGCGTTCTGTAAATATCTGTTAGGCCAATTTGGATTATGTCTGTTATCTCCAATGTTTGTTTGGTTTTTGTCTGGATGACCTATCTTTTGATGACAAAGTACTATTGAAGACAACCAGTATCCATGTGTGATTGCCAATATGTGATTTAAGCTGTTGTAGTGTTTATTTTATAAACTTGGATGCCCTTTTGCTTAGGGCATAGATGTTAAGAATTGCAATATCCTCTTGGTGGGTTTTTCCTTTGGTGAGTATGTAGTGTCCTTCCAGGTCTCTTATGATTAGTTTTGGTCTGAAGTCTATTTTGTCAGATGTTAAAATAGCTACACTGCATTCTTCTTGGGTCCATTTGCTTGGAATATATTTTTCTATGTTTTATTTTGAGCTGAAGTCTATTAAGGTATGTTTCTTGGATACAGCAGCAGAGGATTGGTCCTGTTTTCTCATCTATTAATCTGTATCTTTTTATTGGGGAATCGAGAGCATTGATGTTGAGAGATATCCATGACCACTGTTGATTCCAGTTATTTTGTTGTTGTGGTAGTGGTGGTGTGTGTATATATGTGTGTGTGTGTGTGTGTGTGTGTGTGTGTGAGAGAGAGAGAGAGAGAGAGAGAGAGAGAGAGAGAGAGAGAGAGAGAGAGAGAGAGAGAGAGAGAGAGAGAGAGAGAGCGCTTTTTGGATTTTCTGGCCTGGGATTTGTTTATTCCTTGTGATTTTTTTCTTTTTTTGCAAGTTGGATTTGTAGACAAATACCATCATATTTTCTCCATCTATTGTAATTGAAGGTTTTTCTGGGTATAGCAGTCTGGGCTGGCGTATATGGTCACTGAGAATTTGTAGAACATCTGTTTAGGTCCTTTTGGCTTTTAGAGTCTTCACTGAGCAGTCAGGTGTTCACTAGGAGTCTTGTTTAGATAAAGGCTGTTCTTTGCAGTCTTCATGGCCCCTGCTACCAGAAGTCTTAGCTAGAGTTCCTCCCAATCCCCATATCCTCATGAAGCCTATTCTGATTTAGGTCTGCAGCTTGTCACAGAGATGCCCCTACCCACAGTTTCTTTTTGCTCTGCAGGCCTTCTGCCCTCCTGCTCCTATTCTCCCCAGGTCTGATCACCACCCTTATTTCTCTCTGTTCTCCCTTGTTTCCATTCTTTTTAAAAAATTTATTTATTCTTTTATTAATTACAGTTTAGTCACTTTGTATCCCAGCTGTAGCTCCCTCCCTCTTCCCCTCCCAACCCCACTTTTCCTCCCTCATCTCCTCCCCTGCCCCTCAACAAGTCCACTGATAAGGGGTGGTCCTCCTCCCCTTCCATGTGACCTTAGCCTATCAGGTCTCATCAGGACTGGCTGCATTGTCTTCCAGGCTGCTCCCTCCTCAGAGGGAGGTGATCAATGAGCCAGCCACTGAGCTCATTTCCAAGACTGTCCCTGTTCCCATTACTAGGGAACCAACATAGAGACTGAGCTGCCATGGGCTACATCTGTGCAGGAGTTCTTTCTAGGTTATCTCCATGAATGGTCCTTGATTGGAGGATCAGTCTCAGGAAAGACCCCTGGGCCCAGATTTTTGGTTCTGTTGTTCTTGTGGAGCTCCTGTTCACTTCAGGTCTTTCTATCTCTCCCTTCTTTCATAAGATTCCCTGCACTCTGCCCAAAGTTTGGCTATAAGTCTCAGCATCTGCTTTGATACCTTGCTGGGTAGAGCCTTTCAAAGGTCCTCTGTGGTAGGCTCCTGTCCTATTCCTTGTTTTCTCCCTCTTCTATGTTCATCCTGTTTGCCTTTCTGAGTAAGGATTGATCATCTTATCCAGTGTCCTCCTTTTTGTTTAGCTTCTTTAGGTGTACAAATTTTAGTATGTTTATCCTATATTATATGCCTAAATACACCTATGAGTGAGTATATACACTGTGTGTTTTTCTGCTTCTGGGATATCTCAGGATGATCTTTTCTAGATCCCACTATTTGCCTGCAAATTTCATGATTTCCTTGTTTTTAATTGCTGAGTAGTATTCCATTGTATAAATGTACCACAATTTCTGTATCCATTACTCAGTTGAGGGACATCTGGGTTGTTTCCAGATTCTGGTTATTACAAATACAGCTGCTACAAACATGGTTGAACAAATGTCCTTGTTGTATACTTGAGCATCTTTTGGATATGCCTAGGAGTGCTATAGTTGGATCTTGAGGAAGTACTGTTCCTAATTGTCTGAGAGAGTGCCAGACTGATTTCCAAAGTGGTTGTACAGTTTACATTCCCACCAGCAATGGAGGAGGGTTCCCCTTTCTCCACAACCTCTCCAACATATGTTGTCACTTGAGTTTTTGATCTTAGCTATTCTGATGGGTGTCAGGTGAAATCTCAGGGTCATTTTGATTTTTCTTTCCCTGCTGACTAAGGATGTTGAGCATTTCTTTAACTGTTTTCCTGCCATTTGATATTCCTCTATTGAGAATTCTCTGTTTAGCTCTGTACCCCATTTTTAATTGAGTTTCTGGGTACAGTATGTTTTTAGGTATTGAGAGCTTACAGTTGTGAATGGGGATGGGATAGAGAGGTAAGAACTGAGGGTTCCATAGGAGAAAGTAAAGCAGGGTGTCCCACAATATCTTTTTATTGCCCTTGGAATGGGGGCAGAGAGAGAACTTAGACCACAGCAATTACTCTGTTACAGAGCCAGGGATGAGGCTTGGGAATTGGGTTTGGGGGTAGGAGTGAGAAGTGAAGATCTACTTTCTTTCCTGGCCTGCATAAAATATATGTATTATTATTATTTTTTTTTATGTAGGAGTTGACATCAACTCTGGGGAGTCATAGTTAAAGGCAAGAATATTTTCTGTAGGAAACATCTGAGACTCTCATGAAACCTAGCTTAGAAAAATGGTTAAGTCAATCACGTATTGGCAATACTCAGTGATAGTATACTGATGTTTAAAAGGACGAATTGAGATTTAAAAGATTATTAATATTGATATTTAAAGTTATATATTTGGTAAGAAAAACAAGCTGAAAGTGATTATGTGTAATATCTTTTTATTGATAGTAACTGAAAAACATAACTTTTCAGGCTTGTCAAAAGCTTTAAGGAGCACCGAGAGAAACAGAAAAGGGGGATTATAGTTACCTAGCAGGCATGGGATTGAAGGGGGAGAGATTAGGGGTACATTTGTTATACAGTTCCATATTGGTGATCCACTGCAATGAATCTACTGTTTTTGAAATAAATGAAACAGATAAATAAGTGGAAAGCAGAAGTCATACAAAAGGCCCCAGATATAATTTTTATTTTATACAAATTAGTCTTCTGAGACCTCATTAGTGTTTCAGTCCTTAAAGTATGACGAAGTGAGACAGGCAGGGCGTTTAGCTGATCCCCTGGTGAGGATGTTTAACGTCACCCAGGTGAAACATTTGAGTGATGGCCAAATGAAACACAATGGCCCTTGAAGTGTGGCATCACGTCCCACAGAAAGAAAATCTGAGGTCTCTAGTAGTTTGTCCTTCGGCTTGGCAGTAGTGGTGTATGTGTACTGACAAGGGCAGTTAGTTCCAGAACAGGGAACTTGGGGCCACACTCACATCTATCACCAGCAAGAAAAGTGAAGTGTAAGTGTGACCGACAAGAACTAAAGCCATTTGTGTGGCAAAAGAAAAAAAAACCCAACATCGCCAGCTGTCCAAATATCACAGTTATTGTGAAAATAATGTGCAGCAGTGACTAAGAAAGACTTTAAGCAGAAACACACAGAGTTTCTTAGAGATGACATCAGAATTGGTCATTGTTTATTTTGAGGATACTCTGCCCTTCGGTATGTAGTAGGTGTGCAAAGCGCTTAAGGAAGAACCAACTGAGTTGACATTTTTAAAGTTATGAGAAGTTTTGATACACCTCCATATATTTTTGATATTATTTTCATGAACCCAAAATATAGTGCCATTATCCTTTGGTGGAAAATTTTCTATTTAGGAGGGCACTATGATGTATACAGATCGGTAAGGAAAAATTTCTTAGGATGGGGCTTGTCAAATGGAAGGGGACACCAGTCTAGTTTTTAGAAGGTAATAGATTTTCCTGTTTTATTTTCATTTTTATTTTTTCTTCACAATTTATTCATTATATATCCCAATTGAAGTGCCCTCCCTCAACTACCCCTGGTCTCATCCTCCCTCCCTCTTCCCCAGTCCCATTCCCCTAGTCCACTGAAAGGGGAGTTCTCTGCTATTGCAATCTGTTTAATGACTGTTACTGTGCATATGTCCCTGCATGTGTGCCTGTGTGTGTATGTGTGTGTGTGAAGACCTCGGGCACCATTCCTCAGGGACCATCCACTTTGTTTTTTGAAACAGGTCTCTCACTATCCTGGAGCCCCTACCCAGAAAGCTGCCTGTCTCTAATTCCCAGAGCTAGAATTATAAGTATGCCATCATGCCCAGTTCTATCATGTAGTCCTTGGGATGGGACACAGATTTTCATCCTTCCAACACAAGCCCTGTCGATTGAGTCCTCTGCCCAACTTCACTGAAAACACCACTCTCTTGTTTCACTTTCCAGAGTAGCAATGCACATGTTCTAGAATATTGCAATTTCTATCTACAAAGCATACTGCTTTTTTGTAAATCAATGCTTTTGGTGTGCTTCTGAAATATAAATGCACGAACAATGAACTTCATAAGGAAATTATCCTGATGGTATAGGAGTTGGGGCTGGGGGGGGGATTGGCTTTTATTCAGCTGGAATCATTGTTTGAAGTGGTTTGTATGTTGGGTAGAGAGGAAGGCTGTAGGTCAGTGCACACGTACAGCCTCAGGCATCAGAGACCACTGCAGGGGCTAATATGGAGGATCTGGCCCTCAGATAGCAAGTCCAAATGCTGTGCAGAAGTGAGAGGGACTTCTGTGGGGGTAAGAGACAAGAGGTGATTTGATCCTGTATGCTGAGCCACTTCTGATATGTTCCGTCGGAGATTAAATGAACACCCATAAAGAACACATTTATACTCTCCAATTCAGAAGAGATAGAACTGGTTTCTACACGATATTTCTTCAAAGTTCTCCCCAGATGAAATCAATTGAAATAATATTTTTAGAAATGTCACCACCCAGGTGGTTATGAAATAGACAGTCACAATGCCTTTTGAGATAAGGATAGGTTGCTTGGAGCATCCAAGAGAATACCATGTCAGGCAAAGTGGCAGGTTTTGAGGAGGCCTCCTGTCTTTTCTACAATTCTTTCCTACCTCGAACAACAGCTGACAATCACTGCTCATTATTTACTTCATCATCACTGACAAAACTTGTATCTTGATGGAACAAATAATTGCCTGGCTGTTAAGGCCTTTATTTTCCTGACTATTATAAAACCATTTGATATTGTTCGTTGAACTCAAATTCTCTGTTCTTTATGCTTCCACAGACTGGGGCAATATTAGCCTCTTCTAGTCTTTTTGCAGTTTTTTTTCCTCTTTCACCTTTCACTCTGTGGGTCACTCCAAATGGTTCTCAACTCTGGGATGTGCTAGAGACAAATGTGAAGTAGCGGGAGAGAATGAGTATTCAGTTAGAGAGGTTCAGATCTTTCAAATTCTGTCTTGGTAGTGGGAAGAGGGGAGTGAAGGAAAGATTCAACCAGTGCTTTCTCGACAAGTTGCCAGGGTGTGGCAGTAATGGATCTGTCACCTTGTTAAAGCGACATCTCTCACCCCAGCTGCATCTCAGGGTCCAGGGTGGTTCCGAGATGTAAATGGTCCATTTTTTTCTGGTTATTGTTAATTTTTCACCTGAAACTTTCAACGAGGTCCCTAAACATCTTCATCTAACAGTTTATCAGGAAAACAGTAGCCGCAGGTTGGTAGAAAAACCTACTGCAGTGAGCTCATTGAAAGCGGGACTGGCCCATCTCCGCAGAAGAACGTGACCCTCAAGAGTAGCCTTGATTCCTTAAGATGCTTATTGGCTTTGCTTTTAAGCCCCTCTTTAAGCCCCTGTATAAGAGAAAATTTGATGACACCGACTAATTTACTCTGTGTCTCCAAAGTTTGGCATCAAAATGTCCTTCACATAGAGTATGACAGTTCTGAAGAATATGGAAGACTATTCCAGGGATCTGAAGAAATGTTTTGTTGGCAACATTGAAATGTTCTTGAACTCAATGCTTTGGTGCATTTTTAAATTTGTGGAACATTTACAATAATGTTATACAGAATTCTTGCCCATCCCATTAAGTTCTTGCATTTAATTTTATTTTGTGTGATTTGGGATTGAACCCAGGACCTCATGAATGCTGAATCAGTACTGATCCACTGAGCTGTGTTCTCAGCCCCCCTCAGATTCCTTAATGGTTAACATTTTGCAGTATTTGAAGTCTCTCTTTTTTATATACATACATAGATTTATATATACACACATAGGAAGGTGTGAACTTCTGTAATGAAAACATTCATTTCACATTGGTAGCTTGAGATCAGTTTGGTTGGAGGCTTGACGCAACAAAAATAAGCCTATGCCAGGTACTGGGGCTTTTAGATTTTTTTCCACAGAGATCGCTTCTTAATAAATACGTCATCACCATTAGTCCCAAATGTTATATACCTCTTTGAACACAATATCTATGAACACAATCTACTGGAAAGACAATATAAGAGATACTGGTCATTGTGTAATCCAACTTTATCTAGACTTCATCAGCAATCTCAAAATCTTTTATAGCCTCTTCTGTTCTTTGCCTCTCTGACCTTGGTGCTTTGGAGACACAGAGAACAGTGCTGTGTGGGATGCCCTTTGGTTGCAGTTTGCCAGCGTTTGCCCGATATGCCTTGTCTGGCACGACTGTAATTTAAGGGGCATCGTGTCCTCACTGACTGATATTAGGAGATATACAGTGTTCGTTCTAATATTGGTGATGCTATTAACTTTGACCACTTAGCTAAAGGATTGTGTGCTGAGTTTCCTAACAGTAAACTATGTTTCTCCCTGTGATTAACCATTTGAAAGCTGAGTGGGCATGACCACATTTGCCCATACTACCAAATACATACACTGGGAAGCAGGCATGGGGATCCCAGGCAAACAGGCTAGTAGAGTATCTGAACTGGTGAACTCTGGGTCCAGTGAGAAGCCGTGCCTCAGTATATAAAGCAGAGATTGACAGAGGAAGTTTCCCAGCATGAGCCTCTGGCCAGCAGACACACATTCATACATGTGTGCCTGCAAATGTGACAGACACAACATGTACACACACAGCACACATACACATACATAGAAAGAAACAAAGGTACCTCCTCCCTGTATTGTCTCTGTGCACATGGAAATCTTCCTTTGGCAACACTCCAAGAAAATCTTATCTATAAAATTCAGATACTCTTCTACCCTCCTGGAGAGGGGCGGCAGTGAGATTAGACAGATATGGCACTAATGTTTGCTAAGTGCTATGAGTATGATGAGGCCTTGGCACAAGACAGGTCTCCTGAACATTCCCATGAGAAATGTTCCATAATTAATCTTATGGGTGACTGTGAGGACGGTCCTGAGACAGGAAAGGTTAACTAATTCACCCTTGCAGGTAAATGGCAATGCCACAATTTAAACCAAGGAATTTGATCCCAGAGCCCATGACCTTTGAAATGTGATCTTACCTGATTTCTCCCCCAAATAAATGATCTCCCATTAGATTTATTTTACCTACTTGCCAGATATTGAATAATAGACAGTCACACACACACATTAACCATCAGAGAAGGAAGCCAGATTTAGAGTTCTTTGGGCCCATTTACCATACCCTGTCAGCCTTTCTGCTTCTCCAAACCAGCTTTGATGTCTTTTCTTGGTTTATCATCTACACCCTAGCTCATTGACCTTACTATGGGAGAGCTATGATTATGTATTCCATATGTTTAACTGCATCGCTGGCTTCTACTCATTTCTTTCCAGTTATGACAAGCAAAGGTGTCCCCAGACATGTCCTGATCCAATGCCCATTGGGGGCATCCTCTCCCTATGCTGAGATATCACTCTGTGCTTGCTGAGTTAGCCAGCACCAGTGGCAGCTGGGTAGTTCTGCCCTGAGTGGGCACCTTTGTGATCTTAAACAAGTCACAGCCATTCTGGGCCTAATTTTCTTTGCAGTTAAATGAACTCTGTTTTCTGAATCTAATACACATTCATAGCATGCATTGAAATAAGAGAGCAATTCAAAAGTTTTAGTTCTCTCCTCCAGCTGTTTGGAAAACCTGGTGGGCACTGAACTAAAACAAATCTCACAAATGCATTGCAGGCAGAGCCAGGCAGAGAGCAGATATGGAACTGGCTTATGAAAGACATCAAACTGTAGAGCGAGCCACAGACAGCTGAAGCACAAGCCCTGATTAGAAGACTCTGAGTCACACTTTATAAGATCTATTTCAGCTGCAGAGTGCTGTTTTCATGCTGGCTAAAACATTCCTTGATGCTTTGTCCTAGGAAGGCTGCCTCAGTGTTTAGGTACCTAATGTGAAAAGGTCTAGGAAGTTAACACACTAATAATCCTAAAAAATGACATTAAAGCATGATCAACCCAATAGCTCTTCTTGTGGTCATAGGAGTACTGAATAGATTCATCAGGTCATTGTTGCATGTTTATTTAGTGATATGTGTATGACTCAAGTGTTAAAGAAGAGACTGTTAATTTGGAGGGGTCTTATGTGGAGTAGGAGAGAAGAAAGGGAGTGAGAAATGATGTAATTATATTTTAATTAATTTTAAAAAGGATTGTAAATAAAATCCCGTCGTGCATGTATGCATGCAGTCAGTTATCTGAGCAACTGAAGTTTATTTAGTGCGTGTCTTTTGCCTCTTTCATCTGTGTGTTTGATGCTGGCAGCTAAATGCCAGGAAAATCACAGTACACCCAAACAGCCTGTTTCAATTTTGTGAACACAGTTTCATCTTTTTACCATCAGCTGGGCAGTGTCCTGTTTGTATCTGGTGGGAAGGGACAAGAGAAAGGACACGGTGACACCCTGAGCAGAAGCCTTCAGAGTGCCCCCTGATGGTGTCGGCTCAAGAGTTAATTTCAGACAGCCCTTAAAATCTGATACAGCAAGTTTCTCTCTGTAAAAAAAAAAAAAAAAGGCAATATCCCGCAGCAAGCAATTATCTGCTGAAATGAAAACAGAAAGACAAGCCGCAGGATAACAGCAGAAACCTCAAAGAACAGAAAAATTTATCAGTGGTAATTTTAAAATAAAATATAGAAAATTAATCTCAAGCTCCTCTAAGATTTTTCTTTCAATTTATTTCTCTTCTTGGGTAAACATCCAGCCAGTCTGTTGTGGGCGATTTCATCACTGATGCAGAAAACA